>OX578133.1:196417461-197617461 GCA_951213105.1 Amaurobius ferox | reverse complement strand
TTTACCTCGGGGGGGGGGGGGGTAGAATGAGCCAGACCGTCCGACGTACCTGAGGGCATGAGCAACTGTTTAGACGGCTGGGAAATAGTACCGACGAATTCCGGCCTCCATGCTCAGCGACACTACTGTACTCATTTATTGACAAAAAAGTTGCTAACACTTAAAACTATAAAATGCAAGTTAGGTATTTATTGAAAAAAGTTGCTAACAGATTATATTATCAAATATAAAATAGTTTTACCTCCTGGGGGTGTAGAATGACCCAGACCGTCCGACGTACCTGAGGGCATGAGCAACTGTTTAGACGGCTGGGAAATAGTACCGACGAATTCCGGCCTCCATGCTCAGCGACACTACTGTACTCATTCATTGAGAAAAAAGTTGCTAACACTTAAAATTATAAAATGCAAGTTAGTTATTTATTGAAAAAAGTTGCTAACAGATTATATTATCAAATATAAAATAGTTTTACCTACTGGGGGTGTAGAATGACCCAGACCGTCCGACGTACCTGAGGGCATGAGCAACTGTTTAGACGGCTGGGAAATAGTACCGACAAATTCCGGCCTCCATGCTCAGCGACACTACTGTACTCATTTATTGAGAAAAAAGTTGCTAACACTTAAAACTATAAAATGCAAGTTAGTTATTTATTGAAAAAAGTTGCTAACAGATTATATTATCAAATATAAAATAGTTTTACCTACTGGGGGTGTAGAATGACCCACACCGTCCGACGTACCTGAGGGCATGAGCAACTGTTTAGACGGCTGGGAAATAGTACCGACGAATTCCGGCCTCCATGCTCAGCGACACTACTGTACTCATTTATTGAGAAAAAAGTTGCTAACACTTAAAACTATAAAATGCAAGTTAGGTATTTATTGAAAAAAGTTGCTAACAGATTATATTATCAAATATAAAATAGTTTTACCTCCTGGGGGTGTAGAATGACCCAGACCGTCCGACGTACCTGAGGGCATGAGCAACTGTTTAGACGGCTGGGAAATAGTACCGACGAATTCCGGCCTCCATGCTCAGCGACACTACTGTACTCATTCATTGAGAAAAAAGTTGCTAACACTTAAAATTATAAAATGCAAGTTAGTTATTTATTGAAAAAAATTGCTAACAGATTATATTATCAAATATAAAATAGTTTTTCAAAGTATAATAACGTGTCAACAGATAAAAATTCAAATAAATGGGTCTAAAATTATAAAAAAAATTAAAAATAGATTTTAGATAGTAAAATGAATCAGACAGTAATTTTTCTAAAGAAAAAGCTTAAAAAGCAAGTAGAAGAGAGAGAAAAAAAAACACAATTAAAAAATTGGAAAAAAGAATTTACAAAATTTAGAAAACAAATCGAAAGGACCAAAAAGAAAAGAAATAAAGAAAGAAAAAAAAGGCCAAGGGTCAAAGTCAAACAAAGTATGTAAAACAAATTGTAAATATAAATTATAAAAATAACACTTCATGAAATGGAGACATAAACAATGAATAACAACATATAAATTCAACATATAAATCAGACAGTAGTATTTTATAACAGAGAGGATTAAGGATTAATTACATTGAATCAGAAGAAATTAAAAGCAGTTAACGCTCACAATCATTTAATTCTATTTGAAATATTCCTGGCAATAGTAATACAGTTTTTAATATAGTTTATAGAAGTTTTATTTTTGCAAACGTTGGAGCTTGATTAGAGGCGTTTGGTTTAGTTTGGTGAAATTGTTTAGTGTAGGGACAAGAAAAAATGTAACGGTTGGCATCATCAAAGTTATTACAAAAACAGTTGGAAGTTGTTTTAAATTTAAAATAATAAAGATAATCTAAAAAGGGGAAATGTCCTGTCAAAAAATAAATTAAAGATTTGTAATTTTGTATTAAATATGGGTAAATAATTTAAAATTCTATGTGTTCTGGGGGTAACTATTTAAATAATTTTGCCAATCTTTACAGAATTTAGAAAGAAACGAGTAAGGAAAGGCAATTTTAAAGGGTGTTCCAGAATTGGCGGCAATTTTTGCATGGAACCACGGTATTCGCGTGACCTAAAAGAATGGCCGGAATTTTTATATTATTGAGAAAATTTGATAGATTTGAAGGACAAAATGGAAGAGAGACTATCCGAGAGACAAAATGGAAGAGAGACTATCCGAGAGACAAAATGGAAGAGAGACTATCCGAAAGACAAAAGGGAAGAGAGACTATCCGAGAGACAAAATGGAAGAGAGACTATCCGAGAGACGAAATGGAAGAGAGACTATCCGAAAGACAAAATGGAAGAGAGACTATCCGAGAGACAAAATGGAAGAGAGACTATCCGAGAGACAAAATGGAAGATAGACTATCCGAGAGACAAAATGGAAGAGTGACTATCCGAGAGACAAAATGGAAGAGAGACTATCCGAGAGACAAAATGGAAGAGAGACTATCCGAAAGACAAAATGGAAGAGAGCCTATCCGAGAGACAAAATGGAAGAGAGACTACCCGAGAGACAGAATGGAAGAGAGACTATCCGAAAGACAAAATGGAAGAGAGACTATCCGAGAGACAAAATGGAAGAGAGACTATCCGAGAGACAAAATGGAAGAGAGACTATCCGAGAGACAAAATGGACGAGAGACTATCCGAAAGACAAAATGGAAGGGAGACTATCCGAGAGACAAAATGGAAGAGAGACTATCCGAGAGACAAAATGGAAGAGTGACTATCCGAGAGACAAAATGGAAGAGAGACTATCCGAGAGACAAAATGGACGAGAGACTATCCGAAAGACAAAATGGAAGGGAGACTATCCGAGAGACAAAATGGAAGAGTGACTATCCGAAAGTATGTTAACTTTATTATTTTTAAAAGCCCAATTTATAGCATAATGAATAGCTGCAATGTCAGCTTGAAATATTGTATTATCATTCTCAAGTTTAAAAGAGAATATTACCTTTAAAAATACAGATGGCAAAAACCTATTCATTTTTAGCCATCTGTATATATGTTAATGTCAGAAAATTGATAAGTGTCTTGGATATTAAAATTTACAATTCGATTAGATAGAGGGTAATTCAAGTCGAAATTAGAGGTAGAAGGGAGATTGGGATTTGAAAATGTTTCCAGAATATGTATTTTTTATATTGGATGATAATTAATAAATGAAGTGGGGGGGATGCCTGTAATTGAATAAAGAGAAATGTTTAAACTTGTCCGCAAACCAGAAGAAATTTTTAAAGGAAAAAAAAATACGATTTTAATTAATAATGATTTTTTAGCTTAATCGATTGGTACCAAATTTTTAGAAAATCTTCAATTCAATTCTCTTTCAAGCAAAATATATCCGTTTCAAGTTGTCATCTATGACTGTCAAGGAATTTCAGGTGTCTATTCATTTTTATCGTTTTGCCTAAAATTTTAAAAGTAACTTTATGTTTGGAATTAGTTTTATTAAATATAATAGAGGTTGATTTTTCTGGGGAAATATGTGGGAAATAGAATTCAATAATAAATTTGTATTATGACCTAAAAGAGTTTTAGAGGAGCCGAAAGAAAGCACTGCAAGATCATCTGCGAAAGCCTGGACGTAAAATATCATTAAAAGAAAAGGAGCGAACCATGTGGAGATGCTTTGAAAAAGAGTCTCAAATTGAGGTTCATTTTTTCGAGGGTGTAGGAGAGAATATCGAGAGAATAAGTAAAATAAATTCTATCTCGTTTGGCTATCGATTTTTCTATTTTCCCTTGATTGGATCAAGCACGAGCATGGTCACTTTACTATACATAGGTATTTCCAAAGTTATTAGGTATAAATTACATTAAGTAGAAACTGGTTGTCCATACTGTATCTTTGGTAACTACACATACAATTGGCATTTTATTTCCATATTTCAAAATATTAAAGTCATAAAATTATAATTTTACTTTTTGGATCTATTTTCAGCAGCTGTACGGAGATTCCAGGATTGTATAATATTCTGACAATTAAGAAATAACATGATTGGATTTTCCCGCTTTCCTTTTGCAATGAATTAAGTAGATTAGCAACCGCAACTAAATTAGATTTTACGTTTGTAAACTCACTCAGATTACTCATTTAACGAACTTAATTAATTCGATTCATTAAAACAATCTCGTTAAAGTGTAAAATCCGATCGTGTATTGCATTATTATCTTAAAAACGTTAACTTCAACCTCATTCCCATGGAAATTCCACTTTTGCCTCCGAAATGAACAAATTCGGTAAATAGAAATAGCTTAATATGGCGGAATCGCTTGGCGGAAGTACTTGAACTCGAAAGCTTTCGAGAACAAAATAACCCTTATGGTTTTATGGGCTACTAAAACAATGCTTGAAATGCCATTATAAGCACGATTTTTGTGGTTAAATTACGGATAAAAATACAAGCCTGAAACGTTAGAAAAGAAACAGAAAGACGAACTTGCTTTACAGCCCTAAGGGAAACCCCATGGTTGGAGGCCAGAGACCTAAAAACTGCCGAAATCAAAATGGCCACCATGAGGGGGTCATTTCTTCTGTACTCGAAGAGGAGCAGCTGGTGGAGATAGAAAACGACTTTGTATCATGCTACCTCATTAACTTTCAAATCACGTCGAAGACTTCCGGTAGTTTGGAAAGTTACAAAACTTATATTTTAAGAATCTTTAGCTCTACATTCGTTACGATTATATCCTTACAGTTACGCCATGCACCGGAGTGTTGGGAAGCCGAAGTAGATAAGCATGTTTGGTAAGTATAGAAATATTGTTTCTATAAAATTTTAACAGATTGCAAGATAGATAGGGGACGTAAGGGTTCTTTGATAAAATTTTCTTTTAGTGTAAAATTTATTTAAATAATATTATCAAAATCATATAATCAAAATTTATTTAATAATAGTCAAAATTATAAAATGTACTTTTTCTTTTATAATATCATTTTTTGCAATTAATTAACTTTGTTAGCTTTCAAGCTATAACACCCAATAGTAGGGAGACTTCATATGTGAAATGGGTGTGTGTGTGTGTGTGTGGGGGGGGGTTTATACAGCTTTAATTAAAAAATGATAATATTAAAACTCAACTATCACATGGTTGAATTTCAAAGCCTCCCCCTAAAAAAAATAGTGTTCGATTTAGTTCTACATTGAAAAAAAGAAAAAAGAAAGGTGACATTTAAAAGAGTTAATTGTCTGAAGAAACTCATCACTATTTAAAGAGTTTAAATGCTCGATTTCGTTTTCATCGTTATCAGGCTTATATGGCTTCTAGCTATGTCACCCGTGGCCATGGACGCCCATAAGGAAGGGCAAATGGGGGGGGGGGAGCACGTACTCCTCTCTGAAAGTTCAAGGCCACAGAGGTGGACATCAAACTAAATATGTTTAACATAAAAAAAATAACCTTTTCTCAAAAATATCGTTGAGTTCTTCCGTCTTGGAAAAAGTTCTATGGGCGCCCATGCCTATGGCTATTGGTCACTATTAAACGTGACATCAACAAACTTAATCACGGCTGTTGATAACTTTTCTGAATATCAAATACTCTTTCAGTGTTAAACATAAAAGTGCCGCACATTTTATAATTCTGTTGGCATCTATATATGTTCTATAACCATGACACTATGTTGTGTATGAAACTATGTAGTATAGCCATGACACTATATACACCATCCTTGATTTTACTGAGTGAGTGGGGGTGATGTATCAAAATTATCGAGCACTTCCACCATAGCTAGAATCTTGATTTTGCTGAGTGAATTTTAAAGTCATGACACTATGTATATGAAGACTATATAGCCATGACACTATGTTGTGTATGAAACTATGTAGTATAGCCATGACACTATATACACCATCCTTGATTTTACTGAGTGAGTGGGGGTGATGTATCAAAATTATCGAGCACTTCCACCATAGCTAGAATCTTAATTTTGCTGAGTGAATTTTAAAGTCATGACACTATGTATATGAAGACTATATAGCCATGACACTATGTTGTGTATGAACCTATGTAGTATAGCCATGACACTATGTACACCATCCTTGATTTTACTGAGTGAGTGGGGGTGATGTATCAAAATTATCGAGCACTTCCACCATAGCTAGAATCTTGATTTTGCTGTCACTCAAACTGTCTTGCTATGAGACCAAGAAAAAAAAGGTCAAAGAAAGAATGTAACATTTTAAAATATAAAAATTCGAAATAGGGGTGACGATTCAAATGAATAATTAAAAAATTCAAACCCACTTTTAAAAATGATCGAACACTTCCACATGAGTCAGAATCTCGGTTTCTTTCTCATTCGATCGGTCTCAGCTTTCAGACTAACGAAATGAAACTAGAAAATTTTAATTAGAGGTTACGATATAAAGGGATTAGGAAAGAAATTTACACCACGTTTCATCTAAAAAATTCATCTGTTATGCTTAAATTTGAAACAGTTTTCGATATTCAGGACTTATATTAAGTGTGTTGGTGTCGCATTTCGTAAGCACTAGCAACTGACAAAAATGGCCCGTTATAGCTACCTAGATTCATTCATACATGCATTTTATAAATAAGTTGACATCAATTTTTATATATACTAAACATCCCCATATCTCTTGTGTTAATTCTCTCCATTTAGCAAAGTAGTGTTACTAAGCAATAGCTCAAATTGTATTGCCGCACGATCAGTTTTTGCCTATGTGAAAAAATAAAAACTTTAAATCGAAACTCAAAAGGATCTAATTATCTTCTATATCAGGGTCCATAAAATTTTCGAGCATTACAAGTTATTGAAAGTGCTAAGAAGATGTCTCTCTGTTTTTTGTGATATATATATATCTTTGGCAACAGCATTTTGCTTGTCATGGTTGCTCTAATGAAATGTATTTCAAGGTATTTATGTTTCCTTTATTGTTCCAATCTATATGCTTGTCGTCCATATAACACAAGTTTATAGATATAATCTATCTTGTGTTTCAGAAACAAGCATTTTTGTGTTCATTTCGAAGGGATATATGGACCCGAAGAGAATTTTTTCGAAATGAACTTATCGTAAGCCTAAATCTCTTCCATGTGCAAGCTTTTTTGCTTGATTTTTTTGTTTTCTTATTTGCATTCCTCATTTTTGAAATTTGTTGATTGTCTTTGTCTTTATGACCTGCATTACGCTTTATTATTTCCTCTTTATGTCTTAATTTCTTTTATTTCTTTGTATTTTGTAGAAAATTTTGGAATAGTGTATTATGAGTTACTACATACATTCTAACTTTGGATTTACTAATTTATATTTATATATATATATATATATATATATATATATATATATATATATATATATATATATATATATATATATATATATTTATATGAATGTATATATATATGTGTGTGTATATATATATATGTATATATATGTATATAAAGTACACACACATATATATATATTTATATGAATGTATATATATATGTATATATATGTATATAATGTACACACATATATATATATATATATATATATATATATATTTATATACATATATATATATATATATATATATATATATATATATATATATATATATATATATATATATATATATATATATATATATATATATATATATATATATATATATATATATATATATATATTTATATATATAAATGTATTGAAAAACTGTACAATTAAAATTGCATCTACTTATTGCTCTAGTGCAGCATATAAATAAGATGAAATTTATAAGTAATAAAGTTGAATTAAAGTAGAATAATTGAAGAGAAATAATGAAGCTTCCATAGCAAATAAAATAATTCAATTTCTAACCAGAAAAATCTCCAGAAAATGCCAATCATAAACATAAAAACCAGGAAACTACCCTTTTGATTTAAAACAAATATATTAAATAGAAATGGAGTGACGAATAATGGATTGAAGGTGATGTAATTGTAAAAATTTTCAAGGAAAATTAAATTGAATTAAAATTTTATTTAATCTTCTAATAGAATTATTTATAATTTATATGATAAAAAAAGTTATTTTTATTTTAATATCAATAAATTATTGCCTTTCTCTTCTTGTAATTCGGTTCAAATGCTTCGTAACATCATTAAAAATCAATTGTTTTGAATTTCTAGATTATCAGATAAAAAGTTTCATCAATTACATATAAAAAACCTTATTCAAACTAATAAATCATACTTTTATCCATTACATTTGGTTAATAGTATAGTAAAAAGTTTGGGGTAACTCAGCGTTGTTAAATGCTTTTTATTATAGTTCAATCACTATAGAATTTTATTCATTCCCCATTCTTTTTATTTACTATTATTACGCATTTCGTTACACTTGCATCATCTAACAGTAGATTTTGCAGGAGATAGATGCAAAGTGGCAGTCTAAATTCTAGAATCGATTAAAACTTTCGATTGTCTATTCCATTCATTATTTATTAATTATTAAATTATTTTATAGGGTTAAGAATAACTATTTTTTTTACCTATATGTATTAGTGTATGTGTGTATGTATTAGTGTATGTATTAGTGTAGTGTATTTTACCTATATGTATTAGTGTACTTGTTGTATTTTGAATACAGTTTATATGATGGTTATCCCTTCTTATACTTTAGAATGCATTTACTTTTTACAATTATTAAGAATGGCAACATGGGCATTACTCTTTACGATTGGCAACACCTCCTTTGCACATTGTGTTAAGTTGGTTTAGGTGAATGAACATCTACACACGTGTAAGTTAATTCTTTTTAATTTATTAATTTTCTCAATCTATTTCAATTTATAGCACATTAGAGTGATATAATGTCCTTTTGTTCACAGTAACAGGCCATTAATTGAAATGTGCTATTTTTCAAGCTGACGTATTGTAGTCGCCCCCTGAAGATTTTACAATTACATAACCTTCAATCCATTGCTGGTCACTCCATTTTTCTTTAATATATTTGTTTTAAAATATTTGTTTTAAATCAAAAGGGTTGTTTCCTGGTTTTTATGTTTATGACTTTCATTCTCTTGAGTTTTTTCGGGTTAGAAATTGAATTTTTTATTTGTTATGGAAGCTTCACTATTTATCTTATCTTCAATTATTCTACTTTAATTCATCTTTATTATATATATATATATATATATATATATATATATATTTTATTATATATATATATATATTTTATTATATATATATATATATATATATATATATATATATATATATATACATATATATATATATATATATATACTCGTAATAAAATTATAATATGAAATTCCAATATATATTTTTCCCAATACTGTTATTTATTTCTTACGATTGGCAACAGTAGATCTCTCCTTTTATCTTTTGCGATTGGCAACATTTGTATCGTCATTTATTGCTCGAATGCAGCATATTTGCAGCGTATTTCAGATATTTTTGTTTCCTATATAATTTTTCAATCTTTATGCTTGTCGTCCAAGTATCAAGAGTTTATAGATATAATATATCTCTTGCTTCAGAAACAAGCATATTTTGTGTTCATTTTGATTAAATACTTGGACTTAAAAAAGAAAATTTTCGAAATGAACTTTTTTTAGGCCTAGAGCTTAACCACGTGTATAGCTTTAATGCTTGGTTATTTTTTGTTTTTCTACTTTCGAATCCACACCTTTGAGATTTGTTGATTATCTTAAGCTTGATGACTATAAATATGCATTTTATTTTCCTTATGATGGTTGATTCTCTATTTAATACTTCATTTTAATTTGTAGGCCTACTTTAAGTTAAGGTTTTTTGAGTTACAACTTCTGTCTATTCTATCATTGGATTTTCATATTATATTTTATTATATATATATATATATATAAGATTCATATGAAAAAATAAGGGAAATGACCAAATGCAAGGCATAAAATGGTAGAGGGGGATGGCGACCCCTCTTTCCCGGTTAAAAGACTGCTTTTATGCCCGGGCAACACTCTCGGTACCAATGCCATGCAGAAGCCATACTTCCGTATATGTGTCAAGTCAAAAACACTCGAAAAAGTGCAGAGTAAACAAATAGGTATCAACCAGGATTGCAAGGGAAGGAAAAGAATGGAAATGCAGCAAATGCCAGAGTGCCTTATATATAAAAGCAGTTTACGCATGCGTAATACGTTATTTTTACTTTCATCGTTCTATACCTCTGCCATATCCTTTAAGTAAGCATTTTCTCCCTTTTTTGTATTAAATAGGGAATTATAATAACATGTCAGGAAGCCAATTGGATAATTCCGTTTTATTGCCTCCTTCATAATATTCCTATTATGCATGATGCAATCTGACTTGAAAGTATTAATGCGTTCATTTCGTTTGAGGTGACCTATGACGACATTTCTGAAGATGTTTTTGGTCAAATTGGAACTCCAATCTATAATATGATTGATTTCCATATTGAAATTGTTTCTCTTGTCATATAAGACGGTATAAGCACCATATCTACTGTCATGTTTTAGTGTGATATCTAGAAAATCAACACTATCATCCTCTTTACTTTTATTCTCAATCAATTCCAGTTCTTTTGGATAAAAAGTAAAATCAAATTGGGGTGTATTCTTATATTGCCCAACAAGGACATCGTCAACATAACGAAAGTATGGCATTTCATGTAGTATATGAGTGCCATTTTCAAATTTACTCAAGTATAGATCGGCGAGCAGTGATGAACAACCCCCTCCCATGGGAATACCCTTAACCTGTTGAAAATAGCTGGTGCCATCAAATAAAATATTTTCAAATAACACAATGCGAATCAAGTCCTTGTATTTTCTGAAGGTAATATGCTCTTTTAAGTCATATGTTTCATGTAGTTCCTTCAAAATTTCATATAGATTTTCCAGATTGATGTTGTTGAATAAATCACGGAAATCACGATTTCCGTGATTACTTAAAGGATATGGCAGAGGTATAGAACGATGAAAGTAAAAATAACGTATTACGCATGCGTAAACTGCTTTTATATATAAGGCACTCTGGCATTTGCTGCATTTCCATTCTTTTCCTTCCCTTGCAATCCTGGTTGATACCTATTTGTTTACTCTGCACTTTTTCGAGTGTTTTTGACTTGACACATATACGGAAGTATGGCTTCTGCATGGCATTGGTACCGAGAGTGTTGCCCGGGCATAAAAGCAGTCTTTTAAACGGGAAAGAGGGGTCGCCATCCCCCTCTACCATTTTATGCCTTGCATTTGGTCATTTCCCTTATTTTTTCATATGAATCTTGTATGTTATTTTAGGAGAGTGTGCTGCTTTGCGCCAACTTCTGGAGAATAATTGGATCTGTGGAATTAATTTTAATTTTATATGTTTACTATGCTATATATATATATATATATATATATATATATATATATATATATATATATATATATATATATATATATATATATATATATATATATATATATATATATTATATGAAATTCCGATGATAGATTAGAGATAAGTTGTAACTCATATAGCCATTACTTAAAATATAAGATAGTTACGTATAAGGATGTAAAAAATAGAAATTAATCAATCAAGAGGAGAATAAAATGCATATATACAGTCATCAAGCTATATATATTCAACAAATATCAATGGGGAGAATTCTAAAATTGAAAAGCAGAAAATGACCACGCATTAAAGCCAAACACGTGGAAAAGCATTAGGCTTAAAAAGGAAACCATTTTGAACAGATTCTTCGTCAGGGCCTAGTATCTATTCAAAATGACCCAAAAAAGCTTGTTTCTGAGAACGGTGATAGATAATATCTATAAACTCAGTCTACTTCGCCTACAAGCTTAATGATTGCAAAATAAAATAGGAAACAGATATATTGTACCTGAGGATATAATATATATATACGTAAAATATACAACTACAGGCTTTTATCAAAAGAGTTGAACAATTCTGTATCTTGTTCGTGTTCTGAATCATGCTATCAACTCTTTATCGACCAACACCATGGACATGGAATCACAGGAAATCTCAATTTCATTAAGGAGCCGAATCTCAAACGGTTTTAAGCTATGGATCCAAATACAGACTTCCACTGCTATATAACAGAAAGAAAATAATTCAAGCTTTTGCCATTGATCAAGATAAATATATATATAAACTATCGGGTATATACCGCTGCCCTTTTGAAGCCTTTAAGAGCTGGCAAGTACAAGTCCTCTGGCATGTAAAACAATTGCTTCAAGAAATTCCTATACAAAAAATATACGCATAATTACCAAGAGATCAAGTTATTACGATAAGGTAATTATGCGTTTATTTGCAGACAATTTTATTTGGACGAACTCAAACTACAACTTAATTCCTCAATTTCATGAACTCCTATACACACTAATATCTCTATTATCAGTAAAGAAATTATTGCTTACTACAAACTTCTTAAACAAAAACAAAATCTTAATTTTCCTTACCTGATACTTATACAAAAATTCCATAAATCACAAATTACTTTTAGAACTGTTACTATAGGATTTAATTCATACACCAATGCTGCAGACAAGCAACTACCAGTTATACTAAATCACATTTATGATCATTTTACTACACAACGAACACATATAATCAAAAATAGTTTAGAACTGATTAATAACCTAAAACAAGTAACTTACATACATGATATTAAAACTTTTGATTTCAAATACTCATGATTTATTTAAAGTCATACTAAATTTATATGAACAATTTACTCAATCCAAAAACATATCTCTTCCAAAATTCAAAACATTGTTAAAATTCATTCTGTTCAACCAGCATCTCTCTCAGGGTAATTGCATATACAAATTAAATAAGGGAATCTCATCCACAATACTGGCCAACCTTTATTTACACTTTTACGAACTTCAACAGTCATGTCATGTACAGATTCATTGATCATCTAATTATTATTAAAATTCCTAATGATGCCACAATATTAAACTCTCAGTTTTATCCTACTAATCTACAACTAATTGAACCTTTCAACTAATTGAACCTTTCAACTAATTGAACCTTTCAACAGTCATGTCATGTACAGATTCATTGATCATCTAATTATTATTAAAATTCCTAATGATGCCACAATATTAAACTCTCAGTTTTATCCTACTAATCTACAACTAATTGAACCTTTCAACTAATTGAACCTTTCAACTAATTGAACCTTTCAACAGTCATGTCATGTACAGATTCATTGATCATCTAATTATTATTAAAATTCCTAATGATGCCACAATATTAAACTCTCAGTTTTATCCTACTAATCTACAACTCATTGAAAATGTATATACCTCAAAGTAAATAAAATTCAACATTATTCATCCAATCTATCAAAATCAGTATATAAAAATATTATAAATAATCAGTTATTAAGAATAAAAGTGTTAAGTATACCATGTTACTATAAAGAACATCTTATTAAATTCATAAACACCATTATATGCCACGCAGTGGTCGAGTGGTCAAGGCGAGCGTTTCCACAGCAATCGCTCGACCGCCGCGTTGTGGGTTCGAGTCCCACGTAAGGCATGGATGTTTGTGTTGTGGGCGTAGTGTGTTCCGCCCCCCTCTGGTGCGCCTGGGGCAACGTCCTAGGACGGTTAAATGAAACTGACGAAAAGGCGAATGATGATGAGTCAAGTGCCTGGCCATTTGATAAAAAATAAATAAATAAAATAAACACCGTTATACAAAATACATACCAGCTAAACTTTATTTTTTCACTTATTAAAACACAGTTTAATCTTAAATTCAAAACCTTGCTCCAATTACAGCAACACATTGACAAATCAGTCTCATCCATTTTAGAATAAAAAATATGAAACAATTTATCATCTCCATGTTTCATTTCCAACAGTTGCACTGTTTGTCTATCAAATTAACTGTAACCTGTTTTGAGTTGAAAAAATGCTTAGTCAGTATCACTTACTCTACAATGTTAGAAGCACAAGGGGTAACTCAATTTATGTTATTTTATTATTATTTTTCATGTTATACATTACATTGTATTCTCATAAATACACAGCCATACGCTGGTATATTTGATTATTTTATTTGATTATTTTCATATTTATATCTGATCCATTTCCATTTTCTACTTTCTTCTACGTCGGGTCATATGCATTATTTCTGTAATACAATTTACAGTAGAATCAGCATTAGCGAACCAGGCATGGTTTCGGAAATCCTTTTCACTTTTTTCAATTTATTCATATTAAAAAAAAGTTTTGGGGGGGGGGGGGGGGGAGCCAGAAAGGCATAACTCTACGTGCATAATTTTTTTTTCTGTTTGGCAACTTTTCATCTTATACACTATTCTTGCTTTACACTATGCATGTTTATGCAGGGAACAAGGGGATTAGTACCTTAAGTACCTGTATTACATATATGATTTATAACACAAAATAAAAAATTTAATCTAAAGGTGTAGTTAAGGGAAATTAACTAATCTTTACCACATGTCATTCTTTTTCAATTCCTTAACTTATATATAGAACAGGGAAAAAGGGGTATTTTATACCAATTTAGTACCTGTTTTATTTATAATGTTTTATAATGTTCTCTTTATCATCTTCACAAGCTTGTCGTATAGTCACTATTGATTTCAAATAATCACTTCAGACATCTTTTTTTCATTTTTGCTATATAGAACTTTTCAATAAATGATCAATCTCAGGTATATATAATACAAGTAAATAAAAATTATTCAATTACACACACACACACACACACACACATATATATATATATATATATATATACTTATAAAAATAAATTATTAAATCCAAAGTTAGAATGTATGTAGTAACTCATAATACACTATTCCAAAATTTTCTACAAATACAAAGAAATTAAGACAAAAAGAGGAAATAATAAAGCATAATGCAAGTCATAAGGACAAAGACAATCAACAAATTTCAAAAATGAGGAATGCAAATAAGAAAACAAAAAAATCAAGCAAAAAAGCTTGCACATGGAGGAGATTTAGGCTTACGAGATTAGGCTTACGAAAAGTTCATTTCGAAAAAATTCTCATCGGGTCCATATATCTTTTCGAAATGAACACAAAAATGCTTGTTTCTGAAACACAAGATAGATTTTATCTATAAACTTGTGTTATATGGACGACAAGCATAAAGATTGGAACAATAAAGGAAACATAAATACCTCAAAACGCACCTCTTCAGCGCAACCATGACGAGCAAAATATGACTGGATCAACGTTGCCATATGCCAAAATGAAAAGATGTGATTTGCTGTTGCCAAAGAGAGTAATAAAAACAGTACTGCGCAAAGGCAATAAAATGAGTTATTCAACTGTTAAAGCTTCGAGATAAAAAGATGAAAATATAATTGCAGGAGAATGAAGAAGTACGGCTAAAATAAGATAATAAGGGGAGAATATGAGAATTTTAGGCTAATCGAAACTTATTAACTATACTATTGACTAAATATGCAGGATATTGATACATTTTACTGGTAATTTTGAGGTTATTAATGTGCAAAGCATGAAATTTTTTATCTGATAATCTATAAATTTTAAAAAGTTGATTAAGTATAATATTTCTAAACAATTGAATCGAGTTGCAGGAATTAAAAGGTAATAATTTATTAATATTAAATTTAAAAAAATCTTTTTTATCATATAATTTAGTAACTATCCCATGAGCAGGTTCTATAATTAGATTTAAATCCAAATAATAAACATTATTACTAATAGAAGTTTCATTAGGTATTAATTCCAAATTATCCGGATAGAAATCTATATCTATGACATAGTTATCAGTAAATACAAGACAAATCAGATCATCTACATATCTATAAATTTTATAATCAGTTGAAGTAAAGAATTTTTCATAATGATATAGGTATAAATTAGCTAACATACTGCTACTACAGCCACCTTGTGGAACACCTGAGACTTGTAAGTATAATTTATTACCTTGAAAGATATAATTATTGAAAAGAACAAAATGGAGAAGCTTAGGAAAATTGGTAAATTTTGTAAGATTAGAATGTTTAGTAATATAAGCATTATATAAAGCTAAAATGACATCATATAGATCAGTGATCTTAATATTATTAAATAGATCTTTAAAATCAAAAGTTTGAAATCCTATTATTTTACCATGCGTTTTTAATTTATTTTTGAATTCCTTACTGTTATTTAGAATAATGTAGCTATCACCAGAATCTCGTAAATTGCTATTTAGTACATTTAAATAATTTAGTAATAATTTACTAGCAGTAGTAGAGTATGAATTATGACCACTAGTAACAGTTCTAAATTTAATAGGATTTTTATGAAATTTAGGTATAAGCACAATATATGGAAATGTCAAAAATTTATTATTAATATCTAAATCACTATACATATTGATAATTTTCAATTTGATACTATTAAGAGAGTGTGAATCAATTTTAAATAGACTATTATTTTTTAAATAATCTAGCAGATATTGAATATAGAATTTTTTACAAATAATAGCATAATTATTAGAGGCTTTATCTACATAAGTAATAACAAAAGATCTATGTAAATCATTAACAGAATGCTTTATATTATCCATATTATATATGGATCTAGATAAATTAATACTACAAATGGTATTTTTAATAGATCTTAAAATAGTAAATTTCCACATATTAAATGCCTCTAAAGGCTGAGCATATTTAGAAGCTAATCCATAAATAAATTTATCAAGGTCCAGATTGATTGACTTTAACACTTGTTTAGAATTATTACATGAAGGTAACCTGAATTTAGTGCCAAATGACATTATAGTTCTTAAAGATTTATCTTTTACAATGGCTAAGTCTCCAGTAACTATATGACCCAAGTGTGGATTTATAAATTCAGCATAATTATCAGCACTACAAATACATTCACCATCTAAATCTGTTGAGGAATCTATGTCGACTGAGAGAGATTTTGAAATTGCATTGTAATTAAAAATGGTTCTTCCAATAGGCTTGTTATATTTAAAAGTTTTAGTAACATTCAAATCCTTTACAGGCAATAAATGATGAAATTGATTAAATAAATTCTTAAAGTTTATGGAATTATAAATAGGATGTTTAAATGATATTACACAATAAGAATTGGAACAGTTATTATGATGAAATTGATTAAGTTTTATTTTTAAATATTTTGATCTAGTAATGAGCAAATCATAGAAAATATGATTAAAATGTTCATTAGTAAGATTTAACTTTAAGAAAATAGCATAAACTGTGTTTAATTGTTTTTTCTTAACTGCAAATACCCATGATTTAATAAATTTCCATTGATATGTGTTATTGAATTGTTGATGCATACTTTTAATCTCCGCTTTAATATCATATTGGGAGGAGCTTCCTTTACCGCGTTTAAATCTTTTGAGTTTAGCCAATTTACTATTATGTAAAAGAGGTTTAAAAAAAAGGTGATTAAAAATAGAATATTTATTATCTACAAAATTATTCTTAACAATATTACCATTGAGATATAACTGATTTAATCCATATGGAAACAGAGTACAATGTGATTTAATATAGAAGTTTTCAAAGAATAATCTATCAGCAGTATTTGTTTTAATGTCCAAAATATGTATAGTTATATTTTCAAAACCATGATGAGCAAAGTGTTTATATTCGATTTTATTAGAAGTAGGAAGAAAATTATTATTGTGGATATATTTTTTAACATGATCTCTATGTACATTCATACGTAGATGAATAGGATTACTGGTTTGTCCTATATAAGATATATTACATATATTACAAGATAATTTGTAGATGCAATTAAAAATTTTACAGAAAGTCTTATGACTATTTAGATTAGTAATTTGTGAGTTAGAAGCATATGGGCAGGTTTTACAATTTTTATTCTTACATTTATTGAAGTTATAATTTTTAGCTGGGCAATTATTATATCCAAAACAATCCATGGCAAACTGTTGGTAAAATGATAACGGTCTAAACAATTCCCAACTAAATTGTAAATACCGGGCAATATTTATCAAATTATATAATAACAAGAATAAATATATTTGCCAGTCACTAAATCAAATAAGATGTGTAATTCATAAGAGTTAAAGTAATATAAAGAGAATAGCATTAACATTTATAAATAATATAAATAAAAATAAAATAATTGCTTATATATAAAAATATATACAACTAAGTCCATGTAAAACCTAATAAAATGTAATAAGTAGGATATTACAAGATAAAAAGAATTGATTAACAATATAAATATAATCAGTTCTAAACTAGATTAATTAAAACACAAGGTATAATAAAATATATACTGTGTAAATCTGGAATTCACATAGAATCCTGTCCAAAAAAGTAATAAAAAGATTGCACTAAAAAGTACAGTTTATAAAAGGTATCTATAACACCAATACAAAAATCCCAATTGCAGTTACCCAGTCATAAAAACACAAAACCAATAAATTAGTAAGAAATAATAACGATAGATGGCAGCACTAGAATAAGATACTTCTAATATTTAATTACTAATAGCGAAGAAAATTTGCAGTTAGATTTAAAAAACGATAGATGGCAGCACTAGATTAAGGAAATTCTAATATTAAATTACTAATAGCTAAAGAATAATTGCAATACAAATATTTACCAAATAATAAAACAGAAAGGAAGACAATAATTAATAATACTTTAAGCAAAAATATAATAAGTAACCTATGCAAATAAAAGATATATATATACTTATATATATTATCGAATTGGTTTTATACGAAAACGTGCTGTGTAATGGAAAATAATTTTATCAACAAATCAAAGGCATCCCTATGGGAGGGGGTTGCTCTTCAATCTTAGCAGACATATATTTATCATATTTTGAAAGAGGTAATCATATATTATATGAATTACCATATTATAGATTCGTGGACGATGTGCTATTAGGACAATACTTGCATACTCCTGAATTCGATTTTAGCTTTTATCCCCAGGAACTGGAACTGATTAAGAACCTTAATACTAAAAAAGACAAAGTTAATTCCCTAGACATCACCATAAGATACAACAATATAAAAGGAATTCATACGGTATTGTATAATAAACGTGACAATTATGATATGAAGATTAACCAAATCATAGAATGGAATTCAAATTTGACTAAGAATATTTTCCGTAATATCATCACAGGACACCTCAGAAGAAATCTCCACAATAATACTTTCAAAAATGATTGTATCATAAGTAACAGAAGAATCATGCAAGAAGCATATAAAAAATATTACCCGTTAAATTTTCTTAAACATCATTATAATTCCTTCTTTAAAGAAGAATACTCATTTAGACAAGACATAGGTAATATGACATCATAACAATGTATAACGATGTACGCATGCGTTAAAATGTTTACTTTAGGAAGAGTTTTGTGCATTCCGGATTGTATGTTTGTCAGATTGACATTATAAATTTCTGCCTCTCGATATTACCTTTCTGTCTTCGTTCTAATGCCTTCGATTTTGCACATATATCGGGGACCTGTCATTATATTGCATTGGTTTCCGTGAGCGTTGCTAGACATAAAAGCACTTTAAACGGGAATGAGAGGTCGCCATCCCTCTCAGCCATTTATATGCAATTTATCTGGCATCCCCCCTTTACATATTTTTACTTTTTCTTAGTTATTTCCTGCTTCGGATTATGGAGCTGCAATGCGCCTTATCCTAGGTAGTATCCTGGTAATTTGATGTAGAATTGTATACATAATTTGAGATTTCGTTTTGAATATATATATATATATAAATTTATCAACTTCTCTGAAAATAGCCAATAGAAAATATACCCTTAGGCGCGATTCAGTTCAACCAAGTACATTTATGTATAACATGAAGAGAAGAAAGAACGACAATGTATAAAAAATTCGCCGGAGGGGATTATGACCCCCCCTTCCCTGTTAAGCCAGCTTAATGTCATGACGACACTCCCGGAAGCGGATACACTGTCGAAAACCAAGTTCACAATACATAAAACTTAATATGAAAAATGTAAAGTCAAAAGTTGAAAGACCTGTACACAACTACATAAACTGAATTTTCAAGTTTCATTTCCACCAACATCAACACAAAAGACAACACAAAATATCAAAAAGATTACAATACTCACTAACCTCGCACATACTTTACCATCCAAGCAACCACACAGCTATAGACTTAACTTTCACAGAATCAAAACGTCTTTTAACATCGCAACCAATACGTCCATGGAAGCTATATATCTCCATCTGTTTAAACTGCAAGTGGTCTTTTATAGAGATATAAACTGTAACTTTTCGTTACGGTTATGTTGTAAAAATTTCTGATGCTGCTGCTTAGAAAACGCAAAGGGTAACCCTTTGCAATAGCCTCATTCAGGCGACAAAGATCGCTTTCATAACGATTTATTGTACAGCTATTTAATCGTTTACTTCTGATCAAAAAGTTTATTATGATATTTCTGAATACATTACCATGTAAACTTGTATTCCATTTCACAATGTAATTTATTTTAAAATTGAAATCTTTTCTTTTATCATAAAGTCTGAAACCAACATATCCATTAGATTGCTTGTATATAGTTAAGTCCAGGATATATACAAGCAATCTAATGGATATGTTCATTCTGTGAAAGTTAAGTCTATAGCTGTGTGGTTGCTTGGATGGTAAAGTATGTGCGAGGTTAGTGCGTATTGTAATCGTTTTGATATTTTGTGTTGTCTTTTGTGTTGATGTTGGTGGAAATGAAACTTGAAAATTCAGTTTATGTAGTTGTGTCGGTATAGGTCTTTCAACTTTTGACTTTACATTTTTCATAAGTTTCATGTATTGTGAACTTGGTTTTCGACAGTGTATCCGCTTCTGGGAGTGTCGTCATGACATTAAGCTGGCTTAACAGGGAAGGGGGGGGGTCATAATCCCCTCCGGCGAATTTTTGATACATTGTCGTTCTTTCTTCTCTTCATGTTATATATATATATATATATATATATATATATATATAATATATAAAATGGAAAATGAAGTCATTAAAGATTTTTGAAGTGTTATAGCATATATGCGCAAAGCAGCTACAAATACTATACACGATATAAATATAAAAAGTATAAAAAGAGTTTTAGAATTGAAAAAAGAAGGAAGGCTTAGCGAGAAGCTTACTTAAAGGCGGTAAGGGGTTGTGACCCTACACCCCAGTTGTCAACAAGCTTGTCATAAATGCACTCCTGGACGCCAGCCCTGGCTGAATCCAACCCCTGGAGTGACAATAACAATTGTCACAAGACCGTTAAAAAAGAAAAGTCCAATGGTAATATGAAGACCTTCACTGGATGAGCAACTAGTCCTTTAGACCACAATGACCTGTATATAACTTTGTGTTATCGTTCTGCGGTCCTGTTATTCATTGCATGCGAACCTTCATCTGCTAAATGATATAAAAAAGATTTTAACTTTGAACAATAATCATTATTGTTACTGTATAAATTATCAATATAATGTAGCATAAAAGGAATGGGGTATTGCTGTAGATATGCTTGCTGTAGAAATGTCCGATCAAAATCAATACGGATGTCTTCATTGTAGATAATTTTCTGAATTCTAGCCAATCCCCCCAAGAATACATTCCTAAATATATTCAAGTGAAGATTGGAATTCCAATTGATCAGACCGTTTATAGGTATATTAAAACTTTTTCTTTTGTCATAGATAGTAAAACTTACAGGTATTTTACTGAAATCTATACTTAAATCTAAAAATTCCACTACATTTTTAAGTGCAGCAGGATTTTCTGTCAAAATTAAGTTTGGTGGGTAGAAATCAAAATTCATACTATAATCTTCATTTTCATATCCGACTATCAGATCATCCACATAACGTAGGTATATAATTTAATTATTAAGATGTGATTGGCTTTCATAAAAAATTTGGTACGTGCAATGTGGATGTGCAGAAAAATAAATGATTAGAATTTCAGAACAATTGGATGATTTATTACACTGAAAGATCTACACAAAGTGAGCACGTCAATATGGCGTTGGTCCACCTCTGGCCTTGATACAAGCTGTTACCAGACGTGGCATTGATGCATAAAGTTGCCGGATAGTGGTCTGGGGGATGTCGTTCCAAATGGCCTCCTATTGACGAGTTAATTCGTCTACATTCAGGGGGGGGGGTCAGATGGGGGTCAGGCGACGCCCCATCTCAGCCCAAATGTGCTCAATAGGCGAGAGATCTGGGGATCTGGCTGGCCAAAGAAGTGGGTCGTAAGCATGCAGACAATCAATAGAGAAGCGTGCCGTTTGTGGCCTGGCATTATCTTTCTGAAAAGTTAGCCCAGGGTGTTGCGAAAGGAATAGCAATACAATGGGTCTTAGAACGTCGGCAACGTACCGCTGTGCTGTGATGGTGCCACGGAGGACTATTAAAGGGGTCCGGCTATCAAACGAAACGGCACCCCAGACCACAACTCCCTGTTGTTGGGCCGTGTGGCGTGTGACAGTAAGAGCAGGATTCTGACGATGTCCGGGCTGTCTCCAGACACGTCTGCGCTAGTCGTCGGGACTCAGTTCGAAACGGAACTCATCACTGAAAACAATTCGTTCTCAATCCGAACAATTCCACGTTGATCGGGCCCGGCACCATTGCAATCGCTGTTGACGGTGCATACTGATCAGTGGCAGGCGGCGTAATGGGTGCCGCGAGTATAGATTCCGTTCCAGTAGTCTTTTATTAATGGTGCGGGTGGTCACTTCCGTGTTTGTCACACGTTGGATGGTTGATAACGACGAATCTCGTGCTGTCACAGCTGCTCTGACAATCGCTCTATCTTCCCGTTCTGTGATAGCTCTAGGTCGTCCGCTACTCGCTTGCCGCTGAAATCTGTCATTCCGGACCCATTCCTGCCAACATCGTATAATAGCTGAATCACTGCTACCCAAATGCCTAGCGATTCGTCGGTGTGCCCTTCCAGCCTCATGCAGTCCGACCGCACGCCCTCTTTCAAATTCCTTCATATGCTCTTAGTGGCGGCGAATTCGCCGGCGAGGCATTGTTACAATCAAGGTACGTAAACGCAATCGAAATCTATTGTACGTTTTGTTCGTTCCTTATCTGCACCACTATGGTGCTCAGTTTCAATGCGCTGTAGTTCGAACTATTCATTCATTGGCTGCCAATTTTTGATTATTTGCATATTTGGCCGAAAGGTGTTTGCATGTACTGGATTATTTTGCACCGGTTTCGAAGACAAAAAATAGCCTTTTTCTACAGGTTAAGCAAGAACTTGAATAATTGAGATCACATTTTTTGCCTTCGAAACATTTTACTGTATGCTGTAACTATACAAAGATTTTCTATCAAACTCTACGTTTTGTGGCGGTTAACTATCGCCATTTATGCCACCTGCACCAAAACGAGCTAGAAGCGGCGTCTCTCTGTGTATCTGATAACTGAGGAAACTGCATACCGTTTCCTGTTTTGGACGCCTAACTTTCGAAGACTCCCGATGGGGATTTGCACATAACTTTAACGCCGGTGACAGTATGTTGGCATTTGAAAGCCATAATTTTCATCACCGGCATGTATGAAAAACAATACGATGGTGCACATCGAAAACACGTGGCGTGCATGGGGGACAGCCCCATAAATGAGCCCCAAACCGACGATCACCAATGTCGGTCACTCCTTCTGGGGCGTATACAAAATTCAGTTGAGAGAAAAACTTTCATGAATTCGGACGAGACTCGCTCCTAAAATCGCGACTTGAACGGTCGAACCTCCGTTCAAATGCCTCGAACTTAACGTTCCAAAAATCAGGACTTATCCGTCTGCCGCAGAATCTGTCTGCAAAGTATTATGATGATGTATAGAGAGCTGTGAAATTTACTGTAAATAAATGTTATTTTATGCAACGCTAACGTTTTGCATAGAGAACAACAACAAATACCAGTTTTGCTGAAGTAGTCGGGGATTGTGCCGAGGCATTAATACCGCATGTCAGGTTTAGCCCACACAATCAAACAGTTCCAAAACCCAGCAGTTTGAACATCAGATTTGAGTGAACTTTTAAACAATCTTTACTTCTATACTAGAAGAAAGACCAACAAGTTCCCAGAAAATACAATTAGATTGTTAGATAGATAACAGATTTCAATTTTAAGATTGCACTCACGAGACTGTTAATATTCTTCAGACTACTCGAAGAAATTACTAACTTTGGTTAACTAATAATATTTGTTTAGTAATTATACGATTCGTTTTTATTCTAGTTTATTCTTTATTCTTTAGAGCTATTTTTCATTCTTTAGAATTTTATTCTTTAAATAAAATATTAACTGGTCCATGAAGAATGAGTTTCTGGAAACTATGTTTTTAAATAAATTACAAAAAGTAATAATATAACGAAATTCTTTATATACTTTTTATCTAATTTGTCTATAACTCGGATGCGGCATTACTCCTGTTTTCTAATAAGCATTTCTATTAAACTTCCCCACTAAACGACTGCTTTTTGTCGAAATGACGGGTGGGCCCTTTAGATCACTCTAAACGACTACTTTCTGTCAAAATGACGGATGGGCCCTTTGGATCTCTCTAAACGACTACTTTTTGGAATACTATTCGGAACGACGCATGGTCGCTCTAGAGAGGTTTGACTGTAAACTATGCTCTGCACATTAAAAATATCTTATCTCTATTCTAGAGTTTCAACTGAACTATCTCCTTTTCACGCGCCAGAGGATGAGAAGTAAGTTAAGAGTTGCGACCATCGAAGTAGTATATATGGAGAGAGCTTAAGGGTTGCAATCAGCGTCAAAGATAAAGGCAGGTGTTAACCGTCGAGGTGACCTATATCTCTGGTCGAAGGGTGTTGTCAGGACGAATTTCCCGAAAACGCGTTTTCTCCTTAGAGGAGGGTTTTCTCCCGACTGTGAGCCTATACATTTCAATGGCGATTTCAGACCGAGAGGGTACTTGAGAAATATAAATGGTAAAATAATGGTTATGTACTGTTGTACTTACGGCTGCAAGTAAAAGTACTATTTTCATGGATAAGATGTGTTTTCATTATATATCTTACAAATATAGTTAAAAAGTAATTTTGCTAGATTTTAGCCTGGTGCATTTCATTCGGCTATTCATTTCATTGCTTTTAATGCTGTATAATTAGAAGTTTTGCTTTATTTTTGGTGTTTGTGATATTGCAAAAGAATTACAATGCCATTCTAACACTTTAGAAAACATGTGGAGTACTTTGCTGATAGTTATAGAGTTATTTTCGGTATCCTCGTATGTTTTCTCTTTGAGGTAGAACTTGGCGACGGTTGGCGACTCGCAAGATTGGGTGGCTAGGGAAGAAAAATAGAGTTTAGATAATGAGAGCAAAGACGTGAAAAACTCAGACCACACGACAGACCCGAAGGTTTACTGTAACTATATGTGTGGCTAGGAGAGTAAAGACGTGTCGTATGATAAAATTTTACTTTCATAATAAAATATAATAATAGTTTACATTCATTAAAAATGCCAGCTAGATTTTACATCATAACTTTTCAGTGCATTTCATATAAAGATATATGATATATGAGCATGATCTCATTTTTAGTTCAGAGTAAATCGTATTTAATAAGTATTACTAGTTAGCATGGACGCCCATAGGGGTAGACAAGGGGGCACTTCAAAATCACAAAGGCGGACATCAAACTAGTCGATGTTGTTAATCTTATCATTGAGTCCCCCTCCCCTCCGGAAAAATTCTATAGGGGCCGATGCTGGTTAGAATTAATTTCATATATACAAATCGATAAAAAGATATATTTTCCTCCGTTCACAAATTAAAATCAAAGGATGTAGCATCAAACTCCCAGTGTTTTCAAGAAGTATTTTGGTATTATACTCTTGTTTAGTTCTTGAGAAAGAAATATGGCTTGCCCAAAGAGGTATTTGAATCATCGACTTCTTGATCATGCTTTAGCAATCTATTAAATGAGCAATCTTAACTCTAAAATAACCTCACCTTCTCCTCATCATTATTTAAGTAATAGGCTTCTTGATCTAGAAACAGCTCTACCAATATAAATATTTTTACTTACATCATACATATTTACTTACATACTTTACATTACAAATGCAGAAGCATTTAATAAAAAATTAACACTATTTAAAAGTCATTAAAACTTAATTCTGCACATAGCTTTAATTATAATTTTGGTCCCAATGCTTTAGTTGTTTTTAAAATTTTCGGAAATAATTTGGGATAGATTGATCTGCAATTTTTACTAAAGTTTTCAATATTTAATATGTACAACATTTGATATTTTTATGCCACATTGAGTTAGACCACTGTAAGTGTGCTTACGATCTATTTAATTCTGGATGCAAATTTCACAATATGTATTTAAAGCATTTTTCAAATGAATTATTAGCAACCAAATCTCTGAAACTATTATAATGAAATGCAATTTTTGTATTTTGTGCCATAATATTTTATGATCTTATTTATTTCCTATACTTTATAGAAAAAGTTTTTTAAAAAATTTTTAAATTCTATATCGATTAAACATGAAAAAACCTTCCGAACACGTTTTGAAAATGTAAATATCATGGCTATTTCAATAGAGCCCCTATTTATGAATTTAGACATGATTTTGTATTTTATTCTGAAATGTCATTTTATAAACAAAAAAAATATAAATGAAGTCAAATATTTTATTATTGCAAATATCACATTGTTTTATATTTGACAGTACGCATACCATATATTAAAATAAATTAGATGTAAAAATGACACAGTCGTATTCCGCCTCAAAGCATATATGAATACTGCTAACACAACTTTCAAAGATAAAAGTGGACAATTCTGCATTTTACGAAAGCATGCATACAATTTTTCCACATACTTTTTAATTATTTTTAAATATATTATTCATATTCTTCAATTTGTATACTTGTAATCTATTTCATATCATATTTTATTTGCAATTGCTTTGTAGTTCAATTTGTTTTACGGAATTGACTTCATTAACAAAATTATTCTTTAGTAATAAAATTTTTTGGTAATAAAATATTCTAATCCTATTTCGTATTTTTCTTCACATTCTTTAAAATCCTATAACGTATAACACGTATAAATATTTCCCGTTCCCCCTCATCCTCTAGAAGTTAAAAAAAACCCAGAAGTTACATTACACAGTTTAGGCGATAAATCGCCAAATCATGAATTTTCTTCTCCTCCGTGACCAACTACACCTGCTCTATGTTTGACCATGTTACTAACATGGGGAAGATTGGACTGCGCTCCCTCCATATATGCTAACTCGTTGGTTGCGACCATCGAGGTAGTATATATGGAGAGAGCTTAAGGGTTACAATCATAGTCAAAGATAAAGGCAGGTGTACGGACGAATTTCCCGAGAACGCGTTTTCTCCCGACTGTGACCCTATACATTTCAATGGTGATTTCAGACCGAGAGCGTACTTGAGAAATATAAATGGTAAAATAATGGTTATGTACTGTTGTACTTACGGCTACAAGTAAAAGCATGTAAAAGGAGGGCTTTACTATTTTCATGGATAAGATGTGTTTTCATTATATATCTTACAAATATAGTTAAAAAGTAATTTTGCTAGATTTTAGCCTGGTGCATTTCATTCGGCTATTCATTTCATTGCTTTTAATGCTGTATAATTAGAAGTTTTGCTTTATTTTTGGTGTTTGTGATATTGCAAAAGAATTACAATGTCATTCTAACACTTTAAAAAAACATTTAGAGTACTTTGCTGATAGTTATAGAGTTATTCTCGGTAACCTCGTATGTTTTCCCTTCGAGGTAGAACTTGGTGACGGTTGACGACTCGCAAGATTGGGTGGCTAGGGAAGAAAAATAGAAGTTTAGATAATGAAAGTAAAGACGTGTCGTATATGATAAAATTTTATTTTCATAATAAAATATAATAATAGTTTACATTCATTGAAAATGTCAGCTAGATTTTACATCATTACTTTTCAGTGCATTGTATATAAAGATATATGAGCACATAATCTCATTTCTAGTTCAGAGTAAATCTTACTTAATAAGTATTACTAGTTAGCATGGACGCCCATAGGGGAAGACAAGAGGGCACTTCAAAATCACGAAGGCGGACATCTAACTAGTCGATGTTGTTAATCTTATCCTTGAATGCCCATGGATAAATTCTATAGATGCCGATGCTGGTTAGAATTTATTTCATGTAAAAATGACACAGTCGTATTCCGCCCTTCCCGACTGTCCAAGAAGTTACCTTACACCTTTCTGGTAGGTCGGACGGTCTGGGTTTCAACAGTCGTATTCCGCCTCAAAGCATATATGAATACTGCTAACACAACTTTCAAAGATAAAAGTGGACAATTCTGCATTTTACGCAAGCATGCATACAATTTTTCCACATACTTTTTAATTATTTTTAAATATATTATTCATATTCTTCAATTTGTATACTTGTAATCTATTTCATATCATATTTTATTTGCAATTGCTTTGTAGTTCAATTTGTTTTACGGAATTGACTTCATTAACAAAATTATTTAGTAATAAAATTTTTTGGTAATAAAATATTCTAATCCTATTTCGTATTTTCTTCACAATCTTTAAAATCCTATAACGTATAACACGTATAAATATTTCCCGTTCCCCCTCATCCTCTGGAAGTTTAAAAAAAACAAAAACAGAAGGTACACTACACTGTCTAGGCCATAAATCGCCAAATCATGAATTTTCTTCTCCTCCGCGATCAACTCCACCTGCTCTATGTTTGAGCATGTTACTAACATGGGGAAGATTGAACCGCGCTCCCTCCATATATACTAAGTCGTTGGTTGCGACCCTGGCACAGTTGCGAAACTAAATTTTCGAACACCGGAAACTGTGAGCATGCTAATTTAAATCTTCATTTGTTTATTAAATATTTTTTATACATTGTTCGATCAGCATTTGGTTCCAAACTTGGAATACGTTGGTTGTTATTCAGCTGTAGGCATCGTTAGCCACACAAGGCGCTGCTTAGTGGTGCAGGACGCAGATGCTATACGCAACAGCATCATTGCACCTGCTTTTATACACCTACATTAATCTATTCTATTATTAAACTGAATTTCCGTTCATAACATTTTGATATACAATCCAAAGCTGGGTTGTTAAACATGATATATCGAAGCTTTTAATGGTATTAGCCATAAATTATTATTATAGTGAAACTTCCATAACTCGGACTTCTATGAGTAACATTTTTTATAACTCGAAACATTTTTATGTTTTGTTCCAATTTACTGTACGTTTTAAATTGAGTAAGCCGAATTTCTTTAAGTAGAATTTTTTAAATAACTCGAAGTAGCATAGAACAATTTTCATTTCCATAATTCGAATTTTACAAGCTGTCAGCCTTACTTACTACATTTGATTGCGGGATATCATATTAGAGCGGTCGAACTCGTTTACAAAGATGTAACTTTTGAGAATTCTGCTAGTACAGTCGAAATCGGTTATAACAGTATTCAAGGGACCGCCCAAATTTTGACGCTATAACCAATAAATAATTTTTAAATGTCGATACATAGTATAAATTTCGTAAATCGCATTATTAATACATGTAGTACTTTTATTGTAATATATTTTGCGCTTTGGGAAAATTACAGACTAAATAAGAAATCAAGTGTTTAATAATAACAATGAATTATTTCATGCGTACCAGATTTTATGGAAAAAAAATCAATAATTGTTTTGAGTTTATGTAAAATTTGTTAATATCGTCTTTTCCTGCCGCAACACAAATACTTTTAGATCTTCACCTTATGCCTCATAAAATGTCATTATGCCTCATAAAATTGTTCACGAATGGCTTCCAAGGCATCTCTTGTGCTCAGTATTGTCATCATCTACAACGATACTCAGAAATTATTTGACATTTTCCACTATATTACTGTCTGTTAGTGACTTACTGATTGTGAGATCGACATCGATAACGATGAATTTGTCAAATTTCGGAAATGTTTCATTGCACTTGGATTCGCCCGCAAAATCGTTCAACAAATCTTCAAAAGATTGACGGTCGTCTTAATATTTGGTATATAAATCACAAGATTTGGTAAGTCATCCAGAGTTTATGACAGAAAATGTGGTGAGGGGGGGGGGGGGGTGAATACTTTTCCAAGAAGGGAGGGATTTTTCATTACTGAGGGAAGAAAAAAATTCAGAGTAACATATACAAGATGTATAAAATGACATCATATTATAATGCACAATAAGGACTTATTCTGACGTAATATCTGAGTTATCTGGAAATTTCATGACGTTATAACCAAGGTAAATAACGTTGACTTCATTTTGACGTAATAGCCGAGTTGTCGCTACAACTGAGGATGTTATAATTCAATTCGACTACTACTGTCAAAAACAGGGATTTACAAACTTTTATTTTATTTAAGAATGCGTCGAAAATCGTCGTTGTAATCAAAAATGGGCTGAGTTCGATTTTGTCTCGTGATCTATGTATACTTAGTTTCAACCTTCTGGGTCACCGAAAGGGAAATTCTAGAGAGTTTTGAAATACTTTTCATTGCACTGTTATGCTTGTTGTACTGTTATATTTCTGACTAGATTAGAGATTCATTGCTGACAATGCATAAAAATTACTATATCAATGGGAAACTACAGAGATGTGCTGATTGGGGAAATTATATAATTTTGAATATCCTGAGATATTTATTTTGTAGCTCCAATTTTCTATATCTCATAGCGTTTTCAAATTCCTTTGGATATTCGAGTTATAAAAGTTTCACTGCATGCAGGGTGTTTACTGTAAGTTAAAGTTTTACTGTATGCAGACTTTTTGAACCGTTGGTTGAAGACACATAGTAACATTTGCAAAAATGCAAGGTAAGAAATTATGCAATAGAAATTAGAATAATGTGCACTATTTTTGTAAAATATTTAAGAAAATTAAATTTTTATACAGCCTTTTTAGCGAAAAATCTTAAATTACAAAAATGTTTCTCAAAATAATAATAATAATAATAATAATAATAATAATAATAATAATAATAATAAATCTCAAAAATACGAATTTGAGCCAAAATAAATTGTCAAATTTGCACTGCTTTATATACGCTTGTCATCACCGTAATCCATGAATCACAGGGGCCTTTCAATAATTCATTCACAAAAATCATTTAATAGGGTTTTAGAACAATTTTTTCAGTAGTTCGTCTTTGAAGCTACTAAGGACAGGCAGATAATTCTGGTTAAAAGTTATTTTAACCCTTAAATAAGGTTAAGGAAATGATAATTGTGATTTTGTTGGTCTGTAAGACGTCCTAACAAAATCTGTGTGTGCGTGTGTGTGACGGGGGGGGGGGATCTGATGTAGGCAGCACATGACTTTCCTTATATAATGCAATTTACTTTTTTCACAGTGAAAAAATTATGTATAAAATCCACGATACAGTGTTTTTAACGCCGAATTGTACATTTGGCGCTTTTCCGGATGACAACATGTGAAACTATTTCGAACATATATTTCACGCAACTCTAAACTGACAATTATCAATATTGATAGCATCCTCAATAAGTTATATAGTCCATATACTAAAATATTTTAATAATTAATTTATTAATTTGGCATCATTTGCGTTAAATTAGAGTCATTTTTGCAATTTTAGCGAAATTTTCGTCAATCTGAGGCGAAATATTGCCAAATTGTTCGCCAATATTTTCGCTAAGAGTTACGAATGGACGGAGAAATGGGTCATTCTTATAGAAGATTATTTCTTATATTCTTTCCAAGATATTGAATTTTCATCAATTAGTCATGATGTTCATTGATTTAGCCTAAATTTTATCAATTTTGCGACAATTTTATCAATTTGGCAACATTTAATAGCAATAGTTGCCAAATTGGCGATATTCCGCCAAATTAGTCGCTTAAATTTCGTGAAGCGATGCGGACTGAGAAATAGATTATTTTCGTAATAGGACTGTTGGCGAATTGTAAGGCATCAAGATAAAAATCTATTACCCAAAATATTTTCTCTCTTGAATGAAACGAACTAGATCCACGAGAATGATAACAAATTTATCGCATTATATTACATATGAAAAGTGAACAGATTTCACAATAGTTAAGACTGTAATAAATTTGTTTTAAAAATGTGCAATATCTCAACAACGGTTCATGCTAGAATTCGAAAGTTTATGTCAATCATTTTCTAATGAAAAATTATACATAAGAAATGATTATTTACGTAACTTTAATGAAGGTTTTGATTTTTTTCCCGAATTTTTCGAAATTTCATTCGAGCATTCGATTGCGTTTAAAAAAAAATAGGCCTCCAGTATTCACTGACCGTAATTTTTGAACCAAATTTTATTCGAAACTCTCCATTCGTTCGTGAGATATCGTCCCCACAGAAACCTTTCATTGAACCTTCTATATATCGTAGTGGTGAAGAAGCTTATGCGATGTATCGCTACTCACTAACGTCGCCCCCCCCCCCCAAAAAAAAAATAATAGAAAAAAAAATTAGAAAAAGAAAAAATTGGGGAGTACCCAAATATTTTGTTTTTTATTTTTCCGTGTATAATTTCTTTGACATTCAGTGGTTTCGATGGGTTCCTGTGGTAGGAGTGTATGATCCCCAGACCTCCTTCCCCCATTGGCGACACCACTGTCACTGCTATGTATCATTACATATCATTTACTAACGTACAGAGGCTGTTTACATATTTTTAGAACGATTTTATTTCAAAAAATAACAAAATTTGAATTAATTAAAAAAATTTCTGGCAACAGCTTGTTTTATGAAAGCTAAATTATCGTCTATTGTGCTTAAATTTTATCTATTTTAAAAATGGCGCATGTAAACAAACTTTGGATTGAAGGATACGTTTTTGCTCTTTTCGAAAGGAAATACTCTTATTCTGTAATTAAAAAACGCTGTGAAAACCATGCAATTCGCATTTCTATATGCAAAATAAGCAGTATTATTAATAATAAAGGAGAAGAGCATCAAATATTGCTTTCATCTGGAAAAAGAGCAACGAATAAATACCTAAAGAAGGTACGTACATTTAAGCAATAAAGTATCTTGTCTCAAAAGCAAATCCATCGACTCAAAGAACAATTGCAGTGTCTTCTGTAGCGAGTGTAAACTTAAATCTTCAAAAGCCTATAAAAGACTACAAAGTATAATGTTTGCCTAGACATGTAGCCCGAGCGCGGAACATGCCGTGGAATTTTCTATGAAAATCATTTAGCCAATTACTAATGAAATTATACTGTGACAATTGATAAAGCATGGATCTATTCAAATGACTGAAAAAAAATCGATTTACTATCGCAAAAGGGGAGAAAAAGACCTGAACCTTGATTCCAAGAATAAAAAAGGAAGTATTTATGATTATTGCTGGCTTTTCGTAAAACGGTAAATTAAGGCTAAGAAATGTCTTTAAAAATACCAAAATGAACACAACATATTACCAAGATAATGTTTGAACTATTTTATTTAAAGAAGAAATACCATCCACAGAGTCTTAATAGAGTAGCACTTCATCGGAATAAAGCTAGCAGTCACACATCCAAATCTTAAATAAATGATAAAACATGCGGGTATTAAAGATACATCTTTTGCTCATATACCTTCAAAGTTCTGGATTGTTAAAAAGATAACTTTCTAAAGGCAGACCTAATACAATAGATGGACTCTGAAAAGCTGTGAAAGAGGAGTGGAATAAAACACCACGCATAACTTTAAGAAAAGCTTTCTGATCTTGGAAATCAAGATGTACAATGGTAGGCCAGAGAAAGGACCATCCATTTAAGAAATAAATATTGTTACTTTAAACTTTAATTGTATTGCTTTATATACAGCCTCTGTAACGATACTGCATCAATGTTACTCCTCACAATATATCAATACTGTATCGTATCGACGTCATCGATATTCTGACAATTACATTTTATGGTTTTTAAATTTTAAAGTTGGACAAACATTGAACAAGAAATTTATGAACATGGTAGCACGTCTCGTTTACAACGGAACTATTAAGAATTTTTATATTCTTTTGCATATTTATTTCATACTGCAATACGAATAAAAAAGGGAATGTCATTTCTAGAACCGGAAGCGGAAATCCTTAATGAAACCCCTCCTCCTCCTCCTCCTCCGAAATTTGATACTGAACCTATAGCAATTGTCATTTAAGTTCGTTCTATAGCCGATTCTGAAAATTAGATGTTGCAAAAGAAATCTAAATTTTTTAATCGAAAGTGAAATCTCAAGAACCGGAAGCAGAAATCCTTTGTGAGTCGTTCTACGTCCTCAAAATTCGATGCTGAATCCATATCAGCCATTATTTAAGTTTTATCTATAGCCAATTCTGCTTGATAAAGGAACCGGAAGTGGAAATTCTTAGTGAACCCCCAACTTCCTCTGAAATGCTATGCTGAATCCATATCAGTTATCATCTAAGCTCTATCTATAGTAGATCCTGAGAAATACAAGCTTAAAAAAAATTAGTAAAAGCATAGATGGCAAATTTGATTACCACCAATGTATTTATTTATTTACAAAAGGATTAGCGTTTGAAAATTTCGAAAACAAATTGGTAAATGCAAGTACTAGTAGTAAAATTACCTCTTTTGATACAAATAGAAATAAATCACTTAATTGGCGATGATTCCATTTAAAGGTATTTTAATGATCTACAACTACAAATGTATATTAAAACAGGCAATCACACACGATTTAAGTTGCATTTGTCAATATTTTTCCAGAATTTCAAACGCGTATAACTTTTTCTAGATATTCGATTAGGCATCTTGAAATTTTCTTAATTAATTAATTATCTTGCGAATGAACACTGCCCGACACAGAAAATGCAACAACATGAAGCCTTGGCCATATAATTATGCAAATTGCGAGACAAACGCAGCTTGCCGATGTATGCAAATGATCTGAAATGCAAGTAGGTTACGTGATTAGAACGCGGGATAAAAGGGATGGAAACGGCAAATGAGCCAACATTTGTTTATTTGTCTGTCCCACAAACGACGACTGTTGACATTCTGCAGAGTTTGCAGAGTCCATTGGATGTTCAAATATCAGCAAGAACAGTTTCTGCGACGATTGGCCGAAAGCGGCTTGCACTCAAACCGTCCTTTACGAAGATTGCCATTGACGACAAGACACCGACTTCAGAGATTGCAATGGTGTAGGGCCCGAGCCTCTTGGACTACTGAATGGGACAGGGTAGTGTTCAGCGATGAGTCTCGGTTCTGTTTGTCGAATGACAGTTGCAGTGTGAGAGTCTGGAGACAACGTGGAAACAGATCCGATCCTGCTGCGACTGTTGAACGCCATACTGCTCGATAACGCGGCATCATGGTTTGGGGTGCCATCGGCTGCGATAGCCGGTCACCTCTGGTTCGTATCAGAGGCACAATAACGGCACGACGATATGTGGATGAAGTGCTGCGGCCGGTTGCGCTGCCCTACCTTCAGCGGTTACAAAATGCTGTTTTCTAGAAAGATTACTCGCGAACGCACAATGCAACCATCAGCAGACAAGCTTTGAAAGCGATCCAGGTGCTTCCTTGGCCTCCGCTGTCTCCAGATCTCTCATTCATTGAGCATGTATGGGACGTGATGGGTCGTCGTTTGACTGTCCTGATCCCGCCTCAAACAGAGGACGACCCATGAAAGATGGTTGAAGGCATATGGTCATCCATCTCTCAGGAAACTATCCGCAAGCACACTGCATCTGTTCTTCGAAAAGTTGCTGCTTGTACCGCCATAAGAGGTGGTCCTACTGCCTACTGATCCCCCTGTCTATGCCATTACTGTATTACATTATCCTTCTGGAATGAACATCAATTATTTATATATGCCATCTCTGTCTGTATGTCCTTTAACATCCCACTCTATTCGCTCTTTCATAGTGTCGGGCAGTGTATTTGTTTCACTTGGTTGATAATGGCTCTCTCGTGCGATGGTTAGTGATGTGATAATAACCACCGCATTTTAGACACTTCTGAGTGCTCTTTAGTTTGAAGTGCTCGAAATACACTGTCACAATTATTTTAATAAGAATGTTCTTGGGCTTTCTAATTGATTTGGATGCTTTCATCATCATCTTCGATTATAATATTTCTTCACTAGTACGTTGAAAACCCAGACCGTCCGACCTACCAGAAAGGTGTAAGGTAACTGTTTGGACGGTCGGGACTAGTACGTGAAGTCTTCCTTACTTCTTCCGTTCTTTGTACAGAATCTGCAATATAAAGAACACAGAATCTGCAATATAAAGAACACAGAATCTGCAATATAAAGAACACATGTGCAGATTCCTATAGTATTCTAAATGACATTGTTATTCAAAATATTCTATTAAAATAGTTAAATGAATGCTCCTAAAAAAGAATCTCTGTTCTCATTATACACAATTATCTTCACAGGTAAATCTGAAGAATAAAACATCCTTACATATTCATACCGATAAATATGCATTTATTTAAAAGAGATTCTAAAGAGGAAATGTGGAAAAAACAATTCTTTGCGAATTTTAGTTAATTTCATTATTTGTAACATTCAAATTGAAACGATTTTTATAAATCCATTGTACAATGTGTGTGATTTATTTATGACACTAGCAATTACTTTAAAAATTAAGATTTGCTAACAACCACCATTTGAACTTTTGAGTTACAGAACTCCTGTGTGAAGTTTTTGAATTTTGTATAATTTATAATTAGTTAAAAACAAATATTTATTTAAATATTCTCTTAACTCATTAAGTTTTCATAAATTCTACCATTTCAATTTTTTTGCTACAAAATTGTGGTTTGAATATTAATTTTCTTTAAATTATAATAACTTATAAAATATACATATTGAAATATAATTTTAGCTTTAAGTTTTGCAAATAACGACCACTTCAATGTTTACGTTCTAGAATTCCTGCATGAAAGTTATTGAATTTTGTTTAATTTATAGTTCAAAACACAAACATATTAAAAAATCTCTTAGAATTAGGTTTTGCAAATAACCATCGTTTCAATTTTTCCGTTAAAGGATTTCTGTTAGAAAACTTTAAAAGTTTGATTTATTTAATTAGTTGGAAAATATATGTAACAATATTTCTTAAGCATTAAGTTCAGAAAATAACTATCATTTCAACTTTTGTGAAATTTCTGTTTAAAGATGAACGATTTTCCTGAATCTGTAGTTATATCTCTCTATATTAAAAAAAAGAAGCTGCCGCCTCCGCTGTTTGACAAATTTCTCGTTTCTCGAGATTATTTGCTTCGTACCGCAAAAACTATTGCATATAAAAATATATAATTTGGTACACTTGTAGAAAAAGCTGTGAGAAAGAAGCTGAAATAAACTGTTTTTTGATATATATTATAGTTTAAGAAATATTTAATGTCAAAATTAAAGACAAAATATTTGAACTGCGAGTTCGCGTGTTGGATAGACTAACAATAGCAAGACCACGAATTTTTGCAGGCAGGTACGCAGAAATTAAAAATTCTAAAGAGGAAATGTGGAAATGTTAAATATTAACAAACTAGAGTAGATAAAAAACAAAATATTATCTACGGTGTCACTGAAAAATTAAAAAGCATTATTAGCATAGTTAGAACTCTATTACACCACAATAGAACACCAAGTTTCTGATAATAAATACTTGAAAATATCTCTAATGAAAGATTTTTTGCAATTAGTTTTAGAAAGATTTATACTGTACCGATTTTTTACCCAGTGCCGGCTCAGATACATATTATGAAACGGTACTCCGTCATACTACGCTACTGATGCACAACGTTCTGGTCACGGCATTGCGGTTATTTACAATAAAATCCAGATGCTCTGCATGTCACTGGATTAATATAAATAGAAATTTATCTAATGTATTTATAAATGCATATATATTTATTTGGAAAGATGTAATATATATTATGGAATAAATATTATAATCAAATATATTATTTACCGAATATTTTTGACTCACTACCATAGATCTAGTTGAAATTGCTTCGCATTTACTTATTTCACGGGCCGAAATTTCAGACTTTTATATACATTTACCCTACCAAAATTATTCTTAAATGTGTCACACGGTCTAACATTACTACAGCACGAGCCGGGTCAGTCAAAATGACTCTCGTTACAGTCTTTTGACAGCGGTTCAAATGGTGGCTGTTAGCAAATCTAGGTGTTTGTATATATATATATATATATATATATATATATACAAACAGTTTTTAATCTCAAGCCCCAACTCCACCCGTCCGGAATATATATATATATATATATATATATATATATATATATATATATATATATATATATATATATATATATATATATATATATATATATATATATATATATATATATATATATATATATATAAGATTTAAAATGAAAAAAGAAAATATAAAGGTGGAATGATTGTGTTTACAGGGTTGCAGAAAAGTCAAGGGGGATTGCGACCCCTATTTCCTGGTTAGAAGCTAGCTTTGACTTCATGTAAACGCTCACAGAGACTCTGCACGCCCGAAACAACAATCGATCATGCCCGTGGGGAAAAAATGGCCGAATCCCAGACAACATAAAAATGATCAAAATAACAAAAAAATTGGAAATTTTACTAACTAGCGAGACGAGAATCATGGAAGAGTTGCATAAAGCGTATAAACTTCGAATAGGAAAGCATACATAAAAAAGTCGCGTCTAACTTATAGAGCCATCTGGATGTGAAACAATCAGATAATCCTAGGTAAGAGTTGAGTTGTATTGTATGATGTCGGATAAATTAACATAATTTTTATCACAATAATTTCTGCAAAAAACATCATAATAGTGCTGTACAAAGCGGAAGGGATATGATTGTTCCCGAGTTCCGTTGATTAAATGCATCATGCATTTATTAAATTCTGTAATAGATGAGTTTAATAATCTGTATCTGTTCAAGTGATTTACGATTAAATTACGTTGTACGTTTAAACTCAAGTTGGTATTCCAGTGGGTAAAATAATTGATCTTGCAGTCATATAGATGTCTCTTGTCAAATAATTTATAACATAATTTCTGTTCCAAATTATAATAAATAGTGATGTCAAGGAAATCATCTGTTCCTACATTCGCTGACTCCGATTCGATTAGTTCAAGACACGGCGGGTAGAATGTAAAATTAAATATAGTTTATTGATTATCCACTCCAATCATGACGTCATCAACGAATCTAAAGAATGGTATTTCACTATTTCTCATAATGATGTAAGTAAAAATTCGCAAGTAACGAGGAATATCCCCCTCCCATTGGGATGCCTTTGATTTGTCTATAAAATGCGATTCCATTATATAGAATATTCTCAAATATGACGAATATTCTCAAATATGATTTTGTACTTGTTGGTTTCCACATGTTTGTGCAAATCTGATGTAATATAAATTTCCATTAAAATATCAAAGAGATCTTGTAAGTTGATATTGTTAAATAGGTCTTTAAAATCAAACATTCTAAAATAAAATCTTTCAGAATAAGTTTTCAATCTGTCGACCACTTCATAACTATTTTTAATCATAACTGATCCCTTTTCGTATTTTCTTCATAACAGGTGTTAATAGTTTTAATAAAATGGAATTCACTTTGGTTAAATAGGTATTACAACCTATAGTGACAGGTCTAAATTTAACAGGTTTTTTATGGATTTTTGGTATGAGCACTAAATATGGAAATTTGACCAATGTAATATTAATACCAATTTGTTTATAGAGAGCTATAATTCTATTAACATTAGGAGTATATCCTTGTTTAATTGGACAATACATATTGATGTCTTTATAGCATGCCAGTAGGAGTTGTACGTAATACGATTTGCAAGTAAAGGCGTAGTTATTAATGGCTTTATCCATATAGGTGATGATATAGCTGTTGCGAAATGTCTCCAAAACGTCTTTACTGATTTTTTCTGTTTTCGTAAATTGTTTAAGCAGGTTATATTGAGATTTAAATGCTTTAAATACGTTATAACGCCATTCATTACAAGTGGACAATGGATAACTGTATTTTATTGCAGTTTTGTAAATAAAGGCTTCCAGATCCTTATTAAAATTACTTTTTACTTCACCCTTGAATACTTGATGTCGAAATTTAGTGCCCATCTTTAAAAACTGCAGTAAAGGAAGGTCTTTTCCAAGTTTAATGTCTCCTGTGACGATATGACCGTGATCTTGGTTACATAATGGATCATCAATACATTGACATGACTGTTGTACTTTATCTAATGTATTTATAAATGCATATATATTTATTTGGAAAGATGTAATATATATTATGGAATATATATTATAATCAAATATATTATTTACCGAATATTTTTGACTCACTACCATAGATCTAGTTGAAATTGCTTCGCATTTACTTATTTCACGGGCCGAAATTTCAGACTTTTATATACATTTACCCTACCAAAATTATTCTTAAATGTGTCACACGGTCTAACATTACTACAGCACAAGCCGGGTCAGTCAAAATGACCCTCGTTACAGGCTTTTGACTGCGGTTCAAATGGTGGCTGTTAGCAAATCTAGGTGTTTGTATATATATATATATATATATATATATATATATATATATATATATATATATATATATATATATATATATATATATATATATATACAAACAGTTTTTAATCTCAAGCCCCAACTTCACCCGTCCGGAATATATATATATATATATATATAAATATAAATTAGTAAATCCAAAGTTAGAACGTATGTAGTAACTCATAATTCACTATTCCAAAATTTTCTACAAAATACAAAGAAATAAAAGAAATTAAGACATAAAGAGGAAATAATAAAGCGTAATGCAGGTCATAAAGACAAAAACAATCAACAAATTTCAAAAATGAGGAATGCAAATAAGGAAACAAAAAAATCAAGCACAAAAGCTTGCACATGGAAAAGATTTAGGCTTACGATAAGTTCATTTCGAAAAAATTCTCTTCGGGTCCATATATCCCTTCGAAATGAACACAAAAATGCTTGTTTCTGAAACACAAGATAGATTTTATCTATAAACTTGTGTTATATGGACGACAAGCATATAGATTGGAGCAAGAAAGGAAACATAAATACCTCAAAACACAGCTCATCAGCGCAACCATGACGAGCAAAATATGACTAGACCAATGTTGCCATATGCCAAAATGAAAAGATGTGATTTGCTGTTGCCAAAGAGAGAAATAAAATCTGTACTGCGCAAAAGCAATAAAATGAGTTATTCAACAGTTAAAGTTTCAAGATAAAAAGATGAAAATATAATTTCAAGAGAATGAAAAAGTACGGCTAAAATAAGATAATAAGGGGAGAATATGAGAATTTTAGGCTAATCGAAACTTATTAACTATACTATTTACTAAATATGCAGGATATTGATACATTTTACTGGTAATTTTGAGGTTATTAATGTGCAAAGCATGGAATTTTTTATCTGATAATCTATAAATTCTGAAAAGCTGATTAAGTATAATATTTCTAAACAGTTGAATCGAGTTGCAGGAATTAAAAGGTAATAATTTATTAATATTAAATTAAAAAAAATCTTTTTTATCATATAAATTAGTAACTATCCCATGAGCAGGTTCTATAATTAGATTTAAATCCAAATAATAAATATTATTACTAATAGAAGTTTCATTAGGTATTAATTCCAAATTATCCGGATAGAAATCTATGTCTATGACATAGTTATCAGTAAATACAAGACAAATCAGATCATCTACATATCTATAAATTTTATAATCTGTTGAAGTAAAGAATTTTTCATATTGATATAGGTATAAATTAACTAACATACTGCTACTACAGCCACCTTGTGGAACACCTGAGACTTGAAAGTATAATTTATTACCTTGAAAGATATAATTATTGAAAAGAACAAAATGGAGAAGCTTAGGAAAATTGGTAAATTTAGTAAGATTAGAATGATTAGTAATATAAGCATTATATAAAGCTAAAATGACATCATATAGATCAGTGATCTTAATATTATTAAATAGATCTTTAATATCAAAAGTTTGAAATCCTATTATTTTACCAAGCGTTTTTAATTTATTTTTTAATTCTTTACTGTTATTTAGAATAATGTAGCTATCACCAGAATCTCGTAAATTACTATTTAGTACATTTAAATAATTTAGTAATAATTTACTAGCAGTAGTAGAGTATGAATTATGACCACTAGTAACAGTTCTAAATTTAATAGGATTTTTATGAAATTTAGGTATAAGCACAATATATGGAAATGTCAAAAATTTATTATTAATATCTAAATCACTATACATATTGATAATTTTCAATTTGATACTATTAAGAGAGTGTGAATCAATTTTAACTAGACTATTATTTTTTAAATAATCTAGCAGATATTGAATATAGAATTTTTTACAAATAATAGCATAATTATTAGAGGCTTTATCTACATAAGTAATAACAAAAGATCTATGTAAATCATTAACAGAGTGCTTTATATTATCAATATTATATATAGATCTAGATAAATTAATACTACAAATGGTATTTTTAATAGATCTTAAAATAGTAAATTTCCACATATTAAATGCCTCTAAAGGCTGAGCATATTTAGAAGCTAATCCATAAATAAATTTATCAAGGTTGATTGACTTTAACACTTGTTTAGAATTATTACATGAAGGTAACCTGAATTTAGTGCCAAATGACATTATAGTTCTTAAAGATTTATCTTTTACAATGGCTAAGTCTCCAGTAACTATATGACCCAAGTATGGATTTATAAATTCAGCATAATTATCAACGCTACAAATACATTCACCATCTAAATTTGTTATATATACATATATATATATAATTGAAGAATTTTTATTTTACATATACCTGAGATTGATCATTAATAGAAAATGTTCTGCATAGCAAAAGAGAAGAAAGGAAGATGGACTGAAATGCAAATGTGACATCAAAAAGACTATACGACAAGCTGTTGAATATTTTAAAAAGAACATGATAAGTAAACATTATAAATAAAACAGGCACTATACCCCCTTTTCCATACATAAGGAATGGAATAAGAATTACATGTGGTAAAGATGGGTGAAAAAACATATATGTTTTTTTAAATACACATTAAAATGAAAGTATTTTTATAGTATATACATCATATATGTAATGCAGGTACTTAAGGTACTAATCCCTTTGTTCCCTGCATAAACATACATGGTGTAAATGCAAGAAATGTGTTTAAGATGAAAAGTTGCAAAACAGAAACATTGTTTTGCACGATGAGCTAGGCTAGCTCCCAAAAAAAATTTGTTGAAATTGAATAAATTGAATTATGTGAAAAGCATTTCCGAAACCATGTACGTTATCAAGGGCCATACACGTTTCTTTAATGCGGATTCTACGTTTATATGTGCATTACTGTAAATTGTATTACAGAAATAATGCACATGGTTCGACGTAGAAGAAAATATAAATTGGATCAGATATATAAGAAATCAAATATAGAAATCAAATATAATCAAATATAGCAGCGTGTGGCTAAGTATTTATAGGAGAATACAATGTAATGAAAATGTATAAGAATATAATAATATAAATGTATTTACCCCTTGTGCTGCTTAACAGTGCAGATAACGTGATACTGACTAAGCATTTTAACTCAAAACAGGTTATAGTTAATTCTATATACTAAGATTTCAATTTTTGTAAGTGAAACATGGAGATGAAAAATTATTTATCATAAAATCGAAAGTCTGCAGAACCATTTGATTTCTTGTATATAGTCAAATCAAGGAAAATTATACTTTGATCTTGATTCCGTTCTGTTTCTGTCAAAGATGAGTTGTCTGGATAAAAGGTGAGATCCAATATATATCGATTATATGTACATGCGCACAAAATATCAACCACGTAACGAATGTATATTATTTCATTCAATATATTTGTGCCATTCTCGTATTTATTTAAATAGATATCGAAAAATACGTTAATATATATGTCAACATTTTTTATCACAACAGCATCTAAATAAAGCATTACATAGACAGAGCTCATATAAAGCAATGGTACTTACTACGCGGTTGGGTATTCTATGTATTATCATCCAGTTTTATCTTTTTTGTGATATGTCACTAATTTACATTTCTAATTCGATATAGGGTCCCCATTCACAATGTTCAATTTTCAATTAAATATAACTTGCTCAATTTTAAAGATACAGGTATGCGGGTTTTTTTAATGATCTTGTTGCATTAAAAATAAAAATTTTCTGATTGACCAAATTTGTGTAAGGGGGTCGTATAAAAATTTAAAATGTGTAACTTTTTGAAAATTAATGGGAGGACTATTTCATTAACGTAGTCGTATTTCCTACCTTACTTTCGACATTTTTGAATTTACATTGCCCATTTATCTCCAACAGGTAAAGAATTAAAGCGCGTTTCAATCTTTTTGGGACACCCTGTATATATATATATATATATATATATATATATATATATATATATATATATATATATATACACACATATATATATATATACTATTACATTACCATTCTATTATTTGAAATTCCGTTTCCGTCTTTCTTTAATATTTTTGTTTATATGGGTGGTTTCTGACATTTCTTGAGATTTTTCTGGTTGGTATTTGAATACTTTTATTTGTTATGGATGCTTTACTATTTCTCTTCAATAATTCTATTTTAATTCATCTTTAATACTTTACACACACACACACACACACACACACACACACACATATATATATATATATATATATATTAGGAAAATATAATAATAAAAAATTCAAGTAATATTAACATCACCATAGAAGCAAAACCACGGCCAGAATGCCGATAAGAAAAAAGAACAGCACCGGTCCAAATTCGATGATTAATCAGAATTAAATTCCTCTTCAGGTCTGAGTATTTAATTCTAATTGACCCAAATAAATGCCTGTTTCAGATTGAGCAATAGTGCATTACTATAAATGCTCAAACTCAGACTACAGGCATCAAAAGATGGAAAAATGAATTTAAGAAAATGTGTATTATATTTATATATATATATATATATATATATATATATATATATATATATATATATATATATATATATATATATATATATATATATATATATATATATATATATATATATATAAATTTGTGTAATAATTTTGTATCAGTTTGTCTGTAACGCTTGGTGAGTTATATATGGAAAACTTTTTTTCTAATTTGGCGAAATATCGCCAACTTAGCGACTTTTTAATGGATGTTGAGTTAATTTCAAATTGATGAAAATATAATTTGCTAGTTTGAATAAGGTTATTTATATGTAATTGATGAAATTTATTATTCGATAATCTATAAATCCGAAACAATTGCTTTTTAATGATGTTACGAATTATTTGAACATGTCTGTTCAAATATTTCAGAACATCATTAAAAATGAATTGTTTCGAATTTATAGATTATCTAATAAAAAAATTTCATCAATGACATATAAATAACCTTATTGAAACTAGCAAATTATATTTTTGTCCATTATTTTTGGTAAATAGTATAGTAAAAATTTTTAGGGTAACTCAGCATTGCTAATAGCATCTTCAATCCCTCCTTTTTATTAACTTATATATATACCATTTATGGTTGTTGTTCTAATATCACGCATATCGTAACATATGTATCTTCCAACAGGGCATTCTGACAGGAGATAGATGGAATGTGTCTGTGATTGGTCTTGTCTAAATTCAATAATCGATTAAAACATTCGATTATCTATTCGATTCATAATTTATTGTTTTTTTTTAATAATTTTACTCGTTTAATAATAATCATTATTATCTATATGTATAAAATAAGCATTGTATGCATTTTGAATGCAGAGTTTATCTGGTGGTTTTCCCTACTTATATTTTAGAATGGATTTTCTTTTTGCAATTTTTAAGATTGGCAACATGAACTTTATATTAGATTGCATTGCTCTTTATGATTGGCAACACCTTCTTTACACATCATTTTAAGTTGGCATTTGTAGTATCACCATCTACACACGTGTAAATCATGTATTTGGTCGTGTGGTCTGGGCTTTCTACACGTGTAAATCAATTTTTTTTAGTTTTTCAATTTTCTCAAACTATTTCGATTTATAATACATTGGGGTAATATAATGACCTTTTGTTCGCAGCAACAAAGCAGTATTGAAATGTACTATTTGAAGGTGATGTTTTGTAATCACCCCCTGATTTTACAATTATATTACCTTCCATCCTTTGTTCGTCACTCCATTTTTACAATTGGTTTTAAATTATCAGGGTTGTTTCTGGTTTTTCATATGGATGACAGGCATTCTCTTGAGTCTTATCTGGTAATAAATTGAATTATTTTGTTTGTTATGGATGCTTTACTGTATCTCTTCAAATATTCTACCTTAATTCATATAATTAACTTATTAATTTTATCTTATTTATCTGCTACATATAGCCTATTTATAGCGAGCTCAAATATAGCGAAATATTGGTTATTAAGAATTTTTTCTGTCACCTTCGGTCTGCAATACTTTTATATTAATTAACGTATCGCTTATAGCAAACAATTAGGCTTATTGTGAAGTTTTTAGTGAGAAGAGGTAAAGAAAAAAAACTATTTTCATGAAACTTTTTGGATCCCAAGATGATTATGTTGAGATAGCCTAAACATACGAAGATAATCTGTGAATTATTAGATTATGCCTGGTCTAGAATGTTCATCCCCAAACAGAGAAAAGCTGCTGGAAATATGTTGGGTTTTAGGAGAAATCCAACAATCCTTCATTTTCGATCCTGTGTATGAAAATAGTTTAATGGGGAATAGGTGACGAGAAAAAGGAGATTACTTACTATTGCCGATTATGCTGCAAGCGGTCATTGTGTTAAAAACAGAAGCATAAGAGACCGATAATGCCATTATTGCTACAATTACCGTGATGAATCCGAAAAAACCAAAAGTGATTTAAAAAGAAGGAGAATAAAACATCAAAGATTGCCTTGGCGAGTCTCTAAAATATGTGTGACTATTTCAAAGTTCACAAAGTTAACTACATTTAAAAGCAGTATGGTATGCAAATGTGTTGTGAAATCGAATGTTCAAAAGAACGTTACAGATTTTTTCCAAAGTAAAGAAAAGATAATATATTTCAACCTACTATATTAATATTTAGTTTCACAATATGCAGGCACTTTGATAAGCCATTTTTATTGTTTATCTCATTCGGTTATTACGAATATCAGTTATAATGAATATTATTTCCTGTCCCTTGCGGTTTCCCTATATGCGGGATTCACGGTATCTTAATCAACGTATTTTATTCCTCTCTAGTAAATTTCGCTGAATTCTACGCGATATAAATTTTTGAATTCTTAAACAACCTTAAATTTGAATATTTCACTAATTTGCCGGCTAAATTCAACAAAAATTTATCAAAATACATTTCCACAACTATAACTCTATGAATCAAATTGTACTATAATCCAAAGTATTTCAACGCTTTCTTCAGAATTTTTATTTTGCTATACATTTATAATTCTGCATAAGCCGAATTTCTTTGAATTTTCCCATGCTAAATAAATTGTCATTTTATACGATATTTAATATGAAAAAAAGCCATAAGTGACATTCACTTAAAAACGCAGGCATAACGTGGCCATAAACGGGAGCCCGAGACTAAAATTTGTTTAGAGGGATTTCGAAACAAGATTTAGGGAAAAAATGCCAAAATAGTAATTACTTAATATATTTTTTCGCTTTCCATACATATAAAGTATGGCAAAAATAATAACAATAAACAGAAAATATGTAAACTCTGCACAAATGTTTTAAAATCATATAAAAAACCAGCATTTCTTTCTTGGAAATTTAAACCCAACGCGGACGAATACCACCCGGAACTTTCCACCTTTCCTTCTAAATTTTAAGCACCGCTTCTTTTGTTCAGCAATTGATTGGATTTATATCCCGTAAATTTCTGTCAATTGCTAATCAGAATAAATCGTTGGCTTTCAAAATGCTTTAATATGAAAAAAAAGTGTCCATTTTTTTCCCTTTTACGACGTCCTTTTGAAACTTTTATGAGGCACAACAACGTCACTAACATTTGAGTAAACTCGCCGAACCGTAAATGCTGTGCCAAGGATTCAACAAAGAAAAATTTATAGAAACATTCGAAATTTTAAAGAATAATTAAAGATGATAGAAGCTGCCAAAATTCTGTTTCTCAAATTAGAAGGGCTTCCCAACAGGAAAACATTACATTTTATTCGGATTTGTTTTTTCTTTTAACAGTTTAGAAAAATATTTTAAAAACAAATTGGCTACAATTGAAGAAGGGAATCGCCCCTTTAATAAAATAGAATGAACCGTAAATGCTGTGCCAAGGATCCAAGAAAGAAAAATTTATAAAATCATTCGAAATTTTAAAGAATAATAAAAGATGATAGAAGCTGCCAAAAATCTGTTTCTCAAACTAGAAGGGCTTCCCAACAGGAAAGCATTACATTTTATTCGGATTTGTTTTTTCTTTTAACAGATTAGAAAAACATTTTAAAAACAAAGAGAAGAATGGCTAGAATTGAATAAGGGAATAGCCCCTTTAATAAAATTGAATGAATATCTCTTTGGGGAGTCCCTAATGGCTGTGCGAGTCCTGGACACAACGTCATTAGGCATGAACCGTTTTGCATATTACATGTTTTTCGAATAAATCTTCAAAAATGTTACACAAAATTATGTATCAGCTTTCCATCCCATGCAATATGTGACAAGTTTATTAACACCGGAAGCGGTTATTTCGAGCGCATAACTTCTTTGAGAAACGATTCCTCCAATACGGCTGATCCCAGCCCATTGAAATTTGAGGACTTTTCTTATTTTCTTAATGTTATTGAAAACACAGAAGAAAATTATTCTAGGTTTTATAATAAGAGAACAAATCAACGATCTTCCTAGAACGACGGCAGCGGTCAACGTAGTTATTTCCGTCTTTCTAGTGTTAATAGCATTCTCCTGTATTTAGCTCTTTCCATTTACACTTTTCCTATTAGTTTTGACTAATTACCAAATTTCAGTTATTTAACGTGATATAAATTAATACCATGATATTTTGATTGAGATTTTGCTCGTGCGCATAAATAAATGACTGTATTTGGTTGCTTAAAGATCTTTCAATTTTGTAATACATCTCATTTAATGTGGGTAGAAACGAGAATAAAATAAAGTTTTTTTAGGTTTTCAAAAAATCTGTTGCGATATGTAGCAAAAAAACATATATTGCCCATGTACGATTTTCTTTCCATTAATAGCACCAATAGTTATATCAACCAGAAACAGAACGGCAAGTTCCCCTTTTCACGTGTTGGTAAACAGTCCCCCGAAAAAAGGAATCATTTTCTTATAAAATGAGAAAAGTGAAACATTCATTGCCTTTAATTGGGTTTGTAAGAGAAAAAAAAATCCGTGTATTACTAAAAGGTTTCAAGTAAGTGTTTATTAAAATATAAGATGATATATTGAATATATTGAAATATGTGCTTATTAATATCAATGTTCAATGCTTTTGTAATATGGAGACAAGGTTGTGAAAACCGGAGAAATAATTTGTGAACAAAATACTGGTTTGTTGATTTTGGGTGTAAAAATCAAGATGCTCTCAGAATATGAAAGTGATCGAGATGTATTAATGACAGTTGAATGGGGTTTTATTATTATTATTTTTTAATAAGCAGCTAGAATTAGTACATGAACACGATTTCTAATAATTACCCCACTAACAATTAATGAAACGCTTAATTAGCATTTTTTATTTACTGCATTTCTTTAAACTTTCAAAGTTTTTTTCGCATTGATAACAATTAAAATTTTGCATGAAGTTCAGTAAGATTTGTCTTATGGCTCAAAACTCTGGACTGGACTACTACAGAAACTTCTATGGGCCATCGTAAATGAGAAATTTTGACTGAAATTATTGTCTGATGAATGGTGATATTTTTTATTTAGCAATGTTCATATGAGCTGGATTTAATTGATTGTCGAAGAGCATTTAAATGGGCTGAATAGAAATGCCATCATTTCCCAACTTCTGCTCCTTTCTTTTTAACATTTATTACAACCACTAGATGGGAAGGAAAAACGTTTTTCTAATTACAACGACTGAATGTCCCATTTTTGGTACAAGAGCTAAGGATACCCGGAGGCAAAACTGCCTCTCAGACATTAACTTTCTAGACATAGACGTAATCATTACAATCATAAGTTTCCTGGAATCAACGGACCCATTCCACCTTTCCTATCTCCCTTTACCTGAGCGCAGCAGCTGCCACCCCAAAATTTATTACCCCCCCCCCCCCCATACGGAAAAAATATCCCACGCCCTCTTCCCTTGATTACCCCATCACCGAAAACCTGTTTCGTCCAATGAGAAGTTGGGATTTCAGCTCCCCCCTGGGTCCCCTGTTCTTTCATTGGATAGCCTGACCTTGACAACCCTTTGTAGACAAACACAGATGGTTAAAAAATAGCAATTTCCGGGTGGAACTGTTATATGGGCTACTGAGTCTACAACAGAAGGGTAGGTCCCTGTTCGGAAAGGTGGAGCAAGACCCAGGTACATAGCCACCCACTGTATATGCAGGTGGAAGTTTAGTGTTGTGGTGCTGTTGCCAGGACAACAGGTCCCCGTAATCCTACTGACCCACTGAGCTACAACCCTCTTTTTCGATTGGCAATCATCAAAGGTAGGTAAGTAGTATCATCTCTCTTCATCTGTGTACTCTCAATACTACGTAATCTGAACTGTAGTTTATAAACGCAGAGTGTTTCTCTAACACGTAAAAATGGATTTTTAAATATAATTACATAATTGGTAAAATAGTCATTAAATTTGATGTCGAGCGATTTGGCAATAAAAACCGACTGCTAAATTGAGAATTTTAATTAGTGGTATATTTGAGTAGTACTTTTATAATTCGCGATAACAGGGTTTCAGCAATTTTTCAAAAAAGAATATGTGTACTCAAAAAACTTCGTAGCAATAATTTGTAATTTTAAAAATTTATTTTTTGAAGTATGCTTTTTTCTTAGGATAAAGCAATATGTATTTTTGAGATAAAAGAACACAAAATGTTTTTTCAGTAAAGTACATTCTATTTAAAATTCACTTTTTAAAGGATAAATTACATAAAAATAATGTTGGTACATTTTAAATAAAATATTAATTTTTCAAAAAAATTCTTTGATTGCTAAAGCAACATTCAAGCCCGTTCTTTTACATTTGAAGCCCCTTTTATTGCGTGTTATTCAAATGCATATGACGCATATCGTCGATCAATATTTTCCGGGCTCATAACTAAAAAATGAATTATGAAGTTATAACTTTCTTTTCAATGAATTGCATATGCATACATGCAACTTAAATTTAAAGTTATATTTTAAATCTGGAACCGACAAAATATTTTAATAATAATATTAACTTTTAAACTAAAATTGAAGAATTAATTAAAACAGAAATAAACTTCGAAGTTCTGCAGGGTAAAAACGTTCTTGCTATTGATCATTACAATTTTCTTAGACTTTTAGAAAATATAAGTACTTTTGTTTAAACATTCAGAAAGAAGTTAAGTTATAAGCAATTTTTCCCACAGTCTAATAAATGTACTTTTTTATATCTTTTCAATGTCGCTGTTCCTTCGAATTTTCTAAGATATCTACTATGCGATTTTATTATTAAATAAAATAAAATATTGAGTGGTTTGACAGTGATTTAACTTCAAGTACAAATGCAATTATATATAATAATGCATTTATTTTATATGTATGTGTTTTAATCTAAATCGTATTTTGTAATCATAAAATAGAACACTAAAACTATATAAATTATCCAATAACGTAGAAATTTTACTGTTTTACAAAGGGTTATAAAATTTTTAAATATATTTACGAATAATAATAATAATAAATATATTTACATCCTTACTTACTTACTCACCATTATTAACTCCATTGTTAACGTTCATATTTAAAACTAAAATAATATACCCTTCGTTGCCAGGGATTTAATATGCGAATCTTTGTGATAAAAATCAGACCGGAATTAACAGCGAATTCTCGAAAGCTAAAGAACGCTTTACCATTCATGCCCGCTTGCAACAGCAACCGAAAAGAAACCCTTGCGTGGATGGAGTTAGGATGCAAACATATCTCGGGCGCCTCGTATTTCTGGAGATTACGTCTTCAACATACAAAAAGTATATATTCTTTAAAAAGTTACGAAAATTAGTCTATTAATGGTATGCTTTCCGTTTAAAGTTTGTTTTAAAGATAATTTTTCAATCTTTCCGATGATGTTTAGCTAAAAGCTCTGTAATAACATTTTCGGTCGCTAAGAGACCAATTTGTGTGAAAATTGCTCAAAATCGAGCTAAATTGTGGTAAAACATAAAATAACTAAAAAAAACTAATTCGAATTAAAAAAAGCATTTCGCTGAGGCGCATCGTTCTCGGTCCTAAAGTACCTGTGTACCAAATTTCATGGCCTTTTTTTCTTTTGCTACAGACGAACAGACAACTTCTTTTATTGTTATAGACAACTGCTTACCCGCGGCTCTATGCCGTACACTTTTCTCCTCCTTAAACTGCAAATAATTTAGAAATCATTCCCTCCTAACTGGAAAGCTGTACATTTAATTAATAGACACATATTTTCACAAATTCTGCATTTTTATTTATAAAAATTTAAATAAGAAAATGAAAATTTATAAGTATTATTTTGTGGAGTCTAAATGTTAGCATTTTGATAATCCGGCGAATACTAAAATAAGAAGAGTTAGAAAAAATCTCTCAGTATCTCTTTTGAAAGGCTTTAAAGTAATATATTCTTTAGGATGGATATGAAAATGAATATAACGGATAGGATTTCCATGATGAATATAAAGGATAAGATTTTCTGGATGAATATAAAAAGGATAAGATTTCCAGGATGAATATGACGGATACGATTGCCACGATAGTTACGACTGATTCTATGATTTTGAGCATGAATATGACTTGTTTTAGGATTTCCAGGAAGGATATGACTGATTTTAGGGTTTCCAGGATGAACATGATGGATTTTGTGATTTCCAGTTTTGATAAGATGAGGATAGTTATCTGATAAAAAGTTGGATTATTGACTCTGAGTGATCTTGTTGAAACTATAAATGATATCAGAAATTTTGCTGTTCATAAGCAGGCTTTGCTAACCGCATAATTATAGTAAAAATATGTATATGCTGTAGCGCTTTCAGTTTCAGTTCACAATGTATTTTTACTTTCCTTATATACATAATGTATAAGGAAAGTATTGTGACGGGGTCGAAAATTCGAATTCGAGTTTTCGACGGGAGAGCACGTTTCAAGCATCCCTGATCACGAATCAAACATTTTTGAAGTGATGTCTGTGTGTGTGTGTGTGTGTGTGTGTGTGAAAGTATGTGTGTGTGTGTGTGTGTGTCAGTGAGTCTGTGGAGACGATAACTAACGAACGAATGGACCGATTCGAACCAAATTTGGTACAAAAATCACAATCTGTAAACACTGGAAGCCTATTGTTTTTATATGTAATCGAATGTTCAGAACCCCCCTAAATTTTCGAATGAAATTTTGAAAAAATCGTCAAAAAATCAAAACCGCTAATAAAGTTACGCAAACAGACATTTCTTATGTAATTTTTCATTAGAAAACGATTGGCATAAATTTTAGAACGCTACCATGAACCATTCTTGAGATATTGTACATTTTTCAAAAAAATTATGAAAAAGTCACATAAAAAAAAATTCCTATTGAGAAACATATTCACTTTTCATACGTAATACCATGCGATAAATTGAGTGACATCATTCTCGTGGATCTAGCTCGTTCCATTCATGAAAAAATATACTTTGAATAATACTTTTGTATTTGAACGCCAATAGTCATTTATCTGCTGTAAGAATAACTTTTTTCTTAGTGCATAACGCTTGGCGAGATTTTGGCGACGAATTTGGCGGAATGTCGCCAACTTGGCGACTTTTTTGAAATGTTGCCAAATTAATGAAAATCTCGCCAAATGGATAAAAATGATGCTAAATCAATGAAAATGACGACTAATTGTCGAAAATTCAATATCTTGGAAAGAATATTAGTATCTACTATAAGAAAAACCTATTTTTTTACTGTATAAGTAGTAAATTCATTACATTATATAAGGAAAGTCATGTGTTGCCCACATCAGATTTTTAAATTTAAATTGCTGTTTATTTTTTAATTATTCCCTCCAAGGTTTGTTGGATTTTAAAGTAAAACCTCTTTGTCAAGTAAAGTTGAATTATGCTATCATAACTAATCGAAATCGGTATATAGTTGAGGATGACTTACAGATTGCTATTGCTACATTCATGGTCATTAGACCTGAAAACGATTTACTACTATATGAGCTGACGATATGATTCAACTTCTAAAACGTTATAAAATTGATAAAATGTATCATTTAAAGAGTAAGAATGAAAAACTTTACCTTAATACTCTAAACAGGAGACAAACTAAACTACTCTAACTAAAATTAATTTTGAAACGATAGGAAATGTTGAATGTAAAAAATACTCACTAAACTGAATTAGCTTTGAATAGTGCTCCGATATGCATCAACTATTTTAGGATAGATGTCGTTTCACTATCAAGTTGGCACCAGCTATACATTTTAGTATACAAAAACTAATCGTATTTGACGATTATCAAAATTTTACAAAACGACTGCATATTGGCTTGAATATAGTGTGAAAATCATAATGCTGGCTTGGATAATACAAAATGCAGATTATAAAATTGCTTCATGAGGGACGCATTAGCTTTCTAGGTTTGTTTTGTGCTTACGAAAGTTATATAAACCGAAAGAAACTAAGAATGAGGTGTCAATGTGGTAGCAATTGTTTTAGGCTCCTTTAAAATCAATATAATGAGTACTTTAAACGCCTTTTGTTACAGTATTAAAACTATAGTTTATTTTGAAATAAATAAATTTCTTGATCATCTTTGATATACTATAACCATATGTCGGATTAAAATTGTGCAGCTAAAAAAATGAATTAAGATGAATTAAATGTATTGCTAGGAAAACTAGAACGGAGTGTATGTATAAAAGAACCGCCAAACGTTGGTAAGAGGTCCATATTAATGTCCTCCAAAACGGGCATAATAATGCAGAACAAATTTCAGTTTCATGATTAATGACTCACCATAAGTGGGGGGTATTCAACAGGTCGGGACTCGATCCCTGTAATTAGTAGCCAATACGGGATTCAATTTAGGGGCTGTCACTTCCTTATCTAGACCAAAGATCTTTATTGCTCTTAGGAATTACAGGCCAGAGGACAATCATTGTATCAGTAATGCGTATGGTGTATCATCCCCATACAAGCTTGTATATAAACTTTCTTTAAAATGTCTGGATATAATAAAATAAACTTTCTTTAAAATGTCTGGATCATGCAGACCACGTCTAAAGTATACTTTTTCCGCATAGCTTATTGTTTATACATTGAAGACAATGTTATGAAAAACGTATATAGCTTTTGAACTTCAAATTACTAGAAACTGTATCTAATTCAAGTTTTTTCAAAAGATATCTAGAGGTAAATTTTTTTATGGTGTGTGTTCTCGGGTCATCGTGTATTTGCATCTTACTGGTATGCACACACACAAATGTAAAAACCATAGGTTCTCGAAACGTATTTAACAAAGATTAAAACTTGTATTTCGACGAAATTGGGCCCTCAAAATGTATCGGGGTATATACACTATTTCTAAAATATATATGAGGAAAAAAAATTATTAAGGGGGTGGGAAGCACTGTTGCTTATTCCACTCCCTGCTAACGTTTGCCTACTTTTCTCAGAAAGTAGAAGAAACACTTTTGTTCTATTATTTTCCCAATACATTTTTTCTTTGATACATATTTTTACATAGGTATTTTAGAAAATTTTGATTTCGTAATTTTTGAGAAATTAAAAAAAATATTCTACAGAGTATTGCAAAAATAATAATAATAATGACAAAAATCATTTTAAAGTTGCAACACTTCTTGTTAAACATTGATGAGTTAAAGTGTTGATTTATGATATCATGAGTTGCGATATAAAAAATGTACCAAAAAAATTTCAGCACGATATTTCCCATAGAAGCTGTGGAAATGATGTACAAATGTAAGAAAATTTTACTTTTCAAACTTAGGGAATAGAAGTAAAAAAAAGCTATTAATTTAGAATACGTTGTAAAACCTTGCTGTCTTAGCTGGGATTTGTAAAGAACCTTGCGAATCGAACCAGGGAGTTTCGTACTACTAGCCAGTCGACGCTCTAACTGGGACAGAATTGCAAACTCCTATCTCTGCAGGTTCGAACGGCGGATCTTTGTACTGGCCATACGGCGCTCTCCCAGTTGAGCTACTTGGACGGTTATCGTTCAAGTGGACTCTGTAACTTCTAATAATCCAAATTGAATAAAATACCTTACACCTTCGGGTAGGTTGAAGAAGAAACTGAATAAAATGAACACCATTGTAAGAAAATAATTTTGAACACAAAACTCCAATATGTGATTTTTTCAGTACCATTCTACATACTAATTATTGAAAAAGATTGAGCTAACTATTTTCTCCATTTACCTCATACCACAATTCTTAAAACGTCGTATTCTTTTTCAGAATTTTCACGGTCACTTGATCATTAAAAAATAATTCTCAGAAAACGGCGTGACAAAATGGATCAACCATTCATATGGTAATTACCTCACGAAGCTTGAAGCGATAACCGAAAATAACACCCATTCCACATAATTCTTCTCTGAGCGTTGCAGAATCGCATTAGGCTGTATTTATTCAATTGTTGATTCTTTGCAGATGCGTTTTTTCCCAGCAAAAATTGAGGACATTCAGGCATTATCTTTAGTTTGAAAAAAATGTTGAGTTCTTTTATTATTTGCGGAATATTTCTTGTGCATCAAGATACTAAATATTACCATTTATCTCAAGAAAGTGCAATTTGTTTATTATTATTATTATGATAAGAATCTAAAGTTTGTTATATACAAAAAAATTATAAAAAAGCAGAAAACTGAAGTGAGAGAATTCAGCATAATTTATTTAGATTCCCCTTCTGAATTTGATAAAGAATATCGCTTACAGAAATCAACATCTTTCTGAAGCAATATTCCTTATCTGACCTACTTATTCAACTCTTTATCTTAATCCGAGAACTTGATTCTAAATATTAGAGATACGCTTGAGATGATTCTTTTTTTATATATATATTTTGACCACCGTTTTTTCTATCACTTTATAAAAGTTATCGTTATCTGAATCGTCCGGTTCTTATATGCTTAGACGATGTTATTTATTTCAATGTGCAAATTTTAGTAGAAAACTTTATCGGTGTTATCAATATTAAGGCAATTTAAACTAGCAGATTTTTTCCAATTAAACCAATATATGGAACATTCCTTCAATATTGGCTTTATTTAGGAAATGTTTCTAATATTCAAATCAATATTAGTCTTACAGCTAATATTTAGCCCTATATTGGATGCGTATAGGAAAAAACGCGTTCAAGAGGTTTTAAAACATATATTGGCATACAAATCTCGAAATCAAAAGTTTTCGTGAAAACAATACTTTCTCTATACTATATTCTATAGTATAAGAGAGTAAATATTGCGAACGTCAATGAAATGTTGTCCATAAATATTGCATGTATTGGTTCGATAGTGGCTCAATATTGGTAATATTATCAAAGTACTCGTTTACCAATACTGGCTCAATATCGTAAGCCATTATTCGTAAAGTTAATTAATAACTATAGTTATTAAAATATGCATTTATTATTACACATCGAAACCTGAATCGTTGTGAAGGCTATTTTTGACAACTAGGAAGCCAATATTTTTTTCTAAATGTGCTAAGGAGCTAGCCCATTTTGAAGGGGATATTATCTTTCTACTTTCTCAATACTATAGAATATAGTATAGAGAAAGTACTGTTTTCAGGTAAATTTTCCATTACGAGATTTTGATGGCAATTTCTGGTTTAAAACCTCCTGAATACGTTTGGACTATTTTAGGGGAGACGTCCATACACGTCATTGTTACATCTTTCTGTCCGTGATCGATTGCTTGTGTAAACGATAGCTGCCATAAATATTAATGCATTTTTACGAAACTTTATATTCGAATTTGCTAAATAGAAATCTAAAATTACATATAATTTTTTTAAATTCGAGCGAAAAGTTCGAAATTTATTCCAATTTTCTAATTTTTAATATGGCAGCATTGGACAAAATTCGACATAATCATGTTAAAGGGGTTATTTATGGGGGTACATTGTTAAACTTGGTATCAAGCGAAACACTTTTTCAAGCTGGTTAAAATGAAAAGTAATTCTCTATAATTGTAATAATATGAACCAACGATACAGATTTTTCACTTATTTTCTTATAAAGAAAAAAGAAAACATAACATTCTTATAATTAAAAAAGAAAACATAACAAAAAAGATCAAGCTATTTAAGAGTGGATTCTAGTATGAGAAAGTTGAGTGGAGCCCCACTATAGTTCATTTTGCTATGTCTCGGCCTTAGCCATCCCGTTTTATGTAAAAACCTCTCAGATATGTTTAAATATTATTAACAGATTAGAGAAAAGAAAATATATCAGAAGTTGCGTGTCTGTTCTCTGTTAATTTTTGTTTGCTACATTTGCAACATACTTCAATTTTAAAATTTCAAAGAGGCTAAGATGCACTTTTAACGATGATCTTCAAAAATAATTGAAATTCATTAAACTGGACAAATTCTGTGGTGAAACAAAAATGGTTTATTAAGATTGTAATGCTAAATATCAAGTTGTTTATGAAATTAGGATTGACCAAAGAAACCTTTATTATTTCTCGATGATCCTCGTCTAGTTTTGGAGCATCCCTCGTTCCATTATAGTCTCAACTATGGTCAGTCTATTTATAAGCCATTATCACTTACTGGTGGGTGTATGAGCTTTGTTTACTGAAAAATTCAATGAATATAGTGTTTTCAAAGAATGCATTGCTAAACACATATTTGCATAGAATACGGAATATTATTAAGTTTCGATATTTGGTTTCTTCAAAATATGCTAATAACTAGCCATGATACTTTATCGTCGTATGGGCGTAAATATTTAAACGGTTCATTTTATTCCTACTTTTACCAAATCATTATTCCTTTCTACATGGAACTTGGAACTGAAATGTTTTTGCTTTTAAGGGTGATTATGGTTAATTCTATATTTATTTCAGTTTTGCTGTAAAATTTACTGCAACAAAAATAATTTTTTTATTGTAACGTGCTTTTGTAGTAAATGCATGTATAATACCAAGATTCTAAAAATATGAAAATGCATACATAGATGACAAATGTAACATATTTTTAAATACAAAGATTCCATTCTAACGATATTAAACTCCTCAAAATTCCAAAATACTTCACTATCTCACGAACGATTCATCTTAGAGAAATAATTTATTTATTTTGTCGTAAAAATATTACGTATAAAGCAAGCGTTTAATTAATACAATTCAGCATATTTAGTTTTTTTTTCACAGATTTTGACGATTTTTACGGACCATTTCACAAATAAAGGCTGGTTTCTATTTTTTAGAATCGTACTAAAATCTAATTAACATCAGGTCAACCTATCAAATTTTGTGCAATTTTGTAGGACAGTTTTTGAGCTAGAGTGGATACATAGATTGCACAGACACACAGACAGCCAAACACAGGCAGAATGACACGCAGAGTCAGACAGGCACTTCTCTCTAAAAATAGTTTGGTCGCAAACTCGAGCTCCGATTTTTTTCAATACTTTCCTTATACATTACCATTTATTGGAGGGAGGAAAAAACTCGTATTTATTAAAATTCTCTCAAAGCACTATACCAATCAATTACTATATCTCTTGAGGAAATAAAGATGAAAATGAAGAATAGGATTTACTGGGAGACAACCATGTTCTATTGATGGTCAGATGAAATCTGACCTGTGCGGGTCAAGATATTTTTATAAACGAGAAAAAAAATTACAGGAAGTTTGTCCGGTTCATATGATAACGTTTTCTGCTTTACTGAAAAAAAATATGTTTCGAGATAAACCATTGAGTCAAAGCATGCTACATGAATACATATTATAAATCTTATGAAAGAAAAGAACAAATAAAGTAACAGGCAAGCGTTATCACATAGATTTGGGAAAGTTGAATACGATGTCAAGTCACGCAGACAGTGTGCAAGAAATATTAACGAATAGAGTTTGAAGCAGATGTCAGACCGTTTCTCTTTCAAAGAAAGATAATAATAAGATTTTGATAACACAAGTAGATAATAAATAGTAAGAATAGTTACAGAATACATTTGATTTCTCAAAATAAATTTTTGTCTGTTATCGTATTTATCTAGCAGAAAACGCTTTTTCTGGTTTTAAAGAAATGCATAATTTCATCTTTAATCTTAATTTTCTATTAGCAATCTTATTCAGGAATCACTTTCATGAAGATAGTATTTATTACTCAAACGTTCTATTCTAGATCAACGAAAATATTCAAGGCCAACTAATATTTTTTTATGTTTTGTTTACAAGAGAATTAACTGAATACATTACTATATAGTTCATAATGAAAATTCGTTTTCGTTAATTTAGTTGATTTTCATTTCGTTTTATTAATTTAAAAATTTTGTAGACATAATTGTTTCTTTTTGCTTCACTCGACTAGAACAAAACAACAGCCATAATAAGCCTTCTGATTTCGAATAGTTTCCATTTTAGTCATGTATTCTTGGAAATCCTTCATTAATTGTTTTTTGAGGTTGCTATGTTCCAACTACATACAAACTGCGGATTTCGAATTAAAAGATGATTCTATTACTTTGAAAACCCAAAACTAGCAGGAAATGAAAAGTTCATGAAATATTTCTGAATTATCTTTCAAAAGCATTTCTCTTAATTTTGTTTTAAAAGCAAATAAGTAAATATCTTTAAAATACTTAAATTTTAATCATTTGTCTTTTAAAATATCCAATAGATTTATTTCGAGGTTTTTATGATCCAGATTCAAATAAACAGCTGTGTTGATTTCTGATATTTTTAAGTTGTATATCTGTTACTTTGAAAACACAAAAAAGCTGAAAATAAAAATGCATGCAAAAGTTTCGAATTTTTTGAAATTACACTTCATATTACTGATATTTTACATGATATATTTAAAACCCCTGCATTTTTTATGTCGTAATCTTCATGCATTAATAATATTATGTTATTCAAATTTATAATATATATTCTATTTCTTTAGGCTTCTAATTAATTGTTTTTATTTCCCTACATACACAGTATAATGCATAGAAAATATTGTGATGGTATCAAAAATTCGAATTCGAGTTTTTGACGGAGAAGTATGCTTCAAGCATCCTTGCACTCGAATCGAACGTTTTCGAGGGGATGTCTGTGTGTGTGTGTCTGGAGATGCGATATCTCACGAACGAATGAAACTTTTCTAACGTAGTTTGGCACGATTATTGCGATCCGTGAATACTGGAACACTATTGATTTTAAACGCGGTCGAACGTTCGAACCCCAAAATTTTCGAATAAATTTTTTGAAAAACTCATTAAAAAAAATCAAGACATTCAGTAATGTTAAATAAATAATCGTTTTATACGTAACTTTTTATTTTGAAACGAACGACACAAGCTTTAGAACGCTGGCTTGAACCGTTCACAAAATATTGCACGTTTTCCAAATGAATATAAGGTCTAAAAATTACATAAAAAGAAATAGTAACAAGAATCATCAAATATATAACATTTGGCCATAAATTTAGCGACTGGTTTGGCGAAACATCTTCCACTTAGTGAGTATTTTAATGTGGTGCCAAATTGATGAAAATGTCGCCAAACTGACAAAAATGACGCTAAAGTTACGAAAATGACGCCAAATTGATGAATTAATAATTAACATATTTTAATATAATGGAATATATTGCTTAGCAGATGTTAACTATATTTCCATTTGTCATGTTATATTTGCGCGAAATACTCGTATAAGTAGATTTGGTACTTGAAGATAATTTTACATGTTGTCATCCAGAAAAGTTCAAAATGTCAGTGTACTTTTCAACGTTAAAAACGTGGATCTTGTGCATAATTAAAAGAAGTAAAGTTCTTGCATCATGTAAGGAAAGTCACGTGCCACTCACATCAGACTTTCTAGGTTGTTATAGCCCAGTAACTGAATTTCAATGGCTCTGATTTATCTGTTACTTTAATATACACAAGTACCGGGTTAATAGCTTATATGTAATAGCTTTGAATACTGTTTTTAAATACAATTCTGTTAATCAATAATAAAATATATTTGTCTTTTGGTCGTGTAGTGGAAAATGTAAGAGACCCACAGCTACGAAATTTAGTACAGTGATAACCTTAGTTCAGGCCCAAAGACACAGCGGAGAGATTTTTTTTATTCTAATTAGTTTTTAGTTATTAAATGTTAAAGCGCCATTTCGAGCGAATTTCACACAAATCGATTCCTTAGCGATCGAAAAATATTATTGCAGAGTTTCCCATCATGACACCATAAGAAAGATCATTTTTTAACGAGCTTTAAACCACATTCGTAGAACAATTATTTCATATTTTTAAAATTGAAATTTTATCGAATATTTATACTTATATTTATACTTAGGATGTTAAAAAAAAATGTTACTTTATTTTTAACCAAAAGAAATTATTTTGAATACCTTTACTTGTGCCTATTTCCTTTCTTGTTTCTTTTCTAACTAAAAATAAGCAAGGTTTTGTTTAAGTCATTTACATTGTGTGGGTTATTTTACGCAGGTGTTAAAGCTATAAAATTCTTTTAACATTTCACATGTGAATTGGAAATCCATTACACCAAAGAAAGGAACAAAATATAGACATCTGCTCTTAATATTGACATTTGATGTTATGGAACTTTCAGCAAAAGTATTAAAAGCCAGCAATTGTTCCTCCTGCTTTACATTATGTTCTGTGTTACAAGCGATTGCAGACAGAGCTCTCCTTAATTAAAGGAAATTTATCCGTCTGGTACTAAAAATGTTTCGAGGAAGGAAAACTGTTTCATTTTCACGGTTAGTTAATTTATTGAGCCTGAATTTGCTGAATTCTTTATGAGACGTATACATCCGTTTGAGGTAGACAGGCGTTATTTTCAGACTATAAAATCCCAGCATGCATCCTTGCAATCAACAGGCGGCATGTGCGGTCTACTTTGACTCAATACGACATAAAATTCTTAACTTAGACGCAACTTTGTATTTTTTTTAAAGTAAAATTTTAATATTTAATATGTAGGGCGAATGACGAAGAGTCTAGTGCCAAAATATGAAAAGATGTTTCCAAACCTGCAGGATATTAGATATGTGGCACTCCAAAGTTTTGACGATGATAAAGACATTTTTCAAAACAGAAATATATAAAATTACAGCGACAATTACCAGAATATCGACATACTCGATTTATACTTCAGAAGGTACACTTCGAAATGATTTATTTTAATGTTAGATAATATAATGTAAAATTAAACAGTTTACTTGACTAGAGTTTAATGTCTCAAATAGCTAGGGCCTAACTTACAGTAGATGGGGCCCCATGGCCTAACCTACAGTAGATTGGGCCCCAGGGCCTTATTGCATTTTTCCTTACTAAACAATTTAATATTTAATTATACAATCAATAATAAATACATTTTAATGCAAATAGCATGATGGAAATCTGGATTATACAACATTAATTTTGCTGTGGCATTGAAAAATTTTGCTGACATTTTCTTGCACGTCACAGATATTCAAATTTATTTTTAAACATTTTAGAAATTTTAGGCTATTGTGTCAAAAATTGGTGCCTCTTACATTTGGGGGCTCTGTGCATAAATCAGGCCCTGCATATAGCGTATGTTATGTATAATTTCCTTTTTTATATCAAGTCTTAAAAACGTTAATTCAAATGAAGTACGCGGACGACCCGAGTTTGATTGCCTGCCCAAACAGTCTCCGTGTTCACGCGGAATACGGGCACGTTAAATATGTGGATCCGTAAGGCCTTCCGGGAGGTTGGTGGTAGAGGAATGACGGTACGGTCCCTGTGAATGCCACCCCCACTGGGTTCCGGTCTAAATTGAGTGGCACTTCCCGGCCGTCCAAACAGATACCTTACACTTTCTGGTAGGTCGGACGGTCTGGGTCGAAGAAGAAAATTGAAGTGAAGCAACAAATTAATATCTAGTAAAGAGTTGGATAGGTTGTAAAGGTTGTGTCAAAATTGATAATTTATTTCTTTTAATGTTACCAATATTCTAAGCAATTTTAATTATACAGTAGCGTGATAAATGTTTTTTATTGTAGTTTGAGTTTTGTTCTCGGCTTCTCGTTGTTGAATCAATTCATTTTATAAACAATTCTGCTATATGCCATTTGAGTTTTGTCTTGTTTTGGTTCCTCGGAATATTGTAGTAAACAAATATAGAATACTACCATCATTAAGATTAGGCTCTATTTTGGGAACAATTCTGCTACATGTCATTTGAGTTTTGTCTTGTTTTGGTTCCTCGGAATACTGTAGTAAACAAATATAGAATACTACCATCATTAAGATTAGGCACTATTTTGGAAACAATTCTGCTACATGTCATTTGAGTTTTGTCTTGTTTTGGTTCCTCGGAATACTGTAGTAAACAAATATAGAATACTACCATCATTAAGATAGTAGGCACTATTTTGGGAACAATTCTGCTACATGCCATTTGAGTTTTGTCTTGTTTTGGTTTCTCGGAATACTGTAGTAAACAAATATAGAATACTACCATCATTAAGATTAGGCACTATTTTGGAAACAATTCTGCTACATGTCATTTGAGTTTTGTCTTGTTTTGGTTCCTCGGAATACTGTAGTAAACAAATATAGAATACTACCATCATTAAGATTAGGCACTATTTTGGAAACAATTCTGCTACATGTCATTTGAGTTTTGTCTTGTTTTGGTTCCTCGGAATATTGTAGTAAACAAATATAGAATACTACCATCATTATGATTAGGCTCTATTTTGGGAACAATTCTGCTACATGTCATTTGAGTTTTGTCTTGTTTTGGTTCCTCGGAATACTGTAGTAAACAAATATAGAATACTACCATCATTAAGATTAGGCACTATTTTGGAAACAATTCTGCTACATGTCATTTGAGTTTTGTCTTGTTTTGGTTCCTCGGAATACTGTAGTAAACAAATATAGAATACTACCATCATTAAGATAGTAGGCACTATTTTGGGAACAATTCTGCTACATGCCATTTGAGTTTTGTCTTGTTTTGGTTTCTCGGAATACTGTAGTAAACAAATATAGAATACTACCATCATTAAGATTAGGCACTATTTTGGAAACAATTCTGCTACATGTCATTTGAGTTTTGTCTTGTTTTGGTTCCTCGGAATATTGTAGTAAACAAATATAGAATACTACCATCATTATGATTAGGCACTATTTTGGGAACAATTCTGCTACATGCCATTTGAGTTTTGTCTTGTTTTGGTTCCTCGGAATATTGTAGTCAACAAATATAGAATACTACCATCATTAAGATAGTAGGCACTATTTTGGGAACAATTCTGCTACATGCCATTTGAGTTTTGTCTTGTTTTGGTACCTCGGAATACTGTAGTAAACAAATATAGAATACTACCATCATTAAGATAGTAGGCACTATTTTGGGAACAATTCTGCTACATGCCATTTGAGTTTTGTCTTGTTTTGGTTCCTCGGAGTATTGTAGTAAACAAATATAGAATACTACCATCATTAAGATTAGGCACTATTTTGGGAACAATTCTGCTACATGCCATTTGAGTTTTGTCTTGTTTTGGTTCCTCGGAATACTGTAGTAAACAAATATAGAATACTACCATCATTAAGATAGTAGGCACTATTTTGGGAGCAATTCTGCTACATTCCATTTGAGTTTTGTCTTGTTTTGTTTCCTCGGAATACTGTAGTAAACAAATATAGAATGCTACCATCATTAAGATAGTAGGCATTATTTTAATGCATAAACCGTAAAATCTGAGGCAAAATTATTTGTCATGTGGGCACGTTAGGAAGGAGTTTGTTTTTCCTTATTTTACATTAGTTGCAACAAGCACATTTGAACCTTATTCGTGAAATTTGCATTTGAAATACAGTGAATCCCGCATATGCGAAGGAAAACCATTCGTTATAACCAATATTCGCAATAACCGATAGAGAGTTTAGGTAAGAGATAAACAAAAATAATGACTTATCTGGCTGCATATTGTGAAACAAAAATCATTATAGTAAGGTTTAATTGTATTTGTCTTTTATTTAAATTGAAAAAAATATCTAACTTTCTTTTGAACATTAGAATTTACAACACATCTATATAGCACTTTTCCTATTGCATTTAAATTTTCACTACAGTTAACGTTATGGACTTCAAAATAGCCACTCAAATTTGGAGGCTTATTTACGCAGCAATCTTTTATGTTATTCTCTCTCTTTTCAAACAAATTTCGATTTTTTTCGGATTCATCCGATGTAATTTCAGTAACTGTAGCCAATGATGACATTATCGGTGCACAATCATCGCTTATAGCATAATCGTCAAGAGTAAGGTCTCCTGTGGTAAAACTCATTTTTCTCGTAACCTAATCGACATTGAACTACATATATTTACATACACAGGATCAGAAATGGATGATTTGTTGGATTTCCTCTAAAAGCCCAGCATGTTTCCAGCAGTTTTTCGCTGTTTGCGTATGAACTACTGACATCATCTAAAATTTTGCAGGTAATCTTCACGTGTCTAGACTAGCTCATGTGTCTAGACTAGCTATTTTGGGACTGAGAAAAGTTGTAAAGACTTAGCAAAGTTGTAAAGACCAAAGGTTTCTTTATCCTCTTTACATGCCTTTGTAGATAATTTTTTCTAAATCTGTCAAAAGTGACTTAACTCAGACTTAGAGTACTTGATATTTCGACCTTTCGGTCCAAGGGAAATAATACAGGACGGCACTGCTTTAACTCAAATTCAGTTTATTGGGGACTTCGCAAAAATTACAGCAGTTTGCTGTTTAAAGCAAAGGACAACATATATACTAATTGCTATTGCACATGCCCAAAATAATTTACAACTTTACAAATTACTACAATATACTAGGTTGACGATAATGCTTACATGGATACGCATTTACAAAGCTTATATGCTTACACCGGCATGCTTTTACTTTTCCCAGTATTGCGGCCACACCCCAAATACTAGACTCTTCCTAGTCATCGTTGTATCGAATGGGGTTTCCTTCCGCTCACTACTCGAATCCTTCATCTTCTACTCACACACACAAGAACCCTTCTTTCATTCCAAGAACACTCTACTCACGCAACCACTTCTTAAGAAGCCACTCAAACTCTCACGATCCAAAACATATTCCTACTACTCAACCTTAGGAACGCAGTAAATACTAATTATGTTGGTGTGATTAGTCTATCAACTGAACCAATCAAACTTGTTAGTTTAAGAAAACAAAATTATAATACAAACTGGGGGAAATAGTAATCGAAAGGTTATTTAGACCTCACAAAATATTTAGGCACAAAGTACCTGGGGATGAATCTTTGTTACCGAAACTCCTGGGATTTTTCTTTTACTCGAAGAAGTTTCATGGACATACTTTTTTCTTCCCACATTAAAAACTTCGCAATATCCAATGTACAGATGCCTAATTGTTTGCTATAAGCGATGCGTTTAACATTATGAAAGTATTGCAGATCCAAGGTGACAGAAAATATTCGTAATAACCGATACTTCGCTACATCTGAGCTCTCTAGAAGTAGGCTCCACTGTATTACATAACTGCATTTTTTAGCTAGTGTGTGAAGATATTTTCATTCCAACGCCCCACCCCCTCCTCCCCGGAAATGAATTGTTTCTTATAATTGCTTGAAGTTCATTGCCATTTGAATTGCTGGGACACAATGTAATGAAGGTTATATAAGTGGTGGAAGAAATAATTCTACTGTCCTTCTCAAAGATACTATGAAACAACTTTTGTTTCTTCTTCCGCTCCTGGTGATTTGGACCCAGTCTATAACTAACCTCAACGGGACCACCTGTCATTGACAGAAAAATAAAAGGAAACAAAAGTTCTTTGACAGGCCAAACCAAAAAAAAAATAAAGGTTGTCCCCTGTCTACCGGAAGGGTTCGTATACACTTGTATTAGCTGGAAATACGGAAGTTGCCAGGTGGCAGTTTACAGCTCGCGGCTACGGATGAAGACAAGGATAAATTTAATGATGAAAGATCACGATAAGTTGTTACTTTTTTCACATGTTCAGTGCAGTTTGGGGCACCATGTGTTATTTTGGGGTTGTGGTTTGATGCAATGGAATAAGACAGTCAAATAATGAAGGAAGTCGAACAAATTTATTGAATGGGCTATTGTTAACTGTGTTTTGTAGCTCTGGTGGTGTGGGGGGGAGGGTCTCCGGCCTTTTAAGCTTTGTGGGCCCTGGACTTAAATGAAGATACGGGGAAATTTTAGGTAAAAATTACTGAAAATATTCAGCTTCCGTATTTTACTTCATAATATGATAACTTAGTAATTAATGAACATTTTTAACGAGTATTAGTCCGGAAATATGCGTCACCAAGCGCACAACAAAGGCAAAGCGAAATATATAATATGGGCCATACCTTACTCAATCGCCTACCGAATTATTTCATTTGTTTCGGCTTTGTGATGGCAAAACGACGTATCTTGTAAAACATCATTCTGAGATCTTCAACAAAAATACCGTAGTATTAACCCACTAAAAGAAAGCAAAGCAACCCTCTGTAAAGACAAATTGACGTAACACAAAACAGAGAGAACTTTTCAATGACTTATAGGGCACATTTCACATTTGATGGTGTTGTTTTCAGAACCAAACATTGTAAGAAAACTGGACAATGATTTTATAATTGATAAATTTATGTCACAAGAAAAGCGGAATTTGAAAAAAAGAAAAAAAAATGTATATAAAGTATTAAATATTTAAATTTGAAATGTTCATAGTTTCTGTTTTAAGTCATAAAAATAATAAAAATATTTACAATTAACATAGAGTCAATAGGGCGTATTTCATATTATATTAATCCCAAGGGAAAAATTGGAATATTAGCTATATAAGAAATAGGGCCTATACATTGATGTACATTATGGGAGGGATGAGTGTTTATCGTAATAAGCTTTCAAAATATATGTACTGTTATGAATCCATAAAATGCTTTTGTTGCATAGTGTCTATCTCCAAGAAAAAAACAACCTTTATAGGCAGCCATTCCTATTAAGGGAAATTAAGGTCGCCATACTTTTCGGGGCATATGAACTCGGCGAGTTTTCGAATATACTAGATCTTTTTCGAAACATCAAATGTTTTTGGCGATACGAGCCGTTTCTAGAAATTTCTATTGAGAGCAAGCATATAAAGGAGTCATCGCTCAGTTGGACGTTTTTGACGTGATGTAAGCTAAATTGAATTGTGAAATACGTATCAGTGTTTTGAGAATAGTATATGTTATTTTGTGAATTAGTTGAGCATTTATTTGCTGTTATATTGCGTTTAGTGATCTTGTAAGATAGTTATTGAGCTATGTGATATATATTGTTCCTGTTCACGCTTATCAGTGCTTTTGCATAAAGTTATTGAGCTATGTGATATATATTGCTCCTGTTCACGCTTATCAGTGCTTTTGCATAAAAGTGTTAATTATTTAGAAAGACGCTCTCTTGTATCCTGAGTGTACAGAGGATACGTCGTAACACTATGCATAAAATCACTTTAACAGAAAGAACTGTTCCATATTTAAAAAAATTGGTGTAGTCATAAGAAAAGATATTCGTTTTTACTCTTTGGCAAATGGTGATAGTGGGGGTTCTAACCCCAACTAAAATATCCCTCCAGACGTTCACTTCTATACTGCCTCTTGTGTCCATGAATTGAAAAGATGCTGTAATATCATTTACTCAAATGCATTTTTAAAGGTATAGTTAATATAAATTATTTTTCCCGTAGCGTTTCCCCGAAAATAGCGTTTTAAAACTTCATATAAACAAGTAAAATAAGCAATTTAGAAGAATTTTCGGTAGTTTCGTATAGAATAAATTTTCGTTCTTTCATTTTTTTTCACTTTTTCAAGGGTCGATTTAAATGTTTGAGCATCAGAACTTTGCCCGTAAACTATAGGTTGGAGTGTAGATACCGAAACTGGAGTTGATAAAAGTTAAATATTTGATTTCATTAGCTTTACATCATATTTCCACAATTAAATATATAATTAAAGAAAGACATATAATAAGGCATAACATTTTTTATAGACCTTTGAACCTATTTCTCTCAATTTAGTGTAATAGTCGATTCCCTTTAGGACCGGTTATAGACTAAAATAAGTTTAACTCCTTATTCTATGAATAATAAACACAAAATAAATTTTGGTTAACTTCTTATTATTTGTTTCGTCATTTCTAAAAGTTTATCGATATAATTGAAATTAATTTTGGAGAGCAAAGAATTTCATCAGCACTAAGCAATATTACAAAATATATATCCGATTAATGCGTCCAGCCAAGAATTAAATAGGATGCTGACAAGGTGATGTCCCATTTCAAATCTTCCCATTTCTTCCTGTGTCTCCTGTTATTCACAATTCATCCTGTATGCACCTTAGAGCAGGAATAAGAAGTAGAGTGATTTATTCCATTAGATTTTCCTCAAGAACGTGTTCTGCAGTTAATCACGTGACTAGAGGCAGAAGAGCTGCCACATTTGGCCCCTCTATCTATTACTCGGTGCGTTTAGTGATTGGCATCTGTAAAATAACAAGAAATGCTTAATGCTTGCTTAGTGCTTACGAAAATAACTTTTCGGTATGTATTTTAAGAATCTCGCGTAAACAAAACATATAGTGCTTGATGGTATTAGAATATGAAAGGATTTTGTACTTCCTCGTTTAGTTTTTGGTTTGTTTGGAATAGAAAATTAGCTTTCTAATAAACTTTTTATTTAAAAGGTAGAAATGTTTTAAATAATATTTCCTTTAATTTGGATTACCTATGGCAGAGGTGGCACATGTGATTTTCTTCTGTTCTTCCTTCATTTTTCCCAAAAGTGTGATAGTTATTTATACCAAAAATGTCCGCAAATTAAACTTTTTTCTTATTTGGAGGAATTTCTATCAGATTTCTTAATTAAAGATTTCTTTACTTTATGATCGATTTAAAAAATAGCTTCAACTGTGCCCCATTGAAGGGGCATTTTACAAATAACAAGGCAAATAACAGGTGGAGAAGAAGTGCTTAGGGTTACAGTAACTCTATTTCGTATCTCTCCTTTAAGGTATGCACCTTCGAGAAGCAATCAAGATTCTAGCTCTTCACAGTGATTCTAGCTCTTTGGTATGCACCCCCTCCTAATTACCTTGTGATCTTCACCCATTGGTAGAGGGAAAAACTTTATTAGTATCTTCCCTTCAACAGCTCTCCTCGCCAGTTGGAGGAGATTTGTGCCACTTGCGGCCGTTCTATTTGGAATGGCTTTTCTTGGTCTTGAAAATATACAGTAAAGATAATTTGCGTATATTTATATTTCTTTTGGGATATTCTTATATCATATAATGTTCATTCGGGGAGAATGTGTGACAATGTATGTTCGTGTATATCTATTTTATACATAACTAGTAGTATACCTGTTCTTCGTACGGAATATACATTATAAAGAAACTTAAAATTTTTAAAAGGGCTTTCCTTATTGTTCTTTAAAGCTGTAGCTTTGATTGATACATACATATTCTGATTATCGAAGTGAACAAAATTCATGTATGAGAGAAACTTCAAGTATGTTTCTGAGAAAAGATCAATGTAAAATAATAAAAGGTTTTAGCAAAAGAACTACTACATTGTCACAGTTTACCAAGTGCTTCTTATAATCATTGAAATAATTGTTGAAAAAAATGCTTTAATTGAAACTCACAGCTAGAAATCATTAAGAGCAAGGTAATATAGAGAGAAGAGTTTCTTTTAAAAAAATATTGCTCTATAGATTTTTCCTTATCATTGCTACACATCAGGAAAATAAAATGAGACAAGTTAAAACTTTTAAACCATGATGAAATGTGCTTTATTAGGTACATTGAAGTTCATCAAGAACTTCACTGCATCATATCGGATTGTTACAGATATTACCTAGTGAAAGCTGGAACTTAATTTCTTATGTCTTATGTGTCCTATAGTTGGAATAGTATTCCACGAATTCACAGAGAAAAATTTAGTTTACATACATTATAACCCCAGCTATACAAATAGAATTTCACTCATGAAGAATTTAGTCCCTCTGAACTTCTGAAATGGGAAGATTTAGTCCTAAATGGCAATACACTTTTCTAGCTTTGTTGCTTTATTAACTGCTAATCGATTAAGTAACTTGTTTAAAATTAGTTCAAATGTAGAGAAGTACCTATTCAAAATTTTCTTCAGGTTCGGACCGGTTCAGGAACTGGTACTTGCGGGCTAGACCGGGAAAGAATCTGAAATTTTGTCCCATGCGAATAATTAGAAAAACATCATATCCGATTTTTTTAGCCATTTTTATATAAAATTCAGTATTGTACATTTTAAATTCAGAAAAGTCGAAAAATTAAGAATTTAGTAGTTATGAAATAATTTAATGATTTAGTAGTTATGAAATAATTTAATGATTTAGTAGTTATGAAAAAGAAAACATAATGATGAAATTTTAACTTGAAAATGATGAGTTCATAATGTCCGGTGAAATAACGTAAAAAAATAACCAAAATATTGCGATCAAGATAATTTGGAAATTGCTTATAAATAATTAAACAATAAAACAGAAATTTAAATGAATAAAAGTCACATAAATTTATCTCTTAAATTAAAGAAAAATTAGTAGCCTGCAGTCTTTCTTATAATAAAAGCAAAATATCATCAATCAACTTAGAAAATCAAAAAATGAAAAATCAATATCAGAAAATTTGAAAACAAAAAAGAGGACACGCAAAATCGGAAGTAATTGGTGATTTCAATAAAAAGAAAAATTCTAGAATGATCAAATCGTGAAAGGAATTTAAAATTGCCTCAAAACTATTTAAGTGTTTCAAGGTAAAAGAGATTTTTATATCATCAAAAACCTATAATGGAAGCAGTGGTAAGTTTTTAAACAAAGTTAGAAAATAATTAGTCACTATAAATGTTTAAAATAGATTTAAAAAATGAACTGGAAATAAAATTTGAAAAACTCTAAAAAAGAAAAAAATGGAGGATATGGACAATAACTTAAAGAAACTTATTAGAAAATCTTAGGAAAAATACATGAAATGAAAATGACTATAATGACAAAATGTCAAAACGTTTGGGTCTCAAGTTTGGTGAATTAATTATATATAATTTTCGCGTGTTGACGTAATTTCGCAAAACTGCAAGATATTCTCGGAAAGTTTCTATCTTAACACCATGGGTGAAGCGTATTTTTTTGGTCGTTGTTCTTTGTGTGATCGGGTGTGTCTTTGTGTGTTAAAGCGATCTTTAGTTTTCGTTCATTCGCTGTGGGACTTAAAGATTGGCCTGCCCTCTTAAAGACTTTGCAAGATATATATATATATATATATATATATATATATATATATATAAAATTCAATGAATGAATGAACAGTACCAAAAAGTGGTTGTGGGGGGGGGGTTGTGACCCCCACTCCTCGGTTAAAAGCATGCTTTGAGTGCCGCGGCAAACACTCCCGGAAAACCGACACCGTTCATAGAAAGTCCTTGCGACTAAAGTAATTGCCGAAAATAAAGACACAGAAAATAATCAAAATCCAAAAGGAATACCTTATGTGAAACCAATCGAATCCACCTCACGCCAACACCACCAATGCCATCAATAATTCCATCGAACACAACACACAAACACTCTACCCCATCAAAAAACCCCATACAAAAAAATGACCCCAATAGGAAGGGTGAGAAATATATGAGTGTACTTACAGGAACGACAATAAAGTGGCCGGGGGGATTGTGACCCCTCGTTCCCGGTTAAAGCGCTTTATTCCTAGGAAACACTCCCGGTGCCTCTGTCTTCCTGAAGCATTCCTCCGTCCGATGAAGTCAATGAAACATCCCAAAGAAAACAGACCAGAATGCATAAAGGAGCAAGAAAATGAAATTTAACCAGCCTCACAATCAAGACATTCCACGGCCATAACCAGCGTAAAAGCCAGTCCACATAACAGCGCACATATATCATGCTACACTAACTCCTGCCCTCTTAAAGACCAAACTTTCATTATCCGATTCGTTATCTAAGGCACTGTGAAAGTTTGCTCTTTAAGAGGGCAGGAGTTAGTGTATCATGATATATGTGTGCAGTTATATGGACTGGCTTTTGCTCTGGTTATGGCCGTGGAATGTCTTGCTTGTGAGTCTGGTTTAATTTCATTTTCTTGGCTCCTTTATGCATTCTGGTCTGTTTTCTTTGGGATGTTTCATTGACTTCATCGGACGGAGGGATGCTTCAGGAAGACAGAGGTACCGGGAGTGTTTCCTAGGAATAAAAGTGCTTTAACTGGGAACGGGGGGATCGCAATCCCCTCCCCGGCCTTTTAACTGTCGTACCTGTAAGTACTCTCATCTGTTTCTCACCCGTTACGTTGACGATGTCCTAATTGGACAATATACGAATATGCCACCGTTTGATTCTAGATTTTATCCTAAAGAACTGGAATTGATTGAAAATATAGGAACGGAAGAAAACAGTGTCGATTTTTTAGATATCACACTAAAGCATGATAATAAATATGGTACATATACTGTTTTATATGACAAAAGAAACAACTTCAATTAAAATTAACCACATTATTGACTGGGAATCCAACTTAACTAAAAACATATTTAGAAATGTTGTCATCAATCACCTCAAGAGAAATCAACGTATTAATACTTTCAAGACTGATTGCATCGTTCATAACAGAAATATCATGAAGGAAGCAATAAAATGAAAATATCCTGAAAGCTTCCTGAAATATTATTATAATTCAATTTTCAATACAGAAAAGGAAGAAAATGCATACTTAAGGGATATAGTGGATGTTTACCATAACACTTTAAGTTCTTAGTGGGACTTTGCGCATGCGTGGACAGCCCACCCTGGTGTACATTGATACCAGATTTCTGATTTAAGCGTCATCATGCACTTGATACGGATTACATTCCATCCCTTTCTCTTGCAATAGTGGTCGCTTCTTGATAGTTTGCTTTGCACTTTTTTCTGTGTCTTTGACTTAACACATATCTGGAAGAAAGGCCACTGCATGGCATTGGTTCCGGGAGTGTTGCCTGGGCTTAAAAACACGCTTCTAACCGGGAAAGAGGGTTCGCAATCACCCTCTGCCATTTTTGCTATGCATTTGGTCGTTTCCCTCTTTCATATATATATATATATATATATATATATATATATGTGTGTGTGTATATATATATATATATATATATATATATATATATATATATATATATATATATATAATATATATATATATATATATATATAATTGAAGAATTTTTATTTTACTTGTATTATATATACTTGCGATTGATCATTAATAGAAAATGTTCTGTATATGAAATGTGAAAGGAAGATGGATTGAAATGTAAATACGATATCAAAAATACTATACGGCAAGCCGTTGAATATTTAAAAAAAACATGATAAGTAAACATTATAAATAAAACAGGTACTAAATTGGTATAAAATACCCTTTTTTCCCTGTTCCATATAGTATAAGTTAAGGAATGGAATAAGAATTACATGTGGTAAAGATGAGTGAAAAAATATTTTGTAACTACACATTAAGATGAAAGTATTTTATATAAATCATATATGTAATGCAGGTATTTAAGGTACTAATCCCTTTGTTCCCTGCATAAACATACATGGTGTAAATGCAAGAAATGTGTTTAAGATGAAAAGTTGCAAAACAGAAACATTGTTTTGCACGATGAGCTAGGCCTTTTCTAGCTCCCCAAAAAAAATTTTGAAATTGAATAAATTGAATAAAGTGAAAGGCATTTCCGAAACCATGTACGTTATCAAGGGCTATACATGTTTCGTTAATGCGGATTCTACGTTTCTGTGTTCATTACTGTAAATTGTATTACAGAAATAATGCACATGGCCCGACGTAGAAGAATATATAAATTGGATCAGATAGATAAGAAATCAAATATACCAGCGTGTGGCTAAGTATTTATAGGAGAATACAATGTAATAAAAAGGTATAAAAATATGTAATAATATAAATGTATTTACCCTTGTGCTATATATATATATATATATAAGTGAAGCTGAATATTGGACTCCTTTTTACCTATCTTATAACAATGGGATTTTTTTTTCGGGTCATTTTGCAAAAAGAAGGCCAGTTTTATTTTACGAGGATCCTCCAAATTTTAATAGATTAAAATGTTTTACTAAGCTAAGCTGTTTACCAAATTTCATCTGCGTAGGATGTAGAAAAATATGTTAAAAATGCCATCAAAGAAGTTGAAACAGACAGACACCCACACGTCGGTCCTGACGAGTTAAATAAAAGCTTTTTAAAACAGAGTTATGCAAAATATTTATTATATTTTTGCCACTCTTTGTTGCACCGGATTAGAAAAATTAAATATTTAGCATTCCTCTGGGATACAAATAGAATTTGTCCAGTCCTTGGAATAGAATTTGTTCAGTATACAGTAATTTAATATATATTTCATCCCTTAAATAGCATCAGGGGTTAAGTCTATTGGATGGGGCTAAAAGCAGGCCCGAATTTGAGAGATGATCCCCACCTGGCATTTTACTCGGAAGAATCAGGTTTGACTGTTGATGAGATTTGCCTTCCCCCCCCCCCCCCCACGCACAAAGTGGCGTTGTCTGAAAATAACCATTGTTTGCGGATGTGAAAATCACCATTGTTGGTGGATGAGGAACTGAACTCGTAGACCCATGACCAAAAGGAAGGAATTTCCCATTATATTCGCAGATAATTTTACGCTATTATGTGTTTTAGCTTTTTGCATACTATAATGCTTGAAATATATAATTTTTAGTGAATATACCCACCGGTAATTATGATTTAAAATATGTGAAAATTCTAATAACAATTATATTGCTTAAAAAAATTCCATCAAAATATTTAATTCTCCTATAAAAAATAAATAAACAATAAAAAAAAGTCTCTGATTTCGCTATATACCATTATCTGAACAGGCAAATCTGAAGAGTAAAATATCTTGGTCTAGTTTTTAAACGAATTAACCAATATATGAAATTTGGTTAGCATACGCCAAAATGAAAACGCTGAAATAGTACTAAAAATTATTCCCATACCTCTTTTTCATCAAATTACAACAATAACTTAAATATATTTGAAAATATGTGACTTTAAAATACCTTTTGAAAAATAAATATAGCTTAAATAATTGATTATATTAGTAATTACCGTAGCCTAATATCCCAAAGCCCTAACTCAGTGGTTTCAAACAATTAAACTTTCAGACCACTTAGTAATTTAAAAAGGACCCATTAACATCATAAATTAAAAGAGGCTATACATATATATATATATATACATATAAAAAAAATTTTTTAGATACTATAGCTTACCAAAATATGAAGGATACTATGCAAATAAGATTAAATAAAGAATTTAAAGTTATTAAGTAAATGGATTGAAAATGCAAAATACATTTAATTTATTGCGCAAATGCAGCTCATAAATAAAATGATTTCAATAATAATAGTAGTTTGAAAATCCAATGAACGAAAAGTAAGAAGATGTAACACGATAAACCCAACTTTTAAAACACCCACAGAATAAAATATAATACAGCAAATCATCAATCAAATGGATAAAAAATACAAAACACAAGCTATCAAATTACAGAAAATCAACAAAATTCAAAGGTATGGAAACGAAAAAAGAAAAACTTTATAAAACAAGCTATATCGCTATACACGTGGGAAAAGGGCTAAGCCTAAGCAAATGGAAATGTTCACTTCGTAAAATTCGTTCTCAAGTCCAAGCATTTTACGAAGCAGACACAAAACATGTATGTTTCTGAAGAAATAGATAGATAATATCTATAAACTATTTCAACTTAGACGACATACATAAAGAAGGAATAAAAAGAAAAAATGAATACCTGGAAAAAGCACAGCGTATGTACAGTCGAGTCGAAACCGGGAACACTGATAGAAGAGACCAGTGTTGCCATTCGTAAAGAAAAAAAAACCATTTACTGTTGTCATTCATAAGAATTGAAAAACAGTTAAGCGAAATGTTAAGAAAAAGTATTAATATACAAAAAGAGCTACTAAAAGGAGGGGCAAATAATAGTAATGCTGAAGTGGAAGAGAACGTAAAAAAAAAAAAAATAAATAAAAATAAGATACTATGAATGGAATTATATAATACTATGAAAAGAATTATAAAAATCCAGCTATTTTAAATTTTTTAACAATATTATTTACTAAATAAGAGGGATATTTATATAAATTGCTAGTAATTTTGAGATTACTGATATGCATAGCATGACATTTTTTATCAGATAATCTATAAATTCTAAAAAGCTGATTGAGTATAATATTTCTAAACAATTGAATCGAGTTACAGGAATTAAATGGTAAGATTTTATTAATATTAAAATTATAAAAGTCTTTTTTATCATATAAATTTGTAACAATTCTATTAGAAGGATTAATAAAAAGATTTAAATTCAAAAAATTAACATTTTTACTAATAGTAGCTTCATTAGGAATTAATTCCAAATTGTCTGGATAGTAATCTATACCTATGAGATAATTTTCTGTATGTACTAAGCAAATCAGATCATCAACATATCTGTAAAAAGTATAATCTATTAAAGTAAATGACTTTGCATAATGATAAAGGTATAAATTAGCTAACATACTGCTACTGCAGCCACCCTGTGGAACTCCTGAGACTTGTAAGCTCTATATAATGCTTATATTACACATCTTTCAAATCAAATTAAATTTATAAATTTTCCTAAACTTCTTCACTTTGTTATTTTCAATAATTATATTTTTCAAGGAAATAAATTATACTTGCAAGTCTCAGGAGTTCCACAGGGTGGCTGCAGTAGCAGTATGTTAGCTAATTTATACCTTTATCATTATGAAAAGTCATTTACTTCAATAGATTATACTTTTTACAGATATGTTGATGATCTGATTTGCTTAGTACATACAGAAAATTATCTCATAGATATAGATTACTATCCAGACAATTTGGAATTAATTCCTAATGAAGCTACTATTAGTAAAAATGTTAATTTTTTGAATTTAAATCTTTTTATTAATCCTTCTAATAGAATTGTTACAAATTTATATGATAAAAAAGACTTTTATAATTTTAATATTAATAAAATCTTACCATTTAATTCCTGTAACTCGATTCAATTGTTTAGAAATATTATACTCAATCAGCTTTTTAGAATTTATAGATTATCTGATAAAAAATTTCATGCTATGCATATCAATAATCTCAAAATTACTAGCAATTTATATAAATATCCCTCTAATTTAGTAAATAGTATTGTTAAAAAATTTAAAATAGCTGGATTTTTATAATTCTTTTCATAGTATCATATAATTCTATTCATAGAATCTTATTTTTTTTTTTTTTTTACATTCTCTTCCACTTCAGCATTACTATTATTTGCCCCTCCTTTTAGTAGCTCTTTTTGTATATTAATACTTTTTCTTAACATTTCGCTTAACTGTTTTTCAATTCTTATGAATGGCAACAGTGAATGTTTTTTTATTTTTTCTTTACGAATGGCAACACTGGTCTCTTCTATTAGTGTTCCCGGTTTCGACTCGACTGTACATACGCTGTGCTTTTTCCAGGTATTCATTTTTTTTTAATTCCTTCTTTATGTATGTCGTCCAAGTAGAAATAGTTTATAGATATAATCTATCTATTTCTTCAGAAACATACATGTTTTGTGTCTGCTTCGTAAAATGCTTGGACTTGAGAACGAATTTTACGAAGTGAACATTTCCATTTGTTTAGGCTTAACCCTTTTCCCACGTGTATAGCGATATAGCTTGTTTTATTAAGTTTTTCTTTTTTCGTTTCCATACCTTTGAATTTTGTTGATTTTCTGTAACTTGATAGCTTGTGTTTTGTATTTTTTATCCATTTGATTGATGATTTGCTGTATTATATTTTATTCTGTGGGTGTTTTAAAAGTTGGGTTTATCGTGTTACATCTTTTTACTTTTCGTTCATTGGATTTTCAAACTATTATTATTATATATACACACACATATATATATATATATATATATATATATAAACACGTATATATATACATATATATATATATATGTGTGTGTGTGTGTGTGTGTGTGTGTATGGGTTCCCGAGTTTGACAGGTTCGTGCATTTGTAGCATTTTCTTTCCAGGTATCCTTGTTTCCTTTTATTTTTTCTTCTTTATATATGTTGTCCAAGTAGAAATAGTTTATAGATATAATCAATCTATTTCTTCAGAAACATACATTTTTTGTGTTTGCTTCGACAAAATACTTGGACCCGATGAAGAGTTTTGGAGAAGTAAACAAATCCATGATTTAGGCCTAGCCCTTGTCCACGTGTATAGCATTAATGCTTGGATTTCATTTGTTTTTTTTTATCAGTTCCATATCATTGATTTTTGATGATTTTATTTAACTTGATGATTCGGAATTTGTATTTTTTTCCATTTGCTTGAAGATTTGCAGATTTATACTTTTACTTAGTAGGCTTGTTAGAGAGTTAGGTTTTTCGAGTTACAGCTTCTCTCTTTTCTTTCATTGGACTTTCAAACTATTATTATTATTATTATATATATACACATATATATATAGTGTATATATATACAATACAAATGTTAAGTAAAATATAACTTTTACTAGAAATATTAAAACGGGATATGCCCATACTATCATAAGGCGCATTGCAGCACATACAATATAAGCACGAATATGGATTCAAATGAATAAGAAATGAAAGAAGTAAAAACGGATGGGGATGCTTACAAGGAAGTCGAACGGCCAAGGGGGATTACGACCCCTTGTTCCCGGTTGAAGCACGCTTTTAATCCCAGGAAACGTTCCCGGAACCAGACTCGCCGTGTATATATATATATATATATATATATATATATATATATATATATATATAATGGCTCCCAAAAGTGTTCGTACACTTACGAATTTCAATAAAATACCATTAATAAAATCCATTAATAAAAATTAATATTTCAGAATGGGAATTTTTTAATAATATCTATAACATGTTCTTAACAAAACTACATAAAATATTTTAAAAACATACTAAAACATTTTTTTTTAAATATTAATAATCAAAAAGTAACCAAAAGTTACGTCACAAAAGTCTTCGTACAATTTAAAAAAATCTCTACATACAGTAAATATTGTAATACAGGGTGTCCGAAAGAGTCCTTTAACGCCCACAACATTTTACCAATTCGCAAAATGTTGTGGGCGTTAACATTTTACGAATGTTAACGCCCACATTAACATATATATATATATATATATATATATATATATATATATTCATATAGGGTCCGAATTGGTATAACATATATCGAGTGCTTGCTAGAAAGTTAAAGTCTTGAAGTCTGTGAGGAGTTGCGGGTGGTAAAATGTTGTGGGCGTTTGTTGTTTGTTGTGGGCGTTAAAGGACTTTTTCGGTAAATTAGTACTTAGTAGGATATCCTCTAGCATCCACAACAGCTTTTAAACATCTGTGAATAGAGTTTAATAGTTTTTTTAATATTTCATATTGCAAAATCATTAATGTTCCTCTATTCTTCATTCATTATTGTTTTTAGTTCGCTTTTCATTTGAGTGTCGTGTCTTCGTACTCTAACCTCCAGTTCTCTCCAAATGTGTTCTATTGGATTCAAATCCGGCGACTGAGGTGGTGTTTTCAGAACTTTTCGATAATTATGGAGACACCAGAGGCGAGCATTGACAGCCGTGTGCTTAGGATCGTTATCTTGATAAAAAAACAAAGTTGTTTCCAATACCCAAATTTTGGGCTGATAATTTTATATTGTCTTTTAAAATATTTAAATAAAGAGCATGATTCATTATGCCACCAGTAAATACCAAATTACCTATTCTTGACGCTGACATGCACCTCCACACAAGGACACTTAAACCGCCATGATTTACTGTTCCAACTAAGTTCCTCATTTTTTCTTCTCCATACAATTATACGCCCATCGGAACCAAAAATGTTAAATTGGCTTTCATCTGCAAATAAAACATGATTTCAATACGTTTCGGGCTTATTTATCATTGATTTTGCTAAGGAAAGCTTAAGCTTTCTATTTTTTGCACTTACACAAAATTTGCAGAACGCCTATGTAATCCAGCTGATCTGAGCACTCGTCGTACAGTTTCGGGAGACATTGAAGTTGAAAATTTTTCAGTAAATTCTGTAGATATTTTTGCAGCACTCAAACTTGGATTTTTCACAAATTTTCTAACTACAAATCTCTGATCACGTTAAGTTAACTCTGCCGGACGATCTTTTTAACACTTTACAACATAGTTGAAAAGTGTTTATGACTTTGTTCATTCTGTCTGTCTGTCTGTCTGTCCGTTAGCACGATAACTGCCTTAAAATTGACTTTATCAAAATGAAATTTTAGTATGTTGTTCAGACGGTCTGTGGAACCTATGGGAATATAAATGAATAATACCACCCAATTAGTTTTGGATTGAACCCTGGTTGAAAAAATGAAATACATTGAACCCTATGGGACCTAATTTTTCAAACATTTTTTAAGCGGATTTAAAATTCATAAATTGCTTCGAAAATTTTAGGAAATATTCAAATTATCCCATAAAATATATAAAAAAAATTCAGTAAAATATATTCAGTAATTTTTTAAATAAAAATTAAAATAATAATTAGACCTTCTATATGAAGAGATCACGTGATCATTATATGAATAAATCAAGTGACTCACTTCAAAATAAAATATGGCATCCATCTTGTGTCAAAATCGTTACAGTTCTTTTTAATTTATATCTAGTGTTGAATCCGTCGTAAAACGGCTTTATTTTTGCTTAAATTCTCCGCATCTACATACTGAAACAACGCAATTACAATATATTTGAGTTTAAATGATCATCAAACTTTGATTATTTCTACAACGAAGCCAAAAATGTAGAATGAGTTATATAAGAATTGCTGTATTTCTTTAACGCAAAATTATTTAGCTCATGTAGTCTGCAATATAGCTGATATGAATGAAATATTAATTGATTTTACACAGAGAAGCAGACGATTTTTTCGATGAAGTTTCAAGCACAGAGTTTAATTACTTGTACCTCCATGGTCGTAAGTTTTTGAATAAAATAAATTATTATAGTATTGTGATGAATGAAATGAATGGAAAAAAGTTATGAATGAAATATTGTTTTTATAGAAAGCCAGGCGTGTTATATTTCGATGACGTCATTTGAATAAATTTCATTTATTTTCGATGAAGTTTTCAAATATAATAAATTATTGTAGTATTATGATAATTTAAAAAATATTACCGAGGAATATATCACATGTTAGAGATGTTTAAATAATATAATTCCCGTAGAATGGGATAAATTTATTAATTCAGCGATATTTTGAACTGCTTTACCACTACTATGATGAAGAATAATCAATTTTCGAATGCTGTTCGTTGTTTCCTGACGACTACGAGCCATTTTTAAATAATATTATAAATATTACGAAGTAAGCAAGCAAAGGCTAAAGCCAAACGATTTTTTAAATGTCACCACAGTGTAAAAATAAAACAAGAAAGATCAATCATACTTAAAGCATTGATTATGAAACACTTTCCAACTTCAATGCAATTTTATTTAAACATATCCAAAATGCAATACATTCCTCGTTAATATTTTAAAACTTATCACAATACTACATTAATTTATTATATTTGAAAACTTAAACCTTCATCGGAAAAAATTAACTTCATTCAAATGACGGCATTGAAATATAAATTGCCTGGTTTAAACATCTCTAAAATGCGATACATTCCTCGGTAATATTTTTAAAATTATCATAATACTACAATAATTTATTATATTTGAAAACTTCATCGAAAACAACTGACATTCATTCAAATGACGTCATAGAAAAAATAACACTCCTGGCTCTCTCTATAAAAGCAGCATTTCATTCATAACATTTTCCCATTCATTTTATTCATCACAGTACTAAAATAATTTATTTTATTTAAAAAATTAAGACCATGGAGCTAAAAGTAATTAAACTCTATGATTAAAACTTCATCGAAAAAAATCGTCCTTCTCTCTGTAAAATAAATGATTATTTCATTCATATTATCTATGCAGACTCCATGAGCTAAATAATTTTGGGTTAAAGAAATACAGCAATTCTTATACAACTCATCCTACATATTTTACTATTTACATTTTACATAAGTGAAAAATAGGCCTCGTTGTAGAAATAATCAAATTTGGATGATCATTTAAACTCAAATATATTGTAATTGCGTTGTTTCAGTATGTAGATGCACATAATTTAAGCAAAAATAAAGCGGTGTTAGGACGGATACAACACTCAATATGCATTAAAAGGAACTTTAAAAATCACTATGTTAAAGTGTTAACAAGAAAGATCAATCATGCTTAAAGCATTGATTGTGAAACACTTTCCAACTTCAATGCAAATTTATTTAAACAAGTCTAAAATGCAATACATTTCTCGGTAATATTTTAAAACTTATCGCAATACTACATTAATTTATTATATTTGAAAACTTAAACCTTCATCGAAAAAAGTGCACTTCATTCAAATAACGGCATTGAAATATAAATTGCCTGGTTTAAACATCTCTAAAATGCTATACATTCCTCGGTAATATTTTTAAAACTATCAAAATACTACGATAATTTATTATATTTGAAATCTTCATCGAAAACAACTGAAATTCATTCAAATGACGTCATAGAAAAAATAACACGCCTGGTTCACTAAAAACAGCATTTCATTCATAACATTTTCCCATTCATTTCATTCATCACAATACTATAACAATTTATTTTATTTAAAAATTAAGGCCATGGAGATAAAGGAATTAAACTCTATGCTTAAAACTTCATCGAAAAAAATCGTCCTTCTCTTTGTAAAATCAATGAATATTTCATTCATATCAGCAATGCAGACTCCATGGGCTAAATAATTTTGTGTTAAAGAAATACAGCAATTCTAATACAACTCATTCTACATATTTTGTTGTTTACATTTTACATAAGTGAAAAACAGGCTTCGTTGTAGAAATAATCATATTTGGATGATCATTTAAACTCAAATATATTGTAATTGCGTTGTTTCAGTATGTAGATGCACAGAATTTAAGTAAAAATAAAGGGTTTTAGGACGGATACAACACTCAATATGAAAATAAAAGAACTTAAAAAATCATGATTTTGAGACAAGATGGATGCCATATATCAATTTGAAGTGGGTCTTGTGATCTTTTCATATCATGGTCACGTGATCGCTTCATATAAGAGGTGTAATTATTATTTTAATTTTTATTTAAGAAACTACTGAATATATTTCGCTGATTTTTTTATATATATTTTATGGAACAATTTGAATATTACCTAAAATTTTCGCAGCAATTTGTGAATTTTAAATCCGCTTAAAAAATGTTTGAAAAATTAGGTCCCATAGGGCTCAATGTATTTCATTTTTTCAACCCGAGTTCAATCTAAAACTAATTGGGTGATATTATTCATTTATATTCCCATAGGTCCTGCAGACCGTCTGAACAACATACTAAAATTTCATTTTGATTAAGTCATTTTTACGGCAGTTATCGTGCTAACGGACAGACAGACAGGCGGACAGACGGAATGAACAAAGTCATAAACACTTTTCAACTTTGTTGTAAAGTGTTAAAAAGCGACAGATAATAATTTTATTTATGAATTTATCAAAAATGTTTCGGTGTGCGATCACTTTTGTGACGTGTTCTTTCTCTGCTTCCTTGCATTTTCATTTTTATAAAAAAAATGAGTCAATATTTAAATAAAAATGTTAGGTTTTATTCAGATTCACATGGAGATGATATGAAAAAATATTGAACTTTATATTCGAATTCAATTCCAGGCAAAACTGCTTTGTCTACAAATTTTTAAAGTGTCCGAACACTTTTCGGAGCCACTATATATATATATATATATATATATAAATAAAAACTATGCATAAACTACTGTAAGTACAAAAAACCCATCTCTAGCACATCCGTTACAAATAAGTGTTACCCTAAGTAACTGTAGACCAAGAATAATAGAATAAAAATAGTAGGCAACTTATCGCTTTAATGGCAAAAGGGGGATGAGGGGAATAATTAATGGAATGATAAAATACAATCGAAAAGGACATGAGTATAAATGTATAGAAAATTATTAATAAATATATAATTAAATATATATATATAAAAATATTATATAAAAAATATATAAAAGAGCAAACATATATCTTAAATCATGGCCTTACTCTCAAAATGAGTCCGAATTTCTGATATCTGGCTGTTTCATTTAAGAGCACCAACAAGCATAAGCAGCAACAAATTACAGTTAATAATACTGTCGCTATCTTACAAGATTACAAAACAACTGTCAGGTACAACAATAAAACAGCAATTAAATGCTCAACTAACAAATTTTCAAAATCCGTTCTTAATACACTATCGCCTCTCACAATTCAATTTGACTCAAATTACGTCAATCCTGGCCAACTGAACGAAGGCTTTCATAAAAATCTGGAAAGAGGCAGTATCAAGGAAAATAATGGAAAAATCGATAAAGTTCCAGTGTTTTCAGAAACTCGTCAAAAGTCGCCAAGGTCAGGCAACTCTATCTTTACATAATGGTTGGCTGTAAATGTGCTTTCTCCCTGTTAAGTGAAGCATTTTACGCATTTGTAACACTGCACCCTCCGAAAGGTCATTTGCAACACTATTGCATTGCCACTTAATAGATTCCGGTTGAGTAGAGATAATTGCCCTAACTGAACTTTTCCGATTGTTTCATAGTTTAGGAAATGGGAAGTTTTACTGTATGTAAAAGTGTCGAAGCACAAATTATTAAGGAATACTGATATCTCAGGTCATGACTAGTATAAACTGCCATAACAAAAATCCATTTTCAAAGTTCGGGACTCGTATAAATGACTATAACAAAATTCTTTTCTAAGGTAATGACCAGTGGCGAAACGTCAGAGGATTTAGGGGGAGAGAGTAGCTACTTAAAGACTCTCTAATTATACTTTAGAGGAAATACTTTATGCACTTATTAAGTTTTGTTGACGAATGACTACTATGAACGAGCGTTACGAAAATTAATTTCTATTCTATTCTATCCTGATCCCGTATACTAAACCAAGGAATAGTTATAACAATCATATCAGAATGTTCTTTCTTTTTTATTGTTGTTGTGGCTAATCAGATATCTATAATGAATATTAAAGCCAGGAAGCAACATTGCTGATGATATATAAATCCTACATGCAAATAGTAATTAAGATTGTTTTGATTCTGGATTTGTTCTGTTTCGCGGTTAAGATTACTGCCACACCATGGATAAGATGCCTATTTACATTCTGTTTTAATAGTAGCCTCAATATCACATGCCATGCAAACATTTATGCTTGAACACAAAAACAGCCTAAAATTTTCCCTTGCCCCTCCCTCACTAACAGCAATTAGATTGAAATGAATCAAGCGTCCTTAACGTATTTTCACATCCCCAAATCATCCTGTTCTAACATGAGAGATCAGTGGGCGTCCCCTTCATTAAACATAAAATAGGTCGGAAGTACGAGGTTTTTACTTTTTATGTGTTTTGTTGCTGCCTGTAGATGGTCAGGTGTTCTATCCGTTAGACCGTGAATAGTCTGCCAGAACGACAGCTGCACAACCTCTACTGAGCAACAGCTTGGCACTAAGGTCTGCGGAACACCGAAAGCAGTCAATGACTAAGATAACGGTTTGATCACGGAGGACTGGGGATAGTATCCACATGTTTCCCAAGCACATGTTTACTAGGGATAAGTGAACATGGGAGATTTGTACAAACGCATATTCTTTGTCACGAATAGCATTTTCAAAATCGCAAACACAAAATTATAATAATTTAAAATGATAAATATATTATTACATGTAAAACTAAATGCAAATTTGAATGAAAAATATTCTGAAAAACTTTTTTGTTAAGGATAGTTGATAATTAGTTAGTAAAAATTGACAAATCTCAATGTCAATTTTGAGCATAGTACCAATGTTTGATTAGCGCTGTTCTTTCAGTTGACACTTGAGAGAAGTAGAAATTAATATGAAGAATGTAAAAGCTGTGACATATCTTCAAATTAAATCTCTGAATTTGTTGCAACAGTTCGGTATTAAGATAAAATATTTTCAATAATAAAAGACCAAAAATAACTGGAAAATCCTAATAGCACACTAGCTCACAAGAATATGCCTCCACCACACAGGAATAAATACACTGTAAAATATTTTGCAACATTTGCTCATTTTTAACACTTTACAACAATGTTGAAAAGTGTTTATGACTTTGTTCATTCTGTCTGTCTGTCTGTCTGTCTGTCCGTTAGCACGATAACTGCCGTAAAAATGACTTTATCAAAATGAAATTTTAGTATGTTTTTCAGACGGTCTGTGGGACCTATGGGAATATAAATAAATAATATCACCCAATTAGTTTTTTATTGAGCCCGGGTTGAAAAAATGAAATACATTGAACCCTATGGGACCTAATTTTTCAAGCATTTTTTAAGTAAATTTAAAATTCACGAACTGCTTCGAAATTTTTAGAAAATATTCACATTATCTCATAAAATATATAAAAAAAAATTCAGTAAAATATGTTAAGTAGTTTTTTAATTAAAAATTATTTAATATAGGGAAAAAAACAAATTCAATTAAATTCTGACTTTGGGATATCCTCCAGAAAGAAAAGAGAGATGTATTATATAATAAATATCTTTCCAAGTGTTTATTCATTTTGCATATAAGAGAGGCTTCACATTTTAAAATAAATTTGGTATATAATAATTTTTCATTTCTTTTTAAATTTTATATAACTCTTCATAATATACTTAATTGATGGCATTTTTAATGCACTTTCCTACGTCCTAGAGAGTTAAAATTTGGTACACAGCTTAAATTTGTTGAACATTTTATTCGACAAAAATTTGATGGATCTTTAAATATAGATCATACATTTTTTTCGACATGGCCTGAAAAAATAATCCCCGTTCACTTCTATAAATCATTGTTGTAATATTGTTAAAAATTCTGATGTGGACAGCACATGTCTTTCTCTTCAGACTCATATTCGTTCTCTTTATTTATTCAATAATAATTTGAGTTTATCTGCATAAAATAACAACCATAAGTATTTTAAATGACATTGAATTTACACGTTAAACTTAAATTTGGTTCTCATTTGATAGCTGGACTTATTGTCACAGGTGGCGTAGCGAAAACGCAAAAAAACTAGAATATCTCAAGAACGGCTAGTCCTAGAGTAATGGGGTTAGTCTTATTCTTTTTGTTGTCAAAAATCACGTATAAAATAGGAATTTAATTGATATAATTGAGCACACGTAGTCTTTTATTTTTTTTATATATAACGATTTTTGCGGGCCATTTTGCAAAAATAGCCCGTTCCTTTTTCTCGAATCGTACTAGAATAACCTACAAATGATTTATATACAAAATTTTGTTAAATTTGGTATATAAATCACTTGTAGATTATTGAAATATTATACACCAAATTTTGTTAAATTTGTTCCATTAGTTTTTAGCTAGAGTGGATAAAGGCAATTTCTGCGGCCATTTCGCAAAGAAGGCAGATTCTTTTATTACGAATTGTACTATAATCTAATGAACATCAGGATTTCCCACAACAAACATACCTACCAAATTGTATGAAATTCGGTCCATTAGTTTTTCAATTAGAGTGGATGTAATATCCACACAGACACACAGAAACATACACAGATACACCCTTACACACACAGACGTCTTCCTAAAAATAGTTTTTTCGTGTTCTAGAAGTCCCAAAACGTGTAGATCCTTTGAAAATTCGAGTTCCGATCTTCGGCACGATTCCAGTACTTTGAGTACATACACATACACACATATATTATCTGTGCATCTGTATATTATCTGTGTATCTAAATTCCGTGCCTATGCAATTACAATAGTTGTGATTTTAAATGATCCCTAAACTTTTATTATTTCTTCAACGAAGCCTAATTTTAACATATGCAGAATGCAAATAACTCAAGCGATTGTAAGATGAATTACATAAGAATTGCTGAATTTTTTTTACACAAAATTATTTAGCTCTGGAGTCTGGAATACAAGTTATATGGATGAAAGATTCATTGATTTTGCATAAAGAATCAGATGATTTATATTTCGATACAGTTTTAAATATTTAAGTATGATAAATTACTGTAATACTGTGATAATGTAAAAGATATCACCACTGAATGTATCACATTTTAGAAATTTTTAAATGAAATTACATTTCAGTTGGAAAATGTTTCATAATCAATGCTTATGCATGATTGATCTTTCTTGTTAACACTTTACAACATAGTTGAAAAGTGTTTATGACTTTGTTCATTCTGTCTGTCTGTCCGTTAGCGTGACAACTGCCGTAAAAATGACTTTATCGAAATTAAATTTTAGTATGTTGTTCAGATGATCTGTGGGACCTATGAATGAATAATATCACCCAATTAGTTTTGGAATGGACTCGGGTTGAATAAATGAAATACATTGAACCCTATGGGACTAATTTTTCAAACATTTCTTAAGCGAATTTAAAATTCACAAATTGCTTCGAACGTTTTAGGTAATATTCAAACTATCCCATAAAATATATAAAAAATTTCAGCAAAATATATTCAGTAGTTTTTTAAATAAAAATTAAATTAATAATTACACCTTTTGTATGAAGAGATCAAGTGACCCATTTTGAAATAAAATATGGCATCCATCTTGTATGAAAATCGCTAAAGTTCTTTTTAATTCATATTTAGTGCTGTATCTGTCCTAAAACCGCTTTATTTTTGCTTAAATTCTATGCACCTACATACTGAAACAACGCAATTACAATATATTTGAAAACTCAAATATATTGTAATTAAATGATCATCAAATTTTGATTATTTCTACAACTAAGCCTAATTTTCACTTATGGAGAATGTAAATACCAAAAGATGTAGAATGAGTTGTATAAGAATTGCTGCATTTCTTTAACGCAAAATTATTTAGCTCATGGAGTCTGCAATATAGCTGATATGAATGAAACATTCATTGATTTTACACAGAGAACCAGACGATTTTTTCGATGAAGTTTTAAGCATAGAGATAAATTACTTGTACCTCCACAGTTTTAAATTTTTAAATAAAATAAATTATTATTGTATTATGATGAATGAAAGAAATGGAAAAACGTTTATGAATGAAATGCTGCTTTTATAGAGAGAGCCAGCCGATTTATATTTGGATGACGTCATTAAAATAAAGCTTTGTTTCCAATGAAATTTTCAAATATAATAAATTATTGTAGTATTATGATAATTTTAAAAATATTACCGAGGAATGTATCGCATTTTAGAGATGTTTAAACCAGGCAATTTTATTTCAAAGCCGTCATTTGAATGAAGTTAATTTTTTTCCATGAAGTTTTAAATTTTCAGATATAATAAATTAATGTAATATTGTGATAATTTTAAAAATATTACCCAGGAATGTATCACATTTTAGAGATGTTTATATAAAATTGCATTGAAGTTGAATTGCATTGAAGTGTTCCATAATCAATGTTTTATGCATGATTGATCTTTCTTGTTTTTCATCTACAAAGTTGATCATTTCGGGAAACTGATAAGAAAAGCCACAATTACAGGCCTTCACCAAAATTACAGCTTCATTTCTCAAATATTGAACTAATTATCGTCTGCCGAAGCGTTATTTATATATATACCGGGTAATTCAAAAGTTCGGAGCGAAAGTAAAACGCTATAAAAAAATATCTATGGGTCGGAGAGACATGCGGTTTGCAGATTAATATTCACCGTGGTGGGGGATTTTGTGTGGCATGAGAAAAAATTAGTTCAAACTCTCGACACTCGGGGGGCTGCGGCATATAAAGCCGTGGAGATGACTTATGCATGGAGGTGATTCCACACATGACTGGCCTGCGAGATCCCCAGATCTCACACCCTGTGATTTCTCGTTGTGAGGGATACCTAAAATCACGAGTGTGAGATCTGGGGATCTCGCACTGGGGCATTGCAACAGCATTCAGGCATTGGAACTATCGGACAAGATTGGGTAAACATTTAGTTTCGACCCAAAAAGTACGGCTCTACTAATAATACCATGGAAGCTTAAATACAAGCTCAACAGGAACCAAATTTTGGGTCTCCCTTGTGGCATCAGAAGCAATAACATGACAGGAGTCCTCAACAATGCTTAGTCTAAAGTCCCTAAAATCGTTAATCTGCCACTGGAAGCATATATTTAGCATACATTCTTCAGTAGATATGCGGTTGAATTCACTAACGGTGGTTGCTTTTCAAAATCTGCTCCTGGACACATAAGATGAATTGTACTTCCCTACAATACATGTTGATGTATAGGAATCGTAAGAGGAAATTATTGGAATCGTGTCTAAAATAGGACCTCGAGTTTTCGACAGATCTGCACCTTTTCAGAACACGAAAAACATACATTCTTCAGTAGATATGCGGTTGAATTCGCTAACGATGGTTGCTTTTCAAAATCTGCTCCAGGACAGATAAGATGAATTGTACTTCCCTACAATACATGTTGATGTATAGGAATCGTAAGAGAAAATTATTGGAATCGGGTCTAAAATAGGAACTCGAGTTTTCGACAGATCTGCACCTTTTCAGAACACGAAAAACATACATTCTTCAGAAGATATGCGGTTGAATTCGCTAACGATGGTTGCTTTTCAAAATCTGCTCCAGGACAGATAAGATGAATTGTACTTCCCTACAATACATGTTGATGTATAGGAATCGTAAGAGGAAATTATTGGAATCGGGTCTAAAATAGGAACTCGAGTTTTCGACAGATCTGCACCTTTTCAGAACACGAAAAACATACATTCTTCAGTAGATATGCGGTTGAATTCGCTAACGATGGTTGCTTTTCAAAATCTGCTCCAGGACAGATAAGATGACTTGTACTTCCCTACAATACATGTTGATGTATAGGAATCGTAAGAGGATATTATTGGAATCGGGTCTAAAATAGGACCTCGAGTTTTCGACAGATCTGCACCTTTTCAGAACACGAAAAACATACATTCTTCAGTAGATATGCGGTTGAATTCGCTAACGATGGTTGCTTTTCAAAATCTGCTCCAGGACAGATAAGATGACTTGTACTTCCCTACAATACATGTTGATGTATAGGAATCGTAAGAGGAAATTATTGGAATCAGGTCTAAAATAGGAACTCGAGTTTTCGACAGATCTGCAAATTTTCAGAACACGAAAAACATACATTCTTCAGTAGATATGCGGTTGAATTCGCTAACAATGGTTGCTTTTCAAAATCTGCTCCAGGACAGATAAGACGACTTGTACTTCCCTACAATACATGTTGATGTATAGGAATCGTAAGAGGAAATTATTGGAATCGGGTCTAAAATAGGACCTCGAGTTTTCGACAGATCTGCACCTTTTCAGAACACGAAAAACATACATTCTTCAGTAGATATGCGGTTGAATTCGCTAACGATGGTTGCTTTTCAAAATCTGCTCCAGGACAGATAAGATGACTTGTACTTCCCTACAATACATGTTGATGTATGGGAATCGTAAGAGGAAATTATTGGAATCGGGTCTAAAATAGGACCTCGAGTTTTCGACAGATCTGCACCTTTTCAGAACACGAAAAACATACATTCTTCAGTAGATATGCGGTTGAATTCGCCAACGATTGTTGCTTTTCAAAATCTGCTCCAGGACAGATAAGATGACTTGTACTTCCCTACAATGCATGTTGATGTATAGGAATCGTAAGAGGAAATTATTGGAATCGGGTCTAAAATAGGACCTCGAGTTTTCGACAGATCTGCACCTTTTCAGAACACGAAAAACATACATTCTTCAGTAGATATGCGGTTGAATTCGCTAACGATGGTTGCTTTTCAAAATCTGCTCCAGGACAGATAAGGTGAGTTGTACTTCCCTACAATACATGTTGATGTATAGGAATCGTAAGAGGAAATTATTGGAATCGGGTCTAAAATAGGACCTCGAGTTTTCGACAGATCTGCACCTTTTCAGAACACGAAAAACTTACATTCTTCAGTAGATATGCGGTTGAATTCGCTAACGATGGTTGCTTGTCAAAATCTGCTCCAGGACAGATAAGATGAATTGTACTTCCTTACAATACATGTTGATGTATAGGAATCGTAAGAGGAAATTATTGGAATCGGGTCTAAAATAGGAACTCGAGTTTTCGACAGATCTGCACCTTTTCAGAACACGAAAAACATACATTCTTCAGTAGATATGCGGTTGAATTCGCTGACTTGTATAAGATGACTTGTACTTGTATAAGATGACTGTATAAGATGATGGATGACTTGTATAAGATGACTTGCTTTCCTGGATGACTTGTATAAGATGACTTGTACTTCCCTACAATGCATGTTGATGTATAGGAATCGTAAGAGGAAATTATTGGAATCGGGTCTAAAATAGGACCTCGAGTTTTCGACAGATCTGCACCTTTTCAGAACACGAAAAACATACATTCTTCAGTAGATATGCGGTTGAATTCGCTAACGATGGTTGCTTTTCAAAATCTGCTCCAGGACAGATAAGATGACTTGTACTTCCCTACAATACATGTTGATGTATAGGAATCGTAAGAGGAAATTATTGGAATCGGGTCTAAAATAGGACCTCGAGTTTTCGACAGATCTGCACCTTTTCAGAACGCGAAAAACATACATTCTTCAGTAGATATGCGGTTGAATTCGCTAACGATGGTTGCTTTTCAAAATCTGCTCCAGGACAGATAAGATGACTTGTACTTCCCTACAATACATGTTGATGTATAGGAATCGTAAGAGGAAATTATTGGAATCGGGTCTAAAATAGGACCTCGAGTTTTCGACAGATCTGCACCTTTTCAGAACACGAAAAACATACATTCTTCAGTAGATATGCGGTTGAATTCGCTAACGATGGTTGCTTTTCAAAATCTGCTCCAGGACAGATAAGATGACTTGTACTTCCCTACAATGCATGTTGATGTATAGGAATCGTAAGAGGAAATTATTGGAATCGGGTCTAAAATAGGACCTCGAGTTTTCGACAGATCTGCACCTTTTCAGAACACGAAAAACATACATTCTTCAGTAGATATGCGGTTGAATTCGCTAACGATGGTTGCTTTTCAAAATCTGCTCCAGGACAGATAAGATGACTTGTACTTCCCTACAATACATGTTGATGTATAGGAATCGTAAGAGGAAATTATTGGAATCGGGTCTAAAATAGGACCTCGAGTTTTCGACAGATCTGCACCTTTTCAGAACGCGAAAAACATACATTCTTCAGTAGATATGCGGTTGAATTCGCTAACGATGGTTGCTTTTCAAAATCTGCTCCAGGACAGATAAGATGACTTGTACTTCCCTACAATACATGTTGATGTATAGGAATCGTAAGAGGAAATTATTGGAATCGGGTCTAAAATAGGACCTCGAGTTTTCGACAGATCTGCACCTTTTCAGAACACGAAAAACATACATTCTTCAGTAGATATGCGGTTGAATTCGCTAACGATGGTTGCTTTTCAAAATCTGCTCCAGGACAGATAAGATGACTTGTACTTCCCTACAATACATGTTGATGTATAGGAATCGTAAGAGTAAATTATTGGAATCGGGTCTAAAATAGGACCTCGAGTTTTCGACAGATCTGCACCTTTTCAGAACACGAAAAACATACATTCTTCAGTAGATATGCGGTTGAATTCGCTAACGATGGTTGCTTTTCAAAATCTGCTCCAGGACAGATAAGATGACTTGTACTTCCCTACAATACCTGTTGATGTATAGGAATCGTAAGAGGAAATTATTGGAATCGGGTCTAAAATAGGACCTCGAGTTTTCGACAGATCTGCACCTTTTCAGAACACGAAAAACATACATTCTTCAGTAGATATGCGGTTGAATTCGCTAACGATGGTTGCTTTTCAAAATCTGCTCCAGGACAGATAAGATGACTTGTACTTCCCTACAATACATGTTGATGTATAGGAATCGTAAGAGGAAATTATTGGAATCGGGTCTAAAATAGGAACTCGAGTTTTCGACAGATCTGCACCTTTCAGAACACGAAAAACCTATTTTTAGCATAACGTCTGTGTGTGTGATGTATTCACACTAGCTCAAAAACTATTCGACGAAAGTTTACAAAATTTAATAAATAAATAAGTTACTCGTAGGCTATTCTTTAGTTGATTATATTTTGATACTTTTTAAAAAAATAGAAGCTACCTTCTTTTGAAAAATATCCCGCAAAAATCGTTCATATTTAAGACTAAATATTCTGAAATGTTTAATTAAACGTTTGTTTCTAACGACGTACCGAATAAGACCTACAACGAATAAGAGTTTACTTTAAGGATGGCCTATTCTTGAGATAGGAAATGTTTAATTAAATGTTTGTTTTTAACGACGCACCGAATAAGACCTACAACGGATAAGAGTTTACTTTAAGGATGGCCTATTCTTGAGATAGGAAAACCTGGGCTACGTAGATGCGCACAAATAACACAATGCAGCAGCATACAGCTGTTTCGAGGATACTTTGGATCCCCTTCGTTAGTGCGAGAGAACCAACAAACTCCATGTCCAAAAGAGGAATGGACGTAACATTATTGAGTTAATTGACCTCATATACGTTGTTCAAGTTATACTGATCCTTAGTGTTTTTTACTTATATTCTTGAGATATTAAGGGGTTTTTTAATTTTGAGAAGCTGACGATATTTCATTGTACTTAAACTATTAAATTAATTTTCTTAAAATTTGGTAGGTAAGTTACTTGTGGATTGCCTTGGTGCTGATTAGATCTGTAAAAGACTAAGTATGCACAAAAAGTATTCATTAAATGCTTGTTTTTTACGTCTAATCGAATAAGACCAATTCCTTTAGAAAGAACAGTTCTCGAGATATTTGAGTTTTTTTTAATTTTGAGGCGTTTTAAAATGTGCTATTTAAAATGTGCTTGTTTTATACGTCTAATCGAATAAGACCAATTCCTTCAGAAAGAACAGTTCTCGAGATATTTGAGTTTTTTTTTAATTTTGAGGCGTTTTAAAATGTGCTATTTAAAAATTACAAACTGAATATAATATCAACTAAGTATCCTCGTCTATTTTGTAGGTAAGTTAGTTGCGCTGATTAGATCTGCAAAAGACTAAGTATGCACAAAAAGTATTCATTAAATGCTTGTTTTATACGTCTAATCGAATAAGACCAATTCTTTTAGAAAGAACAGTTCTCGAGATATTTGAGTTTTTGAAATTTTGAGGACATGGAGCCGTTTTAAAATGTGTTATTAGAAATTGCAAACTGGATATAATCTCAACTAAGTATCCGTATCTATTTGAATAATTAAACTTAATGGATTGTGAATTTGAGCTTGTATAAGTCCATATCATTTTTCATTCTACTTTTCCATCGTACTATGCATTTTGAGAAGACGAACAAATTTCCTCGAATAAGGGGACACAAAAAATGTACAGTAAACGATTCTCCCCTTTTCAAAAAAGATTTGTTTGGTATAAAAAAAAGAGTGTGGTAGGATTGTTCTCTATAGGTTCATAAAATTGGGGCCCATAGCTAGTTTTCTTGCTACCATTGCAGGTATCAGCTATCCCATTCTATTGAGAATAGAAGAGCGAGAATCCTGTGCATGAATGCTCTTATCTCTAATGTGTAGCTCGATTCAGAAGAGTTCAGAGAAAACTGATGACTTTTCCTACAAACTTAAATTCATTTCATCTTTCATAATCCAATAAATTGACTTTAATTGTACAAACTGATAAGAATACTTATTTGAAATTATATCTATTTTGCAGTTTTAATACTTTTTTTTTCTCATTTGGGGACATTACATATTTTAAAATATTGCCAGTTCCTCACAATTCCAAAATAAATAAATATATCTCGGGAGCGATTCAAGCTAGAGTCTTATTCGTGCATTCAATTAATACATTTAAGTATATTTACTCTTTTATTTTAAATATTGCCTATTTTTGCAGGCTTTGAAAAAAAATGCAGTTCTACTTTTCTATGACTATAACAAATTCTAGTTTTCAGAATTATGCTAAAATCTAATTAGCATTAGGGTACCCCATAGAGATATAGTCTTTTACGTCTGTAGGGTACCTCATAAGTAACTACATTACCAAATTTTGTAAAATTTCATAGAATATGAGATAGAGTGGATACCTACATTGCACAGACACACACATAAACGACACGCTCAGCATGACAGATTCGTATTCTACAGTGCCGATCCATCGAAAAATTGAGTTACTGTTTTCGACACAATTCCAATACTTTCCCTGTACATTAGTCTGTATTCTGGGGAAAGTAAATATCTGATATGATCAGCAGAAGACTACACATTTCAATCCATAATTCATAAAATTGAGTTTCATTTCTCAAATTGACACGGATAATTCCTTGATATTATATCCACTTTCCCTTTTAATTCGTCTTCTTTCTAATTTGGCAACTTAATGCATTTTAAAGCGTCGTCCTCTCCTCAAAATTTCCAAAAACTGATATCGAAAGCGGTTCCTCCTAGAGTAATAAAGTTGCTCTTTTTCGTTTCGTCGTTTAAAATGACGTATAAAACAAGCATTTAATGAATACTTTTAAGCATATATAATCTTAGTATTCATTAAATTTCAGATTTGGACGATTTCTACAGTCTATTTTGCAAATGAAGGTAGGTTCTTCTATTATTCCGAACCGTACCAAAATCTAATCAGCACCCAGAGTAACCTACAATTAACTTATCTACCAAATTTTGTAAAATTTTGTCGAATAGTTTTTGAGGTAGAGTGGATATATATCACACACAGACAGCATGCGCGCCTATAGGGGAGGGGAAAACCCTGGACTTTCAAGGTCTGAAAGATGGACATCGAATGGACATCGCTGTTGTCAATTTTATCCTTTAATTTGCTACACTGACGTGAGAGGTCTCTCTCTGCCGTGTCCTAAGACGAGTCGGACGGTCTGGGCCTTCAACACTGACGTGAGACTCCTCTTGGAAAAGTTCCACATACAGACGTCATACTAAAAATTGTTCTAGCGTGCCTGAAGCGTTTAAAATGCGACTTCCCTTTTGACACGATTCCAATACTTTCCCTATAGATTACCATGTATGGCAGGGAAAGTAATAAGCTAATAACATTGAATTACAGCTGCGTATTACACAATAGATTCTCAGTATCTCATAACGTATCATTCAAGTCATCTTTTCCCCACATACTTTTAATGTGCTTCCTAACATGCTCGCAACCAAACTTTGCTCTTTATAAAAAGAAAAAATATATGATTATTTACTCTACATAATACAATAACTTTACTTTTCTCACAGCGAAATTCATACTCGCGTGCAAAAGTCTCATCAATATGTAATTTAACACACACACGCAGAAACATACACTAACATAAATACATATACACCCACGCACTAACATACACTAACATAAATACACATAATCCACACACAGACATCACCTCAAAAACTTTCGATTCAAGTTCTCGGATGTGCAAAAGCTGTTTATTCGTCCCAAACTCGAATTCGAATCACAATACCTATACATTCTAATACTATATAAGGAAAGTAAGAGTAGTACGGGATCTTCATTAAATAATTAATGTCCCCCTACAAACATTTGTTACGGGTCTCCCTCCAAATTTAATTTTCCCTTCCTTGTGATTCGTTTATGACTCCTCCCAACCTATGGGATTCGTTCCTATTTGTCACATGTGCTACAAATATCTGCCGTGCAATTCTGCTAACAATATTGCATTTGATTAACTATTGCACATTTCGAGTACAAATGAATAACGATAGCATATTGTCATCAATAAAAAAAGCAGAACTGTCAGTAAACAAACCTACGGAATGGACTCTTTGTGGAATTCGTTCGCTTTAAGAGTAAAGACCATAGCGGTATTAAGAACAGTATACTCACTCCCTTCGGCTCCATGCTGATTTCGAGGAACCTAGAGGAACCTCCTACCTCTTCTCACGAAAGGGAAATGATTCGGAAGCAAACAAACCGATTATTCGCTGAAGTGGACACAACCTTGACCTTAAACTACTCAGTGCTACATGCTCCGTTTCTACGTAGCCAACTACAGAAATCCGAGAACCTTATTTGAATACATACTAAGTTAGAGTTGTGCACTGGGGAGAATAATGTTCTATCTGTTAGAAATAATGATTCGTGGAAAAAGGATTTAATCAGAAATTCTGTGATTAGAAAGGAGAGCTAAAGATGAATCCAGGTGCTGCAGTTAAGGCATAACAAAAGATGCATCTATTACAGAGACCATAGACTGTTTCTGAAAAATGTATGTCGTAAGATGTGAAATTCTGTTATGTGCAAACTTTGCAATATATATTAGAAGTTGAATCTTTTGTTGAAAAGGAACCCATTTTTATATATACGTTATCTTCGAAAAAGTATTATCACGTTGGAAAAACTCTCGTGTAAGGACTCTTGCTTTCAAACGTCCCAGTTATTTAGCTACGTTTGGATGAAAGTTTTGTTTATCGCTGTGAACGAACTCCAATATAATCGAATGATTCAAATGATCCTCTCATAGGAGAAGCACTCATCTGCTCAGTGGACAGCAAACATCCAATGGTAACGTCTCTTTTTCACTTATACTTGAGTACAAGAATATTAAATATGGAGTTCACAATTATGAATGAAAAGCGAATTCTTTGAAATTGGGTGAATTCCGTGACTGTAAATGAGGAGAAAGGAAGAGTAATCATTTAGCGTAATACAGCTGGTTAGAATACCTTTCTCCATTTCCAGACACACAAAAAATTCAAACAGAAAAGTATATAGTTTGTAATTCTCTAAATAATATTTCGCCGAACTCTCATTTACTTATGATAAACTTTTAAAGCCTTAAACTTTTATATAAAAAAAATAAAATATATCTTTAAACTTTTAAACTTGTAGTTAGAAAGTTTCAAATTAATTTTTAAATATTCATACGTGTTGCATAATACTGATTATGTTTGAAATACGGAAAATCGCCAAATATACAAAAACACAGTACCGTGGATTAACTAACCGTAACTATTTTTTTGACTGTAAAAGGCGTCAATTTACTGCATTATATAAGGAAAGTCGTGTATTGCCCACATCATATTTTTATTTTTGTTTCAATAGCAATAAAATTATAACTGCAGTGCCTTTTTTAAATGCGTAATTAAAGTGCATATTTGCTCATTAAAAATATGTTTTAGAAAATGCGTTTTTAACAACCCAAACCATTATTTATTAATTGGAGGACCTGCTATTTGAAGAACCCGATATACTTTTGAGACTGGAAATAAAATCAATGCCATTTATTCGGAAATGTAAGGAAGTTTTACTGAAAATATTTTTTAAATGAACATTGCACACCAGTGTTTAATATGTACAATTTTAATACTAGAACAGAATGGGTCTTCGAGAGAGAGTTCTGACCCCTTGGCTGACGCCACTGATTATAGAAACTTCACTTTCAATTTTCTCTTATAGGTAGACTCTATTTTAGATTTATAAAATCATTTTATATATTTATTACACAAATTTAATATGTCGTATTCGTATATATTTTATAATGTCTATTAAATTTGGTTGGATAATTTTAAATTGTTTACTTTTGCATTATAACCTGAAATTAAAATACCTCGTTAGTAGCATAATAAAAGTATCAAATAAGTCAAGTTTTTGATCTTGTGAACGAACCATCTTCATCAGAATGAATACGGAAAAAAAATTGTGCCTGGGTGTTCAAAGGCAGGTAATGTTTTCTTTCTTACTTTTCATACTGTGGTTTCGAACTTTCTAGATAAAGTTAGTGAAAACGCTCTTTTGGTACTGATGATCCCAAACAAACGCAAAACCGATTTGATACTTGCTGCCATACTTGGAGCATGATTCCCGGTTTCTATTGTTATTTCTCTGTAGTATATCAATCTCTCAAAATGAATGTAATTTAAAAAATTAATTTATGCAAATTTATTTGAAGATTATTAGAACCCGCTTTTAATGAACCCACATTTAGCGAGTTTCCAAATGTAACCATGAAATTGTGAGCTTTTAATTGATACAATACTAAGAAACAATTTAGGCCTTGACATTTAACGAAAATTAGAAACAATAAAACTGAATGAAATGTCAAAAAAAAAAAAAAAGAGATGATAAAAATCCGAACGAAAGGGAAAATGTTTGACTTCGTTCTTTAATAAGTAGAAATAGAAAAGATGGCATGGACTCGATTGAGGGACGGGGATGATCTAAACATTAGACACCCCCAGAAAAATGTCTGAAACTTACAACACGGAAAGCATATAAAAAGTTTTCAGAGTTGAAAATGAAGACATTGGATCGAAGGAAATGGGAACAATGTTCTCAGGAAAGGATGTAAAGGATGAGACAAGAGTTCCTTGAATGTGGTATTTGAGCAAATAGCCTGAACTGAATTTTTTTTTCGGGAGTATGTAAATGGGATGTTTGGTTACTCTGTACCTTCATCTTACTTTTATGGTCCCTATATACCTCTGAGCACGTCCTTATTGGCTATTTCTTAAATGATATATAGCTTTACTGTGCACAATGAATTTAGTAAGTATCTGGATATAACGAGCCAATTGGTGAGTCCTTTTTGATCTTGTGAAACTTTTGCTCAAGTGAGTAGAATTTGGATGCGTTAGTTTGAAAGAGAAATGAATTGAGATTATTTTATAGCACGAATTGTTCTGGAGATTTTAAAATATTGAATGGGTACTTTAAAGCGACACAATAGATTGTTTATGATCTCTCATCCAGCTGTCGATGTCTTATACATTTGCATTCGAAAACAAGCGAGATGTATTCGAAATTACTTTATTAAACTATTTAAAGCTTATGAATTTAGCTGAGTATGTAGAAAAAGTCATACTCTGTCCTAGATCAAATTTAGCACAGTGTATAGAGAAAGTTATGCGTAGTCTCAGGTCGTCAAATTTAATGGAACATGTTGAAATGGCATGCTTAGTCGAAGATCAAATTCAACGGAACATGTAGAAAAGGCATGTACAGTCCAAGATCAAATTTAACTGAGTTTATAGGGAAAGTCATGCGTAGTCTCAAATCAAATTCAGCTGGGTATGTCAAATAAGTCATGTGCTGTCCTAGATCAAATTTAGCGAGGAATGTAGAGAAAGTGCTGCTTAATTTCCGATCAAATTTAGTTAAGTCATACACAACCCGGATCAAATTTAGCTGAGAATGTAGTGAAAGTCATGCACTGTCCCACATCCAATTTTTTATATCACTAAGCATGCATTTAGCTCCACCTAAAGAGAAGTTAAACGCCTTGTTTTTCTGATTTTCTATTCCAAGGAACGAAATCTTTAACCTTCGACTTTGCCATGGCCACCAAATCACATGCTAGACATGAAATCAAGATAATCCATATTTTTCTGCCAGTGTAGGTACACCCTCTTATTTCTCCAGACCTATCACTTACCACTTTGCTAAAATATTCGCCAATTTCCATATAAAAAATAGCTTCTTAATTTTGTTTGTGAGAGGATTTTCCCGCTTCAAATACACGTTTCTCGTCAAGGCTAGGATGCCGAACAAAAGGATAACGCAAGATAAAGTGGGTTATTTTTTGTGCCCGAAATTCATGACCGTCTCCATTTTTTCCCCTTATGTACGTTAGGGACAGGTTGGAAATTATAGGAATTTAGTGCTTACGATTCTAGGTACTAGACTATGAATTCGGAACTCAATTGCAGGAATTAAAGTTATGCGAAGAAGGGCGCATTTTAGTGGTCAATTGAGTAGGCGGGTTTTCAATCAAAAGATCTAAAGTCTCATTTATCCTCAACAAGTTTTTCCTTGATTGTCTATAAAATTATGGAGTCTTGATTACCCAACTCGAAGTCTGTTTGACAGACACCCACCCCGTTCTAATTTCAGAATGTATCCGCCGTTGCAAGGGTTTCATTGCATTCATTAATTATATTTTTCAAAAGGACCGATTATCATGCGTTCTCTGTAATCTTTCTATTGATAGTACGTGTTCAAAGCTTTTTCTTTAAGAGAATTCTTCAATCTTTCCGATGGTGTATAGACGAATTCTGTTATTTTATATTTTAGATAAGATGCGATGATATTTGGGGTCGCCAAGAAGCCGATTGGTGCAAAAATCGCCAAAATGGCGATTCATTTAATAACTAGAACTAATTTTAATTTAAGAAAAACGAGGCGAGGCGTTTTCTCTCAGGAGTCATACCAAATTTCACGGCCTTACGCCGTTTAAATTTGACACATCTTCTTTTATCATTATAAATGATGCACTGCACTAATTTATTGTTAGTTTTTTAAATTTATTTATGCTACTAATTTATTATTGCAATCTTTATAATGTCCAGTTTTCTTCCTTTTCTCATTTTTGCCGTTCAATCGTTTAATGTTTAAACGTTTTTGATTATTTTACCCAATTTAAATATTTGTTACAAATACTTTGTGAACTAACTCTTCTAACTCTATTTTTTTAGTATGTTTTCTTTAGTAGGCTACTAATTTATTATTGCTATAGCATTCAAAATTAATGACGCTATTTTATAGTTTTGCTTTTAGTATATGCTTTATTCTCTCTTTTCGATTCTAGTAGCGAATTTCATCTTTATAATGTCCAGTTTTCTTTCTTTTTCAATTTTGCGTTACATCATTTAATATTTAAACGTTTTTGATTATTTTATCCAATTTAAATATTTGTTACAAGTACTTTGTGAACAAACTCTTTTTTCTTTAGTATGTGATATTCAAATGCTTCTGAACATTGCATCACATTACATTTAAATATTTATTTATATTCCTTTTAAGTATGTTTTCAAAACATTTCTAATTCTTATTAATATTTGTTTCTATTCATTTATAAATATCTGGTTCTACTTTTTTTTAACATTAATCGTTTTTAAACATTTGTTTATATGTTTTTTAATTTTGCACTTGTACCTAATTTTTTTTTATTTAACATTTGTTTCTTTTTTTTATTATATATATATATAAAATTTCATTTTTATTTATTTTTATTTTTATTTAATATTTGCTTCTAATGCTTTCATTTAATCTTTATTTCTAATTCTTAAATTTAACATATTGTTTCTCTTCCTTTATTTACCATTTATTTCTAATTTTTTATTTCACATTTGCTTCTAATCATTTTATTTAGCATTTGCTTCTAATTCTTTTTAGACATTTGTCTCAAATCTTTTTAAAACTTTGGTTTAAAATCTCTTTTAGACATTTGTCTAACATTATTGTTTTTGAGAATTTGTGTTCAATCATTTTACAGTATTTGTTTCTAATCCCTTTAACATTTGTTACTAATCATTATAAGCATTCATTTCCGTTTTTTTTTATGTTTCTAATTTTGTTTTAACACTTGTTTCGGATTTTTTTTATTCACTTGCTTCTAGTCTTTTTTTAAAACATTTATTTCTAATTAATGGCTTTCAAGTATTTTTTCTAATCATTTTAGCATCCGTTAATAACCCTTTTTAAATGTTTCTCTCTCTCTCTCTTAATATTTCTAAATATTTGTTTCGAATCCGTTTTTTAACTTTTATCTCAAGTCATTTTAAAGCATTTGTTCCAAATTATTTTCGAACATTTGTATTCAATCCTTGTTATTAAATATGTCAGAGCTTTATCAACGGAGCAAATCATACATCTTCGGTAACTCCGTTCGTAATGATGAATTACGGGGAAATCCTATAAGATTAATTACAGAAAACAATCAATTAGTTGATTAATTCGGCAGAAGCGTTGACTTCATATTAATGAGATAAATTATGAGAAAAAAAATATCATTTTATATCGTGAAATATCATTCGTTTTACTATTTTTGAATTGAGCGCCAGAACAATCTAATCTAATCAAATGTGAGAGCCAGAACCGTCTCTGACCATAAGCAAAGTATAGTTTAAATTGGCCTTCCGCTCTCAATGAACCATAAAAGTTTTAGGAGCTTGAAATTTACTTTTACTTTCAATACTGAACTACATTATGAGTTGGGGAGAGCTGCATGCATTGAATGAAGAAAGTGTTCTTTTGTGTAATAAACATTTTTTTCTCTTGAGCACCTAGATTTCTGCTTCTACAGGGAGGCTTTTTTTTTAAGTAACTCTGTCCACATTAACCAGATTGCTGGGCTTGAATGGCTAAATTGTGGTTTGAATCAAAAGCCGTTTGTGTTCTTCTCAATGATTCTTACAAAATACCCAAGAGTGCGGCTTTGCTGGATGAAGCATTCGAACACGAGGCTTTTCTTTTATAGGCTTGATTGGCCAAATTGTGGTTTGAATCAAAAGCCGTCTTGACTTAGCGGGTGATCTTCTCAATGATTCTTACCACGTATCCAAGAATGGGGCTTTGCTGGATGAAACATTCGAACACGAGGCTTTTCTTTTATAGGCTTAATTAGCCAAATTGTGGTTTAAATCAAAAGCCGTCTTGACTTAGCGGGTGATCTTCTCAATGATTCTTACCACGTATCCAAGAATGGGGCTTTGCTGGATGAAACATTCGAACACGAGGCTTTTCTTTTATAGGCTTGATTAGCCAAATTGTGGTTTGAATCAAAAGCCGTCTTGACTTAGCGGGTGTTCTTCTCAATGATTCTTACCACGAACCCAAGAATGGGGTTTTACTGGATGAAACATTCGAACACGAGTCCTTTCTTTTATAGGTATAACCACACCTGGTTACAGTGGATGATTCCCTCTTCGAAACAGGGCAGCTAGGTGCATGTGTTTTACAGTGTAAAGGTACCTTACTCATTACATTACAACAATTTTAGTCAAGCCTGTTTAATAAGGCGCGAAATTCTAGCTAAATATGATACTCAAAATGGTTAAATACACTTCTATATGAGCTCAAATATTCTTCAAAGAATCTGCAAAATATAACGGATATTCCATGAAGGTCACACGTTCATCTGCATTGTTGCGTGAATTTCAACCCCTTTAGTACTGAGATATACGAGCAATTGTTATATAAGGGAAGGGTTAAAAGAATGGGTGGCGTGCTGGGCCTTTTTTATTTTCTCGTTTCCGCCCAAAGCATAGTGGTCGACAGCAGGAAGCATAAATTATTTGTCAGTAATGATTTTGTTTTCTGCGTGTAACAAAACAAAATGGTGTTTTATTTTAAGTTTCGACGAACTTCATAAAAATTATAAAATAATATAAATTGGATTATGATAAATTCGTTGAAACTCTGTATTTATTCAATTATTTATTTATTGTTTTTCAACTTGAAAATAAACTTAAAATTGTTACTCAGAGAATGCAATAAAAAATATGTCGAATCGCCCTTTGCAAAAGTAAATTCTTTTATAGAAAATATTCTTAGAAAAAAAAAATCTTTTATAGTTAAAAAGGTTTATTAATCAAGGAAAATAGGCCCTAACATTACCTATACTTTGCTTACGGTCGAAAGGCTCTGAATCGAACCAATTAAAATAGGTTGATTATTATTAATGTGCCCTACACTATAAAACATGCACCAAGCTGGCCTGTAATAAGCAGAATTGTTAATAAAGAATTTGACACGAAAACTTTTTGTGTCGTCGCTTGTATAGCTCTTGGATTGGATTATTTTGGGCGCTTTACTGCCTTTAATGCACATGATAAGGAATTGTAGTTTAATTGTAGTTTAAGGACCTGTAGTTTAAAGTGGATTCGCACCACTATAAGCATGTATGTATACACAACTCTCTCCACCTGGATCCGGGATTCAATCCTGGTTGTTATGGATCTGAAATCTAGAGAATGAACCCGTCAGCCGCAGGTGGACCTTGCAGCTCTCAGAAAGTACTTCATCAATAGATATGTTTAAATTAAAAAAATATCTTGTTGAGAGTGTTCTTGGCTCATAAAGCTTTATGTATCTTAAAAAAAATTAACTGACTTTTCCAAACTGTTCCTTTTCAGAGAAGATATTTCAAGGAAGAATTTTACAATGTATCTCTCTCCCTCACACGCACACTATAGGATACCATTAGGGTGGGGGCTCGTATGTCAAAGGGGGTATTCTATTTTTTAGAGAGGGGAAGATATAAAAGATTTACAAGTCAGTGAAAATGAAAATTGGAGAGTGGCCGTGATAAATGTATCGGTGTGCCTTGCACATGACAAAATTCGAGTCAAAGCTCTGGATTAAATAAATTCGTACCGAACATGACCATGCGTAATAAAAATGAAATGGATATTAAATATATTTTTTTTAATATTGGTGTTAAGTATTATTTATTGAAGATGTTGGAAACAAGAATCTCAAAATATGGAGGGAACATAACGAATCAACGGGAGTATATAACGCGATCTTAGCTTTGGAAATGCCTCCTTTATGCGGGTGAATATGAACTGGGATATTGCAACTTCGTTCAGCCGAAGATTAATCGCTAAATTGGATGCTGGCTGCGTGGTAAGATTGAATTTGTCAAGCTCCACAGAGGTTCGCAAATAGCGGTGCATAGCAGGTTTTTTTTACTTCCATTGTAAGTAACGGTTATTCCGCGTTGAAAAGCGTTAAAAAGAGCAAAACTGTTCCACGAATGTTGGTATCTGCAATGAGAGTGTTGTTGTTGCTGAGACCCAGACCGTCCGATCTACCAGAAAGGTGTAAGGTAACAGTTTGGACGGCCGAGAAGAGCCACCCTATTTAGACCGGAACCCAGTGAGGGAGGCATCTACAGGGACCGTACCCTCCTTCCCCTACTACCAACCTCTCAGAAGGACTTACGGACCCATATGTCGTACGTGGGTCGTACTCCGCGTGAACACGGCGGCAGTTTTGGCAGCGGAGGGAATCGAACCAGGGCCTACCGAGTAACCACTGGGCTACCGCGCCCCCTGCAATGAGAGTGTGAATTTACTATCTACATAATAATTGCTTAATTTGTTTGTCTTTCCGGATCCTTTAAAAGCCTCCTTGTGACCTAGAAGGCTGAATCTCTGCACACTTATATTATCGGTCATGGATCAGAGCATAACGGTGCAGGATTTTCGATTCTCTTTCCGAAGGCAGAGAGATGTCTTTTCTGGAATTCCAGAAGACCCAGTCCTGAAACTTAGCACACTTATATTATCCACCACCATGGGACAAAACCTAACTGAGCCAATTTTTGATAAAGATGACTATTTTCAACGATAAGCGCCATTCCTTATTAAATAAAATATTTATAAAAAGATGAAACTTGACAAAAGTGTTAGTATTCCCATATTTGGCACTTATTCCAATACCATCGATTTCCCAGTAGGCAAGTGGTAGCGAATAACAATTTTGAGTGAGAAATGGCGTACGACGTCTGGCAAACTTCAGCTTTCAATGCGCATCCACTAAGGCCATGTTTGTAAATTCCTTATTAAATAAAATAACACTTTTTTTATAAAAAGATGAAACTTGACAAAAGTGTTAGTATTCCCATATTTGGCACTTATTCCAATACCATCGATTTCCCAGTAGGCAAGTGGTAGCGAATAACAATTTTGAGTGAGAAATGGCGTACGACGTCTGGCAAACTTCAGCTTTCAATGCGCATCCACTAAGGCCATGTTTGTAAATTCCTTATTAAATAAAATAACACTTTTTTTATAAAAAGATGAAACTTGACAAAAGTGTTAGTATTCCCATATTTGGCACTTATTCCAATACCATCGATTTCCTAGTAGGCAAAGTAGGCAAGTGGTAGCGAATAACAATTTTGAGTGAGAAATGGCGTACGACGTCTGGCAAACTTCAGCTTTCAATGCGCATCCACTAAGGCCATGTTTGTAAATTCCTTATTAAATAAAATAACACTTTTTTTATAAAAAGATGAAACTTGACAAAAGTGTTAGTATTCTCATATTTGGCACTTATTCCAATACCATCGATTTCCCAGTAGGCAAGTGGTAGCGAATAACAATTTTGAGTGAGAAATGGCGTACGACGTCTGGCAAACTTCAGCTTTCAATGCGCATCCACTAAGGCCATGTTTGTAAATTCCTTATTAAATAAAATAACACTTTTTTTATAAAAAGATGAAACTTGACAAAAGTGTTAGTATTCCCATATTTGGCACTTATTAAAATACCATCGATTTCCCAGTAGGCAAGTGGTAGCGAATAACAATTTTGAGTGAGAAATGGCGTACGACGTCTGGCAAACTTCAGCTTTCAATGCGCATCCACTAAGGCCATGTTTGTAAATTCCTTATTAAATAAAATAACACTTTTTTTATAAAAAGATGAAACTTGACAAAAGTGTTAGTATTCCCATATTTGGCACTTATTAAAATACCATCGATTTCCCAGTAGGCAAGTGGTAGCGAATAACAATTTTGAGTGAGAAATGGCGTACGACGTCTGGCAAACTTCAGCTTTCAATGCGCATCCACTAAGGCCATGTTTGTAAATTCCTTATTAAATAAAATAACACTTTTTTTATAAAAAGATGAAACTTGACAAAAGTGTTAGTATTCCCATATTTGGCACTTATTCCAATACCATCGATTTCCCAGTAGGCAAGTGGTAGCGAATAACAATTTTGAGTGAGAAATGGCGTACGACGTCTGGCAAACTTCAGCTTTCAATGCGCATCCACTAAGGCCATGTTTGTAAATTCCTTATTAAATAAAATAACACTTTTTTTATAAAAAGATGAAACTTGACAAAAGTGTTAGTATTCCCATATTTGGCACTAGCTACCACTTATTCCAATACCATCGATTTCCCAGTAGGCAAGTGGTAGCGAATAACAATTTTGAGTGAGAAATGGCGTACGACGTCTGGCAAACTTCAGCTTTCAATGCGCATCCACTAAGGCCATGTTTGTAAATTCCTTATTAAATAAAATAACACTTTTTTTATAAAAAGATGAAACTTGACAAAAGTGTTAGTATTCCCATATTTGGCACTAGCTACCACTTATTCCAATACCATCGATTTCCCAGTAGGCAAGTGGTAGCGAATAACAATTTTGAGTGAGAAATGGCGTACGACGTCTGGCAAACTTCAGCTTTCAATGCGCATCCACTAAGGCCATGTTTGTAAATTCCTTATTAAATAAAATAACACTTTTTTATAAAAAGATGAAACTTGACAAAAGTGTTAGTATTCCCATATTTGGCACTTATTCCAATACCATCGATTTCCCAGTAGGCAAGTGGTAGCGAATAACAATTTTGAGTGAGAAATGGCGTACGACGTCTGGCAAACTTCAGCTTTCAATGCGCATCCACTAAGGCCATGTTTGTAAATTCCTTATTAAATAAAATAACACTTTTTTTATAAAAAGATGAAACTTGACAAAAGTGTTAGTATTCCCATATTTGGCACTTATTCCAATACCATCGATTTCCCAGTAGGCAAGTGGTAGCGAATAACAATTTTGAGTGAGAAATGGCGTACGACGTCTGGCAAACTTCAGCTTTCAATGCGCATCCACTAAGGCCATGTTTGTAAATTCCTTATTAAATAAAATAACACTTTTTTTATAAAAAGATGAAACTTGACAAAAGTGTTAGTATTCCCATATTTGGCACTTATTAAAATACCATCGATTTCCCAGTAGGCAAGTGGTAGCGAATAACAATTTTGAGTGAGAAATGGCGTACGACGTCTGGCAAACTTCAGCTTTCAATGCGCATCCACTAAGGCCATGTTTGTAAATTCCTTATTAAATAAAATAACACTTTTTTTATAAAAAGATGAAACTTGACAAAAGTGTTAGTATTCCCATATTTGGCACTAGCTACCACTTATTCCAATACCATCGATTTCCCAGTAGGCAAGTGGTAGCGAATAACAATTTTGAGTGAGAAATGGCGTACGACGTCTGGCAAACTTCAGCTTTCAATGCGCATCCACTAAGGCCATGTTTGTAAATTCCTTATTAAATAAAATAACACTTTTTTTATAAAAAGATGAAACTTGACAAAAGTGTTAGTATTCCCATATTTGGCACTAGCTACCACTTATTCCAATACCATCGATTTCCCAGTAGGCAAGTGGTAGCGAATAACAATTTTGAGTGAGAAATGGCGTACGACGTCTGGCAAACTTCAGCTTTCAATGCGCATCCACTAAGGCCATGTTTGTAAATTCCTTATTAAATAAAATAACACTTTTTTTATAAAAAGATGAAACTTGACAAAAGTGTTAGTATTCCCATATTTGGCACTAGCTACCACTTATTCCAATACCATCGATTTCCCAGTAGGCAAGTGGTAGCGAATAACAATTTTGAGTGAGAAATGGCGTACCACGTCTGGCAAACTTCAGCTTTCAATGCGCATCCACTAAGGCCATGTTTGTAAATTCCTTATTAAATAAAATAACACTTTTTTTATAAAAAGATGAAACTTGACAAAAGTGTTAGTATTCCCATATTTGGCACTAGCTACCACTTATTCCAATACCATCGATTTCCCAGTAGGCAAGTGGTAGCGAATAACAATTTTGAGTGAGAAATGGCGTACGACGTCTGGCAAACTTCAGCTTTCAATGCGCATCCACTAAGGCCATGTTTGTAAATTCCTTATTAAATAAAATAACACTTTTTTTATAAAAAGATGAAACTTGACAAAAGTGTTAGTATTCCCATATTTGGCACTAGCTACCACTTATTCCAATACCATCGATTTCCCAGTAGGCAAGTGGTAGCGAATAACAATTTTGAGTGAGAAATGGCGTACGACGTCTGGCAAACTTCAGCTTTCAATGCGCATCCACTAAGGCCATGTTTGTAAATTCCTTATTAAATAAAATAACACTTTTTTTATAAAAAGATGAAACTTGACAAAAGTGTTAGTATTCCCATATTTGGCACTAGCTACCACTTATTCCAATACCATCGATTTCCCAGTAGGCAAGTGGTAGCGAATAACAATTTTGAGTGAGAAATGGCGTACGACGTCTGGCAAACTTCAGCTTTCAATGCGCATCCACTAAGGCCATGTTTGTAAATTCCTTATTAAATAAAATAACACTTTTTTTATAAAAAGATGAAACTTGACAAAAGTGTTAGTATTCCCATATTTGGCACTAGCTACCACTTATTCCAATACCATCGATTTCCCAGTAGGCAAGTGGTAGCGAATAACAATTTTGAGTGAGAAATGGCGTACGACGTCTGGCAAACTTCAGCTTTCAATGCGCATCCACTAAGGCCATGTTTGTAAATTCACTGTTGGACAGGCTGTTTTCACCATGTCGACGCCTACAAAGAACCATTTTCACTTTGGCACCCAAAATAACGAGTGTCCGTTATGTAAACAAAAAGTATAAAATGTCTTACCATCTTCTGGCACGAATGACCTCTGTTCCGTTATTGGAGAAGTCTATTTTTAAAATACTATTCATTCTTTGTGACTAAATATTATTTTTTGACGAATTAATAAAATAGAATTTATCCAACTCTGGACTTTTTCCTACAGATTTTAATTTTGTGGAAAACACAATTAAAACAAATCAGAGCCTTCTTATTACGAAATTTCGCTAAAAATCCATAAATAGACTTTATTGTTGTCACCAATTGAAAAAAGTCTTCCAAATTTCATGTAATCTGTAACCTTTTTATTATTATTTCCTTAATTTGCATTTACGGTATAATTTTGCGGTTGACTAACAGCCGAGACTTGGCCGTTGACTTGGCCTTCAGTTTTAAAAGGCCAATCGGAAACTTTTCAGGCAAAATACGGATTCTATATGGGGATAGAATCAATCTTTAGATGAAATCGGTCAGTTCGAATGCTTTTCCCCAGAGTGGTGAGCGGTACATACAGTGGCGTATTTTGAAATTCAATTTGGGGAGGGGGGGTCACTGTTATATATCACTCTCAAGAGGTCCAAGTTAGAGGTCTGCACGGACTCGGGCCTGGCCCGTGGGCTTAGGCCCGACCTGGCCCACGGACCGGTTTCAGGTCACGTTTTATTAAATTATGGTAGGGTTGGGCCGGGTCAAAATAAATAAAAAAACTAATAAGTACTGCTTACCTAAAATTCAACACGGATATTTTATTTTCAATTTTTTCTGTGATTTTAATTTCAATCATTAGATTCCGGATGTTTCTAAATTATCAAAATTAAATAAATTATATTCTTAAAGTAAACACTTCCGCCGAATTCTTTCAAATAAGAAATATTGAATAAAAATTTATTTCAGCAAACTGTTACAATTTAAAATTAATTTATGGATAAGACGAATTATTGTCCTTGAATTTATTTATATTTGTATTCTAAACATCTACCACTTTTAATTTCAAATTATTAAATTATAAATATTCATAACTATGTCATAATAAAAACAATAATGTCTATGTATACTTACATAGAAAGTTTATTCGCATCGAAATATTTTTTAAAATACTAACAAGTTTTGCAACCACTGCAGTCAAGAATATTTGGTGCTGTAACAAAAGGCCATTGCATTCATTGTTCACTGATAACTTAAATGGGTGAATAAAGTAGTATTCGAAACATAATCTCAGTAAAGAGCAGTTATTTCATTTAATTTCTGATATTATCAAATTAAAATGATACATAAAAACACACTTTACAATAATTGTGGGTCCGTAAGTCCTTCCGAGAGGTTGGTGGTAGGGGAAGGAGGGTACGGTCCCTGTGGATGCCTCCCCCACTGGGTTCCGGTCTAAATTGGGTGGCACTTCCCGGCCGTCCATACAGTTGCCTTACACCTTTCTGGTAGGTCGGACGGTCTGGGTCTCAACAACAACAACACTTTACAATAATGCTCATTCTTGATTTGAAGTACGGATTTGTCAAATTTGGGATATTTGTAATATAACTTGTGTTTAATTCCTTCAATGCAAATTTGGTTCATCATACGAAGCAACAAGCTTCAATGTATTACAAAAAAATTCGAGCAGGTCCGCGTTGGGGATGCGTTTCAGTGCCTTTGGGATGGGGAAGGTTCGGGTGAAATATTTCAAAAAATTCTTAATATTTTCGAGCCGGGAACACTTTTAAATTAGACCTCTACTCACTAAATAACTGGCTTTTAGTCTTAGCTTCTTCTGCCAGTTTCGGGAATTGGAACTTTTCCAAATTTGCAGACTTCGGGTTTGACTGCAGTAGGAGAATTTTAACTCTTATTACAGTGACGCAGTAGCCGAAGCACTTTTTTTTTATTCTTAGTTTCTAAAATCTGAGCACTTATTCCATTATTTATTTATTTATTGGATGTTAAAGCAGGTTTTTTTTTGTTTTTGTTTTTTTTGTAGTTCAAGGACTTTGGAACAACAAACTGAATGGGGATTCAGTAGATTTTTGTTATCACATGTGTGTTTAGGAAGCATTTTAAAACTTTTCAATTTCGGAGGGGGGTAAATCCCCTAACCTAAATACGCCCCTGAATTCTACCCAGACCAACGACGGTAGATGATAGAGCTATAAAGGCTGTCCAGGTTGAGAAATAAAATACTGAGGAATATGTCTGGGAAGGTAGGGGGAGGGGGATAATAAAATAGTTCGTAATTTTAAATCGATCCAATTTAAGACCACACTAGATGTAACTTCCGAATACCACCAAATAACGATGAATACGGAGGATATAGAAGAGCGCGTTTATCACATACGCTTTCTGTTGAATGCGCTCCAGAGATTTTTCATAGGGTAATGGATGAAATATTAAAAGCTATGTTGGGAAAATTGACACCAGTCTACTTAGATAACATAATTATCAGTTCCGATTATTACGAAAATCATTTGAAGGTCTAAGAGAAATATTTAAATTACTACAAGATGCAGTCTTAACAGCAGGTATGCAGAAATGCAAATTTGCTAGAAAGGAAATGAATTTAAGATACAAAATAGCGCAAGACTGCATCCAAACAGATGCATCAAAGATCAAAGCAGTGAAAATTTTCCCAACGTTTAAAACCACGAAACAATTAGTGACAATTTTAGGATTATGCTCATAATGTAGAATTCTCGAGAGAAAAACAGAACCATTGTATGTACTAAGAAAGCAACGAACAAAATTTAAATGGGTATATGAAACGCAAAAATTATTTCAAGCCTTAATTAAAGCACCCCAACAAAAAAGAGCATTCACGATTTTTTCAGATTATAGTAATTAAGGAGCAGGGGAAGTGTTATCCCAAGGAGATTAACCCGTGGCATATACGTCAAGGACTCTAAATTGGGGCAGAATGTAATTATACTACGACGGAGAAAGCCATTTTAGCAATTTCGATAGGGGTATAAAAATTCAAAAGATATTTTTGGAAAAAAACCTGTGACAGTAATCGTGATCATACAGTATTGACAAGACTATATACGGGGGAATTTTAACCCCAAGAAATTCGTTAAGCACCCAAACTTGAAGAATAGAGTCTGATTATCGAACATGATGCAGGCAAATTAAATCAGGTAGCCGATTGCTTAGCAACAACTCTCCAGACTGAAACATCAGCTATGTGCTTTGTTAACGACACTCATTGTAACATGAAAACGAATTGATCGAATTGGGAAGTATATATGAGTATCTTCTGGATCCCGAAAGTTGGGGAATGAATAATAGGCTCCAAAATTTTAAGTTGCTGGAAGAAGTGTTGTTATACAAAAAAAGTGAAAAATGTGCTTCGACCAATGATCCTGAAATCAATGAATTTCGAAATGTTAAAAGATTTACACGACATACCCTTGGGTGGCACTTCCCGACCGTCCAAACAGTTACCTTACACCTTTCTGGTAGGTCGGACGGTCTGGGTTTCAACAACAACGACATACCCTTATTCCGGCCACACAGAAAGCTACCATTAGCCTATGGGTTGGTCGTGTGGTCTGGGTTTTCTACGACATACCCTTATTGGGACACATTGGAATAAGGAAAACATTTGAGAGAGTCTAAGAAGCAATCAACGCTGAAGGATTAGGTGACGCAATATGTCAAAAATATAATTTTATAAATGATGGACTAGCAGGATTCGTTGTAGCAACATTTCCAAATGAAATTGTGAGAATTGACCTATTAAGCTCGTATCCAAAAAGGTCAACGACAAAATACCGATATGTTTTAGTAATAACTACGGAAAGCCTCAGCAAAAACAGTAACTGGTGCGATACTAAAATGATATGGCCTGCAATTTGGGGCCCCATTCAAATCATAAGAGGTAATGGGTGTCGAAAGCCCAGACCATCCGACTCGTCCAAGGACTTGGAGCTCTTTGGTGGAAGGCCGGGAAAAATTTAGATAGCGGAGTCCGTCCTCCACAGTCACGGTCCCCGGTCGGAGTAACCAGTAGTTTATTTAAATTTTTCAAATATTTACAGAGTTACAGAGTTTGGAACAGATGACCAGCAGATAACAAAGTAGCTGGGTAAGAAATCTTTGACAATAGGTCTACAATTAGAAGGTTGGAATAATCAAAGGGTCGGAGACAATTAGCAGGTTGGAAAAATCAAGGGTTGGAGACAAATATAATATTACGTGAGAATGTCTTTTATAATAGTTTATATTTTAGGTTTAATAATGTATATAAAAGTTAAATGTATTAAAAATCAGAATTGACGTTAGGGGAGGTTTCACCAATCGTTTAGGAGTGGAATTAGAAGATTGTATTTAAAGTATATCAAATTTTAAAAATTAGATATAGGTTCCATAATATTTTAAGATTCCTGTATTTTACAGTGGCTTTCATTTTTCAGATACAGTGGGATGAAACAAAACAAAATGAAACAAAACACACAAAAAATAAACGACAAAAAGCAGGGGCAAAAGGGACCCAGGTAATGGGTGTCAATGAAGAGGTAATGGGTATCAATTTACAAGCAACCTTTTTAAAACTTGTGTCAAAGTTTAAACATTAAACATGTCCGTACAGTGACCTACAAAGTGCAATCAAACATAAGCGAGAGGGTCAATAGAAACATTGTGCAGTCCATTTCAGCATATATAAACGAATTTTATGAATAATGGGATCAGGATATCAATTAATTTTCATTTGCGCTTACAACAGCGAAAAACGATTCAACAGGATGAACTACAGCGGAAGTATTTTGGAGAAGAAAATGATCACGCCTCTAAGCAAGATTTATTTTGTGCAGAATAAAGAAGCAGAATTTTCAATGCAAGACAGCGATCGACTGTTAACAGAAACAAAGGAGTACGCCGACAAAGTACGAGCAGTGCAAGAACAATATTATAACCAGTCTCGAACAGAGTCAAAATCAAACCAAGATATCTTATTTTTAAAAGAACACATAGACTTTCAATAGTGGATAGAAATATAGTAGCAAAATTTGCACCGAAAGTTAAAGGGCTGTATAAAGTAATAAGTGTCAGAAATATGGTATTAACAATCGAAGTAGCGGGGGGTAACGGTTAAACTAAATTTAGATCAAGTGAAATTATATTAAGCAAGGAAAGAAATGCTATTTTTGAATGAAAGAAAAAATGCAAAAACAGAAAATAAAGAAGAAAGTCAGGACTTATACGGACAAGAAAAAGTGGCAGAAATGGGAGGGGGTACCGAAATTCGCGGGCTCTGTTTTAATAAGGAGCGGATAAAAAGATTGAACAAGTAGCGAGTAGTCAAAAGAGGAGACAGAAAGAAACAGGGGAATTGTGGCAATACTCAAGAAAGTGACACGGACAAGGCCCCAAAAAGATAAGCACATTAAGTGAATTAAAAAGGTCCATATCCAAAACGGGCCACCAGAAAATAAATTCGGAAAATATGAGTTCCGAAAAGGGTTAGCCATAGTAAACATTTCGCCACCATCTCAGCACCAGAGAATTAACTTTATCTGGTGCAGAAACCAAAGATAGAGGAAGAACGGCCCACCGTAAAAAACAGACCACCACAGCAAGAGTATCAGTGAGACAAGAAGAGAATTATCGATCCTGCAGGACGGATAGACCGCCCAGCTCATGCAACACTCCTGAGGAGGACCAAGAAAAGGATATATTGGCACCAACCACCTAAAAATGCAAAACTGAAGGAAGGAAAGACAGAGACTTTAATGGAAGGAAAGGCGGCGAAAACATTGGTTCCAGGAACCAAATGGGACATGGAATAATTTCGCCGGACATCATATCTAAAGATAAGCATTAACGTATATAAAAAATTGTGAATAATGTAATGTATGTTAAAAAAACTCCAATTTTTAAACCAATTTTAAATGGAACGTTTAATATTGGTTCTCATCAATCTGTTTCTACAATAATCTCTTAAGGCATTTCGTCGACGTTTTCATGGCGAATATATAAATGTGGAAAAAATTAGTTCGATTGTAAATTAGCAACGTTCTCGTTCTTAAAACTGGTGAAAATTAAGAAGGATTGTAATATGTGATGTGATTTAGTAAAATGAGTGCATATAGATGTATATAGATACATTTTTAAAGTAAAACTTTGAAAAAGTGTAAGCTGTGGTTCTGCAGATTATATGAAGCGAATAAATCCCTCAGTTGTAGTACTTGACTCCTCAGTTCTTACTTGATCTGGCAGGTGAAGGAACATTGAGGAAGTTTTTTTTTTTGCCCAGTATAAAAAGGTTAGAAATGGATTTTCAGATCCTGTGGGATTGGATTAAGTGATCAAATGGAGAACAAGTGGCGGATTGAAGGCAGAAAAAATATATATAATCATAGTGTTTTCAATAGTTATAATCATAGTGTTTTCAATAGTTATAATCATAGTGTTTTCAATATTGAATTGTATTTAGGAATGAGCAGAAGTTAAGTTAAACAGGAAGCAGTGGAAAATGTATAAAAAGGGTGTAAAACGCACTAATATATTTTTCTTTCAGTTGTGGATAAAGTTAGGTAGAACAAGAAAAAATAATGTTTTATATATCGGTGGTCATTTGCAAAAAAATTGTAAGTTTATGTGTAATTTTTTTTTTCTTTTGTTGTCGAAAATTTGGGCCTAATGTAACACAGTGAAAAGGTTTTTTCTTCATCTTTAGATCAAAATAAGGATGATCGCAAGGGGTCGTATTGCAATGACAGAAAAATTCGTATAGAGTGGCGATGGAAGAACGAATACCCATAGTAGGTTTTAAAACTTACTCCGATATTAATCTAAGCGGGACGGAGAATTTGAGATGTAGGAGTTTGGCCAAGGAATTGGGGGTGTTTTAACGTAATTTTATACAAGTACTCCATTTGAAACGGACCTCGCCTTCAAAATTTTTGTCTGGCGGGTGTGAGGTCCCAATTAGCCTTTTATTATTAATTCCTTAATTTCCATTTATCGTATGATTTTTCCTATTGCGATCTCAGGGTTGAAGAGCCAATCAGAAGCTTCCCAGGCAAAGTGCGGATTCTGTATGGGGATGGAATCAGCGTCTCGATCAGATCGGTGCATTCGAGAGCTTTTCCACAGAGTGTTGCACGATATATACGTAGCGACATGGCCATTCAACGACTGCAGATGATTGAGCTGTAAGCTTGTGGTTCGATCCCGATGTATCTGGTTATAAGGTTGGTTTGGGGTTCTTTTACATGGGTTATTTTCGTATGGGGATAGAATCAGCGTCTCGATCAGATCGGTGCAGTCGAGAGCTTTTCCACAGAGTGGTGCACGATATATACGTAGCGACATGGCCATTCAACGACTGCAGATGATTGAGCTGTACGCTTGTGGTTCGATCCCCATGTATCTGGTTATAAGGTTGGTTTGGGGTTCTTTTACATGGGTTATTTTCGTATGGGGATAGAATCAGCGTCTCGATCAGATCGGTGCAGTCGAGAGCTTTTCCACAGAGTGGTGCACGATATATACGTAGCGACATGGCCATTCAACGACTGCAGATGATTGAGCTGTAAGCTTGTGGTTCGATCCCGATGTATCTGGTTATAAGGTTGGTTTGGAGTTCTTTTACATGGGTTATTTTCGTATGGGGATAGAATCAGCGTCTCGATCAGATCGGTGCAGTCGAGAGCTTTTCCACAGAGTGGTGCACGATATATACGTAGCGACATGGCCATTCAACGACTGCAGATGATTGAGCTGTAAGCTAGTGGTTCGATCCCGATGTATCTGGTTATAAGGTTGGTTTGGGGTTCTTTTACATGGGTTATTTTCGTATGGGGATAGAATCAGCGTCTCGATCAGATCGGTGCAGTCGAGAGCTTTTCCACAGAGTGGTGCACGATATATACGTAGCGACATGGCCATTCAACGACTGCAGATGATTGAGCTGTAAGCTTGTGGTTCGATCCCGATGTATCTGGTTATAAGGTTGGTTTGGGGTTCTTTTACATGGGTTATTTTCGTATGGGGATAGAATCAGCGTCTCGATCAGATCGGTGCATTCGAGAGCTTTTCCACAGAGTGGTGCACGATATATACGTAGCGACATGGACATTCAACGACTGCAGATGATTGAGCTGTAAGCTTGTGGTTCGATCCCGATGTATCTGCTTATAAGGTTGGTTTGGGGTTCTTTTACATGGGTTATTTTCGTATGGGGATAGAATCAGCGTCTCGATCAGATCGGTGCAGTCGAGAGCTTTTCCACAGAGTGGTGCACGATATATACGTAGCGACATGGCCATTCAACGACTGCAGATGATTGAGCTGTAAGCTTGTGGTTCGATCCCGATGTATCTGGTTATAAGGTTGGTTTAGGGTTCTTTTACATGGGTTATTTTCGTATGGGGATAGAATCAGCGTCTCGATCAGATCGGTGCATTTGAGAGCTTTTCCACAGAATGGTGCACGATATATACGTAGCGACATGGACATTCAACGACTGCAGATGATTGAGCTGTAAGCTTGTGATTCGATCCCGATGTATCTGCTTATAAGGTTGGTTTGGGGTTCTTTTACATTGGTTATTTTCGTATGGGGATAGAATCAGCGTCTCGATCAGATCGGTGCATTCGAGAGCTTTTCCACAGAATGGTGCACGATATATACGTAACGACATGGACATTCAACGACTGCAGATGATTGAGCTGTAAGCTTGTGGTTCGATCCCGATGTATCTGGTTATAAGGTTGGTTTGGGGTTCTTTTACATGGGTTATTTTCGTATGGGGATAGAATCAGCGTCTCGATCAGATCGGTGCATTCGAGAGCTTTTCCACAGAATGGTGCACGATATATACGTAGCGACATGGACATTCAACGACTGCAGATGATTGAGCTGTAAGCTTGTGGTTCGATCCCGATGTATCTGCTTATAAGGTTGGTTTGGGGTTCTTTTACATTGGTTATTTTCGTATGGGGATAGAACCAGCGTCTCGATCAGATCGGTGCATTCGAGAGCTTTTCCACAGAATGGTGCACGATATATACGTAGCGACATGGACATTCAACGACTGCAGATGATTGAGCTGTAAGCTTGTGGTTCGATCCCGATGTATCTGCTTATAAGGTTGGTTTGGGGTTCTTTTACATGGGTTATTTTCGTATGGGGATAGAATCAGCGTCTCGATCAGATCGGTGCATTCGAGAGATTTTCCACAGAATGGTGCACGATATATACGTAGCGACATGGACATTCAACGACTGCAGATGATTGAGCTGTAAGCTTGTGGTTCGATCCCGATGTATCTGCTTATAAGGTTGGTTTGGGGTTCTTTTACATTGGTTATTTTCGTATGGGGATAGAATCAGCGTCTCGATCAGATCGGTGCATTCGAGAGCTTTTCCACAGAATGGTGCACGATATATACGTAGCGACATGGACATTCAACGACTGCAGTTGATTGAGCTGTAAGCTTGTGGTTCGATCCCGATGTATCTGGTTATAAGGTTGGTTTGGGGTTCTTTTACATGGGTTATTTTCGTATGGGGATAGAATCAGCGTCTCGATCAGATCGGTGCAGTCGAGAGCTTTTCCACAGAGTGGTGCACGATATATACGTAGCGACATGGCCATTCAACGACTGCAGATGATTGAGCTGTAAGCTTGTGGTTCGATCCCGATGTATCTGGTTATAAGGTTGGTTTGGGGTTCTTTTACATGGGTTATTTTCGTATGGGGATAGAATCAGCGTCTCGATCAGATCGGTGCATTCGAGAGCTTTTCCACAGAGTGGTGCACGATATATACGTAGCGACATGGACATTCAACGACTGCAGATGATTGAGCTGTAAGCTTGTGGTTCGATCCCGATGTATCTGCTTATAAGGTTGGTTTGGGGTTCTTTTACATGGGTTATTTTCGTATGGGGATAGAATCAGCGTCTCGATCAGATCGGTGCAGTCGAGAGCTTTTCCACAGAGTGGTGCACGATATATACGTAGCGACATGGCCATTCAACGACTGCAGATGATTGAGCTGTAAGCTTGTGGTTCGATCCCGATGTATCTGGTTATAAGGTTGGTTTAGGGTTCTTTTACATGGGTTATTTTCGTATGGGGATAGAATCAGCGTCTCGATCAGATCGGTGCATTTGAGAGCTTTTCCACAGAATGGTGCACGATATATACGTAGCGACATGGACATTCAACGACTGCAGATGATTGAGCTGTAAGCTTGTGATTCGATCCCGATGTATCTGCTTATAAGGTTGGTTTGGGGTTCTTTTACATTGGTTATTTTCGTATGGGGATAGAATCAGCGTCTCGATCAGATCGGTGCATTCGAGAGCTTTTCCACAGAATGGTGCACGATATATACGTAACGACATGGACATTCAACGACTGCAGATGATTGAGCTGTAAGCTTGTGGTTCGATCCCGATGTATCTGGTTATAAGGTTGGTTTGGGGTTCTTTTACATGGGTTATTTTCGTATGGGGATAGAATCAGCGTCTCGATCAGATCGGTGCATTCGAGAGCTTTTCCACAGAATGGTGCACGATATATACGTAGCGACATGGACATTCAACGACTGCAGATGATTGAGCTGTAAGCTTGTGGTTCGATCCCGATGTATCTGCTTATAAGGTTGGTTTGGGGTTCTTTTACATTGGTTATTTTCGTATGGGGATAGAACCAGCGTCTCGATCAGATCGGTGCATTCGAGAGCTTTTCCACAGAATGGTGCACGATATATACGTAGCGACATGGACATTCAACGACTGCAGATGATTGAGCTGTAAGCTTGTGGTTCGATCCCGATGTATCTGCTTATAAGGTTGGTTTGGGGTTCTTTTACATGGGTTATTTTCGTATGGGGATAGAATCAGCGTCTCGATCAGATCGGTGCATTCGAGAGATTTTCCACAGAATGGTGCACGATATATACGTAGCGACATGGACATTCAACGACTGCAGATGATTGAGCTGTAAGCTTGTGGTTCGATCCCGATGTATCTGCTTATAAGGTTGGTTTGGGGTTCTTTTACATTGGTTATTTTCGTATGGGGATAGAATCAGCGTCTCGATCAGATCGGTGCATTCGAGAGCTTTTCCACAGAATGGTGCACGATATATACGTAGCGACATGGACATTCAACGACTGCAGTTGATTGAGCTGTAAGCTTGTGGTTCGATCCCGATGTATCTGCTTATAAGGTTGGTTTGGGGTTCTTTTACATTGGTTATTTTCGTATGGGGATAGAATCAGCGTCTCGATCAGATCGGTGCATTCGAGAGCTTTTCCACAGAATGGTGCACGATATATACGTAGCGACATGGACATTCAACGACTGCAGATGATTGAGCTGAAAGCTTGTGGTTCGATCCCGATGTATCTGGTTATAAGGTTGGTTTGGGGTTCTTTTACATGGGTTATTTTCGTATGGGGATAGAATCAGCGTCTCGATCAGATCGGTGCATTCGAGAGCTTTTCCACAGAATTTTGCACGATATATACGTAGCGACATGGACATTCAACGACTGCAGATGATTGAGCTGTAAGCTTGTGGTTCGATCCCGATGTATCTGCTTATAAGGTTGGTTTGGGGTTCTTTTACATGGGTTATTTTCGTATGGGGATAGAATCAGCGTCTCGATCAGATCGGTGCATTCGAGAGCTTCTCCACAGAATGGTGCACGATATATACGTAGCGACATCGACATTCAACGACTGCAGATGATTGAGCTGTAAGCTTGTGGTTCGATCCCGATGTATCTGCTTATAAGTTTGGTTTCGGGTTCTTTTACATTGGTTATTTTCGTATGGGGATAGAATCAGCGTCTCGATCAGATCGGTGCATTCGAGAGCTTTTCCACAGAATGGTGCACGATATATACGTAGCGACATGGACATTCAACGACTGCAGATGATTGAGCTGTAAGCTTGTGGTTCGATCCCGATGTATCTGCTTTTAAGGTTGGTTTGGGGTTCTTTTACATGGGTTATTTTCGTATGGGGATAGAATCAGCGTCTCGATCAGATCGGTGCATTCGAGAGTTTTTCCACAGAGTGGTGCACGATATATACGTAGCGACATGGACATTCAACGACTGCAGATGATTGAGCTGTAAGCTTGTGGTTCGATCCCGATGTATCTGCTTATAAGGTTGGTTTGGGGTTCTTTTACATGGGTTATTTTCGTATGGGGATAGAATCAGCGTCTCGATCAGATCGGTGCATTCGAGAGCTTTTCCACAGAATGGTGCACGATATATACGTAGCGACATGGACATTCAACGACTGCAGATGATTGAGCTGTAAGCTTGTGGTTCGATCCCGATGTATCTGCTTATAAGGTTGGTTTGGGGTTCTTTTACATGGGTTATTTTCGTATGGGGATAGAATCAGCGTCTCGATCAGATCGGTGCATTCGAGAGCTTTTCCACAGAGTGGTGCACGATATATACGTAGCGACATGGACATTCAACGACTGCAGATGATTGAGCTGTAAGCTTGTGGTTCGATCCCGATGTATCTGCCTTTAAGGTTGGTTTGGGGTTCTTTTACATTGGTTATTTTCGTATGGGGATAGAATCAGCGTCTCAATCAGATCGGTGCATTCGAGAGCTTTTCCACAGAATGGTGCACGATATATACGTAGCGACATGGACATTCAACGACTGCAGATGATTGAGCTGTAAGCTTGTGGTTCGATCCCGATGTATCTGCTTATAAGGTTGGTTTGGGGTTCTTTTACATGGGTTATTTTCGTATGGGGATTGAATCAGCGTCTCGATCAGATCGGTGCATTCGAGAGCTTTTCCACAGAATGGTGCACGATATATACGTAGCGACATGGACATTCAACGACTGCAGATGATTGAGCTGTAAGCTTGTGGTTCGATCCCGATGTATCTGCTTATAAGGTTGGTTTGGGGTTCTTTTACATTGGTTATTTTTGTATGGGGATAGAATCAGCGTCTCGATCAGATCGGTGCATTCGAGAGCTTTTCCACAGAATGGTGCACGATATATACGTAGCGACATGGACATTCAACGACTGCAGATGATTGAGCTGTAAGCTTGTGGTTCGATCCCGATGTATCTGGTTATAAGGTTGGTTTGGGGTTCTTTTACATGGGTTATTTTCGTATGGGGATAGAATCAGCGTCTCGATCAGATCGGTGCATTCGAGAGCTTTTCCACAGAATGGTGCACGATATATACGTAGCGACATGGACATTCAATGACTGCAGATGATTGAGCTGTAAGCTTGTGGTTCGATCCCGATGTATCTGCTTATAAGGTTGGTTAGGGGTTCTTTTACATGGGTTATTTTCGTATGGGGATAGAATCAGCGTCTCGATCAGATCGGTGCAATCGAGAGCTTTTCCACAGAGTGGTGCACGATATATACGTAGCGACATGGACATTCAACGACTGCAGATGATTGAGCTGTAAGCTTGTGGTTCGATCCAGATGTATCTGCTTATAAGGTTGGTTTGGGGTTCTTTTACATTGGTTATTTTCGTATGGGTATAGAATCAGCGTCTCGATCAGATCGGTGCATTCGAGAGCTTTTCCACAGAATGGTTTACGATATATACGTAGCGACATGGACATTCAACGACTGCAGATGATTGAGCTGTAAGCTTGTGGTTCGATCCCGATGTATCTGCTTATAAGGTTGGTTTGGGGTTCTTTTACATTGGTTATTTTCGTATGGGGATAGAATCAGCGTCTCGATCAGATCGGTGCATTCGAGAGCTTTTCCACAGAATGGTGCACGATATATACGTAGCGACATGGACATTCAACGACTGCAGATGATTGTGCTGTAAGCTTGTGGTTCGATCCCGATGTATCTGGTTATAAGGTTGGTTTGGGGTTCTTTTACATTGGTTATTTTCGTATGGGGATAGAATCAGCGTCTCGATCAGATCGGTGCATTCGAGAGCTTTTCCACAGAATGGTGCACGATATATACATAGCGACATGGACATTCAACGACTGCAGATGATTGAGCTGTAAGCTTGTGGTTCGATCCCGATGTATCTGCTTATAAGGTTGGTTTGGGGTTCTTTTACATTGGTTATTTTCGTATGGGGATAGAATCAGCGTCTCGATCAGATCGGTGCATTCGAGAGCTTTTCCACAGAATGGTGCACGATATATACGTAGCGACATGGACATTCAACGACTGCAGATGATTGAGCTGTAAGCTTGTGGTTCGATCCCGATGTATCTGCTTATAAGGTTGGTTTGGGGTTCTTTTACATGGGTTATTTTCGTATGGGGATAGAATCAGCGTCTCGATCAGATCGGTGCAGTCGAGAGCTTTTCCACAGAGTGGTGCACGATATATACGTAGCGACATGGCCATTCAACGACTGCAGATGATTGAGCTGTAAGCTTGTGGTTCGATCCCGATGTATCTGGTTATAAGGTTGGTTTGGGGTTCTTTTACATGGGTTATTTTCGTATGGGGATTGAATCAGCGTCTCGATCAGATCGGTGCATTCGAGAGCTTTTCCACAGAATGGTGCACGATATATACGTAGCGACATGGACATTCAACGTCTGCAGATGATTGAGCTGTAAGCTTGTGATTCGATCCCGATGTATCTGCTTATAAGGTTGGTTTGGGGTTCTTTTACATTGGTTATTTTCGTATGGGGATAGAATCAGCGTCTCGATCAGATCGGTGCATTCGAGAGCTTTTCCACAGAATGGTGCACGATATATACGTAACGACATGGACATTCAACGACTGCAGATGATTGAGCTGTAAGCTTGTGGTTCGATCCCGATGTATCTGGTTATAAGGTTGGTTTGGGGTTCTTTTACATGGGTTATTTTCGTATGGGGATAGAATCAGCGTCTCGATCAGATCGGTGCATTCGAGAGCTTTTCCACAGAATGGTGCACGATATATACGTAGCGACATGGACATTCAACGACTGCAGATGATTGAGCTGTAAGCTTGTGGTTCGATCCCGATGTATCTGCTTATAAGGTTGGTTTGGGGTTCTTTTACATTGGTTATTTTCGTATGGGGATAGAATCAGCGTCTCGATCAGATCGGTGCATTCGAGAGCTTTTCCACAGAATGGTGCACGATATATACGTAGCGACATAGACATTCAACGACTGCAGATGATTGAGCTGTAAGCTTGTGGTTCGATCCCGATGTATCTGCTTATAAGGTTGGTTTGTGGTTCTTTTACATGGGTTATTTTCGTATGGGGATAGAATCAGCGTCTCGATCAGATCGGTGCATTCGAGAGCTTTTCCACAGAATGGTGCACGATATATACGTAGCGACATGGACATTCAACGACTGCAGATGATTGAGCTGTAAGCTTGTGGTTCGATCCCGATGTATCTGCTTATAAGGTTGGTTTGGGGTTCTTTTACATTGGTTATTTTCGTATGGGGATAGAATCAGCGTCTCGATCAGATCGGTGCATTCGAGAGCTTTTCCACAGAATAGTGCACGATATATACGTAGCGACATGGACATTCAACGACTGCAGATGATTGAGCTGTAAGCTTGTGGTTCGATCCCGATGTATCTGCTTATAAGGTTGGTTTGGGGTTCTTTTACATTGGTTATTTTCGTATGGGGATAGAATCAGCGTCTCGATCAGATCGGTGCATTCGAGAGCTTTTCCACATAATGGTGCACGATATATACGTAGCGACATGGACATTCAACGACTGCAGATGATTGAGCTGTAAGCTTGTGGTTCGATCCCGATGTATCTGGTTATAAGGTTGGTTTGGGGTTCTTTTACATGGGTTATTTTCGTATGGGGATAGAATCAGCGTCTCGATCAGATCGGTGCATTCGAGAGCTTTTCCACAGAATGGTGCACGATATATACGTAGCGACATGGACATTCAACGACTGCAGATGATTGAGCTGTAAGCTTGTGGTTCGATCCCGATGTATCTGCTTATAAGGTTGGTTTGGGGTTCTTTTACATGGGTTATTTTCGTATGGGGATAGAATCAGCGTCTCGATCAGATCGGTGCATTCGAGAGCTTTTCCACAGAATGGTGCACGATATATACGTAGCGACATGGACATTCAACGACTGCAGATGATTGAGCTGTAAGCTTGTGGTTCGATCCCGATGTATCTGCTTATAAGGTTGGTTTGGGGTTCTTTTACATTGGTTATTTTCGTATGGGGATAGAATCAGCGTCTCGATCAGATCGGTGCATTCGAGAGCTTTTCCACAGAATAGTGCACGATATATACGTAGCGACATGGACATTCAACGACTGCAGATGATTGAGCTGTAAGCTTGTGGTTCGATCCCGATGTATCTGCTTATAAGGTTGGTTTGGGGTTCTTTTACATTGGTTATTTTCGTATGGGGATAGAATCAGCGTCTCGATCAGATCGGTGCATTCGAGAGCTTTTCCACAGAATGGTGCACGATATATACGTAGCGACATGGACATTCAACGACTGCAGATGATTGAGCTGTAAGCTTGTGGTTCGATCCCGATGTATCTGGTTATAAGGTTGGTTTGGGGTTCTTTTACATGGGTTATTTTCGTATGGGGATAGAATCAGCGTCTCGATCAGATCGGTGCATTCGAGAGCTTTTCCACAGAATGGTGCACGATATATACGTAGCGACATGGACATTCAACGACTGCAGATGATTGAGCTGTAAGCTTGTGGTTCGATCCCGATGTATCTGCTTTTAAGGTTGGTTTGGGGTTCTTTTACATGGGTTATTTTCGTATGGGGATAGAATCAGCGTCTCGATCAGATCGGTGCATTCGAGAGCTTTTCCACAGAATGGTGCACGATATATACGTAGCGACATGGACATTCAACGACTGCAGATGATTGAGCTGTAAGCTTGTGGTTCGATCCCGATGTATCTGCTTATAAGGTTGGTTTGGGGTTCTTTTACATGGGTTATTTTCGTATGGGGATAGAATCAGCGTCTCGATCAGATCGGTGCATTCGAGAGCTTTTCCACAGAATGGTGCATGATATATACGTAGCGACATCGACATTCAACGACTGCAGATGATTGAGCTGTAAGCTTGTGGTTCGATCCCGATGTATCTGCTTATAAGTTTGGTTTGGGGTTCTTTTACATTGGTTATTTTCGTATGGGGATAGAATCAGCGTCTCGATCAGATCGGTGCATTCGAGAGCTTTTCCACAGAATGGTGCACGATATATACGTAGCGACATGGACATTCAACGACTGCAGATGATTGAGCTGTAAGCTTGTGGTTCGATCCCGATGTATCTGCTTTTAAGGTTGGTTTGGGGTTCTTTTACATGGGTTATTTTCGTATGGGGATAGAATCAGCGTCTCGATCAGATCGGTGCATTCGAGAGCTTTTCCAGAGAGTGGTGCACGATATATACGTAGCGACATGGACATTCAACGACTGCAGATGATTGAGCTGTAAGCTTGTGGTTCGATCCCGATGTATCTGCTTATAAGGTTGGTTTGGGGTTCTTTTACATGGGTTATTTTCGTATGGGGATAGAATCAGCGTCTCGATCAGATCGGTGCATTCGAGAGCTTTTCCACAGAATGGTGCACGATATATACGTAGCGACATGGACATTCAACGACTGCAGATGATTGAGCTGTAAGCTTGTGGTTCGATCCCGATGTATCTGCTTATAAGGTTGGTTTGGGGTTCCTTTACATGGGTTATTTTCGTATGGGGATAGAATCAGCGTCTCGATCAGATCGGTGCATTCGAGAGCTTTTCCACAGAGTGGTGCACGATATATACGTAGCGACATGGACATTCAACGACTGCAGATGATTGAGCTGTAAGCTTGTGGTTCGATCCCGATGTATCTGCTTATAAGGTTGGTTTGGGGTTCTTTTACATGGGTTATTTTCCTATGGGGATAGAATCAGCGTCTCGATCAGATCGGTGCATTCGAGAGCTTTTCCACAGAATGGTGCACGATATATACGTAGCGACATCGACATTCAACGACTGCAGATGATTGAGCTGTAAGCTTGTGGTTCGATCCCGATGTATCTGGTTATAAGGTTGGTTTGGGGTTCTTTTACATGGGTTATTTTCGTATGGGGATAGAATCAGCGTCTCGATCAGATCGGTGCAGTCGAGAGCTTTTCCACAGAGTGGTGCACGATATATATGTAGCGACATGGACATTCAACGACTGCAGATGATTGAGCTGTAAGCTTGTGGTTCGATCCCGATGTATCTGCTTATAAGGTTGGTTTGGGGTTCTTTTACATTGGTTATTTTCGTATGGGGATAGAATCAGCGTCTCGATCAGATCGGTGCATTCGAGAGCTTTTCCACAGAATGGTACACGATATATACGTAGCGACATGGACATTCAACGACTGCAGATGATTGAGCTGTAAGCTTGTGGTTCGATCCCGATGTATCTGCTTATAAGGTTGGTTTGGGGTTCTTTTACATGGGTTATTTTCGTATGGGGATAGAATCAGCGTCTCGATCAGATCGGTGCATTCGAGAGCTTTTCCACAGAATGGTGCACGATATATACGTAGCGACATCGACATTCAACGACTGCAGATGATTGAGCTGTAAGCTTGTGGTTCGATCCCGATGTATCTGGTTATAAGGTTGGTTTGGGGTTCTTTTACATGGGTTATTTTCGTATTGGGATAGAATCAGCGTCTCGATCAGATCGGTGCATTCGAGAGCTTTTTCACAGAATGGTACACGATATATACGTAGCGACATGGACATTCAACGACTGCAGATGATTGAGCTGTAAGCTTGTGGTTCGATCCCGATGTATCTGCTTATAAGGTTGGTTTGGGGTTCTTTTACATGGGTTATTTTCGTATGGGGATAGAATCAGCGTCTCGATCAGATCGGTGCATTCGAGAGCTTTTCCACAGAATGGTGCACGATATATACGTAGCGACATCGACATTCAACGACTGCAGATGATTGAGCTGTAAGCTTGTGGTTCGATCCCGATGTATCTGGTTATAAGGTTGGTTTGGGGTTCTTTTACATGGGTTATTTTCGTATGGGGATAGAATCAGCGTCTCGATCAGATCGGTGCATTCGAGAGCTTTTCCACAGAATAGTGCACGATATATACGTAGCGACATGGACATTCAACGACTGCAGATGATTGAGCTGTAAGCTTATGGTTCAATCCCGATGTATCTGGTTATAAGGTTGGTTTGGGGTTCTTTTACATGGGTTATTTTCGTATGGGGATAGAATCAGCGTCTCGATCAGATCGGTGCAGTCGAGAGCTTTTCCACAGAGTGGTGCACGATATATACGTAGCGACATGGACATTCAACGACTGCAGATGATTGAGCTGTAAGCTTGTGGTTCGATCCCGATGTATCTGGTTATAAGGTTGGTTTGGGGTTCTTTTACATGGGTTATTTTCGTATGGGGATAGAATCAGCGTCTCGATCAGATCGGTGCAGTCGAGAGCTTTTCCACAGAGTGGTGCACGATATATACGTAGCGACTTGGACATTCAACGACTGCAGATGATTGAGCTGTAAGGTTGTGGTTCGATCCCGATGTATCTGGTTATAAGGTTGGTTTGGGGTTCTTTTACATGGGTTATTTTCGTATGGGGATAGAATCAGCGTCTCGATCAGATCGGTGCATTCGAGAGCTTTTCCACAGAATGGTGCACGATATATACGTAGCGACATGGACATTCAACGACTGCAGATGATTGAGCTGTAAGCTTGTGGTTCGATCCCGATGTATCTGCTTATAAGGTTGGTTTGGGGTTCTTTTACATGGGTTATTTTCGTATGGGGATAGAATCAGCGTCTCGATCAGATCGGTGCATTCGAGAGCTTTTCCACAGAATGGTGCACGATATATACGTAGCGACATGGACATTCAACGACTGCAGATGATTGAGCTGTAAGCTTGTGGTTCGATCCCGATGTATCTGCTTATAAGGTTGGTTTGGGGTTCTTTTACATGGGTTATTTTCGTATGGGGATAGAATCAGCGTCTCGATCAGATCGGTGCATTCGAGAGCTTTTCCACAGAATGGTGCATGATATATACGTAGCGACATCGACATTCAACGACTGCAGATGATTGAGCTGTAAGCTTGTGGTTCGATCCCGATGTATCTGCTTATAAGTTTGGTTTGGGGTTCTTTTACATTGGTTATTTTCGTATGGGGATAGAATCAGCGTCTCGATCAGATCGGTGCATTCGAGAGCTTTTCCACAGAATGGTGCACGATATATACGTAGCGACATGGACATTCAACGACTGCAGATGATTGAGCTGTAAGCTTGTGGTTCGATCCCGATGTATCTGCTTTTAAGGTTGGTTTGGGGTTCTTTTACATGGGTTATTTTCGTATGGGGATAGAATCAGCGTCTCGATCAGATCGGTGCATTCGAGAGCTTTTCCAGAGAGTGGTGCACGATATATACGTAGCGACATGGACATTCAACGACTGCAGATGATTGAGCTGTAAGCTTGTGGTTCGATCCCGATGTATCTGCTTATAAGGTTGGTTTGGGGTTCTTTTACATGGGTTATTTTCGTATGGGGATAGAATCAGCGTCTCGATCAGATCGGTGCATTCGAGAGCTTTTCCACAGAATGGTGCACGATATATACGTAGCGACATGGACATTCAACGACTGCAGATGATTGAGCTGTAAGCTTGTGGTTCGATCCCTATGTATCTGCTTATAAGGTTGGTTTGGGGTTCCTTTACATGGGTTATTTTCGTATGGGGATAGAATCAGCGTCTCGATCAGATCGGTGCATTCGAGAGCTTTTCCACAGAGTGGTGCACGATATATACGTAGCGACATGGACATTCAACGACTGCAGATGATTGAGCTGTAAGCTTGTGGTTCGATCCCGATGTATCTGCTTATAAGGTTGGTTTGGGGTTCTTTTACATGGGTTATTTTCCTATGGGGATAGAATCAGCGTCTCGATCAGATCGGTGCATTCGAGAGCTTTTCCACAGAATGGTGCACGATATATACGTAGCGACATCGACATTCAACGACTGCAGATGATTGAGCTGTAAGCTTGTGGTTCGATCCCGATGTATCTGGTTATAAGGTTGGTTTGGGGTTCTTTTACATGGGTTATTTTCGTATGGGGATAGAATCAGCGTCTCGATCAGATCGGTGCAGTCGAGAGCTTTTCCACAGAGTGGTGCACGATATATATGTAGCGACATGGACATTCAACGACTGCAGATGATTGAGCTGTAAGCTTGTGGTTCGATCCCGATGTATCTGCTTATAAGGTTGGTTTGGGGTTCTTTTACATTGGTTATTTTCGTATGGGGATAGAATCAGCGTCTCGATCAGATCGGTGCATTCGAGAGCTTTTCCACAGAATGGTACACGATATATACGTAGCGACATGGACATTCAACGACTGCAGATGATTGAGCTGTAAGCTTGTGGTTCGATCCCGATGTATCTGCTTATAAGGTTGGTTTGGGGTTCTTTTACATGGGTTATTTTCGTATGGGGATAGAATCAGCGTCTCGATCAGATCGGTGCATTCGAGAGCTTTTCCACAGAATGGTGCACGATATATACGTAGCGACATCGACATTCAACGACTGCAGATGATTGAGCTGTAAGCTTGTGGTTCGATCCCGATGTATCTGGTTATAAGGTTGGTTTGGGGTTCTTTTACATGGGTTATTTTCGTATTGGGATAGAATCAGCGTCTCGATCAGATCGGTGCATTCGAGAGCTTTTTCACAGAATGGTACACGATATATACGTAGCGACATGGACATTCAACGACTGCAGATGATTGAGCTGTAAGCTTGTGGTTCGATCCCGATGTATCTGCTTATAAGGTTGGTTTGGGGTTCTTTTACATGGGTTATTTTCGTATGGGGATAGAATCAGCGTCTCGATCAGATCGGTGCATTCGAGAGCTTTTCCACAGAATGGTGCACGATATATACGTAGCGACATCGACATTCAACGACTGCAGATGATTGAGCTGTAAGCTTGTGGTTCGATCCCGATGTATCTGGTTATAAGGTTGGTTTGGGGTTCTTTTACATGGGTTATTTTCGTATGGGGATAGAATCAGCGTCTCGATCAGATCGGTGCATTCGAGAGCTTTTCCACAGAATAGTGCACGATATATACGTAGCGACATGGACATTCAACGACTGCAGATGATTGAGCTGTAAGCTTATGGTTCAATCCCGATGTATCTGGTTATAAGGTTGGTTTGGGGTTCTTTTACATGGGTTATTTTCGTATGGGGATAGAATCAGCGTCTCGATCAGATCGGTGCAGTCGAGAGCTTTTCCACAGAGTGGTGCACGATATATACGTAGCGACATGGACATTCAACGACTGCAGATGATTGAGCTGTAAGCTTGTGGTTCGATCCCGATGTATCTGGTTATAAGGTTGGTTTGGGGTTCTTTTACATGGGTTATTTTCGTATGGGGATAGAATCAGCGTCTCGATCAGATCGGTGCAGTCGAGAGCTTTTCCACAGAGTGGTGCACGATATATACGTAGCGACTTGGACATTCAACGACTGCAGATGATTGAGCTGTAAGGTTGTGGTTCGATCCCGATGTATCTGGTTATAAGGTTGGTTTGGGGTTCTTTTACATGGGTTATTTTCGTATGGGGATAGAATCAGCGTCTCGATCAGATCGGTGCATTCGAGAGCTTTTCCACAGAATGGTGCACGATATATACGTAGCGACATGGACATTCAACGACTGCAGATGATTGAGCTGTAAGCTTGTGGTTCGATCCCGATGTATCTGCTTATAAGGTTGGTTTGGGGTTCTTTTACATGGGTTATTTTCGTATGGGGATAGAATCAGCGTCTCGATCAGATCGGTGCATTCGAGAGCTTTTCCACAGAATGGTGCACGATATATACGTAGCGACATCGACATTCAACGACTGCAGATGATTGAGCTGTAAGCTTGTGGTTCGATCCCGATGTATCTGGTTATAAGGTTGGTTTGGGGTTCTTTTACATGGGTTATTTTCGTATGGGGATAGAATCAGCGTCTCGATCAGATCGGTGCAGTCGAGAGCTTTTCCACAGAGTGGTGCACGATATTTATGTAGCGACATGGACATTCAACGACTGCAGATGATTGAGCTGTAAGCTTGTGGTTCGATCCCGATGTATCTGCTTATAAGGTTGGTTTGGGGTTCTTTTACATTGGTTATTTTCGTATGGGGATAGAATCAGCGTCTCGATCAGATCGGTGCATTCGAGAGCTTTTCCACAGAATGGTACACGATATATACGTAGCGACATGGACATTCAACGACTGCAGATGATTGAGCTGTAAGCTTGTGGTTCGATCCCGATGTATCTGCTTATAAGGTTGGTTTGGGGTTCTTTTACATGGGTTATTTTCGTATGGGGATAGAATCAGCGTCTCGATCAGATCGGTGCATTCGAGAGCTTTTCCACAGAATGGTGCACGATATATACGTAGCGACATCGACATTCAACGACTGCAGATGATTGAGCTGTAAGCTTGTGGTTCGATCCCGATGTATCTGGTTATAAGGTTGGTTTGGGGTTCTTTTACATGGGTTATTTTCGTATTGGGATAGAATCAGCGTCTCGATCAGATCGGTGCATTCGAGAGCTTTTCCACAGAATGGTACACGCTATATACGTAGCGACATGGACATTCAACGACTGCAGATGATTGAGCTGTAAGCTTGTGGTTCGATCCCGATGTATCTGCTTATAAGGTTGGTTTGGGGTTCTTTTACATGGGTTATTTTCGTATGGGGATAGAATCAGCGTCTCGATCAGATCGGTGCATTCGAGAGCTTTTCCACAGAATGGTGCACGATATATACGTAGCGACATGGACATTCAACGTCTGCAGATGATTGAGCTGTAAGCTTGTGGTTCGATCCCGATGTATCTGCTTTTAAGGTTGGTTTGGGGTTCTTTTACATGGGTTATTTTCGTATGGGGATAGAATCAGCGTCTCGATCAGATCGGTGCATTCGAGAGCTTTTCCACAGAATGGTGCACGATATATACGTAGCGACATGGACATTCAACGACTGCAGATGATTGAGCTGTAAGCTTGTGGTTCGATCCCGATGTATCTGCTTATAAGGTTGGTTTGGGGTTCTTTTACATGGGTTATTTTCGTATGGGGATAGAATCAGCGTCTCGATCAGATCGGTGCATTCGAGAGCTTTTCCACAGAATGGTGCATGATATATACGTAGCGACATCGACATTCAACGACTGCAGATGATTGAGCTGTAAGCTTGTGGTTCGATCCCGATGTATCTGCTTATAAGTTTGGTTTGGGGTTCTTTTACATTGGTTATTTTCGTATGGGGATAGAATCAGCGTCTCGATCAGATCGGTGCATTCGAGAGCTTTTCCACAGAATGGTGCACGATATATACGTAGCGACATGGACATTCAACGACTGCAGATGATTGAGCTGTAAGCTTGTGGTTCGATCCCGATGTATCTGCTTTTAAGGTTGGTTTGGGGTTCTTTTACATGGGTTATTTTCGTATGGGGATAGAATCAGCGTCTCGATCAGATCGGTGCATTCGAGAGCTTTTCCACAGAATGGTGCACGATATATACGTAGCGACATGGACATTCAACGACTGCAGATGATTGAGCTGTAAGCTTGTGGTTCGATCCCGATGTATCTGCTTATAAGGTTGGTTTGGGGTTCTTTTACATGGGTTATTTTCGTATGGGGATAGAATCAGCGTCTCGATCAGATCGGTGCATTCGAGAGCTTTTCCACAGAATGGTGCATGATATATACGTAGCGACATCGACATTCAACGACTGCAGATGATTGAGCTGTAAGCTTGTGGTTCGATCCCGATGTATCTGCTTATAAGTTTGGTTTGGGGTTCTTTTACATTGGTTATTTTCGTATGGGGATAGAATCAGCGTCTCGATCAGATCGGTGCATTCGAGAGCTTTTCCACAGAATGGTGCACGATATATACGTAGCGACATCGACATTCAACGACTGCAGATGATTGAGCTGTAAGCTTGTGGTTCGATCCCGATGTATCTGGTTATAAGGCTGGTTTGGGGTTCTTTTACATGGGTTATTTTCGTATGGGGATAGAATCAGCGTCTCGATCAGATCGGTGCAGTCGAGAGCTTTTCCACAGAGTGGTGCACGATATTTATGTAGCGACATGGACATTCAACGACTGCAGATGATTGAGCTGTAAGCTTGTGGTTCGATCCCGATGTATCTGCTTATAAGGTTGGTTTGGGGTTCTTTTACATTGGTTATTTTCGTATGGGGATAGAATCAGCGTCTCGATCAGATCGGTGCATTCGAGAGCTTTTCCACAGAATGGTACACGATATATACGTAGCGACATGGACATTCAACGACTGCAGATGATTGAGCTGTAAGCTTGTGGTTCGATCCCGATGTATCTGCTTATAAGGTTGGTTTGGGGTTCTTTTACATGGGTTATTTTCGTATGGGGATAGAATCAGCGTCTCGATCAGATCGGTGCATTCGAGAGCTTTTCCACAGAATGGTGCACGATATATACGTAGCGACATCGACATTCAACGACTGCAGATGATTGAGCTGTAAGCTTGTGGTTCGATCCCGATGTATCTGGTTATAAGGTTGGTTTGGGGTTCTTTTACATGGGTTATTTTCGTATTGGGATAGAATCAGCGTCTCGATCAGATCGGTGCATTCGAGAGCTTTTCCACAGAATGGTACACGCTATATACGTAGCGACATGGACATTCAACGACTGCAGATGATTGAGCTGTAAGCTTGTGGTTCGATCCCGATGTATCTGCTTATAAGGTTGGTTTGGGGTTCTTTTACATGGGTTATTTTCGTATGGGGATAGAATCAGCGTCTCGATCAGATCGGTGCATTCGAGAGCTTTTCCACAGAATGGTGCACGATATATACGTAGCGACATGGACATTCAACGACTGCAGATGATTGAGCTGTAAGCTTGTGGTTCGATCCCGATGTATCTGCTTTTAAGGTTGGTTTGGGGTTCTTTTACATGGGTTATTTTCGTATGGGGATAGAATCAGCGTCTCGATCAGATCGGTGCATTCGAGAGCTTTTCCACAGAATGGTGCACGATATATACGTAGCGACATGGACATTCAACGACTGCAGATGATTGAGCTGTAAGCTTGTGGTTCGATCCCGATGTATCTGCTTATAAGGTTGGTTTGGGGTTCTTTTACATGGGTTATTTTCGTATGGGGATAGAATCAGCGTCTCGATCAGATCGGTGCATTCGAGAGCTTTTCCACAGAATGGTGCATGATATATACGTAGCGACATCGACATTCAACGACTGCAGATGATTGAGCTGTAAGCTTGTGGTTCGATCCCGATGTATCTGCTTATAAGTTTGGTTTGGGGTTCTTTTACATTGGTTATTTTCGTATGGGGATAGAATCAGCGTCTCGATCAGATCGGTGCATTCGAGAGCTTTTCCACAGAATGGTGCACGATATATACGTAGCGACATGGACATTCAACGACTGCAGATGATTGAGCTGTAAGCTTGTGGTTCGATCCCGATGTATCTGCTTTTAAGGTTGGTTTGGGGTTCTTTTACATGGGTTATTTTCGTATGGGGATAGAATCAGCGTCTCGATCAGATCGGTGCATTCGAGAGCTTTTCCAGAGAGTGGTGCACGATATATACGTAGCGACATGGACATTCAACGACTGCAGATGATTGAGCTGTAAGCTTGTGGTTCGATCCCGATGTATCTGCTTATAAGGTTGGTTTGGGGTTCTTTTACATGGGTTATTTTCGTATGGGGATAGAATCAGCGTCTCGATCAGATCGGTGCATTCGAGAGCTTTTCCACAGAATGGTGCACGATATATACGTAGCGACATGGACATTCAACGACTGCAGATGATTGAGCTGTAAGCTTGTGGTTCGATCCCGATGTATCTGCTTATAAGGTTGTTTTGGGGTTCCTTTACATGGGTTATTTTCGTATGGGGATAGAATCAGCGTCTCGATCAGATCGGTGCATTCGAGAGCTTTTCCATAGAGTGGTGCACGATATATACGTAGCGACATGGACATTCAACGACTGCAGATGATTGAGCTGTAAGCTTGTGGTTCGATCCCGATGTATCTGCTTATAAGGTTGGTTTGGGGTTCTTTTACATGGGTTATTTTCTTATGGGGATAGAATCAGCGTCTCGATCAGATCGGTGCATTCGAGAGCTTTTCCACAGAATGGTGCACGATATATACGTAGCGACATCGACATTCAACGACTGCAGATGATTGAGCTGTAAGCTTGTGGTTCGATCCCGATGTATCTGGTTATAAGGTTGGTTTGGGGTTCTTTTACATGGGTTATTTTCGTATGGGGATAGAATCAGCGTCTCGATCAGATCGGTGCAGTCGAGAGCTTTTCCACAGAGTGGTGCACGATATATATGTAGCGACATGGACATTCACGAATGCAGATGATTGAGCTGTAAGCTTGTGGTTCGATCCCGATGTATCTGCTTATAAGGTTGGTTTGGGGTTCTTTTACATTGGTTATTTTCGTATGGGGATAGAATCAGCGTCTCGATCAGATCGGTGCATTCGAGAGCTTTTCCACAGAATGGTGCACGATATATACGTAGCGACATCGACATTCAACGACTGCAGATGATTGAGCTGTAAGCTTGTGGTTCGATCCCGATGTATCTGGTTATAAGGTTGGTTTGGGGTTCTTTTACATGGGTTATTTTCGTATTGGGATAGAATCAGCGTCTCGATCAAATCGGTGCATTCGAGAGCTTTTTCACAGAATGGTACACGATATATACGTAGCGACATGGACATTCAACGACTGCAGATGATTGAGCTGTAAGCTTGTGGTTCGATCCCGATGTATCTGCTTATAAGGTTGGTTTGGGGTTCTTTTACATGGGTTATTTTCGTATGGGGATAGAATCAGCGTCTCGATCAGATCGGTGCATTCGAGAGCTTTTCCACAGAATGGTGCACGATATATACGTAGCGACATCGACATTCAACGACTGCAGATGATTGAGCTGTAAGCTTGTGGTTCGATCCCGATGTATCTGGTTATAAGGTTGGTTTGGGGTTCTTTTACATGGGTTATTTTCGTATGGGGATAGAATCAGCGTCTCGATCAGATCAGTGCATTCGAGAGCTTTTCCACAGAATGGTGCACGATATATACGTAGCGACATGGACATTCAACGACTGCAGATGATTGAGCTGTAAGCTTATGGTTCAATCCCGATGTATCTGGTTATAAGGTTGGTTTGGGGTTCTTTTACATGGGTTATTTTCGTATGGGGATAGAATCAGCGTCTCGATCAGATCGGTGCAGTCGAGAGCTTTTCCACAGAGTGGTGCACGATATATACGTAGCGACATGGACATTCAACGACTGCAGATGATTGAGCTGTAAGCTTGTGGTTCGATCCCGATGTATCTGGTTATAAGGTTGGTTTGGGGTTCTTTTACATGGGTTATTTTCGTATGGGGATAGAATCAGCGTCTCGATCAGATCGGTGCAGTCGAGAGCTTTTCCACAGAGTGGTGCACGATATATACGTAGCGACATGGACATTCAACGACTGCAGATGATTGAGCTGTAAGGTTGTGGTTCGATCCCGATGTATCTGGTTATAAGGTTGGTTTGGGGTTCTTTTACATTGGTTATTTTCGTATGGGGATAGAATCAGCGTCTCGATCAGATCGGTGCATTCGAGAGCTTTTCCACAGAATGGTGCACGATATATACGTAGCGACATGGACATTCAACGACTGCAGATGATTGAGCTGTAAGCTTGTGGTTCGATCCCGATGTATCTGGTTATAAGGTTGGTTTGGGGTTCTTTTACATGGGTTATTTTCGTATGGGGATAGAATCAGCGTCTCGATCAGATCGGTGCAGTCGAGAGCTTTTCCACAGAGTGGTGCACGATATTTATGTAGCGACATGGACATTCAACGACTGCAGATGATTGAGCTGTAAGCTTGTGGTTCGATCCCGATGTATCTGCTTATAAGGTTGGTTTGGGGTTCTTTTACATTGGTTATTTTCGTATGGGGATAGAATCAGCGTCTCGATCAGATCGGTGCATTCGAGAGCTTTTCCACAGAATGGTACACGATATATACGTAGCGACATGGACATTCAACGACTGCAGATGATTGAGCTGTAAGCTTGTGGTTCGATCCCGATGTATCTGCTTATAAGGTTGGTTTGGGGTTCTTTTACATGGGTTATTTTCGTATGGGGATAGAATCAGCGTCTCGATCAGATCGGTGCATTCGAGAGCTTTTCCACAGAATGGTGCACGATATATACGTAGCGACATCGACATTCAACGACTGCAGATGATTGAGCTGTAAGCTTGTGGTTCGATCCCGATGTATCTGGTTATAAGGTTGGTTTGGGGTTCTTTTACATGGGTTATTTTCGTATTGGGATAGAATCAGCGTCTCGATCAGATCGGTGCATTCGAGAGCTTTTCCACAGAATGGTACACGCTATATACGTAGCGACATGGACATTCAACGACTGCAGATGATTGAGCTGTAAGCTTGTGGTTCGATCCCGATGTATCTGCTTATAAGGTTGGTTTGGGGTTCTTTTACATGGGTTATTTTCTTATGGGGATAGAATCAGCGTCTCGATCAGATCGGTGCATTCGAGAGCTTTTCCACAGAATGGTGCACGATATATACGTAGCGACATCGACATTCAACGACTGCAGATGATTGAGCTGTAAGCTTGTGGTTCGATCCCGATGTATCTGGTTATAAGGTTGGTTTGGGGTTCTTTTACATGGGTTATTTTCGTATGGGGATAGAATCAGCGTCTCGATCAGATCGGTGCATTCGAGAGCTTTTCCACAGAATGGTGCACGATATATACGTAGCGACATGGACATTCAACGACTGCAGATGATTGAGCTGTAAGCTTATGGTTCAATCCCGATGTATCTGGTTATAAGGTTGGTTTGGGGTTCTTTTACATGGGTTATTTTCGTATGGGGATAGAATCAGCGTCTCGATCAGATCGGTGCAGTCGAGAGCTTTTCCACAGAGTGGTGCACGATATATACGTAGCGACATGGACATTCAACGACTGCAGATGATTGAGCTGTAATCTTGTGGTTCGATCCCGATGTATCTGGTTATAAGGTTGGTTTGGGGTTCTTTTACATGGGTTATTTTCGTATGGGGATAGAATCAGCGTCTCGATCAGATCGGTGCAGTCGAGAGCTTTTCCACAGAGTGGTGCACGATATATACGTAGCGACATGGACATTCAACGACTGCAGATGATTGAGCTGTAAGGTTGTGGTTCGATCCCGATGTATCTGGTTATAAGGTTGGTTTGGGGTTCTTTTACATTGGTTATTTTCGTATGGGGATAGAATCAGCATCTCGATCAGATCGGTGCATTCGAGAGCTTTTCCACAGGATGGTGCACGATATATACATAGCGACATGGACATTCAACGACTGCAGATGATTGAGCTGTAAGCTTGTGGTTCGATCCCGATGTATCTGCTTATAAGGTTGGTTTGGGGTTCTTTTACATTGATTATTTTCGTATGGGGATAGATTCAGCGTCTCGATCAGATCGGTGCATTCGAGAGCTTTTCCACAGAATGGTGCACGATATATACGTAGCGACATGGACATTCAACGACTGCAGATGATTGAGCTGTAAGGTTGTGGTTCGATCCCGATGTATCTGCTTATAAGGTTGGTTTGGGGTTCTTTTACATGGGTTATTTTCGTATGGGGATAGAATCAGCGTCTCGATCAGATCGGTGCATTCGAGAGCTTTTCCACAGAGTGGTGCACGATATATACGTAGCGACATGGACATTCAACGACTGCAGATGATTGAGCTGTAAGCTTGTGGTTCGATCCCGATGTATCTGCTTATAAGGTTGGTTTGGGGTTCTTTTACATTGGTTATTTTCGTATGGGGATAGAATCAGCGTCTCGATCAGATCGGTGCATTCGAGAGCTTTTCCACAGAATGGTGCACGATATATACGTAGCGACATGGACATTCAACGACTGCAGATGATTGAGCTGTAAGCTTGTGGTTCGATCCCGATGTATCTGCTTATAAGGTTGGTTTGGGGTTCTTTTACATGGGTTATTTTCGTATGGTGATAGAATCAGCGACTCGATCAGATCGGTGCAGTCGAGAGCTTTTCCACAGAGTTGTGCACGATATATACGTAGCGACATGGACATTCAACGACTGCAGATGATTGAGCTGTAAGCTTGTGGTTCGATCCCGATGTATCTGCTTATAAGGTTGGTTTGGGGTTCTTTTACATGGGTTATTTTCGTATGGGGATAGAATCAGCGTCTCGATCAGATCGGTGCATTCGAGAGCTTTTCCACAGAATGGTGCACGATATATACGTAGCGACATCGACATTCAACGACTGCAGATGATTGAGCTGTAAGCTTGTGGTTCGATCCCGATGTATCTGGTTATAAGGTTGGTTTGGGGTTCTTTTACATGGGTTATTTTCGTATGGGGATAGAATCAGCGTCTCGATCAGATCGGTGCAGTCGAGAGCTTTTCCACAGAGTGGTGCACGATATATATGTAGCGACATGGAGATTCAACGACTGCAGATGATTGAGCTGTAAGCTTGTGGTTCGATCCCGATGTATCTGCTTATAAGGTTGGTTTGGGGTTCTTTTACATTGGTTATTTTCGTATGGGGATAGAATCAGCGTCTCGATCAGATCGGTGCATTCGAGAGCTTTTCCACAGAATGGTACACGATATATACGTAGCGACATGGACATTCAACGACTGCAGATGATTGAGCTGTAAGCTTGTGGTTCGATCCCGATGTATCTGCTTATAAGGTTGGTTTGGGGTTCTTTTACATGGGTTATTTTCGTATGGGGATAGAATCAGCGTCTCGATCAGATCGGTGCATTCGAGAGCTTTTCCACAGAATGGTGCACGATATATACGTAGCGACATCGACATTCAACGACTGCAGATGATTGAGCTGAAAGCTTGTGGTTCGATCCCGATGTATCTGGTTATAAGGTTGGTTTGGGGTTCTTTTACATGGGTTATTTTCGTATGGGGATAGAATCAGCGTCTCGATCAGATCGGTGCATTCGAGAGCTTTTCCACAGAATGGTGCACGATATATACGTAGCGACATGGACATTCAACGACTGCAGATGATTGAGCTGTAAGCTTGTGGTTCGATCCCGATGTATCTGGTTATAAGTTTGGTTTGGGGTTCTTTTACATGGGTTATTTTCGTATGGGGTTAGAATCAGCGTCTCGATCAGATCGGTGCATTCGAGAGCTTTTCCACAGAATGGTGCACGATATATACGTAGCGACATGGACATTCAACGACTGCAGATGATTGAGCTGTAAGGTTGTGGTTCGATCCCGATGTATCTGCTTATAAGGTTGGTTTGGGGTTCTTTTACATGGGTTATTTTCGTATGGGGATAGAATCAGCGTCTCGATCAGATCGGTGCATTTGAGAGCTTTTCCACAGAGTGGTGCACGATATATACGTAGCGACATGGACATTCAACGACTGCAGATGATTGAGCTGTAAGCTTGTGGTTCGATCCCGATGTATGTGGTTATAAGGTTGGTTTGGGGTTCTTTTACATTGGTTATTTTCGTATGGGGATAGAATCAGCGTCTCGATCAGATCGGTGCATTCGAGAGCTTTTCCACAGAATGGTGCACGATATATACGTAGCGACATGGACATACAACGACTGCAGATGATTGAGCTGTAAGGTTGTGGTTCGATCCCGATGTATGTGGTTATAAGGTTGGTTTGGGGTTCTTTTACATTGGTTATTTTCGCATGGGGATAGAATCAGCGTCTCGATCAGATCGGTGCATTCGAGAGCTTTTCCACAGAGTGGTGCACGATATATACGTAGCGACATGGACATTCAACGACTGCAGATGATTGAGCTGTAAGCTTGTGGTTCGATCCCGATGTATCTGCTTATAAGGTTGGTTTGGGGTTCTTTTACATTGGTTATTTTCGTATGGGGATAGAATCAGCGTCTCGATCAGATCGGTGCATTCAAGAGCTTTTCCACAGAATGGTGCACGATATATACGTAGCGACATGGACATACAACGACTGCAGATGATTGAGCTGTAAGGTTGTGGTTCGATCCCGATGTATGTGGTTATAAGGTTGGTTAGGGGTTCTTTTACATTGGTTATTTTCGCATGGGGATAGAATCAGCGTCTCGATCAGATCGGTGCATTCGAGAGCTTTTCCACAGAATGGTGCACGATATATACGTAGCGACATGGACATTCAACGACTGCAGATGATTGAGCTGTAAGCTTGTGGTTCGATCCCGATGTATCTGCTTATAAGGTTGGTTTGGGGTTCTTTTACATGGGTTATTTTCGTATGGTGATAGAATCAGCGACTCGATCAGATCGGTGCAGTCGAGAGCTTTTCCACAGAGTTGTGCACGATATATACGTAGCGACATGGACATTCAACGACTGCAGATGATTGAGCTGTAAGCTTGTGGTTCGATCCCGATGTATCTGCTTATAAGGTTGGTTTGGGGTTCTTTTACATTGGTTATTTTCGTATGGGGATAGAATCAGCGTCTCGATCAGATCGGTGCATTCGAGAGCTTTTCCACAGAATGGTGCACGATATATACGTAGCGACATCGACATTCAACGACTGCAGATGATTGAGCTGTAAGCTTGTGGTTCGATCCCGATGTATCTGGTTATAAGGTTGGTTTGGGGTTCTTTTACATGGGTTATTTTCGTATGGGGATAGAATCAGCGTCTCGATCAGATCGGTGCAGTCGAGAGCTTTTCCACAGAGTGGTGCACGATATATATGTAGCGACATGGACATTCAACGACTGCAGATGATTGAGCTGTAAGCTTGTGGTTCGATCCCGATGTATCTGCTTATAAGGTTGGTTTGGGGTTCTTTTACATTGGTTATTTTCGTATGGGGATAGAATCAGCGTCTCGATCAGATCGGTGCATTCGAGAGCTTTTCCACAGAATGGTACACGATATATACGTAGCGACATGGACATTCAACGACTGCAGATGATTGAGCTGTAAGCTTGTGGTTCGATCCCGATGAATCTGCTTATAAGGTTGGTTTGGGGTTCTTTTACATGGGTTATTTTCGTATGGGGATAGAATCAGCGTCTCGATCAGATCGGTGCATTCGAGAGCTTTTCCACAGAATGGTGCACGATATATACGTAGCGACATGGACATTCAACGACTGCAGATGATTGAGCTGTAAGCTTGTGGTTCGATCCCGATGTATCTGGTTATAAGTTTGGTTTGGGGTTCTTTGACATGGGTTATTTTCGTATGGGGTTAGAATCAGCGTCTCGATCAGATCGGTGCATTCGAGAGCTTTTCCACAGAATGGTGCACGATATATACGTAGCGACATGGACATTCAACGACTGCAGATGATTGAGCTGTAAGCTTGTGGTTCGATCCCGATGTATCTGGTTATAAGGTTGGTTTGGGGTTCTTTTACATGGGTTATTTTCGTATGGGGATAGAATCAGCGTCTCGATCAGATCGGTGCAGTCGAGAGCTTTTCCACAGAGTGGTGCACGATATATACGTAGCGACATGGACATTCAACGACTGCAGATGATTGAGCTGTAAGCTTATGGTTCGATCCCGATGTATTTGGTTATAAGGTTGGTTTGGGTTTCTTTTACATGGGTTATTTTCGTATGGGGATAGAATCAGCGTCTCGATCAGATCGGTGCAGTCGAGAGCTTTTCCACAGAGTGATGCACGATATATACGTAGCGACATGGACATTCAACGACTGCAGATGATTGAGCTGTAAGCTTGTGGTTCAATCCCAATGTATCTGGTTATAAGGTTGGTTTGGGGTTCTTTTACATGGGTTATTTTCGTATGGGGATAGAATCAGCGTCTCGATCAGATCGGTGCAGTCGAGAGCTTTTCCACAGAGTGGTGCACGATATATACGTAGCGACATGGACATTCAACGACTGCAGATGATTGAGCTGTAAGCTTGTGGTTCGATCCCGATGTATCTGGTTATAAGGTTGGTTTGGGGTTCTTTTACATGGGTTATTTTCGTATGGGGATAGAATCAGCGTCTCGATCAGATCGGTGCAGTCGAGAGCTTTTCCACAGAGTGGTGCACGATATATACGTAGCGACATGGACATTCAACGACTGCAGATGATTGAGCTGTAAGCTTGTGGTTCGATCCCGATGTATCTGGTTATAAGGTTGGTTTGGGGTTCTTTTACATGGATTATTTTCGTATGGGGATAGAATCAGCGTCTCGATCAGATCGGTGCATTCGAGAGCTTTTCCACAGAATGGTGCACGATATATACGTAGCGACATGGACATTCAACGACTGCAGATGATTGAGCTGTAAGCTTGTGGTTCGATCCCGATGTATCTGGTTATAAGGTTGGTTTGGGGTTCTTTTACATGGATTATTTTCGTATGGGGATAGAATCAGCGTCTCGATCAGATCGGTGCATTCGAGAGCTTTTCCACAGAATGGTGCACGATATATACGTAGCGACATGGACATTCAACGACTGCAGATGATTGAGCTGTAAGCTTGTGGTTCGATCCCGATGTATCTGGTTATAAGGTTGGTTTGGGGTTCTTTTACATGGATTATTTTCGTATGGGGATAGAATCAGCGTCTCGATCAGATCGGTGCATTCGAGAGCTTTTCCACAGAATGGTGCACGATATATACGTAGCGACATGGACATTCAACGACTGCAGATGATTGAGCTGTAAGCTTGTGGTTCGATCCCGATGTATCTGGTTATAAGGTTGGTTTGGGGTTCTTTTACATGGATTATTTTCGTATGGGGATAGAATCAGCGTCTCGATCAGATCGGTGCATTCGAGAGCTTTTCCACAGAATGGTGCACGATATATACGTAGCGACATGGACATTCAACGACTGCAGATGATTGAGCTGTAAGCTTGTGGTTCGATCCCGATGTATCTGGTTATAAGGTTGGTTTGGGGTTCTTTTACATGGATTATTTTCGTATGGGGATAGAATCAGCGTCTCGATCAGATCGGTGCATTCGAGAGCTTTTCCACAGAATGGTGCACGATATATACGTAGCGACATGGACATTCAACGACTGCAGATGATTGAGCTGTAAGCTTGTGGTTCGATCCCGATGTATCTGGTTATAAGGTTGGTTTGGGGTTCTTTTACATGGATTATTTTCGTATGGGGATAGAATCAGCGTCTCGATCAGATCGGTGCATTCGAGAGCTTTTCCACAGAATGGTGCACGATATATACGTAGCGACATGGACATTCAACGACTGCAGATGATTGAGCTGTAAGCTTGTGGTTCGATCCCGATGTATCTGGTTATAAGGTTGGTTTGGGGTTCTTTTACATGGATTATTTTCGTATGGGGATAGAATCAGCGTCTCGATCAGATCGGTGCATTCGAGAGCTTTTCCACAGAATGGTGCACGATATATACGTAGCGACATGGACATTCAACGACTGCAGATGATTGAGCTGTAAGCTTGTGGTTCGATCCCGATGTATCTGGTTATAAGGTTGGTTTGGGGTTCTTTTACATGGATTATTTTCGTATGGGGATAGAATCAGCGTCTCGATCAGATCGGTGCATTCGAGAGCTTTTCCACAGAATGGTGCACGATATATACGTAGCGACATGGACATTCAACGACTGCAGATGATTGAGCTGTAAGCTTGTGGTTCGATCCCGATTAGCAATCTAATATTGGCTCAATATTGGCAGACAATAACGGACCAATATTAAAAAGTGGACATTTTGACGGAACTGGCCCAACATTGGCTTAAAATATGGGGACAATATTACACCAATATTTCCAATGTAACACCATTATTGGCGAAATGTTGTAACGAAAATATTAACCAATATTGAAGGCCAATGTAACCCCAATATTTGTCCAATATTGGGATTACATTGGAAATATTTATAATGGAAAGCAAGGTATACAATATTGGACCAATATTAAATGATACGAGTGTGTTGAAGACCCTGACTGTCCGACTCATCCGAAGACTTGCGCAGCAAAGCTACTAGGGTGTTGTTGTTGTTGTTGTTGTTGAGACCCAGACCGTCCGACCTGCCAGAAAGGTGTAAGGTAACTGTTTGACGGCCGGGAAGTGCCACACAATTTAAACCGGAACCCAGTGGGGGAGGCATCCACAGGAACCGTACCATCCTTTCCCTACCACCAACCTCTCGGAAGGACTTACAGACCCACATATTTAACGTGATCGTACTCCGTGTGAACACGGCGGCAGTTTTGGCATTGGCTGGCATCGAACCCGGGCCTACTGAGTGCAATTCCAGCGCGCTGACCATTGGGCTACCGCGCCGTGGCTAGTAGAGTGCCGAAAGCCCAGACCATCCGACTCGTCCGAAGACATGGAGCAGCAAGATGGGCGGACGGGGGCTACTAGGGTTTTGTTGTTGAGACCCAGACCGTCCGACCTACCAGAAAGGTGTAAGGTAACCGTTTGGATGGCCGGGAAGTGCTACACAATTTAGACCGGAACCCTAGTGGGGGAGGCATCCACAGGAATCATACCCTCCTTCCTTTTCCACCAACCTCTCGGAGGGACTTACGGGCCCACATGTTTAACATGATCATACTCCGCATAAACACGGCGGCAGTTGTGGCAGAATGCAAATCCAGCGCGCAAACCACCGGGCTACCGCGTCCAAAATGTGCCAACAGCACGCGGTGGGCTACTAGGGTGTTGTTGTTGTTGAGATCCAGACCGCCCGACCTACCAGAAAGGTGTAATGTAACCATGGGTTACTAGGTTGTGAACATATTTAACTTATTTAAGATTTTCTACCTTTTAGATCAAAGACGTGATCTACCTTTAGATCAACTACACAGATTTTGTAAATTGCGTCTTTCCCTTCTAAATATGCTATAATATGGAGGGATGTAATATTATATAATACATCCTTCAGTTGCTGAAAATATGGCTATTATATTTTTATTTTCGAAAGAAAAATTATATTGAAAAAAAGTGAAGGTGTTCCTGGTTTGAGCTCTCCATTAATCAATGGACTTCAAATCTTTATTAATTGGAAAATCGTTACAAATTGTATTCAATATGCTAAATTTGCTCAAGAGATATAATTATCTAAGAAATAAAATAAGAAATATAAGAAATGAAAATTTTAATATCTCAAGAACGGCTCGCAGTAATTTTTAAATAATGGCGTAATTTCATTTTGGGCTACAAGTACACTTATGAAGAGCTCAGACGTAATGAAATATTGGTTATTTTCTTGGGGTAAAATAAAAATCCCAATGGCAACAAAGATTCATCCACAGATACAAACTTTCACACTTTCCTAAACAAATACGTTGAGACAACTTAAATACATGAAGATTATCTGCCAATTTTTGGATGATGGTGATATTCATCAGCAAACAAAGAAAAACTGTTGGAAATATGCTGGGTTTTTATTGGAAATCCAACAATCCTTCATTTCTTAACCTGTGTGTCGAATAGGATAGGTTACAATAAAAATAAGTTTTGCCAGGTAACCTTACTCTTGACGAGTATGCTGTAGGCGATGATTGTGTTAAAATAGATGCACAAGAGACAAATAATGCCATCATTGGTTACAGTTGCTGAAATTACGTCGGATGTATCCGAATCGAAATTTGCTTAAAAGAAATCGAAATTTGCTTAAAAGAGGGGATCAAAAATTGCTGTGGAAAGTCCAAAACTTAACTGAATATTTGAAAGCCCATAAAAAGCACTGACATTCAGATGCAATAAAAAAAGTGCTATGCAAATGTGTTGTAAATTCAAATTTTCAAAAGAAAATTACAGACTTACTTTCAATGTAAATAAAAGGGTAATATATTTAAATTTTTCTATAATGATTTTTTATTTCACAGTAATCAGTCGGGTAAGTCATATATATTGTTTATCTCAGGTCTAAACTTTTTATCCGTTGTTTCGAATATCGGTTATAACAACTATTTTCCACTCTTCCTTGAGACTTCGCTATAGGCCTCTCTTCGGGCTCCACTGTATAAACAAAGCATTTACTAATCTGATAAGAGCAAGTGTATTTTATTTTTTATGATTTTAGATCGAAAATACTAAATATTTCGAGAATGGCAAATATAATCGTCCCCCAACGGCCCTACCGTGCAGAAAACACAGGTTTTCGTTAGATCACCGAAGCCAAGCAGCATCGGGCGGGGTTAGTACTTGGGTGGGTGACCACCAGGGAACACCGCGTACTGTTGGCATATTTCGAGCACGGTAGCCCAGTGGTTTGCGCGCTGGATTTGCACGCTGCCACAATTGCCGCCGTGTTCATGCGGAGTACGATCACGTTAAACATGTGGGTCCGTAAGTCCTTCCGAGAGGTTGGTGGTAGGGGAAGGAGGGTACGGTCCCTGTGGATGCCTCCCCCACTGGGTTCCGGTCTAAATTGGGTGGCACTTCCCGACCGTCCAAATGGTTACCTTACACCTTTCTGGTAGGTCGGAAGGTCTGGGTCTCAACAACAACAACATATAATCGTCCGATAAATGATGGTATTCAGTTTTAAATGAAGAATCACATATTAAATGTATATTTTTGTAACATTTTTATACGTAATTATGTTTTTATAACATTTTTTGAAAAACATTTTTCGGAAAATTGATGGTCTTTCCAGACCACAGATTGAAATAATCGTATCAAATTTATCTTGATTTTATCAATTTATTCGAGAGATAAAGCACATAGACATCCTAGAAAAATGGTTGATTTGTATTATGGGATGCTCAAAACTTGTAGATAAATCTCTTTTTTGAGCTCTCATAATACTTTACTCATCATAATATTTTACAATTACATACATCTTGGATTTACATACGAGTATAAGGAAAGTAAAAATCTATTAAATGTGTTTCCTATGTAGAAGGGAAGTACTTAAAACATACCATACCGGGGCAAGCTAGTACAATTTTTTCTTTTTATTTTTTTTTCTTTTATTTTTTTGTATAAACTAAAAAAAAAAATTCAAAAATATTAAAATTGACTTCTTTCTTCTTTCATTGATTGCGTGAAATAAAATGTATGAGATTAGGATATGACACTGACTAGGAAAGACTGTTTAACTAGAACTCTGGAGCATCTTTGGCAAGTAGATACTGATAGCAAAACGTTATTTTAATAACAAAAAATATGATGTGGACAGCATATGACTGTCCCTACATAATGCAAGCCCTTTACTTTTTTCAATGCGGAATAATGATAGGCAAGATCCACAGTTTTAACGTTGAAAAGTATACTGACATTTGACGTTTTTCTGAAGGACAACATTTAGAATCATTTTCAAATACCATATTAACTTATACTTCGTGCAAATATAATTTCACAATTGGAAATATTGATAACATCTGCTAAGCAATGTACTCTATTAAAATATGTGAATTAATAATTCATCAATTTGGCGTCATTTTCGTAAATTTAGGCTCATTTTTGCCAATTTGGCGACATTTGAGTCAATTTGGCAACCCATTATAGAAGTTGCCACGTTGGCGATATTTCGTCAAATTAGTCGTAACGGCCGCCAAATTTATCGTCAAGTGTTACACACACGATAATACTTATTTACTATTCATTTTTATGTATTAATTTAGATATACACTCTTGCAAAAAAAGATGTGCACCCATAAAAAATTGATCTACAGCCGTGAAACTCAGCATACAAATATCGTTTTAAGAGTTATCATTTTAAGAGTTACGATCAGATGGTCAGCGTCAATGATGTTATAGAACTCAAGAGCAACGCATATGAGAACGACGCGTCGTGCAGCATTTTAAACGACCGGTGTTTTCACACACGGGCAATTGGAACTGGATTTTCTATGTTGATACTGAAATTTGATTCCAAAAATGCCTTTGAGGCATACTCGAGGGCGCTACAAAAATTGGCGGATTCAGAGAGAGATCGTCGCATCCTAAGCCTAAGGGGAGCTGGTTGGTCCAGCAGATGTATCAATCGCCATCTTGGTCGGAGCGATATGCTAGTTGCTTGGTATTGGCAACAGTGGATCAGAGAAGGCACATGCAATCGGCTTAGGACGCCCCAGACAAGCGACTGCTTGAGAGGAAACCAGCACACCAATGGCGTCACTATCAGCACTCGAATTAGCAGAAGATCGAAGGCATTTGCCATCCTCCAGACTATTACATACACGGGATACTATTCGAAAACGACAGGCAAGTTCTTGCTATTTTCTCTATTTTTATTCTTTTGGGTTTGTTTAGAGTCTAAATTAGAAAGAAAAGAAACTTTTGTCTTTATTTTTCAATGATCTCTTTTTATCACTTCAAAATCACAATAATTCATTGCTCATTTGTGCACTTATGGATGCACCTGTAAAGATTTTTTTATTTGCTTGTTAAACTGTCTGTTTGTAAGATATTTTCTTCAATTGTTATTTTCTATTAGATTAATAAATGCTGTCTTGGCGGGACTGGAGGATCTTGGGTATCTCCTAAGTATTGGGGGTAATCGTTTCCTGCCATGTTATTATTAGCTCTAAACCTTCGGGTGAGTCGCCCAGTCTGAGTTCTTTAGACCTCCTTTAGTTATGCTGCAAGTCAATCTTACGACTCTTTTGTACGTCGACGATATTCTTCAGCAGATTGTTCTGCCTATGCAAGGCGCCCACATAACATACTGCACGACTTTCTCAACAATGGATTTGAGGATTTAATACCCTCCCATGGCTATCCAGGCTTCCAGACATATCACCAATAGAACGCGGCTGGGACATGGTGGGACGGCAACTTCTCAGAATACCAGTTGCAACATTTGTTTCAGAATCTTATGCAGAGGGACATAAGTAACATAATTGAGTCTAGGCTGCACCGAATATTGGTTTGTATCGCTGCCACAGGAGAATGCACCACTTACTGTAATGTCATTTTCTTATTGCCACCATTACTTAATAAAACTTTCCCCCAAATTCTAATCATTTGCATATCTCCTCAAACTATACATACATGCCGGGTTTCGCGGTTGTAGCTCAATTTCTTATGGGTTCTGTAGTATGGATTTTTCCCATAGCTCCAATATTTTACTTTTGGGATCTGGATACACGGATGTTGGTCCCTGAAAGACATGGCGCGCAATGTTTACCCTCCGCCCCATCTGGCCACCTGCTTGCCAAGGCGGGAAACAAGTTGGAGTTTCGGATTTCTCCGCACCCGGACCGTCATCAGTGTTCAAAAGGGATACCGGCCCCTTTGAATTAGGGCACAGTGGGACCAGAGGTTACGTGGGGCTGAAAGTGTTGGTGGTAGCTCAAGGGGTCATTTTGTCCAATAGTAAGCGCCCTGGGCGTTGTTCTTGAGTCCAAAGGCCAATCAAGACAGGTGTAGGTAGGTGTCAAGTATCAGTTTTTTTTTTTCGAAGAGAGAGAGAGAGAGAGATGAAGGTTTTTGAAGATGTAAGTGCGAAGACACCGAAAAAGATTCTGATGACGATCGGAGAAAACGGACCACCCTCGTGAGAGACCGCCTGAGCCCGAGGCCGCATCACTGCAATCGCCAGTCATGGCCCTTTCCAATATACAGCTCTCCTTGAGTGTTTGCCCTCTCTCTCTCTCTTTTTAGACACCCAAAATATATTTTCCATGTCACGACTAGAGGGTGACATTTTAGAGAGACTGTGTTTTGGAACAAAAGGTAATTAATAGTAATTTGACGGACAGGAATTATATACATGCAAAGTACCTTTATATATGGTGTGTTTTTCTGTGTGATTAATGGTAGGCGTTAATAAATGTTTTGTTTTTAAAATAATTTCTAGATGTCCTCATTTCCAAATGCATTGTCTAAATGTATATTTTTTTCGATCACGGCCACCTTTCGCGTTCCAGACAGGACGTGTGGTATAATACTACGCAGCAATAATGATGCCTTTGATCAGGATTTCGATAAAAATTAACTTTAAAGAAAATTAAGAAATGAACCAAATTTTTTTTTTCCTTTCTATGAATAGCAAATATTATAATTTAAGTATTATTCTCGCTCTGTTTTGAAATGAGGACATGTATATATATATATATATATATATATAAATGTTTATTTACAATAAGAATTAGGAAATCATTATCTTCATGCTTTATACTGGTCAGGAATTTGAAACGACAAATGAAATAGGAAATAAATAATGAAGTTAAGGATTGATATTTATATTTGCATGGTGTTTTAAAATGTATTATATTGAGTGTGATATTTAAATGTGTTCTATTTTTGTCGCGTTGGGAGGGAATAAATTTGGAGAATACGAGATAGGAACAAGAAATTTAGAATAGTCAGCAATCGCGAAGCTCATATTTTAGGGACCAGCTCAAAAGAGTTCGAATGTAGGGCAACAGAAAGTGGTTACTCAGATAGCCAGTACTTCCGTACGGTCACTAAATTTTCAGCAGCCAATAAACCCTTTCCCTTTCGACAGGAGAATGCCAAGAACCCCCGCGAAGTCCACCCCCGCAAAGTCCACCACGTCCCGCGAAATCACAGATTCGATTCAAATGAAAAATAAACGGGAAGAGAGTGTTAAAAAGTTTTTAAGTAGTTTCGAATTTCTGCACACCCGGACTGTCATCGGTGTTCAAAAGGGATACTGGCCCTTTTGAATTAGGGCGCAGTGGAGTCAGAGGTTGCGTGGGGCTGAACGTGTTGATGGTAGCTCAAGGGGTCATTTTGTCCTCTAGTAAGCGCCCTGGGCGTTGTTCTTGAGTCCAAAGGCCAATCAAGAAAGGTGTAGGTAGGTGTCAAGTATCAGTTTTTTTTTCGAAGAGAGAGAGAGAGAGATGAAGGTTTTTGAAGATGTAAGTGCGAAGACACCGAAAAAGATTCTGATGACGATCGGAGAAAACGGACCACCCTCGTGACAGACCGCCTGAGCCAGAGGCCGCACCACTGCAATCGCCAGTCATGGTCCTTTCCAATATACAGCTCTCCTTGAGTGTTTGCCCTCTCTCTCTCTCTTTTTAGACACCCAAAATATATTTTCCATGTCACGACTAGAGGGTGACATTTTAGAGAGACTGTGTTTTGGAACCAAAGGTAATTAATAGTAATTTAATGGACAGGAATTGTATACATGCAAAATACCTTTATATATGATGTGTTTTCCTTTGTGTTTAATAGTAGGTGCTAATAAATGTTTTGTTTTTAAAGTTATTTCTAGATGTCCTCATTTCCAATTAAGGTCTAAATGCATTTTTTTCGATCATGGCCACCTTTCGCGTCCCGGACAGGACGTGTGGTCACTACCTGTCATGAATACCACGCAACAGGTTCATCCACGCATCATTTCATAACAGAGTGTATATATTTTAAAAACGTGCAATATCTGAAGAAAATATCTCGAGTGCAATATCTCAGGTCAAGCTAGGGTGCAAAAGTTTGTATCATCTGTTTTAGAATACAAAATTATGTATAAAATGCTTGTTTATTTAACATTATTAAATGTCCTGATTTTTAAAAAATTTCATTCGAAAAATTGGAGGTCTTCGGAACGTTTAAAATCATTAGGGTTCCAGTATTCACGTAATCGTACAACATTAATCGTCATTAATCGTACTACAGTACGTTTGAAGCACTCCAATCGTTCGAGAGAAAGCCACAAACTTACGGACACACACACACAACGTTTAAAAACGTTCGATTCCCGTTCAGGGATGCTTGAAACGTACTCGTCCGTCGAAAACTCGAATTCGAATTTTCGGCCCTGTCACAATACTATATGGTATGTATGTAGGGCAAGTCGAAACGCAAGCGTTTTGAGGGCATATTGTTATTTTCGATGTTACTAACATTAAGGATAAAAGCAATTAAAACATTCTATAACATATTTCTCGGAGTTACTATACTATATGGTAGCCCTGTCACAATACTATATGGCATGTATGTAGGACAAGTCGAAACGCAAGCGTTTTGAGGGCATATTGTTATTTTCGATGTTACTAACATTAAAGATGAAAGCAATTAAAACATTCTATAACATATTTCTCGGAGTTACTATACTATATGGTAGCCCTGTCACAATACTATATGGTATGTATGTAGGGCAAGTCGAAACGCAAGCATTTTAAGGGCACATTGTTATTTTCGATGTTACTAACATTATAGATGAAAGCAATTAAAACATTCTATAACATATTTCTCGGAGTTACTATACTACATGGTAGCCCTGTCACAATACTATATGGTATGTATGTAGGGCAAGTCGAAACGCAAGCGTTTTGAGGGCACATTGTTATTTTCGATGTTACTAACATTAAAGATGAAAGCAATTCAAACATTCTATAACATATTTCTCGGAGTTACTAATATTTCGTCTTTCTTTCTTCCCTGGGATAATGGGACGAGATCGATAATTTGAATTCGGCTTTTCTACCGTTTCAAACATCCCTGAACGCGAATCTATATGCATATGTGTGAACGTATGTGTGTATGTATGTATGCATGTACGTGCGAATCATTAGATGCGATATATCACGAAAGAATGGAGAGTTTCAAACACTCGAACCTAATTAATTTTGAACGCTCGAAAAAAATCAAGACAAAAAATTCAAGAAAAAAAATCAAGAAAAAAAAATCAAGAAAAATTCTTTAAAAATCAAGACACTCAATAATACTAAGTAATTAATCATTGAATAAGCAATTTTCCATTAGAAAACGAATAACAAAAACTTAAAAACGCTATCCTAAACCGTTCTCGAGATATTTTACATTAAAAAAATTATCCAAAAATTACATAAAATTAAAAAGTAATCAAATATGTACCGTCAAATATGCTAGGCGATAAATATGGAGAGTTTGTCAACTAATTTGGGGAAATACACACAACTCTTTTTTTACACGCTTTTTTTTACACGAATTTGAAGTTACACGGTTCAAAAAAGTCTTCCTTTTTTGAAAAATTTAGTTGATCTAACACGATTTCAACGTCATTGTCTTATACTTATGTACGTAACCATGAGCGGTCTTTGGTACCGCATTGCAAATTGTAGTCTTTGGTACCAATGTATAAAAAAAATTCATGTTTTTACCACACTTCAAAAATTAGGTAGCACTGCGCACTGCTATAATGTTATCGAATAAGGGGATTCCCCAGTAACTATTGGGGAATCCCCTTATTCGATAATTCTTACCTACCCGTTTCGTATGACATCTACATAACATATTGCATCATTAAATTGTTTAAGTTTATTAGCTCACAATATTTAATAAATTGTTCGTGCTATCAACCATACATTGTGCTATCAATTGTGTATTTGAACATTTCTGACCTTAAGAAGTGAAAAAAGGTATTTTTATCTAGATAAAATTTTTACCCCAGATAACATTTAACAAAATGTCGAAAGTTTCAAAGATTCGTAAACGGCAAGCCATTTCTTTAGAAGTTAAATTAAAAATCTTGGACTGTCTTACGAGAGGTAAAGGTGCAACATCTGTGGGCAAGGATTTTGGCTTGAACGAAGCTACTATCAGAACCATTAAGAAAAATGAGAATGCCATACGGAAATCTGTCATCTGCGCATCAAAACTTAGTTAGACATCGTCATACATTATGAGATGAAGTGTTAGTAAAAATGGAAAACTGTGTAGTGCTTTGGATGGAGGATTTATTGCAAAAGAGAATACCTGTAGATGGAAATATTATAAAGCAGAAGGTACTACGAATTTATAAGCAAGTGCAGATATCGGAGCCATCAACAAGTCGTCAAGATAAGAAAAAATAATTTTCGGCTAGTGATGGATGGCTAACAGGATTTCTTAAAAGAAACGCATTTCATAATTTAAAAATTAAAGGAGAAATTGCATCAGCAGATGAAGAGGCTGCTTAAAAGCTTTCTAGCAAAACTAATCGAAATAATCGAAGATGGGGGTTATGTTCCCGACCCAATTTTCAATGTCGATGAAACGGGTCTATTCCGAAAAAAAATGTCTACCAGAACTTTTATGCAAAACCTGAAAAAATTGCTAGTGGGTTTAAAGTTGCTAAAGATCTGGTGATTTTTACTTTCCCTGCAATACATGGTAATGTATAGGGAAAGTATTGGAATCATGCCGAAAATCACAACTCGAGTTTTCGACGGATCTACACGTTTCGAGACCTCTAGAATACGAAAAAACCATTTTTAGCGTGACGTCTGTGTGTGTGTCTGTGTGTCTGTGTGTCTGTGTGTCTGTCTGTGTGTCTGTCTGTCTGTGCAGATTTTGTATCCTCTCTAAGTAAAAAACTAATGGACCGAATTTCACAATATTTGGTAGGTAAGTCACTTGTGGGCGAGTCTGGTGCTGATTAGTTTTGGGTACGATTTGGAATTAAAGAACCCGCCTTTTTTTGCGAAATGGCCCGCAAAATCTTGTATCCACTCTAACTGAAAAACTAGTGGACCGAATTTCACAAAATTCGGTAGATGAGTCACTGGTGGGTTACCCTGGTGCTAATTAGATTTTGGTACGATTCGGAAAAAAATAACCTGCCTTTTTTTGCAAAATGGCCCACAAAAATCGTCAAAATCTAAACTAAAGAACTAGGTATACTCAAATATATCCATTAAATGCTCATTTAATACGTAATTTTTAACGACGAAAAGAATAAGACCAACCCCATTACACTAGGATTAGCCGTTCTCGAGATATTTTAGTTTTTCGTACTTTCCCTACGCCACCTTTGAAAATAAGCCCGGTTACCGAATGAGAACGAAAATTGAATTAAAAGTGAAATAAATTTAATTAAAATAAAGAGAATGTTAATATAGGTCTGCAGGGAAAGTCATGTGCTGCCCATATCAGATTTTTTTTTTTATTGTATAGCAACGCTTCTGGTGACAAAATTTTAAAGTCTCTTTAAATCAATCGATCATTAAGGCCACGTGCTTTTGAGAGGAAAAAACATTCAACAGTTGCCGGTTCATTGGAGGGCGAATAAAACGCATGAATGACAGCAGGTCTATTTACGGAATGGTTTAAAGAATGCTTTGTTCCTGAAGTTAAAAGATATATGGAGCAATGATGTCTTGATTTTAAAGTACTTTTGGTCGTAGATAATGTACCCAGTCATTGGGTATTAGAGCATCCAATTGTTCAAGTAATCTCTTTGCCACCTAATACCACTTCCTTCATTCAACTATTAGACCAGGGTTTAATCGCTACCTTTAAGCTCTATTATACTCAACGAGCATTCCAACATATTTTAGAAGTACAGAAGGACAACCTCACAATCGTTGATGCATGGAAAAAATATTCGATTATGGATTGCATTACATATGCTACATTGGCCAAAGAGAAATTAAGGGGATAAACATTAAATGCTTGCTGGAAAGCACTTTGGCCAGAATGCGTCAAGAGTGGTAACTCAGTGCCTCAAACAACGATGGAGTCTTCTAAAATTATAGCCTTGGCACACGAAATTGGAGGCCCTACAAATTGAAGAAAGACATCGACGAATTAATGATAGATAAGTCTCTAGATGTGGATGATCTGATTGATTTAATAACAGATGACGGTAATAGTACTGAGGATCATGATAACGATAACGAGGAAGAGGTCGAAATATGTGAAGTAACTGCTAGTTTAATGGGCGAGGGTCTAACATTTGGGAAATGTATGATGAATCATTTTTTAAAAATTGATCCAAACAGAACGTGCCCTAAAATTCGAACGAGATATGAAGAATTGTTTGGCTGGGTATCAAGAGTTGTATAAAGAACTTAAGATACCTAAAGGTCAACTGTCTATAACAGATTTCTTAATAAAAAAGTCGACAGCGCAAGATCTTTCGGAAAGTAGTTCGGTAGTTCAAAACAGTAATACAGGACGAAAGTCTCCATTAAAGAGCTTGACGGATGTAGATATCTCTAGTGATGATAACGATTTGGGTCCAGTTTGTCACAAACAATTGCGCTTATTATCAAGTAGCGACGTATAATTATGAAACAAAATATTATTTCTTTACTTCTATTTTTAATTTTGAGTTTTCTATTCTTAATTTTGGATTAACAGATTCCTTTTTTTTTTGCTTGCGCTACTTATTTTTACCTATGAATTATGTATTTTAAGTTTTATTGCTCAATAAAATTGCGTATGTATGTATATATCATTCGTATGCATATCAGAACTTTTACAGTTTTCAGCATTTTTTTACACGGTTTTTAAACTAAATATAGTTCTTTATTTCATCTTACACGGTTTTCAGATAACATGGAACGTATCCCCAATTTTACTCTAGAAAACTTATCTCTTTTTATACGGTTTCTTTTACACGAATTTCTGAGGAACGTATCTACCATGTAAAAAAAGAGTTGGGTGTACTACCAACTTGGCAACTTTTTTAAAATAGTGCAAAATTAACGAAAAGGTCGCCAAATTGGCAAAATTAACGAAAATGATGCCAAATTGCTGAATTAATCAGTAATATATTTTTAATATGTGGACTATATTGCTTAGCAGATGCTAGCAATATTTCTAATCAAGTATCAAGCTCGAAATAGGAGTAATTTATTATTTCAAAATAGTTCTACGTTGCTATCCAAAATAGCGCCAAATGATAATGTACAATTCAACGTTGAAGACATTGTGTCTTGGATCATGTACATCATTATTTATCAGTGAAAGAAGTTATTGTATTATGTAGGGAAGGCCATATGCTGCCCACATTCCGTACTTTATTTACAATACTTTATTTACAATTTCCGTACTTTATTTACAATATTTCCTTCTGAACTGTCCGTAAAACTTGGTGAAGGGAATTCAGAATCATTGTTTTTAAATAATAATAATAATAATAATAATTAATTAGATGTAATTAATGATGAGTGTTAATGAATGCATTGTATCAACTTGTTAAATGTATCAATTTGTCCAAAATAACAATGTTCCATTTTAACCATGATATGCAGAAGAAGAAAGAGTAAACAGTATATTTGTTGTTACATTTATAAATAACTTCTAAATTATGTTACCATTCAGTATCCAAATAAGCACGCAATTTGAAGAATGTTCAGAAAACATCAAAGCGCAACACTAAAATTTACTTTGCGTTATCAAAAACAATTTTAATAGAGCAACCTTAATTTTCCGTTCTGTGATAAATTGAATTTGCACCGAGGGTTACATGGGCACTTACTTGATGTTGCTTGAATTTATTTATAATTTCATATACATTTTTATTTTTGTAGATAAAGATCTAGAATAAGGATCGTGATAAATACCTGTGTCAATTAGGAGTTTCCTGTGAGAGTATGATTGTATTGGAATTCATCTCTCATGGCGTAACTCCCGATGAACAGAGGATAATCTTCTCACATATATACAAGTCTAGAAGATGGGAAGACTGGGATCAACGCTTTCCAGTTCGGGAAGCTTCGTGAAAAATCTATCCTCGTGCTATATGCAGTATAGTATCTGGTAAGCATGTTTTGACTGCTTCTCAATAATTATAAGTCGAGAGTTAAACTTAACCTTAACAAATATCACTGTTCTCTCATGATAAGAAAATTCCGTTGCTCCTTTATATAAATAATTATGTCCTTTTTGCGGAAAAATCTACTAAAGGCGTAACTTTAGATTACCATCTCACCTGGAAATTATTCATCAAAAATCCTGGTAAGCTGTACCTTCTCATTGGAAATGGAAATCTACGGTAACAAAATAAAGCATTACTCTACAAATCCCCGTAATGCTATATGCGTCGTGGGTATGGGAAACAAAGCAAAATGCACACACTTTTGCAACGATTTTGAAAAATATATATATATAAAGAAAGATAAGAATTTTATTTTCTAATATGCTCAATCTGATAGCCCTTTTGTTGAACTATCATATTACATCTTGATTTTCAAAATAAAAGAGCTTTTTCTTAAAATATGAAGGTTGATTTTGTTCCACCTCCACCACAATCTTCCAGAGTCCATCCGATGTTTTGGGATGCCGCATAGAAAGAGCTGGTTTTAAAAGTCCAAAAGCACAGTAATCCATAGAAGACTTGGGTGGGACGCATTTAAATGGAATAGCCTCAACTCCGGTTTCATTTCTCATTTTTTCAAAAAATATAGCAGTAGATTGAGAGGTATGGCTGGTAGCCTTATCCTGATGGAACTTAACACAGTGAAGATTGTTTGGGTAAAGTGATGGAATGTTTCTTTTTTTACTTTCCCTGCAATACATGGTAATGTATAGGGAAAGTATTGGAATCATGTCGAAAATCGCAACTCGAGTTTTTGACGGATCTACACGTTTCGAGACCTCTAGAATACGAAAAAACCATTTTTAGCGTGACGTCTGTGTGTGTGTCTGTGTGTCTGTCTGTGCAGATTTTGTATCCACTCTAACTAAAAAACTAATGGACCGAATTTCACAAAATTTGGTAGGTAAATCACTTGTGAGAGAGTCTGGTGCTGATTAGTTTTAGGTACGATTTGGAATAAAACAACCCGCCTTTCTTGGCGAAATGGCTCGCAAAAGCTTGTATCCACTCTAACTGAAAAACTACTGGACCGAATTTCACAAAATTCAGTAGATGAGTCACTTGTAGGTTACCCTGGTGCTGATTAGATTTTGGTACGATTCGGAAAAAAATAACCTGCTGTTTTTGCAAAATGGCCCGCAAAAATCGTCAAAATCTAAACTAAAGAACTAGGTATACTCAAATATATCCATTAAATGCTCGTTTAATACGTAATTTTTAGCGATGAAAATAATAAGACCAACCCCATTACACTAGGACTAGCCGTTCTCGAGATATTTTAGTTTCCGTATTTTCTCTACGCCACCTTTGAAAATAAGTCCGGTTACCGAATGAGAACGAAAATTGAATTAAAAGCGAAATAAATTTAATTAAAATAAAGAGAACGTTAATATAAGTCTGCAAGGAAAGTCATGTGCTGCCCACATCAGATTTTTTTAAAACAGGTGTTAAAACATATTTCTGATAGTAATCCGAGTTAAGTTTGACATTTTTTTTCTACTTTCCTTATTTTAAGTTTTCCGTTATAAGAGAATCCAGCAATAACCATAAAACCTTTAGCAAAACTTTCCTTGTTTTCTCTGAACCAACCTTTGTATGCATTTTTTACCTTTTTTCCAGTCAAATGTAAACTTTGACGTTTCTTTCCTTTTTACTTTCCCTGCAATACATCGTAATGTATAGGGAAAGTATTGGAATCATACCGAAAATCACAACTCGAGTTTTCGACGGATCTATACGTTTCGAGACCTCTAGAATACGAAAAAACTATTTTTAGAGTGACGTCTGTGTGTGTGTCTGTCTGTGCAGATATTGTATCCACTGTAACTAAAAAAGTAATTGACCGAATTTCATAAAATTTGGTAGGTAAGTCACTTCTGGGTGAATCTGGTGCTGATTAGTTTTGGGTACGATTCGGGATAAAAGAACCCGCCTTTTTTTGCGAAATGGCCCGCAGCAGCTTGTATCCACTCTAACTGAAAAACTAATGGACCGAAATTCACAAAATTCGGTAGATGTGTCACTTGTGGGTTACCCTGGTGCTGATTAGATTTTGGTACGATTCGGAAAAAGTAACCTGCCTTTTTTTGCAAAATGGCCCTCAAAAATCGTCAAAATCTAAGCTAAAGAACTAGGCATACTCAAATATATCCATTAAATGCTCGTTTAATACGTAATTTTTAACGACGAAAAGAATAAGACCAACCGCATTACATTAGGTCTAGCCGTTCTCGAGATATTTTAATTTTTCGTATTTTCTCTACGCCATCTTTGAAAATAAGTCCGGTTGCCGAATGAGAACGAAAATTGAATTAAAAGTGAATTAAATTTAATTGAAATAAAGAGAACGTGGATATAAGTCTGCAGGGAAAGTCATGTGCTGCCCACATCAGATTTTTATTAATTATGTCACTTAATTTACGTGTAGAAATATTAAAACCATGCTTTTCGCATATTTTTTTACTTTCCCTGCAATACATGGTAATAATGTATAGGGAAAGTATTGGAATCATGTCGAAAATCGCAACTCGAGTTTTCGACGGATCTACAAGTTTCAAGACCTCTAGAATACGAAAAAACCATTTTTAACGTGGCGTCTGTGTGTGTGTTTGTGTGTCTGTCTGTGCAGATTTTGTATCCACTCTAACTAAAAAACTAATGGACCGAATTTCACAAAATTTGGTAGGTAAGTTACTTTTGGGCGTATCTGGTGCTGATTAGTTTTGGATACGTTTCGGAATAAAAGAACCCGCCTATTTTTGCGAAATGACCCGCAAAAGCTTGTATCCACTCTAACTGAAAAATTAATGGACCGAATTTCACAAAATTCGGTAGATGAGTCACTTGTGAGTCATCCTGGTGCTGATTAGATTTTGGTACGATTCGGCAAAGAATAACCTGCCTTTTTTTGCAAAATGGCCCTCAAAAATCGTCAAAATCTAAACTGAAGAACTACGTATACTCAAATATATCCATTTAATGCTTGTTTAATACGTAAGTTTTAACGAAGAAAAGAATAAGACCAACCCCATTACACTAGGACTAACCGTTCTCGAGATATTTTAATTTTTCGTATTTTCTCTACGACACCTTTGAAAATAAATCTGGTTACCGAATGAAAATGAAAAGTGAATTAAAAGTGGAATAAATTTAATTGAAATAAAGAGAACGTGGATATAAGTCTGCAGGGAAAGTCATGTGCAGCCCACCTCAGATTTTTACTTTCCCTGCAATACATGGTAATGTATAGGGAAAGTATTGGAATCATGTCTAAAATCGCAACTCGAGTTTTCGACGTATCTACACGTTTCGAGACCTCTGGAATACGAAAAAACTATTTTTAATGTGACGTCTGTGTGTGTGTCTGTCTGTCTGTCTGTGTGCCTGTCTGTGTGTATATCTGTGCAATGCATGTATCCGCTCTAACTCAAAAACTAATGGACCGAATTTCATAAAATTTGGTAGGTAAGTCACTTGTATGTGACCCTGGTGCTGATTAGTTTTGGGTACTATTCGGAATAAACCAACCCGCCTCTTTTTGCGAAATGGGCCTATAAAAATTGCCTTTATCCACTGTAACTGAAAAACTGATTGATCAAATTTTACAAAATTTGGTACTGAAGTCAATTGTAGGTCACCCTAGTGCTGATTAAATTTTGATACGATTCGGAAAAGAACAACCTGCCTTTTTTTACGAAATGGCCCGCAAAAATTGTATATTTCCAATCTAACTCAACTAATCGACTAAATTTCATAAAATTTGGTAGATAAGTCACTTGTGGTCGACCCTGGTGCTGATTAGATTTTGGTACGATTCGGAAAAGAACAATCTGCTTTTTTCTAGGAAATGGCCCGCAAAAATTTCATGTATCCTCACTGGCTAAAATACTAATTGACCCAATTTCACAAAAATTGGTAGATAAGTTACTTGTGGGAAACTCTGTTGCTGATTAGATTTTGGTACAATTCGGAGAAGAACAACCTGTCTTTTTTTACAAAATTGCCAGTAAATCGCCAAAATCGAAAAAAAATACTATATATGGTCAAATGCACCAAATGAATTTTTGTTTTATACGCAATTTTTGACGTGGAAAAGAATATAACATACTCCATTATACTTTAGGACTAACCATTCTCAAGATATTTGAGATCTCTTGCATTTTTGTTACGCCGATTTCGGGAAAATGTCCAATTACCAAATAAAAACAAACATTGAATTAAAAATGCAAATTTAGTGTTATTTGGTGCAATAAAACTCAATCTAACGAATTAAAGAAATAAAGAAAATATGAATTTGAGTCTGCAGGGAAAGTCATGTGCTGCCCACATCAGATTTTTTAATAATCGAATAAGAGTTTTATAATTTAATAAGAGTATTTCTCTTCGGAAAGCGCAAAAATATAGCCATCGATCCATTGTTTATTTTATAGCGACATTTTAAAACAAAGGATATTTTGTATGATGCAGACGATAATTAAACCATATTCCGAATTCATGCCAGTCAGGGTTTCTTTTTTAACACTTTACAACAAAGTTGAAAAGTGTTTATGACTTTGTTCATTCTGTCTGTCTGTCTGTCTGTCTGTCTGTCCGTTAGCACGATAACTGCCGTAAAAATGAGTTTATCAAAATGAAATTTTAGTATGTTGTTCAGTCGGTCTGTAGGACCTATGGGAATATAAATAAATAATATCACCCAATTAGTTTTTTATTGAACCCGGGTTGAAAAAATGAAATACATTGAACCCTATGAGACCTAATTTTTCAAACATTTTTTAAGTAAATTTAAAATTCACGAATTGCTTCGAAATTTTTAGGAAATATTCAGATTATCCCATAGAATATATAAAAAAAAATTCAGTAAAATATGTTAAGTAGTTTTTTAATTAAAAAAAATATTTAATATAGGGAAAAAAACAAATTCAATTAAATTCTGACTTTGGGATATCTTCCAGAAAGAAAAAAAAGAGATATTATATAATAAATATCTCTCCATTTGTTTAAACGTTTTGCATATGGGAGTGGCTTCATATTTTAAAGTAAATTTGGTAGATAACAATTTTTCTTTTTTTTTAAATTTTATATAACTCTTCATGATAAATTTATTTGATGGCATTTTAAATGCACTTCCCTACGTCCTAGAGAGTTAAAATTTGGTACACAGCTTAAATTTGTTGAACATTTTATTCGACAAAAATTTGATGGATCTTTAAATATAGATCATACATTTTTTTCGAAATGGCCTGAAAATAATCCCCGTTCACTTCTATAAATCATTGTTGTAATATTGTTAAAAATTCTGATGTGGACAGCACATGTCTTTCGCTGCAGACTCATATTCGTTCTCTTTATTTATTCAATGATAATTTGAGTTTATCTGCACAACATAAGTATTTTAAATGACATTGAATTTACACGTTAAACTTAAATTTGGTTCTCATTTGATAGCTGGACTTATTGTCAAAGGTGGCGTAGCGAAAACGCGAAAAAACTAGAATATCTCAAGAACGGCTAGTCCTAGAGTAATGGGGTTAGTCTTATTCTTTTTGTTGTCAAAAATCACATATAAAATAGGAATTTAATTGATATAATTGAGCACACGTAGTCTTTTATTTTTATATATAACGATTTTTGCTGGCCATTTCGCAAAAATAGCCCATTCCTTTTTCCCGAATCGTACTAGAATAACCTACAAATGACTTATATACAAAATTTTGTTAAATTTGGTATATAAATCACTTGTCGGTTATTGAAATATTATACACCAAATTTTGTTAAATTTGGTTCATTAGTTTTTAGCTAGAGTGGATAAAGGCAATTTCTGCGGCCATTTCGCAAAGAAGGCAGATTCTTTTATTACGAATCGTACTATAATCTAATGAACATCAGGATTTCCCACAAAAAACATACCTACCAAATTGTATGAAATTCGGTCCATTAGTTTTTCAATTAGAGTGGATGTAATATCCACACAGACACACAGAAACATACACAGATACACCCTTACACACACAGACGTCTTCCTAAAAGTAGTTTTTTCGTGTTCTAGAAGTCCCAAAACGTGTAGATCCTTTGAAAATTCGAGTTCCGATCTTCGGCACGATTCCAATACTTTGAGTACATACACATACACATATATATTATCTGTGTATTATCTGTGTATCTAAATTCCGTGCCTATGCAATTACAATAGTTGTGATTTTAAATGATCCCTAAACTTTTATTATTTCTTCAAGGAAGCCTAATTTTAACATATGCAGAATGCAAATATCTCAAGCGATTGTAAGATGAATTACATAAGAATTGCTGAATTTTTTTCACACAAAATTATTTAGCTCTGGAGTCTGGAATACAAGTTATATGAATGAAATATTCATTGATTTTGCATAAAGAATCAGATGATTTATATTTCGATACAGTTTTAAATATTTAAGTATAATAAATTACTGTAGTACTGTGATAATGTAAAAGATATTACCACTGAATGAATCACATTTTAGAAATTTTTAAATGAAATTACATTTCAGTTGGAAAGTGTTTCATAATCAATGCTTATGCATGATTGATCTTTCTTGTTTTATTTAAATTTAATTGAAGGAGAAAATGAAAATCGTTAGAAGAATGTCTCTGTAGAATTCTTAGTAGATAAGCTTTTAAAAGTTTTAAAAGACATAGAGGCAAGCGATGTGGTCGAATCATCACCAAGTCCTTGGGCCTCACCAATCGTTTCAGTGAAGAAGAAAGATGGTTCTATGAGATTTTGCTTTGACTATTGAAGACTCAACTCCGTAACAAAGACAGCTATCGACTGCCAGGATGGTTCTATGAGATTTTGCTTTGACTATAGAAGACTCAACTCCGTAACAAAGACAGCTATCGACTACCAGGATGGTTCTATGAGATTTTACTTTGACTATAGAAGACTCAACTCCGTAACAAAGACAGCTATCGACTACCAGGATGGTTCTATGAGATTTTGCTTTGACTATAGAAGACTCAACTCCGTAACAAAGACAGCTATCGACTACCAGGATGGTTCTACGAGATTTTGCTTTGACTATAGAAGACTCAACTCCGTAACAAAGACAGCTATCGACTACCAGGATGGTTCTATGAGATTTTGCTTTGACTATAGAAGACTCAACTCCGTAACAAAGACAGCTATCGACTACCAGGATGGTTCTATGAGATTTTGCTTTGACTATAGAAGACTCAACTCCGTAACAAAGACAGCTATCGACTACCAGGATGGTTCTATGAGATTTTACTTTGACTATAGAAGACTCAACTCCGTAACTAAGACAGCTATCGACTACCAGGATGGTTCTATGAGATTTTACTTTGACTATAGAAGACTCAACTCCGTAACAAAGACAGCTATCGACTACCAGGATGGTTCTATGAGATTTTGCTTTGACTATAGAAGACTCAACTCCGTAACAAAGACAGCTATCGACTACCAGGATGGTTCTATGAGATTTTGCTTTGACTATTGAAGACTCAACTCCGTAACAAAGACAGCTATCGACTGCCAGGATGGTTCTATGAGATTTTGCTTTGACTATAGAAGACTCAACTCCGTAACAAAGACAGCTATCGACTACCAGGATGGTTCTATGAGATTTTACTTTGACTATAGAAGACTCAACTCCGTAACTAAGACAGCTATCGACTACCAGGATGGTTTTATGAGATTTTGCTTTGACTATAGAAGACTCAACTCCGTAACAAAGACAGCTATCGACTACCAGGATGGTTCTATGAGATTTTGCTTTGACTATAGAAGACTCAACTCCGTAACAAAGACAGCTATCGACTACCAGGATGGTTCTATGAGATTTTGCTTTGACTATAGAAGACTCAACTCCGTAACAAAGACAGCTATCGACTACCAGGATGGTTCTATGAGATTTTGCTTTGACTATAGAAGACTCAACTCCGTAACAAAGACAGCTATCGACTACCAGGATGGTTCTATGAGATTTTGCTTTGACTATAGAAGACTCAACTCCGTAACAAAGACAGCTATCGACTACCAGGATGGTTCTACGAGATTTTGCTTTGACTATAGAAGACTCAACTCCGTAACAAAGACAGCTATCGACTACCAGGATGGTTCTATGAGATTTTGCTTTGACTATAGAAGACTCAACTCCGTAACAAAGACAGCTATCCACTACCAGGAATTGGCAACACTTTAGATACCCTCTCTGGCAACAAGTGGTTTTCAACTCTAGATCTCAAGAGTGATTACTGGCAAGTGGAGATCCATCCTGATGATAGAGAAAAGACAGCTTTTTCAGTCGGCCAAGGACTCTAGCAGTTTAAAGTGATACTTTTTGGGCTTTGGAATGCACCAGCAACATTTGAAAGTCTAATGAAAACCGTGCTGAAACGATTCACCTGTAAATCCTGCCACCTCTATTTAGACGACATAATTATTGTTGGACGGTCATTTAAGGGTGAGCGTCAGTCTTTTTCGGCCTATAGTTGGCGCAATGACATTTTATGTCAAATGAGGATAGCACGCCAATTCTGGCTTCTCATTTATTGTCACCCAACAAAACCCAGCCAAACGGGAATGATGCGTAATAAAACCGTACTTGAACTTGTTTCTTGGAATTTCGTTTGTGGTCATGGTCAGGCAGCTGTATTCTCCGAAGGGAAAAGAAAAGAGCCCCCTTCAGTGGGGGATGTTCCCTGGGAAACTCATCTGGTGACTGAAAGTGCACTAGGAAGAATACTGGCATAGTAAAGAAATCGCTAATTTCGATGCAAACAGCTAATCTATATAAGTAAAATTGAAAAACTGTCTGTCTGTCTCATCATCAAGGGAGAATGGCTGAACCGAATTTAATGAAATTTTGTGGGTAGCCTTGAAATAGCTCCATTTAAAATTTAGTCTATGTTTCGAGTTTCTAAGACCAGGGTTTGTCTAGATATTAATTAAAAACGAACAATTAAATATAGCATTATGCAGACGATATTATTTCCGTCAATTTATTGGAAAAGAATTATATCATGATATCATGTCACGTGGCAGGCGATTAAATCTTTTCCGATATAAAATAAATTTCACAGATGTTGCACTTTTGATTGGATTATATCAATTACGGTCTTCACATTATTATTATTGATATTTTCAATGTATTACGTCATTGTTTTATTTTAGCAAAAATTGTTGAAACTTATATTGTAAGTAGTGCGGATAATATTCTACAAACGCACAGGTATCTTCTAATCTACGAGAATATAAGTAGTACAAGCATATTGACATATATTTTGACGTATATTGGCATACATTGGAATGAATTACGGCTTTTAGATTTAAAGATTACGGGATTATTGATGTTTTCAATTTATTATGTCATCTGTTTAATTTTGGCAAAGATTTTAGAAACTCATATGTTGTAGTACATGTAATCTACTAATACACGGATATACTTTCTAATATTCGCGAATGTAAGTAGTACGGGTCCCATACAATTTTAGCGCTTTTATTTTGCATATATTGGTTCAATTTCATATTTTTTGTACATCCTGGTCCCGCAAACGGGACCAGGATATTTTATTCTTCAGATCTGTCCGTGAAGATAAGCTTGCATAGCGAGAACAGATATTCTTAAATTTCTTTTTAGGAGCAAATATTTAAATTAACAATATGATTTAGTATGCTATAGGAATTTTCACATGATCGGGAATTTAAATTTCTTTATATTATATACTCCGTACAAAGAACGGGTATACTGCTAGTAAATGTATAAAATGAATAAATATGATAATAATGATTACAGTTTACTATACATTGATGATAATCTGAGATGGAATTCTCAGAATTTCATACATTTTTATTACATATAGTTGACTTTTTCAGATTCAATATCCAGTAAATACCATAATCGAAAATAACACATTTATTTGATGCATTTAGTCCGCTTTGCACCGTTCAAGAATTAAAAATGTTTCTTTCAGAATTATTTAGATCTTGTATTTTGAAAATGTAACATTTTGAGGATAATTTTGCCCTTTTGAATTCATTGTTTGATTATAGATTAATCGAAGTCATAAACATTCAAGTAATCTAATAGTGCGTATTATACAATTATATCTCTTTTCAGCTTTTAGTCTGTCTAAATATAAAATTTTATGGGGATGCTTTTATTTGTTCTGATGTTATCCTGTCTGTAATACAGACAGGAATAACGATATCCAATAACAACCGAACCATATTCAAGTGGTCATCAAACAGATGTCTTTGTAAAATTCACAAAATTAGAAAATTTCTGTACTCTAACAATGTTTGGATTTCGAATCGATGTATATAGTTATGTGCCACTCTAGATGTGTTCATTTTCTTTGAGACTTGGAACCCGTAGTAGTAGACAGACATCACTCGAGAGGGAGAGCCTGAACCCCAAATATTTCTGATATGAAAAATCAGAAACCATCAGAATCATCTGTAAAAGATCAGAATCGCCTGGCCGCAGTGTTTCTTTCAGGACATTTTAGCCGGTGGAGCGAATGATATTTTAGGGGGGGGGGGGGGAGTTTTTTATTTTCCCTATATAAATATATCTAAATGCTGTCACATAAATAGAAACTAGGTTGACATAAAATGTCTTCTGGGGGTGTTGCCTCCCCCCCCCCGAAGGTATGCCTGAAAGAAAACTGCCTGGAGTGTCTCAGTCTTCCCCTAGAAACAATTTAGTATTTTCCCATGCTACAACCAATATTCTGCGAATTATCTTTCCTTTGCAATCGTAAATAATACTATTTGAAATTTATTTCGAATAATTCATATTTTAATCACGCCAGTGGCATAGTCTGGGGGCATGTAGTTTTAGTTTTTATAGAATGTATCTACACTTAGCTTGAATGTATCTACTCTTACACATTCGTTGCTGTTATGCTGTCACTTGGACATTACTATGCTGTCACAAACGTCAAAAATAAAAAATTTCGTAATTTTTTGTCGAATTTCAAAAAATTTTATCTACTAGTTTGATTTTATAACAAAGTCGGATATAAAGTTTCATGAAAATCCATAGTTGTGGTACCTATTGTGTACACAAGAAATAGACCACAGATTGACATCACTCTAAAAATAGTCAAAACGTATTCAGGAGGCACTAAAATCTATATTGGCATCAAAATTTCGAAATTGACAATTTTCGCGAAAACAATACTTTATACTATATTCAATGGTATAAGAAAGTAAATTTTACGGTTCAGTGGCATAACGCCAGGGCAAGCAGGAACTACAATGATGGGGGAGGGGGGGGGGCGGTCTTTCGAAGGTACAACTGCAGCAATAAAGATCATATAAATAGTAGGAAGGGGTCCTGATGGAAAATCCCGATATAGACCCCGTTACGTCACTGTTACGGTGAAAGGTAAGGTATTCATGAAGATAATAATCTGCTGGGCATCAAGCCTGTTATGAGCTACTTGTATAAAGTACATTCAAACAAAAGTAGTGTTGGCCAGAGACCGAGTAGGTAGAGCGAGCAATGGTCTCAATATTTTTAGAGGAATATAATAAAGATTATAAACATAATTAGTTCATATATACATTACATATACAATCGTCAATACATATGTAAAATGGAAGCATAGCCTCCATATATATCGATTTCTTTTTCTAGTAGATATGCATTTCAACTTAGCTTTTGCACTATTGACTATTATATGTACGATTCTTTCAATAAAGCTTTCGTAGATTTTCAGCAGAAAAGGTATGCATGTTCTGTTGAAAAATTTAACCTCCACCCCAAACACAAGATTATGGCCCTTCCCCATATATTTATTCCAAAAAAAAAAGTTATCCCTAAATATTTTTTCCAAAATTTTTAACAATAAATATTTATTCTAAAAATTCTTAATTGCGGGGTTTCAATTCAAGGCACTTCAACAACTGCTCACGTATGGCAAGAGTATGCAAGTGCTCTTTCCTGCCCCTTAGTCAATAAAGCTCTTGGTTTGGATTCAGAAGTCAGAACCAGAGAAGTCATTTTCTAAATAATTATAATCCTTCATACCTCAGCTGTATTCTGTACCTTTTATGATACGCAAGTAATGTTTTTCCTAAATTTTCTACATCACATACACATTTAGGTACCCGGAGGTCATTTATGTCTTTCGTGGTCCTTTCAGACATTTATCTTATTTGAGTATCCAATTTCACACAAAATAATTTTAGAAGGTTTGAGTATTCGGATTTATTACAGAATTACAAATCTTTTCAAAAGGCTAAAAATGCTTTAAAATTAAACTGCTACAAAAATAACTATAAAATAAAATTTTTGCTAAAAACCCCAGCTTCTTACTTCAATATAGAAAGGCAGTTCAGCCACACCAGCAAACGCAAGAACTGGATTTCCTGCATTTGAAACTGGTTCATACTAATTACTTCTTTTAATTTTACTTTATGTTGAATTATTAATAGCTATATTATATTAGGATAACCCACAAGTGACTTATCTACCAAATATTGAAAAGTTAGGTCAATTAGTTGTTTGAGCTAGACTGGATACATACACTGTATACTATTTTTAATGTGACAGACAAACATGCCAGTCACATTAAAAAGAGTACTCTAAACATATAGATCTGCAGAAAACTCATGTTGCAATTTTTAACACAATACCAATACTTTTTCTATATATTGTAGGGAAAGTAAAATTTAATTAAAGACAGTACATTAAAGTAACATTGACAAAAAAAAAATTTGTAATTATATTAATGGATTATATTAATGGCAATAAAATTTCAGGTACAGAAATTTTTGATTGCTGAAGAGAAAATTCAAAATTCTGTAGATATAATGATATTAAAAATTATTGAGGCTAAGTACAAAAGCAGAAGCAGTATGGGATGTTTAGGTGGTATGTTTTTGCATGAAAAAAATTAAAGTAAGAAAGTTGATGTTGAAAGGAAGAGCCAAAAAAATTACTTGTTGCAGAAGAGGTCAGAATGACAGTATTATTAATGGCAATAAAATTTCAGGTACAGAAATGTTTGCTTGCTGAAGAGAAAATTCTAAATTCCATAGATATAAAGACTTAATTTATGAAGATCATATAGCCATACTGTCAAGGGATAGCATCTTTCATGGAGGACATTGTTTCTAAAATAGAAACTTGCATATAGCAATCAAGAACCATGAGTCAAAATAAAATTTTGATAACACATGTTGCTATTTATTATATCCAAAAATAACTAATTGCATTGAACTTGAAAGTTGATAATTATAATTTACCACTTCTGTTAATTTTATAAGCAATAGTAAAGAATTAACCACTAAATTTTTGCATCATGAATTTAAATAACTACAGAATTCCTAGAATACATATATTTTCAACTGCATACTTTTTACAGGCATTCAACAAAAAACCTCTCAATTCTAAAATATTGTATTGTAGAATATTCATGAAAAGAAAAAATTGCTAGTGTACTTATGTCAAATCTTTATCATTCAAGTTTCAGATTCACTTTACTTGATATGAAGAATATATCATAAGTATATAAGAAAAGACACTTGTATGCCCCTGATATCTGATACAGTTTCACATTAAAATTGCATTAATACTTATAGATAACATTAGTATGAATACATTCTTAATATGAATGGTGATGTTTTGATATGCAACTACCAATTCCCCAGATGCTCTTGAAAAGACTACTATAAAAAAAATTAACATCCACAAACACCAGTACTAACTTATAAAATACATCAGGCCTGTGAATATTCAAATCACTTTGCATTAAGTGATTTGAAGTCATAAAAATATCTCCCTTATGCATAAAAAATAATTTGTATTCAGTTAATAAATTTTAAGCCCTGTTAATATTATATACTTTGTTAAGTACAGGTTAATGTTAATGAATGCCTATTTTCCTTTAGACTATCAATTTTCTACGATCATTATAAATTTTTATACCAACATGTTTATATATTTCTGAGTTAGTGTTCGTAAGTTTAACTAAATTACTGATGTGCAATTACTAATTCTTCACAATAGCAACATTTGAACTTACTGTTGGAAAAATTTTAGAATTACATTTTATGCAACTATGATTCGACATGTGGCTGGATAGCAATTGGTTTTAGCTTGAAAGATGAAAAAAATGTTTATATTAACTTCAATACCTAAAACAGTAACGTGGTCTTATTTCTTTGTGTTATATAACATAATTTGTCTTAACTATTTTCTGAAAAATTTATACGTTCAATCATAATGGTTAATTTTTAACGTATTATGATTTAAACAGTTTTTACAAAGTTTACACGAACAGTTTATATACTAGCTTTGAAAAAAATGTACCATATTCACTTTCAAAATACTATTTTATATTAACAAGTGAAAAAAGGTAAACAGTAAAAGTTAATATTTTACAAAGGGGAAACATACGGATGCAATTGAAAAAATTAGCACAATTTACTTCGCAGCAGATTGTTGAATTTTGAAGAAAATAAATAACACAGATATGCAATTTAACATTTTATTGAGACGGCAAATCTTAACATTTATACAGATTTCTTAGTATTTTGAATAGTCATAGATGCAATTATAGATCATTTAATACATATTTTAAATAATCTGTTATGAGTCATGACGAATCTCTAATTGATGAGGTTCAAACAATCTGAAAAGAGTAACCTGAAAGATCAAGGTATGATTAAATACAATTAAAATAATAATGAAATTTCAATATATATTTCACACTTTCAAAAATGTCATATTTTGAAACTAATAATTATTTTGATATGAAATTTTCAGCCCCATACACTAGTACTTTTAAAAACTAGAACTGCAATTTGATGCAAAAACATCCTTTGTAACACTGTACAACATAGTTGAAAAGTGTTTATATATAACTCTGTTCATTCATTCTGTCTGTCCATTCGTACGATAACTGCCATAAAAATGACTTTATGAAAATCAAATTTTAGTATGTTGTTCAGACAGTTTGTGGGACATATGGGAATATAAATGAATAATATTACCCAATTAGTTTTGGATTGAACCCGGGTTGAAAAAGTGAAATACATTATACCCTCTAGGACTTAAGCAAAGTTAAAATTCACAAATTGCTTTGAAAATTTTAGAAAATATTCAAATAAAAAAAAATTGAGCAAAATGTGCTTGGTAGTTTTTAAAATAAAATTTAAAATAATAATGGCACCCATATTATATGAAGAAATCACATGAGCCACTTGAAAATAAAATATTGCATCCAACTTATTTCCCAATGTAAAATTCGTGATTTAAAGTTCTTTTAAATTTATATTTAGTTTTGCATCCATCCTAAAACAGCTTATTTTTTGTGTAATTTGTGACAGCAATATGGTTCACAATGTTGGACAATGTATAGGCAAATGATGGTGTATCAAGTGCCTGGCTATTTGTAATAAATATTGCATATTTGCACTGTATGCATTTTAATATTTAAATTCAACATTATGTTTAAAAGGTTTTCAGCGTAATGAATTATATAACCTGATGAAAAATAACTTAAATTTTGCTATTCTAAATCTGTAAATTGTAATGGTGATAAAGATATTTCTCAAATTATACAGCTTGACACAAGATTAAAAATTTGAAATTTAAATAGAGATACTTTTCAAATTATACAGTTTGACACAAAATTATAAATTTTCATATAAAACTTGAACTTTCAATATAGAAAATGGTCTCAACTTAAGGAAAATCCTAATTCAGTAATTGTAAGAGTCCATCAAAAGGAGAAGCGAAAAGAACACATTTTTCAAAATAAGCAATTTGGCACAAAATTAAAATTTGTCATATAAAATTGGAAAGTATTTATAACTTATATAACAGTAGATAATGGTAAATTGCAATAGAATCCACCACCAGCAGAAGGGAGATTGAGATATTTTTAAATTATACAATTTGCAACAAAATTATAAATTTTCATATAAAACTTGAACTTTCAATACAGAAAATGAGTCCATTGCATGAGTCCATCAAAAGTAGGAGTGAGAAGAACATCTATATATACTAATTGCCAAGTGTCCGTCTGTCTGTCTGTCACGCTTTTTTTAGGCACTTCCCGAATAGATAGAGACTTGCAATTTGGTACACGACTCGGTCGTTCGATAAAACCACCTGGAAAAATCGAATTTTTCGAAAACATTCTATAGAAGGGGTGCCCTACACCAAAACGTTCGAAAAGTGAAATGATGGGAAAGCATGCTTTGCGATGAGATAGACTTCAAATTTGGTGCATGGGTAAATCACTCGAAAGGAAAAAGTGTACAATTTCAGATTTCAAATATTTTCTTGATATTTGGTATATAAGCCAATCATCAGATAAAAACTTAAGATGAACAGAGATTTTCAGAAATGTTCATTTATGGGTCTGCTTCACAGAAAAACATTCGAAAGGGGAAATGATAAATTAGCATGCTTCGGGGTGAGATATAGACTTTAATTTGGTGTACGGGTAGATAGTTCTAAAGGAAGAAGTGTGCAATTTAAGTTTTCCAATATTTTCTTCTTTAGAGGTTCTGCATACCAAAATATTCGAGTTGCCGAATAAATATGAAACGTGAATTATTCGAAAATTTACATTATTCAGGTGTTGCTTATTGTGAGACCGTTGATATTCAACGGGTATTCGTCTAGTATCTTTTAAAATATACAATTCAGCACGAAATCAAAACTTGTCATATAAAACTGGAAAGTATGTATAACGAGTATAAATATCACAGTAGATAATGGTAAAATGTAGTAGAATCCGCCACAAGCAGAAGGGAGATGAAGAAACATTTCAAATTATATATACAGTTTGGCACAAAATTTTAAATTTTCGTATAAAACTTGAACTTTCAATATAGAAAATGGTCACAATTTGAAGAAAATCCTAATTTGGTAATGGACAATTCCGATTTTTTTTAAATGATCTTAAAATCAATTGATATTTATAGAGAATTTTTTTCTGATTTCAAATATCCAAGCGAAAATCTCATAAAATAATTATTTATTTAAATATCAAGAAATGAAAAAGAGCAAAATCTACTCAAACACAAAACGGCTCATGATTGGCTGTGACGTCACACGGCCTGTTTGACCTGTGATGCAACATTCTACTATGTGCTGTTTCTACTGAGATATTTGCAAGTAGTTGGCGTCTAATTTTGTTTACAATTTGTTTTTAATTGTTTTACCCATTTGTTCTTGGTCTGCTTGAGTTTAAATTATGTGTTCCTTATTTAATTTTATTGTAAACATGGATTCTGGTTTTGTTAAAGGGCAATTGGACAATTTGTCTAAGATCGATTTTACTGTGATGGTGCTCTCTTTCAGAAATAATAAATATTTTGTGACAGCTGAAACTCGAGATGTAAACTTGATACCCTTTTCTTGAAGGTTTATAACAATAATAATAATAATAATTATTATTATTTTGTGAATTACATTTACGTTTAAGATATCTGTGGTGGAAATCGGAGCATTACAAAAAATGCAAACACTTTGGATGCCAAATGTGATAGATAGATCTCCGAATGTGATAGATAAAAATGTACATATTATTTTGTTGTTTCGTTGGTTCAAATTATGAATACATGAAATAATTTTAATACTTTGGAACTTTTTTAGAAAACACTTAAAGCGTCTATCGGAGCAAGTGGTTTTTAATTTTTCCTACTTTCACTCAAACTTCAAAAGATAGATATAAATAGTAAGCGACAAAAATATGTACTAGTAAATTTAGTTTCTGAATCTACTTTTTGAGAAAAAAAAGCTAATATATTGAACCTTACTGACTTAGTTTTCGAGTAATCGTCTTGACAAGTCGAAGAAGATTGAAAAATGTTCATTTTACAAGTTTGTAATGCTTATATCTTAAAAACTAAAAGTGCTAGCTATGAACAATAAGCAAGAATTTGAAGCTCTTTTAAAGTCTTGCAAGTGTATATAATTGGGTTTTGGATCGAGTGGTTCTAATTTCGATAGCTTAGTTACCTTGATAGCTTATAACCTTGATTTTCCATAGCTGGGAAAGTTGCAATATTTAAAATATCACGATTGCTGCAGCTCAGTGTTTTTACTTACTCCTTGGTGAAATATGGATGCACAAGGACGAGATATTTTATTTTTTTGGAAAAAATTATAAGTTTAAATAAACTTGAGGATTCTAAAGATGTTTAATGATTGGTGAGGTTTGAACATAATACATGGAAATATACATAATCCAGTAAGTAATTATGTGCCGCCAGACAAGTTTATAAATTAATTTGAATGTAAAATCTCGTCAGATATATTGTTAAGTTTAATATATATACTGCAAAGCAAGTTAAAAAAATTTCATTTTTTGAGAAAATTGCATATCTAGAGTCAGAGTATCCAGATGAAATCGGGACAAAAACTAAAAGTGCTAGCTAGGTATAAGCAGTTAGCAAGTAATTTGTAGCACTTTGAAAGCCTGTAAGCGAAACAAATGAGTGAAAAAAATGAACAAATTGAATCTTTATTTTACAAAATATTATTTACTTAAAACCATTTCGGCTCCCATCAGACTGGACGACCGACCACTGAATATATATATATATATATATATATATTTGTAATGTGCTCCGTAATTTTTTGAGTGCAGCCTTTTATAGTTAAGTTTGTTATACAGTAAATTTAAACCAAAAGTTTAGATTGAGCGTTGTATTTTTTCTGGGAATTAAAAATAATATTTATGTATTTATGTTTATATGTATATATATATTTTTGCATATATTTTTTATTATATGTATATATGATGTGAGGATTCTAAATATAATATCTAATAATTTATTTTTAAATTAAAAGCAGTTTTAAATTGTTTCTTATAATACGTATTATATTTAAAAACCTATAATAAACAGTAAATCATTTATGATTCTGAATAGGTGAATGAATTTTAAATTATTTTCCATTTAATTTCTATTCCTTTTGTGCAATGTTTCAAATTTGTGATTCATTTTTTTAGATAAAATCTATTTTATAACTTTTCAAAAGCACATGTACTTAATGAAAATACTAAATTACAACTGCTCACTGCAGTATATACAGATATAAAAAAATTTTATGCAAGGAATTTTTTATATTCACTAAACTAACTGTGAACATCACACACTAAACCGGGTACAAAGTCAATAATCCACTTTGAGTCTCGCTTTAAATTCATTCATAATAGCAAAACTAAAAGTAGAGTGCCGAGCCAGTAGTGGACACAAGTAGTGGATTTTCAAAGTTTATTAAATCATAAAGAAATAACTTCTCATAAAATGGCTTTGAAAAGTGTATTATACAGTCACTGATTTATTATCATAATATACGTAATGAACACTCTTTAATGACAGTGGTGAATTTTGTTTACAATCTGGCTTCCTGCGCTTCACCTAACTTTTCACGAAAAACATTTTTTGGCACAGATATAAATATTTTATCTGATGATGGAAAACTAGGAGTCGGGCACATTGGAGAGATACAATACTTATAACTATTCGGAAGTTTGGGACAGAAGAAACAATTATAATTATCGGAACTTTACGAATGTAACCAAACTAATATACCAATTCTCAAAGACGAGAGCCGCGGACGAACCTGGTGATGTCACATTCTGTATGCGCCAAAATGGACCGTTTTCCCGCCACAATCAGAAAGGCGAACTTTGACTGCTAATAAAACGTGAAATACAGCTCTAAGAATAAAAATTTTTGTATTTTTGTCCGTTTTGGAATGAATAAAAAATTTAAAAAAAGAGACCGGAATTGTCCATTGTACAAGTCCATCAAAAGCGGGAGTGAGAAAAACATATTTTTCAAAATATGCAATTCAACACGAAATCAAAACTTGTTATATAAAACTGGAAAGTATCTATAACGAGTATAAATATAACAGTAGATAAGGGTAACAGAGACCGGAATTGTCCATTGTAAGAGTTCATCAAAAGCAGGAGCATGAAAAACATTTTTCAAAATATATTCAATTCAGCACGAATTAAAAACTTTTCATATAAAAATTGAAAATATTTATAACTTGAGTAAAAATATAACAGTAGATAATAGTATATTGTAATAGAATCCACCATAAGCAGAATGGAGATGAAAAAACATTTTAAATTATACAGTTTGGCACAAAATTAATTTTCATATATAGAACATGAAATTTCATTATAGAAAATATTCACAACTTGAAAAAAATTCTTGAAGGATATCGTCAGCTTAAAAATATACGCAAAAGTACACTATGAAAGTATTCTAATGAAGATACCATACAATTGAATTTTCAATTCTGTCATAATGTTTCCCTTATATTATATCCCTATGTGTGTATAAGGAAGGTTATATTTCACAGCAATGGTGAAATCCACAGAATTAAGTGTTAAATCAAAGAAAAGTTTGGAAAGTTTACCTCTGTGTCAATTGTACCATCCACTTCTTGTTGATCTGAAATGAATCCAGTCTTTGGGTATTTTACATGTTTAGATTGGAGTAATGGAACATGACTTTGCGCATCACGGCTTCAAATTTCTCCAATTATCAGCTTCATGCTGGGACTTTTCAAAATGTCCCTTTAACAAAGAGGATTTAACATATTACAAACAAATTTTTGAAAACATTGAGAACAAAACTATCACTAAACTTGCACTCTGGTGTATGTATATATATATATATATCACAGTGTCTATTGAATTGCATTAAAAAAGTTCAGAGTTTTTTAAAAAGCGGTGAAATGCTTTTTTTTTATATGTAATTTTTGGTTAATATTGCATTGTTCTCAACATATTTTCATGGAGTGTTGATAAGTTGTTGCTAATTAAGAAATTAATTTAATCACAATTAAAAAAGAAATTTGTATTTATTAAGTGCAAATGCAATGCAATTTGAAGTGTATTGATTATAATTATTTTATGCAGTACAACTCAATTCAATGAATATAAATAAGAAAATAAAGAAAACAGCAATTTAATTAAACAGATTAAAAAATTAGGGCATATAATGCATATATATCTTAAATATTTTGGCAATATTTACTTTAATAATTTACTTTTATTAATAAATCAAGTTTAAGTTATAAAACTTTATTAAGTAACTTTTGATTTGATATGGCAGTAATTACGGTCCATTTAGAAGTTATATTTTGCCTCACTAATTCTGTCCTTAGTGCTAATTATTTACTAACTAGCTGCGGGAATTTTACTCCCGACAGCGGAAAAACTGATACATTGTTATTCGCCTAATGTGAACCACAATTTATGTAAACACACTGATGAAAATGTATTTATTGAATAAACTAAAATTTGCATGTTTGAAAGAGCTCTGCATACCCAATCGTATGCTTTTTGGAAAGTGCTGTAGATGTAAAAACATTTATTTTTACATAAAAAACATTTTTACACTCAGGGCAACATTTTTTTAGTACTACTAATACATGAAATAGTTGCACTGCACAAATGTTGGAAAATTAATACTTTGTATATTCTAACAGCAACAGAAATTAAATCCGCGATGGTTTGTTTATGTTTCACAAGAAAATAAAGCATATTCAAAGAGAAAAAAATTTGCACTACTTACGCTTGATTTCTTTCAATCGTCTGTTCCTTTGAGATTTCGACATTTTGCAGCGCTTCTTCGATTTATTTTTATTACTTGTTGAGGTTTTTAAAAGGATCGGTATAATGGTATGCATATTCTAAAGGAAATATAATTAAACATAATCAAATAAATTGCTATAAAGAAAGACAAGACGTGACTTTAAGGGTACTCAATCTGTATTGAATGTCAACACATTGATAGGGTTACTCTAAATTTCATCTTGGCATCTTTTGAACAGAAACTTGAAGACAAAGCTGCAGTCCTCGGTGATGTACATTTGGACCACTTACTCAAATTTATAGAATAAGAAATTACCTTTCCGTGATTATGGTATTATTTTATATAATCTGTTGTTGTACTTAATAGCGTATTAGAAGGAATAGCCATTTAAAAACATTCATTAAAAATAAAAAGAGTCGATATGAATTAAATTACGACAACAGATGGCAGCACCAAAAATATTTTGAATTAAAATAATAAATATATTCTATATTTTATTGAGAATTAAATTTAGTGTTAATCTAATCTAAGCATTGCATTTTATTTTTTAGAGAAAAATTCGCAATTGTTTGAGTAGAATTTTGGCGATACAAGTGTCCCGCGAAAGCTAACAAAGCGCGGATAGGGCAGATGATTTACTGACGCTCACCCTTAACGAACATCTACAAAACAGCAGAAATCAAAAAATTAGAACCTTCAATAATTTTACGTAAATAATTATCTCTTATGTAATTTTTCATTAGAAAACGATTGATACAAATTTTAAAACGCTAGCATGAACCGTTCTCGAGATATTGCACTTTAACCCTTTGGCCGTTACGCTTTCTCGGGGGAAGACTCCTCCCCAGCGTTAGCGTTTCAAACGCTTTATACAGCTTTGATTGTTCTGTTTCGCCCTAGATGGCAGCACTAATAAATAAATCTCTGATTTCTGCTGTTTTTGTTTAGAATTTTCGCGACGTCTGACGTTTTCCTTACATATGAAAGTACGCGAAGTCTCCTGGTTTGCAGAAAAAAAAGGAGAAAGGAACAGTTAAATCTTTTTTATTCCGATGACAGTAACAATAAATATTCATTTGTGAAAAAAATTGCGAAATGAAACGCGATTTTACTGTAAAGACTGTGATGTAGAACTGTGTTGCACCTTATTTTAAAATTTATTACAATATGAAAATTTTTTAAGAAATTAAGTGATGCATTTACAGGAAAGTCACTACATTTTATACATATTCTATAAAATAATTAAGATTTATTTACTTATTGTTTTACTTAATGTTCAATTGTATTCATTTATAGCGATGACGAGGAATGCGTTCCCTCTACAGGGAAATCAACATTTGCTCTCGCTTGAAATCAACATTTGCTCGCGTATTTTTGAGGGTCTAATAGGTTAGTTCATGATTTAATAAGGATTTTGTCCTGCATACCTTTGATTACATACCTTATTACATTGGATACACACTAATGTTGGATACTGCAACTGCTCTTTAGAAATATGTGCTTACCATTTTTTACTTATTATCATGTTATTTATAATTACTTAGAATTTTAAATATATGGCATTCAAATTATTGCTATTCAATTAAAGCTAACTGGAATCTAAATTGTTTTGTTGCTAATTATAACGTCAATAAACCATTTAGTTTGTTGCTAATTATAACCTTTTGTTGCTAATTATAACGTCAATAAACGTTTTCTTAGTTTGTTTTAAAATTTTATTGTTGTCACATTAATTAAGAAAACTGCCTAGGCACTTGTAAAATTAAGCTTTGTTAAATAATTGAGAAGTATTTAAAATCATTCAATGTTTAAATAAAATGTATATTTTATCAGGTTAGCTTGTGTCATTCATTGCATTTACCTAGTGTACTTAATATGTTGTCATAAATTATTCAGTTTCCTGCAAATATTTTAAAATTATTTTAATAATGTTGTTAGTTGTGTGATACTTTATAATAGACTACCAGTATGCCCGTTCTTCGTACTGATTATATAATACAAGAAACTTAAAATTCAGAATTTGATGTGAAGTTTTAATATTTGGAGTCTCTATTTTTGAAATTTTATAATAATTCTATTGAAAAGAAAATAGGTGAGTTCTACCGTGATGAGATAATAAACAGACAGATAAATGTACAACATACAATTTTAAGTATACTGTTAATAGCAGATATACACAGCATTGTCCATGATTTAAAATATGTGCAAATTCCTGCAGTATTCCAAATGACATTATTACTCAAAACATTTTATTAAAATATTTCATTTAATTCTTCTAAATTTAATTCTCATTTTTGTGTTTTCTATACAAAATTATCTTCACACGCAGATCTGAAGAATAAAACATCCTCGTTTGAAAACAAATTATAAAATATATATGAAATTGGATCCCCCCAAATTTTTCCTGGTCATCTATCGGCTTCTCCCTTTTTTTATTGACTGTCTACTGGTCAGTTTTCTCACGCTATAGAACTTCAAAAGAGCCAACCTTCACAGTGATGTTCCCACTTCCGGCTGGAACGAATCCTTTTCAACTTGAAAAGATTGGGGTGATGTTATCCTTTTCACTTGAAAACATCAAGTGTCCGATTAAATGCATGTGTAGTTAATGCATGCTCATCCATTCCTTCTGCTAGAAATGCATTTCAGCAGCTCAATGCATTATATTCTTTCATAGAAATATCATATAAATGACATTCTATTTTCGAAAAGATTCGCTTATTAACAAATACTTCTTCTGGAGGCTCTTCAACTCTACAATCACTAAGTGATACGTTGTGGTCTTCCAGAGTTAAAGCCATAAAAGCACTACTTTATAATTTTGAAGTGGTGATTTTAACACTGGAAGAATTATCTGTAAACAATTTTCTCAATGGTGGAAAACCCGAAGCCCTTTTAGCATGCATGACATCGTTCGAATTTTTGTTCACTTTGTTTGTATTGAACAGTGTTTTTGATCTCAATGCAATACTCTCTCAAAGTATCTTCAGTCATCTGATCTTAATTTTCAGACTGTGCAAGCTTTGGCTAAAGCTACTATTGAAACTGTTCTTTTCGCACTGATGCCTATTTCAATCAAGTGTGGAGTTTTATGACAGAACTTTACGAAAAAAATTCTTATTCTGGACCAAAACTGAAAAGGCGTAAAAAAATTCCAAGCGAATTCGGAGGCGGTGAAAAAAAAATCCCCATAATGATGTTAAATCATATCACAGAATCACTATTCAATATGAAATTATAGATTCAGTATCGAATGAAATTGAGACAGGATTTAGTTTTGTTTGCCCTTAGTTCAATATTATCTGGACTAGATGTCGAAAAAGAAAAAGAAAATGTTTCAATCATATGCAAAGTATATGACTTTCAGAAAAAGGAATTGCTGTGTGAATTGCGACTGTTTTATTCAATGGTGAAAAATGAAAACATAGACCATCCCAATTTTAAAAGTCGCCTGGATTATTTTAAAGAGCGGAGTTTAAAAAATGTGTTTACTGTCATAACATTACTAGTTAAATTGTTTTTGACTGTGCCAATCAGTTCAGCCAGTTGTGAAAGGTCTTTTTAGTGTCTTAGGAGGCTGAAAAATTATCTTCACAGTACAATGGGACAAGAAAGACTTTCATCTTTAGCTCTGTTTTAGCTATAGAATAAGATATACCACTGGATTATGATGATATTGTAACAAAATTTTCTCTTCTTCCAGACTCTTAAGAACCGGCGTTTAAAACTTCAATAAAAGGTAAATAAATATAGATATTTGCATTTAGAAAAATTATGTTAACAACAATTATGTTAACACAATTATGTACAAAAATTGTCTTAACAATAACTATTTTTCTCAACATCAATTCAATTTTGTGACCCCCCCGTTAACGAACATTTTATTTATTTCATATTGTGAATTTTCATACATACAAATCTCGCACGCCGAAATGGAATGCTGAAATGCCGCCCCTGGATCAATATATACTAAAATGAAAGTGCTAAAATGGTATAAAAATGGTTATAAAATTTTCTTTTATATCAATTTCTTTATTATTTAAATCGGAAAAAAATTAATGATCATCTGCCTAATAAACACATTTGATAGAATTGTGTTGCTAAGCATCATGATATAATTTTCTTAATAAATTTGCAGAAAATATATCATCTGCATAATTCTATTTTTATGGAAGGTTTAATTGTGGGATTTTATTCATATCTCGACAATCCCTGGTCCCAGAAACTAGAAATATGGACTAAATTTTAAGTAGGGCTACTTCAAGGCTACAAACAAAATTTTCATGAAATTCGATGCTGCAGTTCTACCGTGATGATGAGATAGATAAACACACAGACAGAAAGATGTATTTTCAATTTTATTTATATAGATAAAAAAATGTCATTCTCTTTTTAAGATATTGTCAATATTAAGAAATCGTATCAATAAAAATGCTACACTAAAGTTATGAAAGTAAAATAATGTAAAATGTAATATTTCACACATCAAATAACATATTTTTAACCGTTTGATAAGTGAGTAATTGCAAATAAAAAATTTAGTATCTTAATATATTGCATGTATATTTTCTATTATTTGTTATGGCATGCTGAAATTTTAAAAGAATGGGTTAAGAAGTCATTTGTGTTTAGGTTGTGCACATTTTGTTTTTCTTTATGTAGCGAGTTATTATGTTATTGAAAATTGTTAAAATTACTAGGAAAAAAGCAAAGTAACCAACTTACAATTTCAAGTTACCATTGCATATTTCATTATATTATAGTTAATTCTATTTTAATAATACAAAGCTAATTTAATCGTTCTTACATTTTCATTTCAATGGAATTGTAAATGAAATATTAATACCAAAAAATTCTATTATACAGCTTTATTAAATTTTCAAAGCCCCTGAGGTATTTCAAACTCTATAATTAAGCAAAATTGTTTACAATTTGTCAATGTGTGGTAGTAGAAAAAGGAATATAAGATGTGCTATATTAGAAAACCTGAACTTCTACAAATTTTAGTGCATAGGTTAATGAATGGCATTCAACTAGTATTTTATTTTAATTCTAAATCACTTTACAATTTATAACAACAACAACAAAAAATGAGTAACATAAAATAAAATAAAAATAAATAAACACGTAAGCATATTAAAAGTTAAATTCTGAGTTTTTTTTTTAATGACTATCTTATGATATTTAAAGATAAAGCTAGTATTCAGTAATCATTTTAGTTTCTGCATACTTTATCTGTAAGTACGCATACTTTAGCTGAATGTACTGAAGAATTATTCAAATAAAATGCCCGATTAAGCAATAAATATAAAGGGCTCTTTTCAAACTTTTATTGAAACACTAACTGAATGGAATCCTTTCATCTTTGCTCCTACAGTGAATGAGTCATTATAAATATTTTATTTTAAGGAAATGTACAGCAATATTAATATTTTAAATCACCCATTTTAATGAACATTATCGGAAATACTTCCAAATTTCATGAATATTATTTGCTTTACTGACAAATTATTAAAGCAAATAGCAAAAGCTCCGATCGCGATCTGGAAGACCATACCGATGATCCATTCCGTAACGATAAAATAATTTGAAGAATGTACTTACCACCTCATTAAAAAGCTTGGATTTTTGGAAGTAATTCTGTATCTTTTGCTATCAGCTATCAAACAAAATATATATTTTGAAAATCGGTTCAATAAATTCTCAGAAATTGGATAACAAAAAAGGTTTGTTCCTTAAATACGTAGATTTTAGTTTTGGTTCAAATCAGAGCTTTTGCGCTTTTGATTGAGATGTTTGCGGATATTAAAGAAAAAAAATGAACCAGGAAGTCCTTGAATGCTGTATTTTAATTTAGAATTTTATATATAAAAGGACAAAATATAATATTTTTGTGTTATAAAATATAATGGAAAATTGGATATAACATCTGATTTTTTTCTTTTTTATGTTATTCTAATTCATGGTCTTCTTGGCAATTTTCTTTTATTTTCTCATAATGAAAATTTAAATAGCTCCTATTTTCCGTTTTTCTCGTGATTCAAACCGTTTAGTGGTTAAAGAGCTGGGCAGCACGCTCAGACCTATTGACATTTCTGACTGTATGTGCTTTTTCTATCTAAATTCGTCCACCATAGCATTAGCAACCAATTGTCTGCTTATAAAATTTGACAATCATGAATCTTCAAGTCTCCTTTCGCTTTTAAAAAATATTCATTTGACGTAATTTGACATTTTTCAGGGATTTTTTAAGTTCAATCCATAGCTCAAAGAAAATTAGGATAGGGAATATTATTTACCAGGTAAATAAATTTTGTAAACACTTGTGCGTGACGTTAGTTACTGAGAGCAACGGATTTTATTTCCAAGGATGGGAACATCGAAATCCGTTTGTACGTCTCTTTTATCTGTTAATGTACATAGGCGTAGCCAGCTGTTGGCGCGGAGAGGTGCCCTGATTAAAAAAATTCGTAAGGGATAAAATTCTTATAGGAGGACGATTATAAGTCACACTCCGATTTTACTCAGGTAACACAAATACGTAATTCTTACGTATCAAGCAATACGTAATCTTTACGTGTCAGGCCATATGTAATTATTACGCAAAATCGGTACGTTAGAATACGGTATACCAACCGTTATAAAAAAGGTTATTATTACGTATCCTTATACGTTATTATTACGCATCCTTATACGTAAATATTACGTATATTCACATACGTTATTACTACGTATATCCACATACGTTATTATTACGTATATCCACATTATCATTACGTATCCAGATACATGTTTATTACGTATCACATATGTGTATTACGTATATCCACATATGTTATGATTACGTATCCAGATACATGTTTATTACATATAACATACATGTATATTACGTATATCCACATACATGTTTATAACGTGTTCCCATACATGTTTATATTGTGTTTCTACACGTATTTATTATGTGTTTATATTTTGTTTCTACACGTATTTATTACGTATTTATATTGTGTTTCTACACGTATCTATTAAGTGTTTATATACATATTTATCACATATCGGACAACTCTAAAGTATAGTGCATGTTGCAGATATGATATTTACAAAGTTTTATGCATCTTTGTAAACAAAAATATTGAGCTAGGTGAATATATTTTTATAATAGATGTCAAATTTTCAGATTGTGTTGATTTCAATAATATACTTGAATTTATAAAAAAAATTTATAAATTTAAGTACATATTAATATTGAAATCAACACAATCTGAAACGGTATCTTTAAAATTTAAAATACATTCATCTAAATCATATTTTTACAAAGATACGGTACATCAAATGTGTCATATATGCAAAGTTCACAATGCTATAGAATCACTCTGTTCATATGTAATATAATTTTTATTTTAATTTATATTATATATTAATAATACAATAATTATAAAACATTATATAATTTCAGGAGTATTATTTTAAAATTCATAAATTATTTTTAATGCAAAAATGTTTTTTTCCTTTATTTTCAGTTTATATTTAAATATATTTTTAATTTAATTATTTCTAAATATTGCAAAAATTATAATTACTACATTATGAAATATAATTTGAAATCTAAAAGATAAGCTATTTTAAATTGAAAATAACTTAAAAATACAGAATAAAATTTTGGGACATATTAAAACACGCAATATTTAAAACATTTTTGCAATTTTTAAAGAGTTAATTTTTTAAAAGTAAACTTCAGTGGTAAAAATATATCAAAAAACAATATTAAAAATATTGTAATTAAGTTGATAGGCTATTTTAGATTATATTTGTGCATGCTAAAACTACACATCTCTGATCAATGGTAGTATCATGCGACTGTGATGATTTTTAAGAGTGAACACAGTGAGTAAGGGCACAAAGCTCAAGTAGAACATGTTTCTAGATACACAGAACACAAACTGTTTCACAATTATTTCTAAAAATTGCAAAAATAATAATCTACTACATTATGAAATATAATTTTGTGTGTTTCTATTTCTTTTAAGTATCATGTTTATTTTCTTTTAAGTATAAGGCTTTTTTTACTTCTTCCAAGTATCATTTTTTTTCCCTTAAATATATATAGAGACCAGTTTAAAGCACATATTTCAATCGCGCATTTAATGTTTGCTCTTCCATCCCTGCTTTGACTGATGAAATTAATTTTATTTTTAAACTTGGCCATGAGGCTGCTTATTCTTTTAAATTTACCTATGAGATTTTCGTCCACGTTCGCCTTAAATTTACTCAGTTTGATACTAAACTTGCTGCTATTAAAGATCATTTAGCCCATAAATCTAGTGTTCCCTACGATTTTCCGTCCTTTTATTAATTTCTGTCATGAATTTGGTTTCAAACCTGCTCACTCTAATATTACCACTTTATTTAATCGTAGTCGATCCGATAAACTTGGGAATTTTGATGACTTTAAACTTTCTACGGCTCTTGTTCAATATGTGGTTAATGATAAATTTCTGCCCGTTTTTGAAAAAACTTTCCTTTTAGTTCGTTGTAACAATCCACGTAGTATTCTTCTTTATGAATCCCTGTTTATTTATATTCACCGTGAGTCGATTTGTAATTTTGATCCCGTTCAAATTTTAAGTTCTGCTTGGTGACATTCTCAGGAAAATCAAGCTTGACATTTTCACAAAATTTGTATTAATTCTTTTCTTGTAATATTTTTAAAAATTCGAAAGCGTTTAAACCAATTTTTGTAATTTCCGTGTATATTTCTTGTATTATTTTGTAGTAAGTTCATTTACCACTTTATATTTTTATGCAAATTTGCTTTAAACTGGTCTCTCTCTATATATAAACATTCCATGCTTTACTATTCATGTAGCCACCGATGAAGGGCGTATATACATCCGAAAGTGCTCTGACAGTTTTTAATATATGTTTTGTACGTCTTTTAGGATGTTTTAAATAAAAGACCTTTCGTTTTAAAGACGCTTTGTCCTTGATTTTATTTATGTTTATGACTTTGTTCATTCTGTCTGTCCATTCGCACGATAACTGCCAGAAAAAGGACTTTATCAAAATGAAATTTTAGTATGCTGTTCAGAATTCAGAAGGTCTGTGGAAAATATGAGAAAATTGCTTCGTAAGTTTTAGAAAAATATTCAAATTATCCCATAAAAAATATGAAAAAAATTTCAGCAAAATATATTCGGTAGTTTTTAAAATAAAAATTAAAGTAATAATTACACTCATATTATATGAAGAGATCACATGATCCACTTCAAAATAAGATATGGCATCCATCTTGTGTCAAAATCGTGATTTTTCAAGTTCTTTTTAATTTATATTTAGTGTTGTACCCGTCCTAAAACTACTTTATTTTTGCTTGATTTCTGTGCATCTACATTCTGAAACAACGTAATTACAATATATTTGAGTTTAAATGATCAAACATTGATCCACGGTTTTAAGATTTTAAATAAAATAAATTATTGTAGTATTGTGATAAATGAAAGGAATGGACTAAAAGTGTATGCATGATATATTTACAGCTTTTACATAGAGAGGCAACCGATCTGTATTTTAATGACATCATTTGAATACAGTACATTTTTTTCGATGAAGTTTTAAGTTTTCAAATGTAATAAATTATTGTAGTATTGTGGTAATTTAAAAAATATTACTGCTGAATGTATCGCATTTTTTAGATGTTCAAATAAAATTGCATTGCAGTTGAAAAGTGTTTCATAAATGCTTTATGCACGATTGATCTTTCTTGTTAATTTTATGCACATTTGACTATTTTCTTTTACAAGTTAAATACCATTAAATTTGCAAAAAAATTGGCAGGAACTGTCGTCTTTTTATAAGAAAGATGCACTTTATAAAACACACATGCCATAACAGAATTTGTGTTGTTGTTGTTGAGACCCAGACCGTCCGACCTACCAGAAAGGTGTAAGGTAACTGTTTGGACGGCCGGGAAGTGCCACCCAATTTAGACCGGAACCCAGTGGGGGAGGCATCCACAGGGACCGTACCCTCCTTCCCCTACCACCAACCTCTCGGAAGGACTTACGGACCCACATGTTTAACGTGATCGTACTCCGCATGAACACGGCGGCAGTTCTGTCAGCGGCGAGAATCGCGCGCTAACCACTGGGCTGCCGCGCCCGAAAAGAGCCAACAACACGCGGTGTTCCCAGGTGGTCACCCACCCAAGTACTAACCGCGCCCGATGCTGCCTGACTTCGGTGATCTAACGAGAACCGGTGTTTTCAGCACGGTACGGTCGTTGGCCGCAACAGAATTTGTGTAAAAAACCATCACCAAATTCGAGACCATACAAATCATGGGGGAAAAAAATGACCATTTTCGTAAGAATTTTAAGAACTACACAATACTTTAAATTTTCACCTGTTTTTAAATCTGTACAAAACTTTTATCGCAAAAGGTTATTGTTGCATATTAAAATTTCTAACAAAAAAGTAAAAGCTTTAAATTTGTTTTAAAATGTTATAGTATCATAGTACAAAATTAATTCAAATTGTTACTTACCAATATTATCGCATTTAAAATAATTTTAATGTAAAACAAAACACTCCGATATTAAATTTTGTTGTTTTTTCAATTTTTCTTAAATCATATCACACCTTGACCTTACTAACTCATTGAAATATGAAACAGTAACCAGAAAATAAAACTCATATTACATGTTCAAAAATATAATGGTTAAAAAAAACCAATTACCATTTCACCAATATTAAAAAAAGGTGAAGGTGATTAACATATAAAAAAAAAACCACTTGGATGAATATTTAATTTTGCAGTATTTTAATTTCTTAAGTTTTACACCATATGAAATATTGTTTAAAAACAAACTAATTATTCTTTGTAATCAAAGTTTAATAGAGGTAAGTTATGGTACAGGATCATTAAGCGTTCTGCATTTTCAGGTTGCAGCCTATTACGATTTGGTTAATAAGCATTTCCTGCTTCTTTCTGAAAATAAACGTTCACTATCAACGCTGCTAGCTGGTGCAGAAAAGTATTTTCTTGATATCTTTGCAAGTATGGCACAAAATAGAAACATTTCCTATTTTAAATTGGTATAAAATAGAAATATTACCTTTAAACAGTGGTATCATGTGACTGTGATGATTTTAAGAGTGAACACAGTGAGTAAGGGCACAAAGCACAAATAGAACATGTTTCTAGATGCACAGAACACAAACGGCTATAAAATAAGTTAGAATTTTTTCGATTAATTATATTTCTTTTAAGTATATTTTTAATTCTAATTATTTCTAGAAATTGCAAAAATTATAATCTACTGCGTTATGAAATATAATTTTGTGTATAGTGTTTTTAAAAAAATTCTACGAATTATGTGTGTTTTTATTTCTTTTAAGTATCATGTTTATTTTCTTTTAAGACTTTTTTTACTTCTTCCAAGTATCAATTTTTTTTTATTTTCTTAAAGTATCAAATTTGTTTTAATTTAGTATTGTGTTTTTTAACATTTCACTCCTGTATCAACTTTTTTTAAATATTTTCTAAGTAGCGTATTATTTTAAAATTTCTTCCTAGTATATTTTTTTTTCTGCAAATAACATTAAATTAATTATAAAAAATTCATACTTTAAATGAATAAAATAATTTTAATATTTAACACTGTCTAAGCAGAGAATAAATAAAAACGTGGTCATATTGCATTTGTTATGCATGCATGTTTATTTCAAATCCTGTAAAATCTAATTATTCTTTTACATGTTTTTTTATAGATTTTAATTTTAGACATGTATAATTACACTAGAGGAAAGTTGCTTAATATATATAATAGTAAATATAAAACAACCATAAAGAGACCATACTAATTATGGGAAAAAAATGCCCATTTTCTTGAATTTAAAAGTTTCTAAAAGGCAATAAACTTAGAAAAGTAAAAGCTTTAAACTTATCTTTTAAAATAAAAAAAAAATCTTAAATAACAAGAAATATTATAAACTAAAAAGAGTTTGTAAAGGTAATGAAGTGCATGTTATTCAGTATCGTGTTTTTATAGCATTCTGCGCATGCATTAGCAGAAAAGTACTATGAAAATATTGTAGAATCATTAAGTGAACAAAATCGTGCAGAAACAGTATTCTGAAATCAAATTAATTATAAAAAAATTATATTTTAAGTAAATAAAATAATTTTAATATCTATCTGACACTGTCTAAGCGGAAAATAAATGAAAACGTGAACAGAGATTGCATTTGTTGTTATGCATGCATGTTTATTGCAAGTCCTGCAAAATCAAATCATTCCGTTACATGTTTTTTTATATATTTTAGTTTCAGATACGTATAAAATGACACTAAGTGAAAGTTGCTTCATTTACTATTATATAGATTAAAATGATTTTAATATATACACTAACCAACACTAATAAAAAAGTATTTTTACTTGCAGGTGGGTTATAAATGAAGCAACTTTCATTTAGTATAATTACACCCAAGTCTAAATATATAAAAACATGTAAAAGAATAATTTGATTTAACAAGATTTGAAATAAGCATGCATGTATGATAACAAATGCAATCTCGGAGCACGTTTTCATTTAATCTCCGCTTAGACAGTATATTAAATATTAAACTTATTTAATCATTTAAAGAATACATTTTTTTATAATTAATTTTATGTTATTTGCAGAATATGGTTTCTGCTAATACGATTGCGTTCACTTACTGGTTCTACATCTTTTCATAGTAATTTTTACCACGAGGCTGAAAACATGCACTTTTCCCGTTTGCTTTTAAAGCAATATTTAATGCTAAAAGTAATATATGCATACAATAATGCTAGGAAGATATATAAAATAAAATGAAAGTTAAAGCTCAATATAATTAAGTTAAAATACATAAATTAAGCTACATGTGAACCTAGCACACGAAGGTACAAACCATGTATTAGAAACAGGGTGGGAAGTGTGAACGTGAAGAATAACTGCACTCTCAGTGTTGCCAGATACGCAGAACGGAGCGAGTTGAGGAAATTGATTCTTGCAGAACAGTGTGACGTCACGGCCGATCACCGAAATTAAGTAGCATCAGACGTGGTTACTCGGGAGGGTCAAGAAGGGACCACCTGTGTTCGAGGACAAAGCTGATAAGGGATTAGCAAGAAGCCCCGGTGATGTCCCCTTTTAGCCTGCGCCTCTTGTTATTCCCATTTCATCCTAATTACCTTGTGGTCCTCACCTGTTGGTAGAGGTTCCCCAATAGTCTCTGCTCGCCTGTTGGAGATTTGTTCCCCTTGCGGCCGTTCAATTTGTCCAAAAATATACAGTAAAGATAATTTCCTTTTGGGAAGATCTATGTTCGTAACTATTTTATACATAACTAGCAGCATTCCTGTTTTCGTATTGAAAATACATTATAAAGGAACTTAAAATTTACCATCAGGTGCAAATTCCTATAGTATTCTAAATGACATTGTTATTCAAAGCATTCGATTACAATAATTAAATAAAAGTTCTCTATTCTCACTATGCAAAACTCAATATTTAGGGTAGTAAAATGAAGGTCACGTATACTGCAATTTAAAATGACTGATGAGTAGGTCCCATAATAAGAATTTTTTTATTGTTAATGAAGACCACATTGAATGAACATCTCGAAAAATTAAAGACCTGAAAAATTTTCTCACGAAAGTGGTTAACAATCATTGACATATTTTTCTAATTGTCCGAACGAACATTTTTAATTTCTATTTAGAATAATTTACTTGCAATTTCCCTATCTGCCTTCGATTCGACATTATCTTTGACATTTAGGTTATTTTTTCATTACAAACAAATGTGCCTCTGTCTCAAAGAAACGTTAAGCGTTCTTTCAAGAATGCCATGAGTGACATATTATTTTAAAGTATTAGTTAATTGACATAACATTGATAAGTGATAGAAAAGGTCAAAATTATTTTCTTTGGACATTAAATTTTGCAGCTTTATTTTACGAGATTATATTACTCCAGAACAGTATTATAGTTTTTATTTTTAAAATATTAGCTATCTTAATCGAAACGGTATGATAAATATAAACCCTTTAGAGGTTTATATCTTCAAACCTAATAGTTAAATATGTAAAAAAAAATTTTTACTTCTTTTGTTGAAAATGAAAATATGGTGCCATTATAAATATAAAAAATGATTCCTATATTTAAATATTTTAAATATATTTTCGAAAAGATCAAAGTTTTTGTCCGAGCAATGATTTGCTAAGTAAATTATCTACCAAATACTGTGAAATTTGGTCAATTAGTATTTTAGCTAGGGTGGATACATTAAATTTTTTGCTGGCCATTTCGTGAAAAAAGGCAGGTTCTTCTTTTCCGAATCGTACCAAATTCTAATCAGCACCAGAGTATTCAACAAGTAACTTATCTACCAAATTTTGTGAAATTTGGTTAGTATTTTAGCTAGAGCGAATAAATAAAATTTTTACGGGCCATTTCGCAAAAAAAGAGGGTTCTGTTTTTACGAACAGTACCAAAAACTAATCAGCACCAGGGTCACATCCAAGTGACTTACCTACCAAATTTTATGAAATTCGGTCCATCAGTTTTAAGTTAGAGTGGATACGTACATTGCACAGACACAAACACAGACGTCACGCTAAACATAGGTTTTTTTTTGTATTCTAGAGGTCTCGAAATGTGTAGATCCATCGAAAACTCGAGTTACGATTTTCGACATGATTCCAATACTTTCTCTATACATTACCATGTATTGCAGGGAAAGTAAAAACGACATAAACTTTAGAAGGCTAGCGTGAACCATGCTCAGGATATTGCACGTTTTTCTAATAAATTTATAAAAAATATTACATAAAAATAAAATAAGTATAAACTATATGGAAATATGTTCACGTTTTATACAATATTATGCGACAAATTTGCTAAAATCATTCTTGTGGATCTAATTTGTTCCATTCACGAGAGACTTGTGTAATAGTTTTGCATTTTAAGGACAGAAAATTCACCAATAGTCATTCATATATAGGAAAAGCTCCTCTCTTCGTCTGTGTGTAACGAACGCTTGGCGATCAATTTGGCAAACTTGGTGACTTATTTGCAAATATTATCAGTGGAGATTCAAAAGATTTGCCCACAAAATACAAAACTATAAATTTTCATTCTTTAACCAGGTAAGTTCATCAGTCACAACCAGTGCATACTTTTAAATATATAAGTCAATTTCTTAACATTCTTTATTAAACTTTTATTTACTTCAAACATTTTCAATGTAACAACTGATACTTGAACATTGAACATTTTGACAATCAGTATGTACATACTGACTATAGTTCTCCTTTAATGCTCGCTCCTTGTTTCTATATGAATAAAAGATACCAATAGATCAAAATAAATAAACTGCTGCTTTTGAGAATATAAATTTGTAATACTTTCTTAAAGAATCTGATTTGTCACCTAATTTTTTTTATGCCTGGTTTATTTACAGAAGTATTAAAAAGTTATATACCAATAGAATAGATGCTATGGATTTGAATTGATATCACCAGAAATAAACAAGTTGGTTGAGATTTGCACTTTAACTTAGTGTGTTACCTGAAGAATTTGACTTTCAAAGGAATAGCTTTTTTTTTTACATTAATTCAAATTTCATGTTAACTACTTCATATGTAACAAATAAATATATATAATAGAATATATAATAGGCACTGATAGCGCCTAGCCTGCAGTTCGTGCTAACTGATATTTCACATAAAGTGGTTTCAACTTTTCTTAGACAGCAAAACCCTCATATAATTCCATATTTTAATATCAGAACATTCTAAATTGATATTTTGTCTCTATGATAACCATCTATGTAATATATGTACACGTAATAGGTGAATGGAAACAAATATGAGTAAACAGATACAGCTTTCCGAGTACATTCAAGTTAGTTTTAAATGCCTGAAATATAGCTAAAATGCTTGTTCATCAAAGACGTCATGTTGTTGTTGAGACCCAGACCGTCCGACCTACCAGAAAGGTGTAAGGTAACTGTTTGGACGGCCGGGAAGTGCCACCCAATTTAGACCGGTACCCAGTGGGGGAGGCATCCACAGGGACCGTACCCTCCTTCCCCTACCACCAACCTCTCGGAAGGACTTACGGACCCACATGTTTAACGTGATCATACTCCGCGTGAACACGACGGCAGTTTTGGCAGCGGCTGGAATCGAACCCGGCCCTACCGAGTGCAACTCCAGCGCGCTAACCAATGGGCTACCGCGCCCTCAAAGACGTCATGTGAAATATATTAGCTGCAGCTCCAATTTCAACTTCAAAATAGATCTGCTATTTATCTTGCTCATATTTGTTTCTCCAGTCATATTATTTTTTGTGAAAATAGCTTGATAAAACTGTTTTGCTCTTACAGTTTTGCAACATTCTAATATATCAATTTGTGAATAGGATATAACGGAGAAGACACTCCTATTGCAGACACTAGCATCCATGGACTAGTTTCTCACTTATTATATGCTCGTTATGAAATAATCAAAATTTGCAGTGGTAGCATGAAAGTTAGCATGCACCACAATTTTTTGGAACTTCTATGAGAACTAATAATTTCAGTTCTTCCACGTGGCCGGCTCAAAATTCATATACAATTTAGCTCAGGCCATATGAAGCTGCAAAGGCAAAGTTTATAAACACAAAGCCCATCTATAAGAGGCATTCTAAAAAATATGGGTGATATTCCTATTACAGATACCAGCATGAGCATTTTTGGACTGGTTTCATGCTTATTATGCATTCATCAATATAGAATATCTGATATTTATAATGGTAACAAGAAACTTAATGTAGATCCAGGTATGGGTCATTGTGGCAGTTACCCCTCCCCCCCTTCTTTTTCAGATATGGCTCATTTCTTGTGATTCTATAGATTCACTTATAAAAGTTTATTGCAATGTCATAAACCTCAAAATGACATAAAATTCATTTTATCAGGCTAGTTTGCTTCATTTTATGATTAATCAAAAAAAAATTATCAGTTTCGATAACTATTTACTGATATACTACAAGAACAAATGTTCAATAAAAGAAACATGTCGAAGTAAATCCCTTTTTATTTCTGCCTGAATCTGCCCTTGTAATGTACTAACTGTAAACTTCGCAGCTACCTTTTAAATTTGGTTAACTGTACTCACGATTCATTGAATGATGATCAATTTACAAGGACCTAATTAACCTTCAGCTTTCTATAAGAAATTCAGATTGGCTAGACATGGATTAACATAAACACTATGTAATAAAAATTAATATTTTTTAAATTTGATTAAGTAGGTACTAGTCAATCAGGTTCAGTTGATTAAATATTTATAATTTTTCAAGATATTGTTCACCGGATGAACTAAAATATGTTTTTTTAGGTAATGCATATGGTTATCTTATTTGTACTGATTTTTCCCATCAGTAGTACAGATAATAGAATTTTGATGCATAAAAGTAAATTCCTGCCTTAGAGTAAAGGTAAAAATAAATTTCAAAAATAAATAAAAACATCCCATTTAATAAACTAATATCTATATATTGCAATTGTAACTGTAGATGAAGAAATTGAAAAGCAGATTTAGTTTTAGCTAGAATCATTGTACAATTAGAAAGAAACTAGCCGCATACCCGTTGAAAATCAACGGCCCCACATTAAGCAACCCCTGAATAATGTAAATTTTTTAATAATTCGCGTTTCTTATTTATTCGACAAATCGAACATTTAGTTTTGAGGCACCCCCAAAAGTTCAACATATCGGAAAACTGAAATTGCACATGTTCTTCCTTTCGAACTATCTACCTGTACACCAAATTTGAAGTCTGTATCTTATTTCGAAGCATGTTTTTTTTTTATCAATTCACATTTCGAACGTTTTCCTCTGGAAAACCCCCTTAAACGAACATTTTTGAAAAATTATATCGCTTTGGGTGTTTTCATCAAATGATTAATCTATATTTAAAATTTTGAGCCTCTATCAAATTTTAAAGGGGCCGTTTCTCATTTATTCGGAAAATCGAACATTTTTGTGTGCGACACCCCCTTAAATAGGAAATATTGGAAATCTGAAATTACACACTTTCTTCCTTTCTAACGGTTTACCTATATACCAAATTTGAAGTCCCTATCTTATCGCAAAGCAGGCTTTCCTATCATTTCACTTTTCGAACGTTTTGGTGTGCGGCACCCCCTTGAGTAGAAAATATTGGAAATCTGAAAATGCACACTTTCTGCCTTTCGAACGATTTACCCATACACGAAATTTGAAGTCTCTACCTCATCGCAAAGCATGCTCTCCTATCATTTCACTTTTCGAACGTTTTGGTGTGCTCACCCCCCCCCCCCTTAAGTAGAAAATATTGGAAATCTGAAATTGCACACTTTCTTCCTTTCGAACGATTTACCCATACACCAAATTTGAAGCCTCTATCTCATCGCAAAGCCTGCTTTCCTGTCATTTCACTTTTCGAACGTTTTGGTGTGGGGCACCCCCTCTATAGAACGTTTTCGAAAAATTCGATTTTTCCAGGGGGTTTCATGGAACGACCGAGCCGTGTACCAAATTGCAAGTCTCTATCTATTCGGGAAGTGCCTAAAAAAGGCGTGACAGACAGACGGACAGACAGACAGACGGACAGACAGACAGACGGACACTTGGCAATTAGTATATATAACTAGCCGAATACCCGTTGAAAATCAACGGTCTCGCAATAAGCAACCCCTGAATAATGTACATTTTTTAATAATTCGCGTTTAACATTTATTCGACAAATCGTAGAGTACCCACCCTCTTAAAGTACCCACCCCCGTGTAGAGTACCCATCCCCTTAAATATATATTTTTGAAAAACTCCATTCTTCTTGGGTTTTCTCTCAAATGATTCGCCCATATACCAAATATCAAACCTCTATCACGTTCTAAAAGAGATATTTCTACTTCATTCCGAAAATCGAACAATTTTGTGTGCAACACCCCCTAAAATATAAAATATTGGAAAACTGAAATTGTACACTTTCTTCCTTCCACACTATCTACCCTTACACCAAATTTGATATCTCTATCTCATTCCGAATTATGGTTTTTTATCAATTCACTTTTCGAACGTTTTACTCTGGAGCACCCCCTTAAACGAACATTTTTGAAAAACTATATTTGTCTTGGGTGTTTTCATCAAATGATTAGCCCATATACCGAATTTCAAGCCTCTATCAAATTTTAAAGGATCGTTTTCTCATTTATTCTGCAAATCGAATATTTTGGTATGCGGCACCCCCTTAAGTAGAAAATATTGGAAATCTGAAACTGCAGGCTTTCTTCCTTTCAAACTATTTACCAATACACCAAATTTGAAGTCTCTATCTCATCGCAAAGCATGATTTCCTATCATTTCACGAACTCTATTCTTTTTGTGATTTCTATGAGATGATTCGCCCATATACCAAATATTAAGCCTCTATCACCTTTGGAAAGGGGCGTTTCTCCTTTATTCCGAAAATCGAACATTTTAGTGTGCGACACCCCCTAAAGTAGAAAATTTTGGTAAACTGAAATTATACACTTTCTTCCTTCCACACTATCTACCCTTACACCAAATTTAATATCTCTATCTCATTCCGAATTATGGTTTTTTATCAATTCACTTTTCGAACGTTTTACTCTGGAGCACCCCCTTAAACGAACATTTTTGAAAAACTATATTTGTCTTGGGTGTTTCCATCAAATGATTAGCCTATATACCGAATTTCAAGCCTCTATCAAATTTTAAAGGATCGTTTTCTCATTTATTCTGCAAATCGAATATTTTGTTGTGCGGCACCCCCTTAAGTAGAAAATATTGGAAATCTGAAATTGCAGGCTTTCTTCCTTTCGAACAATTTACCAATACACCAAATTTGAAGTCTCCATCTCATCGCAAAGCATGATTTCCTATCATTTCACTTTTCGAACGTTTTAGTGTGCGGCACCCCCTTAAGTAGAAAATATTGGAAATCTGAAATTGCACACTTTCTTCCTTTCGAACGATTTACCCATACACCAAATTTGAAGTCTCTACCTAATCGCAAAGCATTCTTTCCTATCATTTCACTTTTCGAACGTTTTAGTGTGCGGCACCCCCTTAAGTAGAAAATATTGGAAATCTGAAATTCCACACTTTCTTCGTTTTAAACGATTTACCCATACACCAAACTTGAAGTCTCTATCTCATCGCAAAGCATGCTCTCCTATCATTTCACTTTTCGAACGTTTTGGTGTGCTGCACCCCCCCCTTAAGTAGAAAATATTGGAAATCTGAAATTGCACACTTTCTTCCTTTCGAGTGATTTACCCATATACCAAATTTGAAGTATCTATCTCATCGCAAAGCATGCTTTCCCGTCATTTCACTTTTCGAACGTTTTGGTGTGGGGCACCCCCCTCTATAGAACGTTTTCGAAAAATTCGATTTTTCCAGGGGTTTTTATCGAACGACCGAGCCGTGTACCAAATTGCAAGTCTCTATCTATTCGGGAAGTGCCTAAAAAAAGCGTGACAGACAGACGGACAGACAGACAGACGGACACTTGGCAATTAGTATATACTAGCCGAATACCCGTTGAAAATCAACGGTCTCGCAATAAGCAATCCCTGAATAATGTAAATTTTATAATAATTCGCGTTTCACATTTATTCGACAAATCGAATATTTTGGTGTGCAGAACCCCCTAAAGGAGAAAATATTGGAAAACTAAAGTTTCGCACTTCTTCCTCTGTTTGTATTGTGTTTTTTATCAGATGATTGGCCCATATACCAAATATCAAGCCTCTATCACATTTAAAAGGAAACGTGCCTCATTTATTCAGAAAATCGAACATATTAGTGTGCGCACCCCTTAAAGTAGCAAATATTGGAAATCTGAAATTTCACACTTTCTTCCTTTCAAACTATCTACCCTCACACCAAATTTGATATCTCTATCTCATTTCGAAGCATGGTTTTTTATCAATTCTGTTTTCGAACGTTTCGGACGAATAGATAAGAGAGACATCGGCAAACCCTACAATAGCAAATGTTGGAAGACTGAAATTGCACACTTTCTTCCTTTCCAACTTTTTACAAGTACACCAAATTTGAAGTCTCTATCTCATCGAGAAGCATACTTTTCTAGCATGCTTTTCATCTTTCGAATGCTTTTGTGTGGAGTACCCACCCCTTTAACTATACATTTATTAAAAACTCTATTCTTTTTGTGATTTCTATGAGATGTTTCGCCCATATACCAAATATAAAGCCTCTATCACGTTTTTAAAGGAGCGTTTCTCCTTTATTCCGAAAATCGAACATTTAGGTGGGCGGCACCCCCTAAAGTAGAAAATATTGGTAAACTGAAATTGTACACTTTCGTCCTTTCAAACTATCTATCCTTACACCAAATCTGATATCTCTATCTCATTCCAAGGCATGGTTTTTTTTATCAATTGACTTTTCGAACGTTTTACTCTGGAGCACCCCCTTAAACGAACATTTTTGAAAAACTGTATTCGTCTTGGGCGTTTTCGTCAAATTATTAGCCCATATACCAAATTTTAAGCCTCTATCAAATTTTAAAGGCGTATTTTCTCATTTATTCGGTAAATCGAACGTTTTGGTGTGCGACACCCCCTTAAGTAGAAAATATTGGAAATCTGAAATTGCACACTTTCTTCCTTTCGAACGATTTACCCATACACCAAATTTGAAGTCTCTATCTCATCGCAAAGTATGTTTTCATATCATTTCCCTTTTCGAACGTTTTGGTGTGCGGCACCCCCTTAAGTAGAAAATATTGGAAATCTGAAATTCCACACTTTCTTTGTTTCAAACGGTTTACCCATACTCCAAACTTGAAGTCTCTATCTCATCGCAAAGCATGCTCTCCTATCATATCACTTTCCGAACGTTTTGGTGTGCTGCACCCCCCCTTAAGGATAAAATATTGGAAATCTGAAATTGCACACTTTCTTCCTTTCGAGTGATTTACCCATATACCAAATTTGAAGTCTCTATCTCATCGCAAAGCATGCTTTCCCGTCATTTCACTTTTCGAACGTTTTGGTGTGGGGCCCCCCCTCTATAGAACGTTTTCGAAAAATTCGATTTCTCCAGGGGGTTTTATCGAACGACCGAGCCGTGTACCAAATTGTAAGTCTCTATCTATTCGGGAAGTGCCTTAAAAACGGACACTTGGCAATTAGTATATACTAGTCGCATACCCGTTGAAAATCAACGGCCCCACATTAAGCAACCCCTGAATAATGTAAATTTTTTAATAATTCGCGTTTCTTATTTATTCGACAAATCGAACATTTAGTTTTGAGGCACCCCCCAATGTTCAAAATATCGGAAAACTGAAATTGCACATGTTCTTCCTTTCGAATTATCTACCTGTACACCAAATTTGAAGTCTGTATCTTGCTTCGAAGCATGTTTTTTTTTTATCAATTCACATTTCGAACGTTTTCCTCTGGAGAACCCCCTTAAACGACCATTTTTGAAAAATTATATTTGTTTTGGGTGTTTTCATCAAATGATTAGTCTATATATAAAATTTTGAGCCTCTATCAAATTTTAAAGGAGCCGTTTCTCATTTATTCGGAAAATCGAACATTTTTGTGTGCGGCACCCCCTTAAGTAGGAAATATTGGAAATCTGAAATTACACACTTTCTTCCTTTCGAACAATTTACCCATACACCAAATCTGAAGTCACTATCTTATCGCAAAGCATGCTTTCCTATCATTTCACTTTTCGAACTTTTTGGTGTGGAGCACCCCCTGTAGACGGAAAATCGAACATTTTTGTGAGCGGCACCCCCTTAAGTAGAAAATATTGGAAATCTGAAATTCCGCACTTTCTTTGTTTCAAACGATTTACCCATACTCCAAACTTGAAGTCTGTATCTCATCGCAAAGCATGCTCTCCTATCATATCACTTTTCGAACGTTTTGGTATGCTGCACCCCCCCCCCCCCTTAAGTAGAAAATATTGGAAATCTGAAATTGCACACTTTCTCCCTTTCGAACGATTTACCCATACGCCAAATTTGAAGTCTCTACCTCATCGCAAAGCATTATTTCCTATCATATCACTTTTCGAACGTTTTGGTATGCTGTACCCCCCCCCCCCCCTTAAGTAGAAAATATTGGAAATCTGAAATTGCACACTTTCTCCCTTTCGAACGATTTACCCATACACCAAATTTGAAGTCTCTACCTCATCGCAAAGCATTCTTTCCTATCATTTCACTTTTAGAACGTTTTGGTATGCTGCACCCCCCCCCCCCCCTTAAGCAGAAAATATGGGAAATCTGAAATTGCACACTTTCTTCCTTTTGAGTGATTTACCCATATACCAAATTTGAAGTCTCTATCTCATCGCAAAGCATGCTTTCCCGTCATTTCACTTATCGAACGTTTCTGTGTGGGGCACCCCCTCTATGGAACGTTTTCGAAAAATTCGATTTTTCCAGGGGTTTTTATCGAACGACCGAGCCGTGTACCAAATTGCAAGTCTCTATCTATTCGGGAAGTGCCTAAAAAAAGCGTGACAGACAGACGGACAGACAGACAGACGGACACTTGGCAATTAGTATATATAATAATAATAGATTGTATATATAGCTTGATTCAGTACTATCCTATTATAGTGGCTCCCATAAAGCTGATTGAGCCAAGGTCGCAGTTAAGATTTCACCAAGGTTTTCATTAACGAAAAAGCAATATGACAATAATATAAACACGTGCTGTTTCTTTAGGACTGCAAACGTTTGATGAGATTTTACAACCTACCTTGGCGATAAATCTCGGACGCTTGGTGTTTCATCCTCGGGGGCTGTTATAATAAGGAAGTACCCTTGATTCTTTAAAATTATAGAAATATATTTAAGAAATATTTTTTGTCTCTACACACCAATAGCATTACCAAATAGGGAAATCATATTCCCTAGAAACCCATTTAAGTTCAGAGAAATGATATTTAGCGAAATGGGAAGCAAACTGTTTGGTTACCAATTCAACCCCCCCCCCTTCCCTTCCTCAGAAAAAGAATTGCCTGGGGACGCTATGCTACTGTTACACACATAATACTAATGTTAAAGGAAAATATTGTAATAGGATCAAATATTTGAACTATCAATGAATTTACATGTTTTTGTTTTAAATATTCTTATTTTCGAATTGAATGCTTTTAAAATAAGCATGTGTATGTTTGTAATCACTGATATCTCACAAATGATTCAAAAGTTAGTACTAATTTTCTACTACTCAATTAAATGTATCTTCAGGTAATGAAATATGGATAGTTATATTTAATTTCAATATTTGTATAAAATTCATAATTTGTTGTCAAATCAAAACAAATTTTATTATGTACATAAAAATGTTTCAAATATTTTGTTAAATCTTATATAGTCTAATTTCAGATATTTGAAATACAGTACATACATCATTTATATGCATTTCTACATAGCTCGTCAAACATTCCTATCCAGTGACATTAATTTCAATTACATATTTTCACAAGTATACGCTTTACTTCACTGGTCCCTAGAGTAGTGTATAAATAGTGCTTTACTATAGTTAAAAATATGCATTTTCTATTTAACAGTACAATCTGTTTGAACAACTTTAACTGCATAATAATGTTGCATGATATTACCTAATTTCAATTTATAACATGTTCATAAAGAAGGAGTTTATCCAACAGATATTTTAAATCAACTTACTGAATGCTGTTTTTGAAAATAATAGACGGTAGTTACTAATTTAATTTTATATGAAGATGGATTTGGTATCTTAGGATGCATGAATAGATGCAAATTGACTCACCTAGTTAATACTGATGTTATCTGATTTATCCTGATGTAATGAGATATAATGAAACTGAAAATACATATACCAGTTAAAAGTTTGACTAGTTATCACTGCGTCCAACCGATGCTAAAGTATTTCGTTAACATTAGATAGTAATATATTATCTAAATCGAATTATAGTTGTTGAAGTAATAAAGATATTGAAATTAATATTTGTTTCAAATAAATAATTTTGGGTTTAGAAATTAATAGTATTTTGACTAAATGTTTCAAACTGAAATTATTCAAGAGATTGAAAAATAAAACCTCAGGTTTTCTATTTCAGATGTATTATACAGAATAGCAAGTGTAAAGAGGTTTTTAACTGAATTAACGTTGAGTTAAATTTAAAATGTTCTGAAAAATTTGAATGATGTATCAATACATACCTTTTAAATTTGAATATCAAAATTTTGTATATTCAAAATTTAAAGTGTAGGATAATACACATGTAATTGTTATTAAACTTTTCCAAAGTATAAATAGTGGTTGTTAAATTTTAAACATAATTTGAAATAAACATGTTTAAGAGTTAAAATGTCATAAGAAACAACAACAGAGTTAAAATGTAAATAATTTTAACTCGAACACCAAATGAATTCTAAACGCACAATAAATGTATATTATGTTAGTGTGAAGTGCGAAGAATGATAGCATTTGAAACCATAATCTTCATAATAGCTTAACTACTCAATTAATCATATACTCAAACCTATTTTTGTGCGGTGGATAGGGACTGCATAAAAGAAAATCGCACCAAACTTCACGAGTAGCTATAAAAAATAGTTTTCGCAACACAATTAAAAAAGTCTCACGTAGAAAATAACTCAAAACCTTACGAAATAACTAGGAATTGCTTTTTTAAACGAAATCAAGACACGAGGCTTGGCAGCTACTTGGAATCACGCCAAACCTTTTGGAATCTGATTTAGAAAATACACATCCCAGGTAACACACATACGGTATTATAACCGTTGATAAACCGTTTATACGTTATATTTTCGTATGTGTTATACGATAAACGGTAATACATCGGTTATAATACCGTTATGAGTAAACGGTATATAAAAATACCGTATATCATACGTATGAATTACCGTGTATGAACATACCGTATGTAGAAATACCGTTTTAAATACGTATGTATTACTGTTTATTTTACATTAAAATAACCGTTTTTATTACATTTAAAATACCAATTTATCATACGTAAAAATAACCATTAACGCTCCCCCCTTGCTCAAATCCTCTTTCAGCTTTGTTCTCGAACCCTTTTCCCGAAGTCATTTTCATGTATTACCGTTTATCATACATTACAAATACCGTTTATCATACGTTATAAATACCGTTTATATTACATTAAAATTACCATTTTTCATACGTAAAAATAACCATTCCACCTCCCTCCCCTTGGGACTTCTTGCTAATCCCCTATCAGCGTTGTCCTCCAACACAGGTGGTCAGGGACCCTTCTTGTTTATCTTCACCCTCCCAAGTTCTAACCGGTTTATTCCCACTTCATCTCTTCCCATTTCGTCCCTTGCGCTACCCTTTTTTAAAATAGTAGCATTTCATCCCTTATCCAATGTACACCTGTTTCTCACCCTTTCTCCCAACTGAGAAGGGTGCAAATGACTCCCTTAGGGGATGAGTTCCGAAGAGATCCGAGGAGAACAAATTAAAAATATTGCTTGTAAATATGTTGTTTGGCGTTATTTAAATATATTTAAATAATTTAGATAGAGTAAATCCTGTCTTGTCAGATATCCCTATGAAATGAATACTTATAATTGTTTTGTAGTACCATGAATATATATGTTTATGCAGTGGTTGTTGTGCAAACCCTTAATTGAGGAACAGAATCCAAAACTTTTTAACCTATCACTTTCTCTATTGTAATGTACTCTCTAGTAGCAAAAGTATTATAACTTTAATTGACGAACAGAATCCAAAACTTTTTAACCTATCACTTTCTCTAGTATTGTAATGTACTCTCTAGTAGCAAAAGTATTATAACTTAGTCAAACATTATAATTCCAATTTTTGACCGCTTTACAAGTTTGAATTTCAATATAACGTTTTTAGGGTCATATATTTGTATATATCAGTAAGTGTGTACAGTAGCATAAGCAAAGGGGGGGGGGGGTTAAGAGTCATACCTCTTCTTGCTTGAAAAATTACATAAACGAAACTTAGTATTTTCAACATCCCAAGATGCTGGCTATATGTATGTGTGTGTACATAGACATAGCCAGGACACCTTTACACACACATAGACATACGTAAAGGCCTTACAAAAGGCCTTTACACACACATAGACATACGTAAAGGCCTTACAAAAGGCCTTTACACACACATAGACATACGTAAAGGCCGTGTGTCAAAAATTCAGTTTCACTTTCACCCCACCCGACAGAGTCAATGCTTAAACCCGGCCCGAGCTCGAAGAACTTTACAGGTGTAGAACCCGAGCCCGGCCTAGCTATGTTCAAAGACCATTGAATCTCGGCCCGGTCCGGCCCGAAATAATTTATATTCAAATGTGCTAAACATCTGAATTTGAAAGGTTTGAAAAACGCAGAATTTTTTTAAAAACACAACCCACCCGAATTTTATTGGGCTTTGTTGGGTTTTAGTGGGTATTTTCCAGAAACTCTTAAACTTTGATTTCCTCATATATGTTGTACCTAAATTGATCATTTACTAGTGAAAGCTGGGGAACATTTGTGGAAAATGTTGAGTGTAAATTTGTAAAAGTAATTAATAATGTAACTAGTTTTCAAAATTTTCTTCAAGCTCAGACCAAGTTCGGGAACTGGAACTTGCGAGCCAAACCAGTAAAAATCTGAAATTTTAGCCCATGCGAGTAATTAAAAAAATATTACATCCGATTTTTTTAGCCGTTTTTATACGAAATTCCATATTGAAACTTTTAAATTCAGAAAAGTAAAAAAATAAAGAATTTAGTAGTTATGAAATAATTTAGTAGTTATGAAAAAGAAAACATAATGATGAAATTTTAACATGAAAATGATGAGTTCATATTACTTGATAAAATAACTTAAAAAAATGACCGAAATATTGCGATCAAGATAATTTAGAAATTGCTTATAAATAATTAAACAATAAAACAGAAATTTAAATGAATAAAAAATCACCTAAAGTTATCGCTTAAATTAAAGAAAAATTAGTAGACTGCAGTCTTAATAATAATAAAAGCAAAATTTTATATCAAATGGTCATTTAACTTAGAAATACAAAAAAATGAAATGCCAATATCAAAAAATTTGAAACAAAGAAAATGACACGCAAAATCGGAAATAATTGGTGATTTCAGTAAAAAATAAAACCTGAAAAATTCTAGAATGATCAAGTAGGGAAGGGAATTTAAAATTGCTTCACAAGTATTTAAGTGCTTTAAGGTAAATGACATTTTTAGGATGTCCTGAAAAACTGAATAAAACAAATTATAAATCAAGAAACTAAATTTCCTATTGAACATTTTGTCGCTTACTATTTACATTTATCTCTTATATTTACAAATATATTTCGAGTGAAAATAAGCAAAGTGAAGCAAATCATTGTTCGGACAAAAACTGTGATCTTTTCGAAAAAATATTTAAATATTGAAATCATTTTATATAATCATAATGTGCACTATATTTTCCTTTTCAACAAAATAAGTAAAAAAAATTGTTTACATATTTAACTAATAGGTTTGGAGATATAAACGTCCAAAGGATTTATATTTATCGTACAGCTTCGATTAAGATATCTAGTATTTTAAAAATAAAAACTATAATACTGTTCTGGAGTAATATAATCTCATAAAATAAAGCTGCACAATTTAATGTCCAGAGAAAACAATGTTGAGCTTTTTTATCACTTATCAATTATTAATGTTATGACAATCAGGTAATTCTTTAAAATAATATGTCACTCATGGCATTTTTGAAAGAACTCTGAACGTTTCTTTGAGACAGAGGCACATTTGTTTGTAATGAAAAAATGACCTAAATGCCAAAGATATTGTCGAATCGAAGGCAGATTGGGAAATTGCAAGTAAATTATTCTAAATAGAAATGAAAAATGTTTGTTCGGACAATTAGAGAAATATGTCAATGATTGTTAACCATCTTCGTGAGAAAAATTTTCAGGTTGTTCATTTTTCGAGATTTTCATTTTATGTTGTCTGTTTTATGTTATGCAATATTAACAATAAAAAAAAATTATGGGACCTACCCATCAGTCATTTTAAATAGGGTGAAGTATACGCGACCTTCATTTTACTACACTAAATATTGAGTTTTGTATAGCGAGAATAGAGAACTTCCTTTTTGGAGCTTTAATTTAATTATTGTAATAGAATGTTTTGAATAACAATGTCATTTAGAATTCTATAGGAATGTGCACCTGATGGTAAATTTTAAGTTTCTTTATAATGTATTTTCACAATACGCAAACGGGAATACTGCTAGTTATGTATAAAATAGATATAGACGAACATAGATCTTCTCAAAGGGAAATTATCTTTACTGTATATTTTTTTAACAAAGTAAAGTCATTCCAAATGGAACGGCCGCAAGGGGAACAAATCTCAATCCCTCCAACAGGCGAGGAGGGCTGTGAAGAGAAGAGACTATTGGGGAACGCACACAGTTTTCCCCTCTACCAACAGGTGAGGACCTCAAGGTAATTAGGAGGGGTGCAGACAGGACGAAATGGGAATAACAATAGACGCAGGATAAAATGGGAAGAGATGAAATGGGACATCACCGTTCTAACCTCGGTGATCGGACGTGACGTCACGTAGTTCTGGAAGCTTCCAGAACGGACTCATTTCTACCTCAGCGGACGGAGCCATAAGCTTTGTGAATCTGGCAACACTGAGTGCAGTTAGTTATTCTTTTCTTTGTTTCCCGCCGTGTTTGTAGGTTGGTATATTGATCTTTCTGTGTTAGCTTAACACGTTGCTAAATTTATATATTTTAACTTATTTAATTATATTTAGCTTTAACTTTTATTTTATTTTATATATCTTCCTAGCTTTATTTTATCTATATATTACATTTAGCATTAGATATTGCTTTAAAAGCGAACGGGAAAAGTGCATGTTTTCAGCATCGTTGTATGTGCATCCATGCTCGCATTTAATACTGTCTAAGTGGAGATTAAATGAAAACGTGGTTCGAGATTGCATTTGTTGTCATGCATGCATGTTTATTTCAAATCTTGTAAAATCATAAATTATTTTTTTACATGTTTTTATGTATTTTAAACTTAAGACAGTATACTTATACTAAATGAAAGTTGCTTCATTTATAACCTACCTGCAAGTAAATATACTTATTTAGTATTGGTTAGTGTTTATAATAAAATAAATTTAATCTATAATAGTAAATAAAGCAACTTTCATTTAGTGTAATTATACATGTCTAAAACTAAAATCTATGAAAAACATGTAAAAGAATAATTTGATTTTACAGGATTTGAAATAAACATGCATGCATAACAAATGCAATATGACCACGTTTTCATTTATTCTCTGCTTAGACAGTGTTAAATATTAAAATTATTTTATTCATTTAAAGTATAAATTTTTTATAATTAATTTAATGTTATTTGCAGAAATAAAAAAAATATACTAGGAAAAAATTTTAAAATAATACGCTACTTAGAAAAAGTTGATACAGGAGTGAAATGTTAAAAAACACAATACTAAATTAAAACAAATTTGATACTTGGAAGAAATTTTTGGAAGAAGTAACAAAAGCCTTAAAAGAAAATAACCATGATACTTAGAAATAAAAAAACACATAATTCTTAGAATTTTTTTAAAAACACTATACGCAAAATTATATTTCATAACGTAGTAATTATAATTTTTGCAATTTTTGGAAATTAGAATTAAAAATATACTTAAAAAAAGAAATATAATTAGTCAAAAAAATTATAATTCATTTTATATCAGTTTGTGTTCTGTGCATCTAGAAACATGTTCTATTTGTGCTTTGTGCCCTTACTCACTCTGTTCACTCTTAAAAATCAGTACAGTCGTATTGATACCACAGTTGATTTTGTAGGTAATGTTTCTATTTTATGCCAATTTAAAGTAGAAAATGTTTCTATTTTGTGCCATACTTGCAAAGATAGCAAGAAAGTGCTTGTCTGCACCAGCTAGCAGCGTTGATAGTGAACATTTATTTTCAGAAAGAAGCAGGGAATGTTTATGAACCAAAACGTAATAGGCTGCAACCTGAAAATGCAGAACGCCTAATGTTTCTGTACCATAACTTATCTCTCTTAAACTTTGATTACAAAGAATAATTAGTTTGTTTTTAAACAATATTTCATATGGTGTAAAACTTAAGAAATTAAAATACTGCAAAATTGAATATTCATCCAAGGATCATTCCGTGTCAAATCAACCAATGATCTGAACCTTGACATCATGGAAAATGATAATTTTTGGTACAATGGTAGTACCCGTGAAACTGACAAAAACTGTAAAGTATTAGATTTTTTGGGCTCTTAGCTTTCAGTTATTGACTTTCAAAAAAGCGAAATCTGCCAAATTTGGCAAAGTTTTGAAATCTGAAATTTTTAAACAGCTGTAGATCAAAAACTATTTGACCTACAGATCTCAAATTGGTATCATTTTTTTTTTGCTTTTAATGAGTCTTAATTTGATATATGACTATGCTATTTCAAATTTGAATTTTTTGAAAAAAAAATTTTTTAGATTTTCTAAAAACAATTTCTCTTTTAGTTTGTAATTATTTTAGAAACTCCAATTTTAAAGAGTTAAATACCATAATCATGTTATATATCAAATTAAGGCCCACCGAAAACAAAAGACGGCACCAATTTGAGCTCTCTTGGTCAAATAGTTTTTGATCTACAACTGTTTAAAGATTTCAAAACTTTGCCAGATTTGGCTTTTTTAAAAAAGTGAATAACTGAAAATCTAGGAGCCCAAAAAATCTGAAATTTTACAGTTTTTATAAACTTTACTAGTACTATCACTATACCAAAAATGATCAATTTTTTAGGTATCAAGGTTCAAACCATTAATTGATTTGACACAGAATGACATACATTTAGTACATAACTCATTAACCAGTTGTTTCAAGCATTCAGCCCGCATATGCTCTCAATTTTAACAATTTGCTACACACTTAATATTCAGGGTGGCCACTCAACCTGGAAAAGTCAGGGAATTTTGTGAAAATTCTGGATTTTTTTTTTTTTACTAGTTGTCCATATAAAAACAACTGCCCAGTTTGTATGCCATTTTCGAAAAATTTCGCCAAGTATTATGCTGTACAAGTAACCGCTAAATAAAGGTTGCCATGTGTCCATTTGATTCCGTATAAAAGCAAAAACGCAGAGTTTGTGCTCCATTTTGGACAAATGTCGCCAAGAATATTATATACATTTAACTATATTGTTTTCTATTTTAATGACATTCTTTTGACATTGCTGAATTGACATTAATTATTCAATGGCTGTGGCTTGTTACAGTGTAGTTATTGCATATCTTTAATGATATCTGTCATTGTGAGCAATTTGCAATGCCCATATTTATGGACATCAGTTTAGACTATTTCTTTTTATATTTACAATTATAATTACAAAACGTTACTTTTTTCAAGAACTAAGTTCTTCTCCAAACTGAGTGAAGATAATTTCATTTCTTCCTTGCTCAGAGTACAAACTCTCCCAGTTGCAGTAACAGGCTCTACGTTTTGCAAAATGGTCTCACCTGGCACATTCAATACGTCGCTCGGTTGAGGATGAAAGTAAGAGAAGGTCCCTTAGTATGTAGAAAGCTTACTTTGTAGTCGCTCGTAACATTATTCTTCTCAAGAATACATGCAAGTCACCAAGATCCCTTATAGACTATATAGTGCCAAATCCAGATTCAATTTTTGCTAAATTAGTTGGTATAATATAGTCTAATGCTGTCACATGTTCAGTAAACCAGTGTTCACTACAGTAATAATGCTTAACAAGAAACCGATTTTCAGAAATTGGGTAAAAAGAATGAAATTTTTTAGTACAGCACAGTTGATGAGTATGAAGAAGTTAAAGAAATACTGTCGCCACGGTTGAATGACTTTAAGGCAATCATGGGTACTCAAAAACTTCATTCTTTTTACTCAATTTCTGAAAATATACTTCTTGTTAAACATAATTACTGTAGTGAACACCAGTTTACTGAACGTGTGACAGCATTAGACTATATTACACCAACTAATTAAGAAAAATTGAATCTGGATTTGTCACTATACTCTATAAAGGATCTTGGTAGCTTGCATGTATTCTTGAGAAGAATAATGTTCCGAGCGACTATAAAGTAAGCTTCCTACATCCTAAAGGACCTTCTCCTTCTTTCTTTTATCCGCAACCAAGTGACGTATTGAATGTTTGAATGTGCCAAGTGAGACCATTTTGCAAAAAGTAGAGCCTGATACTGCAACTGGGAGAGTTTGTACTCTTGAGCAAGGAAGAGATGAAATTGTCTTCACTCAGTTTGGAGGAGTACTTATATTGATTGTAAATACAAAATTAAATTTTGAGTGACATTTGTGAAATATTAAGTGTGTAGCAAATTGTTAAAATTGAAAAGAACATATGTGGGCTGAATGTTTGAAACAACTGGTTAATGAGTTACGTACTAAATATATGTCATTCCGTGTCAAATCAATTAATGGTTTGAACCTCAGAAATTGATCATTTTTGGTACAGTGATAGTACCAGGAAAGTTTACAAAAACTGTAAAATTTCAGATTTTTGGGGCTCTTAGATTTTCAGTTATTTACTTTTTTAAAAAGCCAAATCTGGCAAAGTTTAGAAATCTTTAAACAGTTGTAAATAAAAAAATATTTTACACAGAGAGCTCAATTTAGTGTCGTTCTTTTGTTTTCGATGAACATTAATTTGATATACAACATGATTACGGTATTCTAACTCTTTTTTTTTAATTGTAGTTTTAAAAAAAATTACAAACTAAAACAATTTTTTTTTTTAGAAAATCAAAAAAAAAAAACTGATTTCTTTTAAAAAAATATATATTTTAAAGACATTAAGGGACTATTTGTGTGCCAAATTTCATAGTCGGTCGTTAAGGGGTTCCTATGGAAATTAAATTTTTTGTACTTAAATTTAGCTAATTTCACTTATAGTTTAATACAAAAAAAAATAATTTTTATAGGAACCCATTGGCTTCCCATTGTGAAACTTGGCATACAAGTAATCCATAAAGCATATATTTTTTTCAAAAAAATTGAAAAGAGTGTTTATGAGATTTTAAAAAAAATTTTTTTTTGAAGTAATCCATATAGCATATATTTTTTTCAAAAAAATTGAAAAGAGTGTTTTTGAGATTTAAAAAAAAATTTTTTTTTAAGCTTTTCAAAAAATTCAATAGCGTAGTCATGTCATATATCAAATTAAGACTCATTAAAAGCAAAAGAAAATTATACTAATTTGAGCTCTCTAGGTTAAATAGTTTTTGATCTACAGCTGTTTAAAGATTTCAAAACTTTGGCAGATTTCGCTTTTTTGAAAGTCAATAACTGAAAAACTAAGAGCCCAAAAAATCTGAAATTTTGCATCTTTTGTTGTCTTGATAGTTACAATAAATAAACACTTTTCAACTATGTTTTAAAGTGTTAAAAAGGAAAAGATTTCATTATGAACAAGAGTACATTTTGAAATTGACACTGAAAAAAATGTAAAAACATTAATAATAGTCGAATTTTCATTAAAAAAAATCGTACAGAAAAGTATTATTTATAAGCATTTAAAAAATGATATTTCGATATAATTTTTTTAAATACATGTTGAAGAATTATATATACTAGGAAAAAATTTTAAAATATGCTACTTAGAACAAATTAAAAAAAAAGTTGATACAGGGGTGAAATGTTAAAAAACACAATACTACATTAAAATAATTTGATACTTTAAGAAAATAAAAAAAAAATACTTAGATGAAGTAAAAAAACACTTAAAGAATATAAACATGATAAGTACAAGAAATAAAAAACCCATAATTCTGGAAATTTTTTTTAAAAACACTACACACAAAATTATATTTCATAATGTAGTAGATTATAATTTTTGCAATTTTTAGAAATAATTGTGATACAGTTTGCGTTCTGTGTATCTAGAAACATGTTCTACTTGGGCTTTGTGCCCTTACTCACCGTTTTCACTCTTAAAAATCATTTACAGTTGCATGATACCACCATTGATCAGAGATGTGTAGTTTTAGCATGCACATATATAATTTAAAATAACCTATCAACCTTATTACAATATTATTAATATTGTTTTTTAATATATTTTTAGTATTGAAGTTTACGTTAAAAAAAGTTATTTTCAATTTAAAATAGCTTATCTTTTAGATTTAAAATTATATTTCATAATGTAGTAGATTATAATTTTTGCAATATTTAGAAATAATTAGAATTAAAAATATATTTAAATATAAACTGAAAATAAAGGAAAAAAACATTTTTGCAATAAAATTACTGTATTAACAATATATAATATAAATTAAAATAAAAATTATATTACATATGAACAGAGTGATTCTATAGTATTGTGAATTTTGCATACATGACACATTTGATGTATCGTATCTTTGTAAAAATATGATTTAGATGAATGTAGATACTGTTTCAGATTGTGTTGATTTCACTATTAATATGTACTTAAATTTATAAGAAAAAAAATTATAAATTCAAGTACATTATTGAAATCAACACAATCTGAAAATTTGACATCTATTGTAAAAATATATTCACCTAGCTCAATATTTTTGTTTTACAAAGATGCATAAAACTTTGTAAATATCATGTCTGCAACATGCACTATACTGTATAGTTGTCCAATGCGTGATAAATATGTATATAAACACGTAATAAATACGTGTAGAAACACAATATAAACACGTAATAAATACGTGTAGAAACACAATATAAACATGTAATAAAGACATGTAGAAACACAATAGAAATATGTATGGGAATGCATTATAAATACATATGGGAACACTTTATAAACATGTATGTGGATATACGTAAGAAACACGTATGTGAATATATGTAATATACACGTATATGATACGTAATAAACATGTATCTGGATACGTAATAATAACGTATGTGGATATACGTAATATACACGCATGTGATGCGTAATTAACACGTATGTGGATACGTAATAATAATGTATGTGGGTATACGTAATAATAACGTATGTGGATATACGTAATAATAACGCATAGGGATACGTAATAATCACGTATGTGCATATACGTAATAATAACGTATGTGAATATACGTAATATTAACGTATAAGGATACGTAACAATAACCTTTTTTATAACGGTTGGTATACCGTATTCTAACGTACCGTTTTTGCGCAATAATTACGTATGGCCTGACACGTAAGGATTACGTATTGCTTGATACGTAAGAATTACGTATTTGTGCTACCTGGGATGCGAACATTTTTAAATATTTTATTTACATATGTATTTATTTTACACATACAAAACTTTTCAAAACGTATAACCATTATCCTTCGTAATCTGACAATACGCGAACTTTCTTGTGGTAAACTGGTTCAAAATTGCTTTCGTCACTTGAAGATACTACCTCGACTCGTTTAGAGTTGACTTTTTTTCAGTTACCATGTAGTCGGTGATCAGTTTTTGCGACTGTTGTTTTACTAGATGCTTGTATATGTCTCGGTAGCCAGATATACAAGATTGAAGCTCCTTTTGGAATTTTGAAGTTCTTTCAGAATTGGCATAGATTGCAAGAAAATGACATTCTAATTTATGGCAAAGTTGGAGTTCTGCATAGATTTTATCTGCTGTCATGTTCCAATTTGATTGAAATTTTCATATACCGCACAAAAAAAATCGCACAAATAAAAAATCGCACAAAAAAAAGACCGCACAAAAACAGGTTTGAGTGTATTATGTTAGTGTGAACTGCGAAGAATGATAGCATTTGAAATCATAATCTTGCATAATAGCTTACTAGCTGTTAAAAATTTAGCAGCTCACTACTGGGTACAGATCAAACTTCAAAGTATTTCATAAACATTAGATAATGGCTATTAGTGTTTGCTTTCTTCAGAATGTTACTTAAAATCTCAAAATCAACACTCATACAATTGAAATGAAACTTCATATATATGCTATTTAAATTACAACTTGGTATATACATATAGGATATATATTAATTTTATTAGTAATTTCATTAATTTCTATAACATCTTTACACTCTTATACTATTTGCTCGAGTCCTTAGGATGAGTCGGACGGCCTGGGTTTTCAACACTCTTATACTATAACACACTACTGTGATAAACAAATTAACTATGAATCAGATTAAAAAATATATTGCTGTCTTCTACACAAATTTAATTAGCCTAGAAGGAAATAAATCAAAGTTTCTCCTTTAATTGAACTGATACAACAATAAAAACATCTGACCACTTAAGTTATTTAAACAGGCCAGGTGAAATATTGCAGTACAAGTTTTGATATATTCATATTTGGTCGGCGATCTTCTATCTAAAATTAGGTACTATAAAAGATAAATTAGAAAATCAATCAATCGGATTATTACAGATGTATAAGGTATAACGTTCCAATGTCAGCATTTTACTCGCAAAAATTGTAATAAATATATCATAAACTACTTACCTAATATTAAGATATTTTTGTTGTTTTACGAACGTGTATATATATCTCCGATATTGTCATACAACGTTATATCTTTGCACTATTTCTTTCTATCATAATTTTCTTCCCGATTTAACAACAAACATTTTTTTTTTCATGTATAATCTCGAAGACGACAACTTCAAAGTGAATACTAGGCTCCGCCCATGACGTCATTTAACTTAGCCAATAGCGAAGAATCGTCCTCACAGCAGGGGGTATAGCGAGTACCACAGAATACTATATTCAGAAGGTGCACTCCCATAGGACCCTATGGCAACATTTTAAACATGGGATGTCGCATAGACACTAGAGCTCGTGAGTTGGACCAACTGAACTACGATGCGTCTGCCACATTTGGCGCGTTATCGCTCGCTTGGCGATTTTTTTTTAAACGGGAGGGGAACAAAATGTTAAGGACTGTACTTTTATAATTTTTGAAACTATAGAAAGGATCAGGATTTAAAAATACATTAATCTGCAACATAAATATATTCATTAGTTTAAGAATATTTAAATAAACATAGTTATATATTTAATTCAAATAATCATAAAATAGATTAAAAAATAGACATATTGCATTGTCTCACTATAAAACATAATGCACAAAAAATTACAAGCTAACATACTCAAAAGACTGAAATATTATATAATATTTTCAGTCTAAAAAGTATACTAGCGTGTTGATCGTTAATTACTTGATCCTTAATTTATTCTGGGATAGTAAATATCAAATTTACATAAATACACTATCGAAGTTGTGGAACTCAATCATTAATTACCCGAGGGGGGGGGGATTTTCCACCATAAGGCACTTAATAAAAATTTTACATAAATATATACACATACTATATCACATTCAACTAAGAAAAAGCTATCCAAATATCAATTATTTCACATTTTATAAAAATACGGAAAATATTTTTTAACTAATTATACCACTACCTCTTAAAATTTAGTCTAATCCGGCAGTAATAACACAGCACTATATAATATACTTATATGAACACGTGTATACTTATGAACACGTGTATACTTATAATGAACACGTATGTAGGATGGTGATAACTAAAATTATTTCAATTTTAATAAACATAAATTACATACCCTGTAACGCAACCAGTTTTCTTTTATCAATCCATTTCTATGAAATGATCTAAACACTTAACAAATAATCCTTTTTCACGTTACTCAAACCACGCTAGTCTGTTGTTCTAAGTTTTCGCCGAGCGAAATAGGGTTATAACATTGAAAATCGGCCTGGACTTAAACCAGACCATCGCCAAGCGCTCGGATCAAACCAGACCATCGCCAAGAGCGCGCCAACCCAATGTTTGGTCTATCTCTAATGGCCGCCGCGAAAACGAAACTATCGAGAGTGACAGGTCTGTATAGTAGCACAGACTACTGATGGATTGATTGAAATGGATTGATAAAAGAAAACTGGTTGCGTTACAGGGTATGTAATTTATGTTTATTAAAATTGAAATAATTTTTGTTATCACCATCCTACATACGTGTTCATTATAAGTATACACGTGTTCATATAAGTATATTATATAGTGCTGTGTTATTACTGCCGGATTAGACTAAATTTTAAGAGGTAGTGGTATAATTAGTTAAAAAATATTTTCCGTATTTTTATAAAATGTGAAATAATTGATATTTGGATAGCTTTTTCTTAGTTGAATGTGATATAGTATGTGTATATATTTATGTAAAATTTTTATTAAGTGCCTTATGGTGGAAAATTCCTCCCCCCCCTCGGGTAATTTATGATTGAGTTCCACAACTTCGATAGTGCATTTATGTAAATTTGATATTTACTATATGAATATTTTTATATTTAAAAAAAAAGTCTATTATAAGTATCCCAGAATAAATTAAGGATCAGGTAGGCGGCTTTGCTGGAAAAGAGATGTAGTGGTTGCGCCTCGATGTCCCACTAAAAGCTATAAACCCAAGAGGTTAGCTGGGCTCGCAGGTATGTACTCTGCCCTATCCGCGCTTTGTTAACTTTCGCGGCACACATATTTCTCCGAAATTCTGCTCAAACAGTTGCGAAGTATTTTTTAAAAGATAAAATACAATGCTTAGATAATATTAAAACTAAATTTAATGCCCCAAAAAACATAGAATATATTTTTTATTTTAATCCAAAATATTTTTGGTGCTGCCATCTGTATTTAATTCATGCCGATTATTTTTATTTTTTAATGAACATTTTTAAACATCTATTCCTTCTAATACAGTGTTAAATACAACAACAGATCATATATAATAATGCCACAATCGCGGAAAGGCAATTTATCATTCTATAAATTTGATAAGGGATCTGAATGTACATCACTGAGGACTGAAGTTTTGTCTTTGAGTTCCTTTGTCTTCAAGTCCAAGTTCAATTACGTTTCCGTGATTATGGCATTATATATGATCTGTTGTTGTATTTAATAGCGTATTAAAAGGAATAGACATTTAAAAATGTTCATTAAAAAATAAAAATATTCGGTATGAATTAAATTACGACAACAGATGGCAGCACCAAAAATATTTTAAATTAAAATAAAACATATATTCTATGTTTTATTGGGTATTAAATTTAGTTTTAATATAATCTAAGCATAGCATTTTATCTATAAGAAAATATTTCGCAACTGTTTGAGCAGAATTTCGGCGAAATATGTGTGCCGCGAAAGTTAACAAAGCGCGGATAGGGCAGAAAATTTATTGACGCTCACCCTTAAAAAAGGGTAGCGTAAGGGACGAAATGGGAAGAGTTGAAACGGGAATAAACCGAAGCCCCAGGGGAAGGGAGGGGGAATGGTTATTTTTACGAATGAAAAATGGTAATTTTAACGTAATAAAAATGGTATTTATAACGTATGATAAACTGTATTTATAATGTATGTTAAACGGTAATCAATGAAAATGCCTTCGGGAAAAGGGTTCGAGTACAAAGCTGAAAGAGGATTTGAGCAAGGGGGGGGGGTTAAAAGAAGGGAGCGATAATGGTTATTTTTACGTATGATAAATTGGTATTTTTAATGTAATAAAAACGGTTATTTTAATAAATAATAAACAGTAATACATACGTATTTAAAACGGTATTTCTACATACGGTATGTTCATACACGGTAATTCATACGTATGATATACGGTATTTTTAGATACCGTTTACTCATAACGGTATTATAACCGATGTATTACCGTTTATCGTATAACACATACGAAAATATAACGTATAAACGGTTTAACAACGGTTATAATACCGTATGTGTGTTACTTGGGTAAAGACTTTTCGAAATGTATAAATAAAAATATTTGAAAAATTAATTTCAATTGAAAAAATTTATTAAAAAATACTTTCATCAAGCCCTGTACACAAGATCATTTCCAAATGAAAACAGGAAACTTTTTAAAACACATTAATTATTAATTATAATAAAAATTAAAAAGCCCTTGAATCTGGAAACTGAAAGGTCGTTTTACTCTATTTTAGCCATTTAAAATATTTCCGTGGGTGTATACTAGCAAAAACATCAATTACTCTGTCAATTGATATATTTTGTTGTAGTTCTTTCTTATTTCAGTCATCGTAGCTCGAGTGTCATTATTCAGTCTCCTCCATCTGTTCACATTCACAAGATGTCACAGGAAGGGTTGCTGCAATACGGAGAAGAACGCTGATATTTGGAAAGAAATTTCCGTGTATATGTTACCGCTATATATATTTTAAAGCTGTAGCTGGTGTGTTTGGAAGATCTGATTGGGAATTAGATTTGGAATGTGCACACCAACGCTTCATTTCTTGAACGAAGAGTTCTGGGGTTGGCAATTTATCATTATAAATCTCCCGCAATTGTTCCAAAGCATTTTCTTTAGTTTCGTTCAATGAAATTGAAATTTCGTTCAATGAAATTCCTTCGGTCTGGAAACGAAAAAACTATCAAACTTCCTAGATTTTATTCCTGCTTTTTTCAGTTCATGCTTTCTTTTATCTGGGCGTCCCATGATTTTAATTTTTAATAATTATATGCAACAGTAAACACGACAATATTATTTATTACTCACAAAGAACCAAGAAAAATAGTATTACCAACTTGAAATACTGAAAAACCACTATCAAGCTGTCGGAATCCCGTGAAAACACCCCTTTTCAAGTTAAATTGAAGGACTAGTGGCGCCGCCTGTTATTTCGAATTACAATTACAATAGATAATTAACTTGCTTTTCAATTTTTTGAAAAATCGAATCTGATCATGTGCGTAAAGAGTTTTATTGTTCTTTTCAACGTTTGATTTTCTTTTTTTTTTTTTTTAATTCTGGTGGTCAGAACTTTTGATGACTGTCTTATTGCAGACATTTTATAGTAATCTTTACCAGAGCGGGGGGAGGGGTGCTCGGGCACCCAGGGCACACCCCCCTCCCCCCTGATGTAACACTTCAGCTCAAGCTTACCGACTGTCCATACCAGATATATAACTACCCATAACTGTTTATAATCCTGTTAAAATATAGTTCTGTTAAAATTTTAATGTATCCGCCTTGAATCATCTTCAAATGTTCTTCATTCTAATACATCTTCAATATTCTAATACATCTTCCAGTATTTTTAAAACGTTGTTTTATTTTATTGTCTATTTGATATTCTATCTATATAAATAAAATTGAAAATCAGTCTGCGGGTGTGTTTGTTTATTTGTCTCATTACGTGAGAACGGCTACATTGAATTTCATAAAATTATATAGGTAGCCTTGGAATAGCCACACTTAAAAGTTAGTGGATATTTCGAGTTTCTGGACATAGGCTGTCTAGGCATTAATAAAAAATACACAATTGAACCTTCCATAGACATAGCATTATGCAGACGATATTTTTCAAGAAAATGATATCATGTTGCTAAGCAACGGAATTAAATTCAATGAGATTATACAGCAGACGATTTTTATTAAATCTTTTCCCATTTAAATAATTAAGAAATGCACATAAAAATAAATTTTATCAGAGTTATATTTTGACTGGATTACATCAATTACGGCTGAAAGGTTACGGGGATTATTGATAATATCAATTTCAAAAGTCATCTGTTTTATTGTGGTAAATGTTTTTAAAACTCATCTATTGTGTTTAGCCAATTATTCTAACAGAAAGTATATTTTCTAATACCAATTTAGCTCTTTCATTTCGGCATATGTTGATACAATTTCATAGCACTTTCATTTTGGCATACATTGATCCAATTTCATATTGTTTGTGATGCTTTATTCTTCAGATTCATGGATGCTTTATTTTTCAAATCTGTAAAGATAAATTTACGTAAATAAATATTTTTATTCTTCTTTTTAGAATATTTTGAATAGCAATATCGTTTAGAATACTATATGAATACTATTAGGATACTATACATAATAGTGAATTTTAAGTTTCTTTTATTATACATCCCATACGAAGAACGAGTGTACTGATAGTATGTTATAGTTTGTATGTTATATTGTGTTTTCATTTTTAAAATCACGTTATAACGTGTTCAGGGGAGAAGAGTTAAAATTAACATGCTATAAAATTTACTTACATATATGAAAAAAAGTTATTATCAAATGCTAATTTTAAGTACCACAATAAAAAGTAGAAACTTAGCAATTTGATAGATGTCAAATTTCCTACATAAAATAATTTATATCAGTCTTATAAGAAAACATCTTAGCAAACCGAAAATGAACAAAGGCCCATTTTCTTCTGTATTGAGCATCGAAACGTTCAATCACTCTTCAGAGGAATTAAATATTTTCTGAAACTTAAAAAATTGATATCGCTGCAATGACATTTAACTCAAATTTGCCTCACGTATCCTGCAAACAATAATTCACATAGTTTTAAAAGAGAAAATCTGAGCAGATATATAATGTTCAAAATCCCGTTTTCGCTCATATTGTACATCAAAAATTTCAATCGCTCCTCAAAGGAATTTAATCTTTACTAAAACCTATAGGTTTAGAATCTTCGTAAAGAAATTTATCTCAAAATTGTCCCATGTGTCAATTTTCCTGCATAAAATATATTATTTTATGTTTTGTAAGCGATAATCTGAGCATATAGGTGACGTTCAAAATCCCATTTTCGTGCATATTGTGCTTTGAAAATTTCAATCGCTCTTCAGAGGAATTTATTATTTTTTATAGTCTGTAAGTTTGGTATCGTTGTAAAGATATTTATCACGAAGTAGCTCCACGTTTCAATTTTAATATACAAAATAATTTATTTATGTTTTATGTGAGAAAATCTGATTACAGAGATAATGTTCAAAATACAGTTTTCGTACATATTGCGCATCGAAAATTTCAAGAAAAATTTAATAATTTCTAATACCTATAAGTTTGGTATCGTTGTAAAGATATTTTTCTCGAAATTATTCTACATGTCAAATTTCTTACACAAAAAAGTTATTTATATTTTATAAGAGAAAATCTAAACATATGATATTCAAAATTCCATTTTCATGCATATTTATTTATGTTTAAAGAGAAAATCTGAAAACATAGATAATGTTAAAAATACCATTTTCGGGCATATTTATTTGTTTAAAGAGAAAATCTGAGAACATAGATAATGTTCAAAATTCCGTTTTCGGGCATATTTTGCATCGAATATTTCAATCGCCCTTCAGAGAAATTCAATATTTGCTAAAACCTATAAATTTAGTATCGTTGTAAAGATATTTATCTCGAAATTGCTGCACATGTCAAATTTCCTACATAAAAAATTTATATCAGTTTTAAAAGAGAAAATCTGAGCACACAGCTAAGGTTTGTATTCCCGATCTCGTGGATAGTATCCATTCAAACATTGGATTGCTATTCAGAGGAATTTAACTTTTGTTTTAGAAGAGAAAATCTGATTCGTAAATTACGTTCAAAATCCTATTTTCTTGCATACTATAATACTTGCATATATACATATGAAATATTCAATCGCTCTTCAGAGGAATTTAATATTTTCGGAAACATATAAATTTGGTATTGTTGGTTATCCCAAAATTGCTCCACGTATAAAATTTCTTAAACAAAATAATTTATTTAGGTTTTATAAGAGAAAATCCAAGCACATAGATAAAGTTCAAAATCAAGTTTCTGTGCATATTGTGCATCGACAAATTCAATCGCTCTTCAGAGGAATTTAATATTGCAAAAACCTATAAATTTGGTGGTGTTGTACAGATATTTATCCCTAAATTGTTTAACGTATCAAATAGCTTACATAAAATAATTTATTTAGGTTTTATAGGGGAAAATCTGATAACAGAGGTACTGCTCAAAATCCCATTTTCGTGCAATGGACAATTTAAATCACTTTTCAGAGGAATATAATACTTTCTAATACTTATAATGTTGGTATCGTTGAAAAGATATTCATCCTGAAAATGCTCCATGTGCCAAATTTTTCCCCTAACACGATTTATTTAAGGTTTACAACAGAAAGTCTGAGCTCATGGTTAATGTTGGAAATCCCGCTGTTGTGCATTTTGTGCATCGGCAATTTCAATTGCTCTTCACAGGAATATAATATTTTCTAAAACCTATAAATTTAGTATCGTTCAAAAGATATTTTTCTCGAAATTACTCCACATGACAAATTTCCTCTATAAAATAATTTATTTATGTTTTAAAAGAGGAAAACTGAGCACATAAATAATGTACCAAATCCTGTTTTCTAGCATTTTGTGCGTCGACAATTTTAATCGCACTTCAGATGAATTAAATACTTTCTAAATTTAATATTGTTGTAAGAATATTTATTCCAAAATTGCCACTTGTGACAAATTTCTTACATAAAATAATTTATTTCTGTCTTAAAAAAGAAAATCTGAACACATAGATAATGTTCAAAATAAATTATTGATTTATTAATGTTACTTAAAAAATGTAAATTTTCTTACCTACTGTTACAAAACCCCGGAACTTCTGTTACTAATCTAATGCTTTTCCGACCACCAAACCGATCGTCCATTCCAAAACAGTAAAATGATTTGAAGAATATACTTAGCACCCTATTTAAAAATCTGGGGGTTTGGAGGTAATTCTATATCTGCTGCTCATCCTGAAATTATCAACTATCATAAAAGAAATTTAATTTGAAAATCGTTACGATAGATTCTCAGAAATTGAGTAACAGAAAAGTCTTGTGCTTTACATATATGGTAGATAGTTTTGGATCAATTCATATGATATTGACATGTGATATTTACCCATGCGGATATTACTCATCAGCAAGAAAAGGACGAGAAGAAACTAGGAAGTCCTTGAATGCTACATTTCAATCTAAAATTCTATATGTAAGGGGTTAAAATCTGATGTTCTCTTGGTAATTTTCAATTACAGAAAGTCGTTTGCACTTTATGGAAATGATTTGGATAATTAATTTTTATGCATAAAAGGCGTATTTCGTGCGGCGTTTGGCTTCTATTCCAAGCCTTGATTCTTGATTCTTGACTAGAGCTCTAGCTCGAATTTTCCATGAAAGTAAACTTTTCCTTAGCACCATCATGTCAATTTTATCCCACTCCTCTTGGGTCTTTTTCCAAAGTCCGTTCAGTGTTCTTGGATGCCGTTTTCCGAAGGCTCGTTTTAACAAACCGAAAGCGCAAAAGTCCATAGGAGAAGCGTCAGGCAATTTTACAGGTATTTCATTAAATGGGATACATTTTGTTCCTGTTTCTGATTCTTTCTTTGCTAAATATGCGGCAGTTGACTTAGACGTGTGACTAGAGGCTTTGTCCAATGAAGCACAACTTTATTCATGCCCTTTCCATATAAGGCTGGAATTTCTTCTTCAAAAATGGCTTCTGGTTTCTTTTTAAGATTTTTTTTAGATTTTTGAATTAATTTGGGATTAATATATTGGAATAGTAAATCGTGTTTCAACTGCTGAAACTTCCAATTTTCAACGTTAGCCACACCTCCTATCCTCCCAGGGGAAAAATGGGGGTGAAAATTCTTGGTGTGGAGATTTGAGGGGTGGGTGAATGATTGACTGGTATTGGGGAAATGAACGAAGTGGTACATCACGGGGTACATTTGTTGGTGTTTAGCGGGTGTCTTTTGACTTTGGTCCAGTAAAGAAAGAGAAGTCCTTTGCGTTACATTTTGTTGTATCAGTACAGATAATTCGGCTCGCGCTGGTTTACTGTTTTTCTTCTTGCATATATTTGTTCCATACTTATTTAATGTAAATATTATATTTATAGCGAGAACAGATATTCTCTAACTTCTTTTTAGGGGCATTAAATTAAATATTTTAACAGAATATTTTGATTAACAATGTCATTTAGTATACTATAGTAATTTGCGCATGATTGCAAATTTTAAGTTTCTTTATATTATACTAGCAGCGAATACTTATATGATGGGTGTTGCTCGGGATTTACCATGCAAAACTGTGAAAAAAATTACACCTAAACATATAGGGCCGTGAATCCTATACATTGTTTTGTCACTGTGAAAGATGTAAATTCATTGCATTATGTAAGAAAAAATCTGATGTGGGCAACACATGACTTTCCTTATATAATGTAATGAATTTAATACTTTTACAGTAAAAAAAATAGGTTTTTCTTATAGTAGATACTACTATTCTTTCCAAGATATTGAATTTTCGGCAATTGGTCGTCATTTTCATTGATTTAGCGTCATTTTTATCCATTTGACGAGATTTTCGTTAATTTGGCAACATTTCAAAAAGTCGTCAAGTTGGCGACATTCCGCCAAATTTATCGCCAAAATCTCGCCAAGCGTTATGCACTAAGAAATAAGTTATTTTTACAGCAGATAAATGACTATTGGCGTTCAAATATAAAAGTAATACTCAAAGTATCTTTTTTCTTGAATGGAACGAGCTAGATCCACGAGAATGATGTCACCCAATTTATCGCATGGTATTACATATGAAAAGTGAACTTTTTTCTTAATAGGAAATATTTTTTTTTATTTTATATGACTTTTTGATAATTTTTTTGAAAAATGTACAATATCTCAAGAACGGTTCATGTCAGCGTTCTGAAATTTATGTCAATCGTTTTCTAATGAAAAGTTACATAAGAAATGTCTATTTGCGTAACTTTATTAGCGGTTTTGATTTTTTGACGATTTTTTCAAATTTTTACTCGAAAATTTAGGGGGGTTCTGAGCATTCGATTGCGTATAAAAACAATAGACTTCCAGTGTTTACGGATTGTGATTTTTCTACCAAATTTCGTTCGAATCGGTCCATTTGTTCGTCAGTTATCGTCTCCAGAGGCTCACTGACACACACGCACACACACACATACTTTCACCCACACACACACAGACATCACTTCAAAAATGTTTGATTCGTGATCAGGGATGCTTGAAACGTGCTCTCCCGTCGAAAACTCGAATTCGAATTTTCGACCCCGTCACAATACTTTCCTTATACATTATGTACATAAGGAAAGTAAAAAAATCATTGCATTATATAAGTCATAGCAGCATAAGAAAGAATCTTCGTCATAAAATGCTGATAATTAAATAACCATTTTTAACACTTTACTACATAGTTGGAAAGCGACTTTGTTCATTCTGTCTGTTTGTCCGTTAGCACGATAACTGCCGTAAAAAGCCATAGAGAGCCAGGCGATTTATATTTCGATGACGTCATTTGAATCAAGTTCGTTTTTTTTCGATGAAGTTTTTAAATATAATTAATTATTACAGTATATTACCGTTGAATGTATCGCATTTTAGAGATACTCCGTACGAAGAACAGGCATGCTGCTAGTTAGGCAATAAAATTTTACTCTGCACGGTGAACGCAGATGGGTCAATTAGAACCCGATACAGAAAAATTATAATTTTAGATAAGAAATTGAAGACTTCTTTATTCTACTACATTCCGAAGTCAAAACATTGCTCTTCACAACAAACAAATTTGTAAAGCTATAGTAAGAGAACAAAAATTATGCTCTGGCCTGGATACAGCAGTATAAATATACACCGATGCACCAATTGTCATGTTTCGTAACATCATGTGATTTATAAATTGAATAGGGAAGAAATACATTCCAAATTTAATTTTTGAGGAAATGATCATTAGATTATTATCATTTGTCAAGTGCCAGTTTCAATTTGTTTTATTTTTAAATTTGTCGCAAAAAAGTTTAATCTCTTTTGTACTGTGATTGTTTGTCTGGTGGTGGAAATATGAAATCCAATAAATAAATGAAAATAAGAAATCCAAGATACTGTTTACTTTAAAATTTATCACTGATATTTTATGCAATTTCTTCTATGATTTTAATTTCAGTTCTTAGATTTCGAATGTTTCTAAATTATCAAAATTAAATCAATTTTATTCTTAAACACAGTTCCGACGATTTCTTTCCTATAACAAATGTTGAATAAAAATTTATCTGAGCAAACTGTCATAATTTGAAATCAACATATAGATAATGCGAATTATTGTCCTTAAATGTATTTATTCCAAACATCTTACACTTTTACTAAAATTATTAAATTTTAAAAATATTCATAATTATGTCATAATTAAATAAAATATTATCTATCTATACTTACATAGAAAGTTTAATCGCATTGAAAAGTTTTTAACAATACTAACAATTGTGGAATATGACATGTTTGTTTTGCTACTGCTGCAACGAATCTTTGATGCTGATGAGTAGTTCTAACTAAATAGTCATTGCACTGTTCACTGATAAATGAAGAAGGCATTTTTAAAAACATAATCCCAGTCTTTTTTATCCCTTCTCATCTTCAACCAAAATGATAAATAAAAATTCATTTTATATTAATGCTCATTCTTGACTTTAATTATTTTTAATTTGAAATTAATTTTAAAATTTGGGTTCCTTTACATTTAATACACTATATGTGATGAGCTTGTGTTTAATTCCTTAAATGGCAAATTTTAATTCGCATACAAGCCAACAGGTTTCAATGTATTGAAAATATTCAGACCAGTCCGCGTTGGGGTTGGTTTTGAGTGTTTACGGTACGGCTCAGGTGAATTCCAATGAAAAAATTTCGGGCTTTGGACGAGTCAAATCTTGACATTTTTGAACCGGGAAAATTTTTTTAATTAGACCTGTGCAGACCTCTAGTCTCTAAATAACTGACTTTTGATTTTCGACTTTTCCTTTTCGTCTGCCGGCTCCAAGAACTGGGATTTTTCCAAATTTAGATAATTCCCCCCATTATTGCAGTGGCGCAGTAGTCGGAACACATTTTTTTTTTAATTCTTATATTCTAAAAACTCCTTACTTTTTCCCATTATTTATTTATTTATTGAAGATAAAAACGGGTTGCTTTTCTAGTTCAAGGACTCCAGAATGACAAACTGAATGATTGAGTAAATAAATATCTTTTATCACATATGTGTTTAGGAAACATTTTGAAACTTTTTAATTTCGAAGGGGGGTTAAATACGCCTATGCGCATGTGCTTAACATGTGTGTTAAACGTTTAATTGGCTGAATAACTGAGAAATGCCCAGTCTAAAATGAGACATATATTTGAAATTTGGTGCATGAGTGAACAGTCTGAAAAAGACAACTGAAAAAATTGAATTATTTAAAAAATCGTGTTTTGTAGGTTTGCTCATTGGGAGGCCGATGAATTTCTATGAATATTCAGCTAGTGTTTAACTATTTGGTAAAGCAATTAGATTTTCCCATTAAAATTCCTGCTGCGTTAGGTTCTGTCCCGCAGTTGAATTTATGAGTGTACAAAGATTTAGTCTTCTAGGTCACAGGAAGCTTCTGAAGGGTTTGGAACGACAAATACACGCAGAATAATTATTATACAGGTATTTATTGAATTACAGTATCTGTATAAATGAAATCATTTTTCCTTTCTTGTTTGTAAATAATTTTTATTGCTTGTATAAATATTCGGTGAACCAGTAGTTTTTCTCCCTCAAAATTCCGACTGTGTTAAGTTCTGTACCGAAGTTGAATTTTTGAGTATACAAAGATTTAGTCTTCTAGGCCACCGGGGCTTTTGAAGGGTATATAAAAACAAAACACATGCAGGACAATTATTATATAGGTCTCTATTGAGTTACTATGTCAACAAATGAAATCATTTTTCTGTAAAAACGCCGTGAAAGTGCAGTACCGCTACTAGAGACTAGCTATTTGAATAGAATTGCAGTTCCGCAGTGCCCGTGTAGTGGCAACCGCCATTTCTATTCATTACTATGCAGAACCCGAGATTTCCGAGTAACCCCGGTTGAAACAAATCGTTTTCAACACAAGGAATTCTCATGCTAAATACTATAATTTCCAAATATATTCTGCAAGGCTAAAAAATGCGGTATGTAGAATATCACATATTTTTAGTGCTGTATCGTCCATTTCAAACTTCAAATTTCATACAATGCACTCTAATGTATACTATTTAAAAAGGAAATAATGATATATTCAAAATGACTAAATAAATATTAGTTTTATACCATCGCTCTGGACTCATAGGCATAGAAATATCATTAATTTTATTTTTAATTCCAATTTTTTAATACACACATTTTAGCGTTGTACCTAGATTAGTCTCCAAAACACACATTGAAGTTACACACACACACACACACATATATATATATATATATATATATATATATATATATATATATATATATATTATAATTATATAATAATCGGTTAGGAGAACTCTTTGGTTATTCCTTGACAAGAAATAGAATGGATAGGAAACTTTCCTTTCAGTAAGTGGGAAAAGCCTCCAGTTACGTTTTTTTCATTCTTTCATTCATTTACTTTGTCTCCCAAACCACACACCCTTCTAAGATTCCCCCCTTCATCCTCTTGGACCGTCACCCCCGGTAGAAAAGGCCGAACTGCTTTCCCCCCCTGTACCTCGTGACGTATGAAGTGTAGGCCCAATTCTGACCTTCGAATCCGAATTCCTCCGTCTCAACTTTTCTGGAAAGTTCTCCCCTAGTAGAGTAGCCCACACAAAGAAGTATCGTATGTGCAGTGCAGTACGTGGGCTCGCGCGTGTGGATGCATAACGGTCTTTTTATCGTATTTTTGAATGTCTTATATGTTAGTTCATGATTTTATAAACATTTTGATCAGCATACCTTCGACTACATACCTTATAACATTGGATTACTAATTACCTTATTCCTGTAATGTGAAAAACGGAAAATGCTATTTAGAAGTAAGTGCTTACCATTTTTTGCTTATTATCATGTCATTTAAAATTACATAGAATTTTAAATATATGGCAATCAAATTATTGCTATTCAATTAACGCTAAATGGATTCTAAATTGTTTTGTTGCTAATTATAACGTCAACAAACCTTTTAGAGTTTTCTTAGTTTGTTTTAAAATTTTATTGTTGTCACATTAATTAAGAAAACTGCCTAGACATTTGTAAAATTAAGCTTTGTTAAGTAATTGTGAAGTATTTAAAATCATTCAATGTTTAAAATGTATCTTTTATTAGGTTTAGCTTGTGTGATTCATTTCATTTACCTAGTATACTTAATATGTTGTCATAAATTATTCAGTTTCCTGTAAATATTTTAAAATTATTTTAATAATGTTGTTAGTTGTGTGATATTTTTTAATAGACTAGCAGTATGTCCGTACTTCATACTGACCATATAATACAAGAAACCTAAAATTCAGAATTTGATGTGAAGTTTTAATATTTAGAGTCTCAATTTTTGAAATTTTATAATAATTCTAATGAAATGAAAATAGGTGATCTCTACCGTGCTGAGATAATAAACAGACAGATAGATGTACAACATACAATTTTATGCATACTGTTAATAGCAGATATACCCGACATTGCCCATGATTTAATATATGTTCAAATTCCTGCAGTATTCTAAATGACATTCTTACTCAAAACATTCTATTAAAATATTTCATTTAATTCTCCTTTCTGTTTTTTCTATACAAAATTATCTTCAAGCAGATCTGAATAAAACATCCTCGTTTGAAAACAAATTATAAAATATATATGAAATTGGATCAATATAAACTAAAATAAAAGCGCTAAAATTGTATAAAAATGGTTATAAAATTTTGTTTTATATTGATTTCTTTATTATTTAAATCTTAAAAAATTTAATAATCGTCTGCCTAATAAACACATTTGATTTAATTGCGTTGCTAAGCATCATGATATAATTTTCTTAATAAATTTGTGGAAAATATATCATCTGCATAATTCTATTTTTATGGAAGGTTTAATTGTGGGATTTTTATTCATATCTCGACAATCCCTGGTCCTAGAAACTCGAAACATGGACTAAATTTTAAGTAGGGCTATTTCAAAGCTACCCACAGAATGTTCATGAAATTCGATGCAGCAGTTCTACCGTGATGATGAGATAGATAAACACACAGACAGATACATGTATTTTCAATTTTATTTATATAGATAAAAAAATGTCATTATCTTTTTAAGATATTGTCAATAGTAAGAAATCGTAGCAATAAAAATGCTACACTAAAGTTATGAAAGTAAAATAATGTAAAATGGAATATTTCACACATCAAATAACATATTTTAACTGTTTGATAAGTAAGTAATTGCATATAAAAGATATAGTATCTTAATATATTGCACATATATTTTTTATTATTTGTTATGGCATGCTGAAATTTTAGAAGAATAGGTTAGGAAGTCATTTGTGTTTAGGTTGGGCACATTTTATTTTTTATGTAGCGAGTTATTAATTATGTTATTGAAAATTGTTAAAATAACTTGGAAAAAAGCAAAGTAACTAACTTACAATTTCAAGTTACCATTGTATATTTCATTATATTATAGTTAATGTTATTTTAATAATACAAAGCTAATTTAATCTTTCTTACATTTTCACTTCAATGGAATTGTAAATGAAATATTAATACCAAAAAGTTTTATTATACAGCTTTATTAAATTTTCAAAGCCCCTGAGGTATTTCAAACTCTATAATTAAGCAAAATTGTTTACAATTTGTTAATGTCTGGTAGTAAAAAAGGGAATATAAGATGTGCTATATTAGAAAACCTGAACTTCTACAATTTATAGTGCATAGGTTAATGAATGACATTCAACTAGTATTTTATCTTAATTCTAAATCATTTTACAATTTATAACAACAACAAAAAATGAATAAAATAAAATGAAATAAAAATAAATAAACACGTAAGCATATTAAAAGTTAAATTCTGAGTTTCTTTTTAATGATTGTCTTATGATATTTAAAGATATAGTATTCAGTAATCATTTTAGTTTCTGCATACTTTATCTGTAAGCACGCATACTTTAGCTGAATGTACTGAAGAATTATTCAAATAAAATGCCTGATTAAGTAATAAATATACAGGGTTCTTTTTCAAACTTTTATTAAAACACTAACTGAATGGAATCCTTTCATCTTTGCTCCTACAGTGAATGAGTCATTATAAATATTTTATTTTAAGGAAATGTACAGCAATATTAAGATTTTAAATCACCCATTTTAATTAACATTATCGAAAATACTTCCAAATTTCATGAATATTATTTGATTTACTGATAAATTATGATTCCTTTACATCGAACAGAGAATTAAAAGGGAAACAAATAGCAAAAGCTTCGATCGCGATCTGGAAGACCTACTCGCAGTGGGCCTACAAGCCAAGACGTCAAAAATTAGTGCTCCGGCCTCTGCTTTCGGAGGTGACGCTTGGACAGGCGAGTAAGTCATAAACTATAGAGGTCCAAGGGCCTTTCGTCACCTTTACTTACTCTCATTGGCCCATCAGATGCCAATCATTTGAAAAAAGGAACTGCCCATCTCTTGAGCCACCGGGTGCAATTTTCAAGGGAACGGTGATTTTTTCTAACTGAAGCGTCCCCTTAAACTTTCTTCGCTGGCTATGATCGCTGGTTACTTGGCTCGAGTTGCTGAAGAACAAACCAACTGTGAAACTTGTTTAGAGCCACTTTCCTCTGCTAGTACTAATTCGCCACTAATGAATCTAATTAAAATGCAAGACTGTGGATCATTACGTTATCCTGCTCGAAAATTTGTATTTTTCCTTCATAATATATTAGAATTTGTTTTTAAAAGTTTATCTTATTTCAAGAGTCAGCATTTAGTAAAAAGCCTGAAAATATTTGTGCTACCGGAATATATAAAACACTTCAAATGTAAAGAAAATTGTGACATTAGTGATAAACTTGGTGACATTATTATAAGTAAATTTTTGAAACCTATACTGGACAATCATGCACAAAGACTTACTAATGAAATTGACATGAGTAAAAAGTTAAAGTGCAAACCGTTAAACAGAAAAGTGCTTAAGTTATAGGGCCGTTCCACAATCATGTATGTGACATTTGTAATGTAAAGTTAATAACATATTGTAAATATATATTTTGTGAAAATACTGTGAAGTTGAGAGTAATTATATAAATCATAAAATGTTCATCTAATTAGACGTACAAATGTATTGTGTGTATGTATTAATGTGAATATTTATTGTGGATATAATGTATTGTATATTTTGAACATAATTAAAAACTGAAAATATAAACAAGAATATTTCACTAGAAAACAACAATAATACAGTCATGTGTTCTGTTTGCTGGGTTGGTGATTTTTTATTTATAAAAAAAATCAAATAAATCATATTTTTCTTATTTAAATTAGATTTTTTTGTTTCAAATTGGATTTTTATTTAAATTGGGCTTGTTTGATTTTTCTCACAACCACTATAAACTTCTTTTTGAATAATATATAACAAAAAATATATTTCATATAATTTAAATAAATAATTAAAATATATACATTATCTACATTATATGGAATTTAGTGATTATCAGGATGAAATGGCCGTAATTACTTCTGAAACACAATACAGAAGTATATAGACCATGTAAACTGCAAAGTAATGATTAAAGATGCATACTTCCTTAAAGTAGCATTAATTTTGGTCTATTACTTAATACATAAGATCAATCAAGTGGTTAGCTTTCTAAAAGGGAGACTTACACTCCCAGGTAGCTGAAAATCAAGCATAATTATAATTAGTTCATTCCGTAAGATCAGAGGCAGATGTGAATCCAAAATTATCATTTATTAATATATATATATATGGTTATGCTCGAAGTGATATATAATGCAATTCATCATCTTATAACAACTGTATCACATATAATCGAAATCATCTATAGTAATTATATTCAATATCCAATACTATTCATCATGTACAAATATAACAAGATAGATGTTTTTGAGGAGGGGGGGGGAGGTGCTGACTGGTCACAGTTCTCTTGAAATTGCAGCTGTGAGCTCATCCTGCAGATGTTAAATCAACGACGGAAAATAAAAGGATTAAAATATATTACAATTTTACAACCTATTGCACTAAATGTTGCTTTGTTAATGAACATTGCTAGTGGGAATTGTAAAAATAATTAAAAATAAAGCTGCTGGCTGTGAAGGTTAAATAGTTAAATTCACATTATTAAAACAAATTTAAATCTACAAGATTAAAAATCCTACATAGAAAATGATTTTAATGTTGAGAATCAAAATCGAGGAAATTCAAGTTATACTCGATTGCGAATGTAAAGAAAAATAAATTGAAATATAAATATTTCTTCATTAATATAATCATGATTTAAATTAGAATATCTGCAAAAGCTGTAAAAAGGGGATAAGGAGAAATTTTAATTCTGAAGAAAATACGAAAATATTTGTAAGGAATTACATGAATTTGTCAAAAAAATTTGAATTATTTCTTAACCTTTTGCTTATGGGTGGCACAGCACCAATCCCAAACGAAGAACCTCTGAAAAAGACAGGTATTTGACATACTCTGTCCTAAACACTTTGATCCCTCTTTGCAAGAATTGGCATCTGGACAAGGGGGAAAGAACTGTTCTTCCCCACACGTAAGCAAAAGGTTAAAGCTATTTTCTTTTAACAAATTTTAATATATTAAATACATATCCTTTTATCCCAAGCATATGTATTTTTATCATAAGCTTTTAATCCCAAATAACTCAATTTCCCCTTCATTATTGATGGGCAAACCATTAGTATGTAATAATTTAATAAGCATTATTATTTTATATAACCCAAACTTATAAATGTGAAATAAATTAATGCATGTTCATGTTGTTTAAAATCAATTAATTTAAAAAAGTCATTGATTTTAATGAATAATTTAAAAAAAAAATAAGTGATTTAAATCAATATTTTTTTTTCTAAACCAAGTAATTAAAATCTTGATTTAAATGTTGATTTAAATCAATCTATCCTGTCGCCCCCCCCCTTCCAATTGTTTTTTAATTATACACTCTTCAGTTTATAAATCCTGAAGAACTCCCGGCGGGGGGGGGGGGGGGCTTTATGGCATGTTAATGAAAAATGGGATTTAATAAAATTAAAAATATTTTAATTTTTATTTAATATACTTTATAAAACTTAATTTTTATTTAATAATAACTAAAATAAAAAATTGAAAATTTTAAAATTATTAAAAAAACTTGTTAAGAAAAAATTTTTGCTTTTAAATGAAAAAAAAATTCACTTCTGACATCCCCTTATGGAAATTTCTGGCTTCGCGTATGTTTACAGGTATATTTCCTTCTTCCTGTAAGAATTATTTTAATAATTAATAACGTTTGCCTTTTTTAATTTACTGAACGATAAAACATTACAGATATTAATTTTGTACCTTTTTTTTTTGATTTACAAAACTAAAAATGTTCTAGGTTAAATAAAAAATAACTATATTTTTATTAAACAAATAATACGCAAACAGATGCGAATTTTAATTTATTAGATAATGTAAAGAAATCTAAAAATACAAGGATTATAAGAACTTTGACAGTAATAAATCAGCTTCGACAGGAAATAACAGCGCCCTCTACCAACAGTTCTGGAACTACACATTCCCCACTTCTAAATCGAAATTTCCCGGCCTTTATTATCACGTAGGCAACGGTCACACACACCCTGACTCCCGGCCACACAGAAAGCTACCATTAGCCTTTGGGTTGGTCGTGTGGTCTGGGCTTTCTACACACCCTGACTCAAAAAAGTCGGAAAATTTGGCAATCACTCGGGAAAAAAAATCGGAATAAGAGTGTATTTTGTTCTCCATAAATTTCATTTAAAAACTTATTTTTTACTTTAATTTTCTAAATGTTCACTACAAAATCACCGATTCTCTTTCGTGAAACAAAATCCTTGAAGTCCATGTTGAAGCAAAGCCATCTGATGAACGTGGGGAAATGGTTTCTTTGCGATGTCATAAATCTCATTTAAATACGCATGAGGCACCTGGATAAGGGCTATGTCAACGAGGGTGGTCCAGGAAGTCCCCAAACTTTGTCGGCATTTTTCTTGAGGAAATTCGGAGAAGTAGATCTTGCAACCGGAGGGTGCAGATCATTTGCAGTACACATATGTGGGGGCCTTCGAGAAGCAATCACGTGATTCTAGCTCTTTGGTGGGGACAAAACCATGAAAGAGCAATTAGGTTCAGGTAGGAGTTCTTCAGACAAAACCTATTTTCTTCGTTATGCTGTCGGCAAAACAGCAGGAGTAAAATACTGAAACACATTGTCCAGGGATTTGGAAAGTAAACCCAGTATGTATTCCCTTAAAAGTGTCTATAAATGGGCAAGTAATTTATGACTCTCAGAAAATGTGAATGTCTTTTCTGTAAAATGCTGAAAAGCGTGGAATGTTCATTCAGTCCAGATTGCTTCAATTTTTCGCAGAGCTAGGTTTTGACTGCGTAAAGTAAGATAATATTTTTAAATTATATAAAGGCATGCATAAGAATAGTTTATATACGTTTCTCATAATTATTATTATTTATTTTTATTGCTTTTTTAAATTTTGTTATAAAATTGTGCTTTTAAGTTGTGCTTTTTTTTTAACAATTCATACGTCATTTAAATGAATTTTCTGCGACAAAATAAAATCGCAAATTGTGAATGAAACACTAGGCTATACAAACAGATCAGCAGTGGTTCCAATACGGGTCAGAACGGACCGAAAATTGAGAGTTTTTCCCTGCCTGGCACGACAATGCCAGTACTTAGAGCCAGTCCCGAAGACCACGGAGTCTCGGCTTGATAATTTATATTCATATGTGTTCAAAACATGAATGTGTAGAAAGCCCGGGCCGCCCGACTCACCCGAGGATATGAGCAGCAAAGTGAGCGGCCGCCGCAAACATGAATGTGTTGAAGACCCAGATCGTCCGACTCATCCGAAGACATAGAGCATCCCCTTGGACGGCCGGGAACATGAATGTGTTGAAAACCCAGACCGTCCGACTCATCCAATGGACTTGAGCAACTATTTGGACGGCCGGCGGGAACATGAATGTGTGAAAATTTTCTACGAAGAATTGAGATGAAAGTTTTTTTTAACATTTATCTATATATAGCTGAAATAAAGACAATTATTTCATGTATTCAATTTAAACTCATTTTCAAAATTAAATATGTTCGGCCTAGCGAAATAAATATATTCGGCCCCAGAAAAATTTTCAAAATCAAATATGTTGGCCTTTTTTAAAAGTCAAGTTCGAGCCCGACCCGAAACAGCTTTCTAAATCTTCGGCACGGCCCGAGTCGAAATGATTTCGCTCGAATAACATTTTTCTATGTAGGTAGTTTATCTTTTTTGACAATTTTAAAATAATTTTAAATAATTAAGAACCACTTTTTCAAAATGGTTCAAAATATTAAGACATTGAAATTAGAACCACCTTTTCAATTTTTTTTTTAAATTATTAAAATATCGAAATTAGGACCACATCTACAAATTATTAAAATATCGAAATTGTTGCCACTATTTTTCATAAACTAAGAACCTATCCAAAATCCAATTGTACACTCTTATATGGTTTTCAAAGGACTACAAATAACCTAATATTATTTATAGCTACCACTTTTTGTTTTCGAGAAATAAGCATTTATAAACTTAAACAAGAAAGATCAATCATGCATAAAGCATTGATTATGAAACCCTTTCCAACTTCAATGCAATTTTATATAAACATCTCAAATGTGAAACATTCCTCGGTAATATTTTTAAAATTATCACAATACTACATTAATTTATTATATTTGAAAACTTCATCGAAGAAAATGGACTTCATTCAAATGACGGCAATGAAATATAAATTGCCTGGTTTAAACATCTCTAAAATGCGATACATTCCTCGGTAAATTTTTAAAATTATCATAATACTTCAATGATTTATTATATTTGAAAACTTCATCGAAAACAAATGAACTTTATTCAAATGACGTCATCGAAATATAAATCGCCTCTCTATAAAGGCAGCATTTCATTCATAAACATTTGTCCAACCGTTTCATTCATTACAATACTATAATAATTTATTTTATTTAAAAATTTGAAAAATTGTTATCTACCATATTTATTTTAAAATATGAAACCTCTCTTATATATAAAATAATTAAACCCTTGGAAAGATATTTATTATATAATATATCTCGTGTCTCTTTCTGGAGGATATAGCAAGAGTCAAAATTTAATTGAATTTATTTTTCTCCCTATATTAAATAATTTTTATTTAAAAAACTACCTAACATATTTTAGTGAAATGTTTTTTATATATTTTATGAGATAATTTGAATATTTCCTAAAATTTTCGAAGCAATTAAAGTCGCTTAAAAAATGTTTGAAAATTTAGGTCCTGTAGGGTTCAATGTATTTCATTTTTTCAACCTGGGTTCAATCCAAAACTAATTGGGTGATATTATTCATGTATATTCCCATAGGTCCCACAGACTGTCTGAAAAACATACTAAAATTTCATTTTGATAAAGTCATTTTTACGGCAATTATCCTGCTAACGGACAGACAGACGGACAGAATGAACAAAGTCATAAACACTTTTCAACTATGTTGTAAAGTGTTAAAAACAGGATATTATCAGTTTTTTTAAACTTGAAAAGAAGATTCCTCGAAAATTGTATTAGATCTATAAAAACACATTAACGCGCTTAAACACGCCTTTTCTCGTAGGGCGCGGTAGTCCAGTGATTAGCGCTCGGATTGCACTCGGTAGGCCTCGCTTTGATTCCCTCTGCTGCCAAAACTGCCGTCGTGTTTACGCGGAGTACGATCACGTTAAACATGTGGGTCCGTAAGCCCTTCCGAGAGGTTGGTGGTAGGGGAAGGAGGGTACGGTCCCTGTGGATGCCTCCCCCTACTGGGTTCCGTTCTAAATTGAGTAGATCTTCCCGGTCGTCTAAACTGTTACCTTACACCTTTCTGGTAGGTCGGACCGTCTGGGTCTCAACAACAACGCCTTTTCTCGTTGCGCTGCGTCACCTTTAGGATTGAAGAAAAAGCAAGAAGGTAAAAATCGGGATTATGGTTGTAGTTATCCGATTCAAATGACTTTTGTACAATGCTTTTAATGGCAAATAATTGTATTTTTAAAAATATGAATCATATCTTTAAAATTCAAGGAATAAGAAAACTTCTCAATTTAAATCACTTTATGTGTTTCGTCTGTTGAACTTTTGTGAAATAAATGCCGAAAAGTAAAATTAGATAATTAAACATTATCTCCGAATATTTTCGTGTTATAGAAGAGATTTGTCAAGCGAATTCTTATAGAATAATTGCTCGTTTAAAAAAAATCAAAATGATATCTGTAAAATTCTGGAACTTGGAATTTTTGATTTCATCACCCACATTGTGTCGCGCTAATTGTCTATAAACATCTGCCATTCTGCAAACAATAGTCTGCTGGGATAAATGGATTTAGAAACAACGAAATTTCGACTTTAAATATTCATAACCTTTAAACTAATTGAAATTAAAAAAAAAAAAAAATTCCCGGAAAGGTGCATATTTGCATAAGCTGAGATTCCAACTCTATACAGATCTTCGAAGCTGTTGAAAGCTTGAATTTTCTGCTACGCGTTACACACACACAGAAACAGATATTCTTTTGAAAAATACTAAATATGTAATAATAATGCAACATTTACTCGACCGTTCGATATTTAATTATATATAAATTAGAATGTTACAGTAAAATGTTAACTACGTCAAAATGTTTTTATAAATCTTTTATTAGTAGAGAAAAATATGTTAAATAGTTGAGTTTCCAATAAATCAAAATTTCCATTAGTTATAATTTTACCGTTGTACATTTTGTAGACACATTTTATATATTATATTTTTATTAATAAATAATCATTAATTTATTTATAATTACTGTTATTTTATTTTTAAATTAAAATATTTCTTTCTCGTTATAATAAAAATCCCCCAAAATATTATTTAAAATTAAACAGAGTTATTTCACAATAATATACTAACATTGATAGTTGCGAAATATTATATTCAGATTTTTGTGGTCATTATTTGGTATTTATATAGTCACAACCTCTCTACTAGATTTACTCCTATAAGTAGGAAACATAAAAGTAATGAAATGATCCTACATATTTAATTTCGATGAAGAAGCCAGTAAAATAGATCAAAATAATGAATAACATAATTTTTTGTTTTTGAAAGTCAGCTGTCCATAAAATATGGTGATGCTTTATATTACTTCATTCATTTCTGATTCTATTTGCACTACTTAATATGCACTCGTTTCCAGTAATAATTTACTTATACTAAAAATTTTGGTGTTCAATTAAAGAAAAAATTGTTTTTATATTTTGTGGACTTCCCATCTCTGCAATTGGTTTATTTAATCTTACGTTCTTTCGAAATATTTATTTCTCGAAGACTTTGATCGAAGTTGAAATTTTTTTATAAACCAGCAAACTTCCGCGCACTTCGGGCGCTAAGCTCATCTAAGTACACCACTGCCACGGCCATGCATGAGAAACAGGAACCGGCGGTCATCAACTGCCACCGATCCTCCCACCCACTTCTAATATCCACAGTCACATACTAGTCATACACCCCCCTATTCAATATTATTATCTCTTATAGGATAATATCTCCCTATAAAGACATACATACTATACCGACTCCTAACATAACGCAATGAAGTTACGTTCCCCTATAACCTTAGCAAATTAATTTATCAAGTTAAATACCTTAAACTTTTCATCTTAAGTTTTTAATTGGTCTAGCCATACCATAGAAGAAAAGAGTCTAACTCTCTCTAACTTATGGATCATATAATTCAGCTCCAACCAATCTATCTATAAACAAAGTTTGTATAATTGCATCGTTTACAAGGTGATTTTGAAGATAAAGCAGAAAATAAGTCTCTCTAAATCCATGGCTTAGATATTCATATTCTGAATTTTTAAATAGGGATGACCTCACAAAATTAAATTTCCTAGTCAACTGAATCATGGAGGTCTCACCTCTAACTTCATGAGTTGAATACAGTTTTCCTGTTATTTCTTCAAGTATTAAGTTCTCATAACCATGCAATTGCATCATGTTGAGGCAACATCTTCGACTAGAGATTATAAACACAAAAACAGCAAAAAAGGCCAAACTTTGAGAGGCTATCTTCCCAGATTCAGAGGTTAATTTTAAAAACGACTTTCAGATTTAAATTCAGCATGGTAAAATCAGCAAACAGAAGTTTTTTAGCCTTCGAAATTGCATTTGGTGCTCTGACATGATGACACTGCGCTTTTAAAAAGGTGATTAAAAATTTGTTCAAATCAGTGGTGAAAAAGCATTGAAGCTATACACACCAAAAATTATATGCACCCATAAGAAATTGAGCCAACAGCCACGAAGATCGGCATGTATGTGTCGTTTGAGAAAATATGCAAATGATTAGAATATGGAATCAATAAAAAACGTTTTATTAAGAAATGGTGACAACAAGAAGCTGATATTTTATTAAGTGGTTATCGACTATACAAGTCGATATTCGGTGCGGCATAGAGTCAGTTAGGTTGCTCATGTCCCTCTGCGGAAGATTCTGATACAAATAACTGATCAGCTAATTCAGTGGTATTCAGAGAAGGCTGCAATTGCTGGCACAGCATGTCCCATACGTTCTCTATTGGTGATAGGTCTGGAGATCTGGATGGCAATAGGAGGGTATTAAATCCTTGAAGACATTGTTGAGAAAGTTGTGCAGTATATGTTCGAGCTTTGTCTTGTTGGTAAATGGAAGCTGGGCGACTTGACAGTATAGGCAGAACAATCGGCGGAAGAATATCGTCAACGGACAAGCGAGTCTTCAGATTGGCGTGCAACAACTAGAGGAGAGCTTTCCACTTTCGACCCAGACCGTATGACATACACCAAAGTGTAAGGTATCTGTTTGGATGGCCGGGATATTCCCATTTCATTTAAACTAGAATCCAGTGGGGGACACAACTACAGTTACCGTACCATCCTCTTACCACCAACTTCTTGTAACCCACATATTTAGGTCTTAGATAAAAGCCCGCTATACTACATAAAGAATTGTATTTTCAAACGCGGATGATTTTCGCCAACTCCGAAAGGAACCGCGGCCCAACAATGTTAAAGTGTAATGTGCACTCACTCCAGTTGTATTCAATAGCTCACTGTTTTTCGAAGTTTTTGGGTCTCGGAACCCCTTTTGGAAATTTAATTTAATACCGGAACCCCAAAATGAGAAAAAGTCCAATGGGGTCCAAACTGTACATCAAAATTCTTTAATTTTCCGTAAATTTACACGAAACTATAACACACGTTGAAAAACGCTGTATAACTTAATGTTAGTTTCAAACCAAATTTATAAGCATGCGATCCACAAACCTGAAAAAAAAAATGAAGAAAACAAACGATCCTTTCTCTAGGAGAGTGCTCAGGTATGTGCAATCTACCGGGGAGAAACCGCAGTCCTATGCATCTCATTAAGGAAGATGCATTTGTTGCTTTGATGCGTTTTCTTAAAAAAAAATGTAGTAATTAAAAAAAAAATTATTAGACTGCGAAGATAAACACAACTTTCTGTAGAATTCAAACTGTAGAATTAAGCTAATCTTCCTGTTTTGGATGCTGCAAAATAAGTATCATATAAACTAAAAAATGCAGTTTCGATGTATTTAAGAATATGTGTATAGCCACATGCAAGTAGGTTTTCTGGTGGACTATTTGGAATTTTTTTTTAAGTCCGTGTCTAGACGATTTGTTTAAAACAAATATCGAGGAAATGAAACAACGGCATCCTTTATGAGCACTACAAATCATATCATATTAATTTCCTTTGAATAATGTATGCATGTTATTATGCACATCCCGTGTTTTACAAAGATAATTCTTGGCCTAGAAACGCGTGTTTTTCTCCTTTTTTGAGGAAATTATTTGGAAATGTGCAATGTGCATTCGAAAATTAGAAAAAAATAATAAAGTTTTAATTACTTACAAAAACCTATTAAAAGACCCAAATTTAGCTAAAAAAAAGATACATGTTCCGAAATTTACACAACCAATTCTTGGCATAGAAACTCGCGGATTTTTAAGTGCTAGGCAATCATCTGGGAATGTGTCAAGTCTATTCGAAAAAAAATCCCAAAACATACGAAATGTAATACTTTTTCAAATATATTTAACATTCTGCTAATCCTTGCCCTAGAAACTTGCCTTGTTTCAAATGATAGCTAAAAATTTGGGCATTTGCATAACACATCCGATAATTAAATAACAAATGTAAAATTATTTATAAAACAAAAACCAAAAATTTGGTTTTGAGACTTTTTCTTTTTATAAATTGGGGTATTACTTGGATATATACACAAAACATTCGAAAATTAAAACAAATAATTGCCGTGTAGACTTTGAACTGGGCAAAAGTCATTAGAACAGAAATGCACTCGTTCAAAACCAAAAGTTAACTCACTTGTTTGTAGAGTCGGAAATTTTCAATATTAGTCGGAAAAATTTCCTTCACCCCCCCAGCCAAGATTGCCCACTTACGTGCCTGATTCTTTAGTGTGTTTTTTCGTATAATTTGGATATTTTATATCCCACAGGTGTCTGTAATTTAGTAGAAGTTCTATTATTTTTTCCATCTCCAGATTCTAACGTAATTGAGCTGCTTCGACGTGTTTGCATTACAGTCGCCATCGCCATCTTGAATGCAAATGAGAAGAGGAAAGGCGGAGCGTAGTGACGTCCAATTTTATCGTCCTCTGATTGGGTCGCCGCTCAGAAATTGAGCAATTTTTATTGCCGAGTACGAACGAATTGCGGCAATTCGGCGGCAAGATTTCTTCCCATTGAAATGTATGGTGTTGCTGAAAAATTGCTGGAAGGAATTGCTCCGGGTAATAACACCATAAATGATAACATGCTAGATAATAAATATATAGCAATTAAACACATTGTTCATATATCATTGAAACTTTAATAGTAAAGTGACTCATAAGTAATTTGCATCTTTAATTTTTACAGTAAATTCAAAAATAATTATATTTAGACACTTTCATAACTCTTTATTATGTAGTTTTGATTGTTCAACGATGCCCAATGCCCCAACTTTCTGTTCAAAGGTAAATTTTTTTACAACCTGACTTTAAACACTTTTAACTTTTTTACAACCTGACCTTACTTGTGAACTATAAGACTTATTTTTAAAGATAAAATACAGATTTAGAAACTAATTTTCCTATTGCATATTTTTGTCATTCACTCTTTATATTGGTTATAATTCCGAAGATACTTTAAGTGAAAATAAGAAAAATGAAAAAAAACTCACTCGTACATATATTTTTTAAATTAAAACAAAGTTCAACATATTAAAATATTGAAATTATTTTTATATATTCATAATCTGCACCCTATTTTCAACAAAACAAGAAAAATTATGTACGTTTTTACATATTAGGTTTGGAGATCATCCAAATTGTTTACATTTTTCATAATGCTTCGATTTCGACACAGATACTCCAAGCATAGATTCACATCAAAAATAAATAGATATAAAAAGAAATTTTATAATTGTACAGTATTACATTTATAACTCGATTTATGAGAATTACTTATATTTTCATTTTACCAATTTAAATAAAAAAGAAATGGATACAAAACTAAATTTATAAATGAATGATATTGCATTTTTGATATTTTCAATTTCTTACATCATCTGTTTATTTTGGCAAAGACTTTTCAAATTCATATATTGTGTTTAGCCAATTATTGAAACAGAATTAAAGTTATGGGAATATCTTCTAATGCAATTTTATTGCTTTCATATTTTTTGTAAATTTGTTTACAAATGGAACCAGAATGTTTTATTCTTCAGATTTACTTGTGAAGTGCAGATAATTTTGTATAATGAAAACAGATATTCTTATATACTTCTTTATTACAATTAAATTAATTATTCAGAATTAAATTAAATATTTTAATAGAATGCATTAAATAAGAATGTCACTTAGAGTTAGAATACTATAGGAATTTGCATAAAACTGTGCATTTTAAGTTTTTTATGTATATTCTATATGAAGAATGTGTACGCTGCTAGTGTCATTGCACATTTGAAAAATTGATGGGGTTCATTAAAAATTTTGGGAGTGCTTAGCACCCGAATCACCATCTTTGCCAATAAAATCCAATTTGGGAATTTAAAGAAAAAGTTGATATATCAACTTATATTTCACTTTAAGTAATTTAATATGAGTGCTTCATTTTCAAAATAATTTGTAGAAATTATAACCTAAATATTTGATAATGCCAATTTTCATGCATTTTATAAATTATGTTTATGAACAATTTTTGTTTTTTACAGCCAAAAAGCAAATTGCTGCATAAAAAGTGATTCAACAAAGACTTCAAAGAAAAATATCTGAAAACTTTTTATATTTTAGTATTCATTCACAATAAATTGTCATAGGGCTATAGCAACTAATTGTTACAGAGCTATCAGTAGGAATTTTTCTCAGTGAGGTAGCATATTCTAATATTACTGCTTTAGATATATATTTTAAACATGAACTTCAGTTAAATACAAAAAGACAAGATTTTTAATTTTTAATCTTTAAATTTGAGACTAGATTGTAACAATATTGGCGTTTTGAATCAAAATGTACTAAATATAATATTTACCTTTATATAATTTTTGAAGTGTTTTTTAACTTATCCTTCCAAAAGGTAAAAGACGGCGATAAGAAGGTTGCGCAAATTTTAATATAGTAAAGTGAGAATTGTTTACTTTTATGTAACATAAAATAATCACGCTTCTACAATAAACTTGTTTTGGGTATTGACTTGATTGACTTTAGGTTTACTGTGCACTAGCTTTGCGCCAATTTTGCCAAGCATTGGCTGCAAAAATCACCTGTCCTGTCGTTGTAAATGCGACGCACATAATTGTGAGCTTATTACTAAATAATATATAATAAATTTATGTATAAATTATAAAGCTATAGTCCTAATTTGCTCAGTGGAAGCCAAATTTAAAATATTCAGCGTAAGAAATAAGAAAACAGTTAATAATATACCCTCAGAGTCATTCGACGGCTCTAAAGCGCCACCTATTGCAGAATTGCAAAATTAAAAATTAATTAGTTTGTTTGAGTTTTTTATTTATATCTTTTTAATTTATTAATATTTTGCAAAAATGCGTTCCACTGAGCAAACTAGATATTCCCTTCTATGTATCCCGACAAATTTCCTAAAGATCTGAGCACTCGTTATTTCACAATTGTGTGCGTAAGAATGCCCTATACTTTAACATGGGGGGAAAAAAGTCGAAGTCCGGAAAAGAATACATGGAAAAGTGTTAGTTAGTTTAATTCGTTTTTTGCTCTACTCTTTGTTTGCTCTATTCTTTGTTTGCTCTTATTATTATAATGAATAAATTTATTGTTCGCTCGTTAATGAAAAATAGTGATTCGGCTACGACGTCATTAGCAGATAGTGCTTTAGGTGGCTCGGATTCAACTACTGCATCTAAAGAATTAGAAACAAACAGAACTGGTGTTGGTCGGCATTCTTTTCAAACACAGTGGAAAGACAAATATAAGTGGATCTTATACGGCGAGAAGTGTGATAAAGTGTTTTGTTCTGTGTGTAAGGAAATAATTTCCTCCATTGAACCTTTTGCGAAAAAAACTAAACAAGACGAAGATGTGATAAAAGCATTCGTGGAAGTCGGGTTTGCTTCTTCGAAGAAAGCCTTACAATGATTCGCTTCTCATGAAAAATCGAATTTTCATATGTCCTGCTGTATTAGGAAAAATGCAATGGATAAATGTGTCAACGTGCAGTCTTTGATGTCTAAAAGTAAGGAGAGAGATATGAAATCTGCCAGTGTAGCTAGCTCTCTTAAGAATGTTATCTTCACAGCGTTATCTCATGGTTCAGTGGTTAGCAATCAGTTGTCACACAGATGAAAATTCTAATTAACATGGATTGTTAGAGTTAGTTGCTGAAGATAATACCGATTTGCTCTCTTGGCTTCAACGTACAAAGACATATGGCTTTCGCACGACTTAACAAATGAACTAGGTTCTATTATGGCTTACGAAGTTTTACAAAATTTGATCAAGTTTCTAAAAGACTCTCTATACTATTCGATAATTATGGATGGAATTAGCGAGGCATGTCAACACGAGCAAGTTTCAATCTGTTTTCGATTTGTCAGTGTTGAGGATTTTCAAATTAATGAATTATTTTTTGGTTTCTATAAAACTGAATCTACTACAGCTAAAGTCTTGATGAAAATTTTAAGGGATGTTCTTACTCGTTTTTCTCTGGATATCAAGTCATGGAGAGGTATTGCTACTGACGGAGCAGCAAATATGGCAGGCGCTTTTTCAGGGTTGCAAGCAAAAATCAGAGAAATTGAGCCGCAAGTTATGCATGTTCATTGTTTGACACATTCTTTGAACCTTGTGACCCAAGAGGCAATGCAAAATGAGACCGTGGTGAGAGACTAACTTCCAAATGTCAAAGACATGATGAATTCTGTGCGCGGGTCCCCCAAGCGACTAGCAATATTTGAGTTTCTTCAAGCTGCCCAAGATTAAGATGGTAGCTTCATTCACCCTGTAGTTCTTCGGCCTTTTTGCCCTACCAGGTGGTGTTGCAGAATAAGTTCGTTGAAAACGATTCTGCAGAATTACGAAGAGTTTGTTATTTGAGGAAATTGAGCTCACAAAATCTGATGCCTGTGCTAAAGCTAAAGGTTTCTTAAAATTTATGTGCTCTTTTGACTTTATATTTGTCACTATGCTTGTTACAATTTGTCACTATGCTTGTTACGCGAATTTTAGAGCCAATTGAAATTTTGAATGCCTTTCTGAAAATTCCTCCTTACAGCTGCAAAAATCCATGGAAAATATTCATAGTGTCCGAGAGATTTTGAAGTTATCACGAACTGATGAACTTTTCGATGCAGTTTGAAGCTATTGCTTGGGATTGACCAAAAATTTTGGTGTCGAAGAATCGAAACTTCCAAAAGCCCCGGACAGACTCCCCTGTTGTGGACTGCGAGTTAGAGTAACCCCACTGATTTGCAAAACCCGAAGTCGCTGGCGTGTTGAGTCTTTTTCTGATCAGTCTCTCCGTTCAGTTATAGATAATAATTAGGATCTCGGAAACGTGAGTTAACTGACCTAGAGGATATGTTGTTTATTACTTTCCTTATTACTTTGCTTATTATACATAGTATAATGTATAAGGAAAATATTGTGACGGGGTCGAAAATTCGAATTCGAATTTTCGACGGGAGAGCACATTTAAAGCATCCCTGAACACGGATCGAACATTTTTGAGGTGAGTCTGTGGAAACGATATCTGACGAACGAATGAAGCAATTCGAATGAAAATTGGTACAAAAATTACAATCCGTGAATACTGCAAGCCTATTGTTTATAAACGCAATTGAATATTCAAAACCCCACTAAATTTTCGAGTGAAATTTTGAAAAAATTGCCAAAAATCAAAACCTTTCATAAAGTTACGCAAATAGCCATTTTTTTATGTAACTTTTCGTTAGAAAACGATTGACATAAACTTTAGAACGTTGGCACGAACCGTTCTCGTGATATTGCACATTTTTCAAATAAATTTATCAAAAAAAAATCACATAAAATATTAACTATTGTGAAATATGTTTACTTTTCATATGTAATATCATGCGCTAAATTTGGTGACATATTCTCGTGGATATAGCTCATTCCATTTATGAGAAAAGATACTTTGGGTAATACTTTTGTATTTAAACGCCAATAATAATTTATCTGCTATAAGAATAACTTATTTCTCCATCCAGAACGCTTGACAAGATTTTGTCGACGAATTTTGCGGAATGTCGCCAAATTGGCGACTTTTTAAAATATTGCCAAATTCATGAAAATGTCGCCAAATTGATAAAACTGACTCTATATCAATGAAAATGACGACTAATTGACGAAAGTTCAATATCTTGGAAAGAATATACAAAGTACCTACTATAAGAATAACCTATTTTTCTGTCCGTAACGTGTCGAAAAATTTTAGTGACGAATTTGTTAGAATATCTCCAACTTGCTGACTTTTTAAAAATTGCCAAATTCACGAAAATGCCACCCAATTGATAGACGGCCGTCCAAACAGTTGCTCCTAGTCCTTCGGACGAGTCGGACGGTCTGGGTCTTCAACCCAATTGATAGAAATACGCCAAATTGATGAAACCGACACTAAAACAATGAAATAACGATTAATTGATGAATTAATTGATTAATTGAGCTCATCTTTGATCCATCAGTGAAGATCTTTATCCTTGCCATTGGGTTATTATTATCCCAATTTATATTCTTCTCCATCCAAGGCGTTATTTGGTAGTTTACCACCTCTTCTACATCCTGGTAGTGGATGTCAATGTCTTCTTCAAGCATAGATTCTTTCCAGTGTATTAATTTATTGAAAGCAATTTCATTCTTAATTTTTATATCTAGTAGTATGCAGCCCGCTAATACTTGCATGGCATCTGTGGGCTCTGTTTTATAACACTTAGTCATATCAAGCATTGCTATTCTGTGTATTTGTTGTAATTTATCATTTGTTCTTTTGTTGTTTTTATACCAAATTTCCGCTCCATAACAAATACATTTCTCTGTTGCTTTGAGATAAATTTCCTTGAGCACCTTAGGAGTCAGTCCCCAAGTAGCTCTTGTGAACCTTTTAATCTTATGTTGGAATCCAGCAACTTTTTCTTTTACCTTATTCAGATGCGGTGTCCAATATAACTTATGATCAAATGTTAATCCAAGGTATTTCAATTCTTTTGTATAAGCGATACGTTTATTATTCAGTTTGATGTTAGGTATCGCTGTTATGAGTTTCCTAAACGGGAACATAGTAAAATTAGTTTTCTCTGTGCTGAATTCCAGGCTATATTTTTTTGCCCATTCTTGTAACTTATTTATGGCTCTTGTGCCTATCTCACCGAAGAGATAAGAAGCGGTTGCTCTAATAATCAATGCAATGTCATCAGCAAAAGCTTGAATTTGTACTCTCTCATCTTCCAAGTCCATCTTCAGAACATCGTCTGCTATCAATAGCCAAAGTATAGGGGCGAGGCTGGAACCTTGGGGTATTCCCACATTATATTCTTTTAGAATGTTTCTTGCTTCTATGTGGACAAATCTATCTTTTAAGAAGTCTCCAATGATTACACGTAGCTCTTCATGTACTTCAAATTTTCGAAGTAGTTTGGATACATCCTTCCATTTTACTGTGTTAAATGCATTTTTAATATCTAATGAAATTAAACAGGTGATTTTCTTATTTTCTTTATTTGTATTTCTAATTTTAATGATATTGTTTAGAGCATCTATTGGGCTCCTATGTTTGACGAATCCATAATGCTTTTTACTTAATTTTTACTTTACGTTTTACTTAGTTTGGATACATCCTTCCATTTTACTGTGCTAAATGCATTTTTAATATCTAATGAAATTAGACAGGTGATTTTCTTATTTTCCTAATTTGTATTTCTAATTTTAATGATATTGTTTAGAGCATCTATAGTGCTCCTATGTTTGACAAATCCATACTGCTTTTTACTTAATTTTTATTTGATATCATAATTCAATCTATTCGTAATTAATGTATCCAAAATTTGGCCCAAAACAGGTAATAAGCATATGGGTCTACATGACTCAGGTCGCTCTGGATCTTTACCCTCTTTGGGAATAAGAACAATTTTTGCCTTTTTCCATATTTGTTACAACGGTAAATTGAAACTCAAAAAAGTCTCAAGTAAAGCTAAAATGAATTCACTTTACTATCAGCAGAATATTTTAGAAGCCATTTTTGAAGAAGAAATTCCAGCCTTATATGGAAAGGGCATGAATAAAGTTGTGCTTCATTGGACAAAGCCTCTAGTCACACGTCTAAGTCAACTGCCGCATATTTAGCAAAGAAAGAATCAGAAACAGGAACAAAATGTATCCCATTTAATGAAATACCTGTAAAATTGCCTGACGCTTCTCCTATGGACTTTTGCGCTTTCGGTTTGTTAAAACGAGCCTTCGGAAAACGGCATCCAAGAACACTGAACGGACTTTGGAAAAAGACCCAAGAGGAGTGGGATAAAATTGACATGATGGTGCTAAGGAAAAGTTTACTTTCATGGAAAATTCGAGCTAGAGCTCTAGTCAAGAATCAAGGCTTGGAATAGAAGCCAAACGCCGCACGAAATACGCCTTTTATGCATAAAAATTAATTATCCAAATCATTTCCATAAAGTGCAAACGACTTTCTGTAATTGAAAATTACCAAGAGAACATCAGATTTTAACCCCTTACATATAGAATTTTAGATTGAAATGTAGCATTCAAGGACTTCCTAGTTTCTTCTCGTCCTTTTCTTGCTGATGAGTAATATCCGCATGGGTAAATATCACATGTCAATATCATATGAATTGATCCAAAACTATCTACCATATATGTAAAGCACAAGACTTTTCTGTTACTCAATTTCTGAGAATCTATCGTAACGATTTTCAAATTAAATTTCTTTTATGATAGTTGATAATTTCAGGATGAGCAGCAGATATAGAATTACCTCCAAACCCCCAGATTTTTAAATAGGGTGCTAAGTATATTCTTCAAATCATTTTACTGTTTTGGAATGGACGATCGGTTTGGTGGTCGGAAAAGCATTAGATTAGTAACAGAAGTTCCGGGGTTTTGTAACAGTAGGTAAGAAAATTTACATTTTTTAAGTAACATTAATAAATCAATAATTTATTTTGAACATTATCTATGTGTTCAGATTTTCTTTTTTAAGACAGAAATAAATTATTTTATGTAAGAAATTTGTCACAAGTGGCAATTTTGGAATAAATATTCTTACAACAATATTAAATTTAGAAAGTATTTAATTCATCTGAAGTGCGATTAAAATTGTCGACGCACAAAATGCTAGAAAACAGGATTTGGAACATTATTTATGTGCTCAGTTTTCCTCTTTTAAAACATAAATAAATTATTTTATAGAGGAAATTTGTCATGTGGAGTAATTTCGAGAAAAATATCTTTTGAACGATACTAAATTTATAGGTTTTAGAAAATATTATATTCCTGTGAGGAGCAATTGAAATTGCCGATGCACAAAATGCACAACAGCGGGATTTCCAACATTAACCATGAGCTCAGACTTTCTGTTGTAAACCTTAAATAAATCGTGTTAGGGGAAAAATTTGGCACATGGAGCATTTTCAGGATGAATATCTTTTCAACGATACCAACATTATAAGTATTAGAAAGTATTATATTCCTCTGAAAAGTGATTTAAATTGTCCATTGCACGAAAATGGGATTTTGAGCAGTACCTCTGTTATCAGATTTTCCCCTATAAAACCTAAATAAATTATTTTATGTAAGCTATTTGATACGTTAAACAATTTAGGGATAAATATCTGTACAACACCACCAAATTTATAGGTTTTTGCAATATTAAATTCCTCTGAAGAGCGATTGAATTTGTCGATGCACAATATGCACAGAAACTTGATTTTGAACTTTATCTATGTGCTTGGATTTTCTCTTATAAAACCTAAATAAATTATTTTGTTTAAGAAATTTTATACGTGGAGCAATTTTGGGATAACCAACAATACCAAATTTATATGTTTCCGAAAATATTAAATTCCTCTGAAGAGCGATTGAATATTTCATATGTATATATGCAAGTATTATAGTATGCAAGAAAATAGGATTTTGAACATAATTTACGAATCAGATTTTCTCTTCTAAAACAAAAGTTAAATTCCTCTGAATAGCAATCCAATGTTTGAATGGATACTATCCACGAGATCGGGAATACAAACCTTAGCTGTGTGCTCAGATTTTCTCTTTTAAAACTGATATAAATTTTTTATGTAGGAAATTTGACATGTGCAGCAATTTCGAGATAAATATCTTTACAACGATACTAAATTTATAGGATTTAGCAAATATTGAATTTCTCTGAAGGGCGATTGAATATTCTGAAGGGCTCTGAATATTCGATGCAAAATATGCCCGAAAACGGAATTTTGAACATTATCTATGTTCTCAGATTTTCTCTTTAAACAAATAAATATGCCCGAAAATGGTATTTTTAACATTATCTATGTTTTCAGATTTTCTCTTTAAACATAAATAAATATGCATGAAAATGGAATTTTGAATATCATATGTTTAGATTTTCTCTTATAAAATATAAATAACTTTTTTGTGTAAGAAATTTGACATGTAGAATAATTTCGAGAAAAATATCTTTACAACGATACCAAACTTATAGGTATTAGAAATTATTAAATTTTTCTTGAAATTTTCGATGCGCAATATGTACGAAAACTGTATTTTGAACATTATCTCTGTAATCAGATTTTCTCACATAAAACATAAATAAATTATTTTGTATATTAAAATTGAAACGTGGAGCTACTTCGTGATAAATATCTTTACAACGATACCAAACTTACAGACTATAAAAAATAATAAATTCCTCTGAAGAGCGATTGAAATTTTCAAAGCACAATAAGCACGAAAATGGGATTTTGAACGTCACCTATATGCTCAGATTATCGCTTACAAAACATAAAATAATATATTTTATGCAGGAAAATTGACACGGGACAATTTTGAGATAAATTTCTTTACGAAGATTCTAAACCTATAGGTTTTAGTAAAGATTAAATTCCTTTGAGGAGCGATTGAAATTTTTGATGTACAATATGAGCGAAAACGGGATTTTGAACATTATATATCTGCTCAGATTTTCTCTTTTAAAACTATGTGAATTATTGTTTGCAGGATACGTGAGGCAAATTTGAGTTAAATGTCATTGCAGCGATATCAATTTTTTAAGTTTCAGAAAATATTTAATTCCTCTGAAGAGTGATTGAACGTTTCGATGCTCAATACAGAATAAAATGGGCCTTTGTTCATTTTCGGTTTGCTAAGATGTTTTTTTATAAGACTGATATAAATTATTTTATGTAGGAAATTTGACATCTATCAAATTGCTAAGTTTCTACTTTTTATTGTGGTACTTAAAATTAGCATTTGATAATAACTTTTTTTCATATATGTAAGTAAATTTTATAGCATGTTAATTTTAACTCTTCTCCCCTGAACACGTTATAACGTGATTTTAAAAATGAAAACACAATATAACATACAAACTATTACATACTATCAGTACACTCGTTCTTCGTATGGGATGTATAATAAAAGAAACTTAAAATTCACTATTATGTATAGTATCCTAATAGTATTCATATAGTATTCTAAACGATATTGCTATTCAAAATATTCTAAAAAGAAGAATAAAAATATTTATTTACGTAAATTTATCTTTACAGATTTGAAAAATAAAGCATCCATGAATCTGAAGAATAAAGCATCACAAACAATATGAAATTGGATCAATGTATGCCAAAATGAAAGTGCTATGAAATTGTATCAACATATGCCGAAATGAAAGAGCTAAATTGGTATTAGAAAATATACTTTCTGTTAGAATAATTGGCTAAACACAATAGATGAGTTTTAAAAACATTTACCACAATAAAACAGATGACTTTTGAAATTGATATTATCAATAATCCCCGTAAACTTTCAGCCGTAATTGATGTAATCCAGTCAAAATATAACTCTGATAAAATTTATTTTTATGTGCATTTCTTAATTATTTAAATGGGAAAAGATTTAATAAAAATCGTCTGCTGTATAATCTCATTGAATTTAATTCCGTTGCTTAGCAACATGATATCATTTTCTTGAAAAATATCGTCTGCATAATGCTATGTCTATGGAAGGTTCAATTGTGTATTTTTTATTAATGCCTAGACAGCCTTTGTCCAGAAACTCGAAATATCCACTAACTTTTAAGTGTGGCTATTCCAAGGCTACCTATATAATTTTATGAAATTCAATGTAGCCGTTCTCACGTAATGAGACAAATAAACAAACACACCCGCAGACTGATTTTCAATTTTATTTATATAGATAGAATATCAAATAGACAATAAAATAAAACAACGTTTTAAAAATACTGGAAGATGTATTAGAATATTGAAGATGTATTAGAATGAAGAACATTTGAAGATGATTCAAGGCGGATACATTAAAATTTTAACAGAACTATATTTTAACAGGATTATAAACAGTTATGGGTAGTTATATATCTGGTATGGACAGTCGGTAAGCTTGAGCTGAAGTGTTACATCAGGGGGGAGGGGGGGTGCCCTGGGTGCCCGAGCACCCCTCCCCCCGCTCTGGTAAAGATTACTATAAAATGTCTGCAATAAGACAGTCATCAAAAGTTCTGACCACCAGAATTAAAAAAAAAAAAAAAGAAAATCAAACGTTGAAAAGAACAATAAAACTCTTTACGCACATGATCAGATTCGATTTTTCAAAAAATTGAAAAGCAAGTTAATTATCTATTGTAATTGTAATTCGAAATAACAGGCGGCGCCACTAGTCCTTCAATTTAACTTGAAAAGGGGTGTTTTCACGGGATTCCGACAGCTTGATAGTGGTTTTTCAGTATTTCAAGTTGGTAATACTATTTGTCTTGGTTCTTTGTGAGTAATAAATAATATTGTCGTGTTTACTGTTGCATATAATTATTAAAAATTAAAATCATGGGACGCCCAGATAAAAGAAAGCATGAACTGAAAAAAGCAGGAATAAAATCTAGGAAGTTTGATAGTTTTTTCGTTTCCAGACAGAAGGAATTTCATTGAACGAAATTTCAATTTCATTGAACGAAACTAAAGAAAATGCTTTGGAACAATTGAGGGAGATTTATAATGATAAATTGCCAACCCCAGAACTCTTCGTTCAAGAAATGAAGCGTTGGTGTGCACATTCCAAATCTAATTCCCAATCAGATCTTCCAAACACACCAGCTACAGCTTTAAAATATATATAGCGGTAACATATACACGGAAATTTCTTTCCAAATATCAGCGTTCTTCTCCGTATTGCAGCAACCCTTCCTGTGACATCTTGTGAATGTGAACATATGGAGGAGACTGAATAATGACACTCGAGCTACGATGACTGAAATAAGAAAGAACTACAACAAAATATATCAATTGACAGAGTAATTGATGTTTTTGCTAGTATACACCCACGGAAATATTTTAAATGGCTAAAATAGAGTAAAACGACCTTTCAGTTTCCAGATTCAAGGGCTTTTTAATTTTTATTATAATTAATAATTAATGTGTTTTAAAATGTTTCCTGTTTTCATTTGGAAATGATCTTGTGTACAGGGCTTGATGAAAGTATTTTTTAATAAATTTTTTCAATTGAAATTAATTTTTCAAATATTTTTATTTATACATTTCGAAAAGTCTTTACCCAAGTAACACACATACGGTATTATAACCGTTGTTAAACCGTTTATACGTTATATTTTCGTATGTGTTATACCATAAACGGTAATACATCGGTTATAATACCGTTATGAGTAAACGGTATCTAAAAATACCGTATATCATACGTATGAATTACCGTGTATGAACATACCGTATGTAGAAATACCGTTTTAAATACGTATGTATTACTGTTTATTATTTATTAAAATAACCGTTTTTATTACATTAAAAATACCAATTTATCATACGTAAAAATAACCATTATCGCTCCCTTCTTTTAACCTCCCCCCCCCCCCTTGCTCAAATCCTCTTTCAGCTTTGTACTCGAACCCTTTTCCCGAAGGCATTTTCATTGATTACCGTTTAACATACATTATAAATACCGTTTATCATACGTTATAAATACCGTTTTTATTACGTTAAAATTACCATTTTTCATTCGTAAAAATAACCATTCCCCCTCCCTCCCCTTGGGGCTTCGGTTTATTCCCGTTTCAACTCTTCCCATTTCGTCCCTTACGCTACCCTTTTTTAAGGGTGAGCGTCAATAAATTTTCTGCCCTATCCGTGCTTTGTTAACTTTCGCGGCACACATATTTCGCCGAAATTCTGCTCAAACAGTTGCGAAATATTTTCTTATAGATAAAATGCTATGCTTAGATTATATTAAAACTAAATTTAATACCCAATAAAACATAGAATATATGTTTTATTTTAATTTAAAATATTTTTGGTGCTGCCATCTGTTGTCGTAATTTAATTCATACCGAATATTTTTATTTTTTAATGGAAATTTTTAAATGTCTATTCCTTTTAATACGCTATTAAATACAACAACAGATCATATATAATGCCATAATCACGGAAACGTAATTGAACTTGGACTTGAAGACAAAGGAACTCAAAGACAAAACTTCAGTCCTCAGTGATGTACATTCAGATCCCTTATCAAATTTATAGAATGATAAATTGCCTTTCCGCGATTGTGGCATTATTATATATGATCTGTTGTTGTATTTAACACTGTATTAGAAGGAATAGATGTTTAAAAATGTTCATTAAAAAATAAAAATAATCGGCATGAATTAAATACAGATGGCAGCACCAAAAATATTTTGGATTAAAATAAAAAATATATTCTATGTTTTTTGGGGCATTAAATTTAGTTTTAATATTATCTAAGCATTGTATTTTATCTTTTAAAAAATACTTCGCAACTGTTTGAGCAGAATTTCGGAGAAATATGTGTGCCGCGAAAGTTAACAAAGCGCGGATAGGGCAGAGTACATACCTGCGAGCCCAGCTAACCTCTTGGGTTTATAGCTTTTAGTGGGACATCGAGGCGCAACCACTACATCTCTTTTCCAGCAAAGCCGCAACCTCGGTCGCGAAACACGGCGGAATCATTCACCGGGCAGGGGCCGAAGGCACCTGCCGGGCCCGACTCCGGTCACCGGCCAGACCTGGGCTCAGGGCATAAATAGCCACAGTCCCGTGATCCAGCCACCTGGAAGAGTCCGGGGACTGCCTCGTCACTTCCGCGATTGCATCCGTGAGTCATCAGCAGCGAGGTTGATTACCCCCGGATTAATTTGCCCCCCAGTTTGGAGGATAGGGCAGAAAATTTACTGACGCTCACCCTTAAAATAGTTGCATTTCATCCCTTATCCAAAGTACACCTGTACCCCACCTTTTCTCCCAACTGAGAGAGGTGCAAATGACTCCCGCATGTTCCGAAAACGTACTCGCCACAGACTACTATACACAGAATACTATATTCAGAAGGTTCACTCCCATAGGACCCTATGGCAACATTTTTAACATGGGATGTCGCATAGACACTAGAGCTCGTGAGTTGGACCAACTGAACTACGATGCGTCTGCCAGATTTGGCGCGCTATCGCTCGCTTGGCTATTTTTTTTTAAACGGGAGGGGAACAAAATGTTGAGGACTGTACTTTTATAATTTTTGAAACTATAGAAAGGATCAGGATTTAAAAATACATTGATCTGCAACATAAATATATTCATTAGTTTAAGAATACTTAAATAAACATAGTTATATATTTAATTCAAATAATCATAAAATAGATTAAAAAATAGACACATTGCATTGTCTCACTATAAAACATATTGCACAAAAAATTACAAGCTAACATACTCCCGGCCGTCCATACAGTTACCTTACACCTTTCTGGTAGGTCGGACGGTCTGGGTCTCAACAAGCTAACATACTCAAAAGACTGAAATATTATATAATATTTTCAGTCTAAAAAGTATACTAGCGTGTTGATCGTTAATTACCTGATCCTTAATTTATTCTGGGATACTGATAATAGACTTTTTTTTTAAATATAAAAATATTCATATAGTAAATATCAAATTTACATAAATGCACTATCGTAGTTGTGGAACTCAATCATTAATTACCCGAGGAGGGGGGAGGAATTTTCCACCATAAGGCACTTAATAAAAATTTTACATAAATATATACACATACTATATCACATTCAACTAAGAAAAAGCTATCCAAATATCAATTATTTCACATTTTATAAAAATACGGAAAATATTTTTTAACTAATTATACCACTACCTCTTAAAATTTAGTCTAATCCGGCAGTAATAACACAGCACTATATAATATACTTATATGAACACGTGTATACTTATGAACACGTGTATACTTATAATGAACACGTATGTAGGATGGTGATAACAAAAATTATTTCAATTTTAATAAACATAAATTACATACCCTGTAACGCAACCAGTTTTCTTTTATCAATCCATTTCTACGAAATGATCTAAACACTTAACAAATAATCCTTTTTCACGTTACTCAAACCACGCTAGTCTGTTGTTCTACGCTTTCGCCGAGCGAAATAGGGTTATAACATTGAAAATCGTCTTGGAACCAAACCAGACTATCGCTAAGCGCTCGGATCAAACCAGACCATCGCCAAGAGCGCGCCAACCCTCTGTTTGGTCTATCTCTAATGGCCGCCGCGAAAACGAAACTATCGAGAGTGACAGGTCTGTATAGAAGTCTGTGCTACTATACAGACCTGTCACTCTCGATAGTTTCGTTTTCGCGGCGGCCATTAGAGATAGACCAAACATTGGGTTGGCGCGCTCTTGGCGATGGTCTGGTTTGATCCGAGCGCTTGGCGATGGTCTGGTTTGATCCGAGCGCTTGGCGATGGTCTGGTTTAAGTCCAAGCCGATTTTCAATGTTATAACCCTATTTCGCTCGGCGAAAACTTAGAACAACAGACTAGCGTGGTTTGAGTAACGTGAAAAAGGATTATTTGTTAAGTGTTTAGATCATTTCATAGAAATGGATTGATAAAAGAAAACTGGTTGCGTTACAGGGTATGTAATTTATGTTTATTAAAATTGAAATAATTTTAGTTATCACCATCCTACATACGTGTTCATTATAAGTATACACGTGTTCATATAAGTATATTATATAGTGCTGTGTTATTACTGCCGGATTAGACTAAATTTCAAGAGGTAGTGGTATAATTAGTTAAAAAATATTTTCCGTATTTTTATAAAATGTGAAATAATTGATATTTGGATAGCTTTTTCTTAGTTGAATGTGATATAGTATGTGTATATATTTATGTAAAATTTTTATTAAGTGCCTTATGGTGGAAAATCCCCCCCCCCTCGGGTAATTAATGATTGAGTTCCACAACTTCGATAGTGTATTTATGTAAATTTGATATTTACTATCCCAGAATAAATTAAGGATCAAGTAATTAACGATCAACACGCTAGTATACTTTTTAGACTGAAAATATTATATAATATTTCAGTCTTTTGAGTATGTTAGCTTGTAATTTTTTGTGCATTATGTTTTATAGTGAGACAATGCAATATGTCTATTTTTTAATCTATTTTATGATTATTTGAATTAAATATATAACTATGTTTATTTAAATATTCTTAAACTAATGAATATATTTATGTTGCAGATTAATGTATTTTTAAATCCTGATCCTTTCTATAGTTTCAAAAATTATAAAAGTACAGTCCTCAACATTTTGTTCCCCTCCCGTTTAAAAAAAAATCGCCAAGCGAGCGATAACGCGCCAAATCTGGCAGACGCATCGTAGTTCAGTTGGTCCAACTCACGAGCTCTAGTGTCTATGCGACATCCCATGTTAAAAATGTTGCCATAGGGTCCTATGGGAGTGCACCTTCTGAATATAGTATTCTGTGGTACTCGCTATACCCCCTGCTGTGAGGACGATTCTTCGCTATTGGCTAAGTTAAATGACGTCATGGGCGGAGCCTAGTATTCACTTTGAAGTTGTCGTCTTCGGGATTATACATGAAAAAAAAAATGTTTGTTGTTAAATCGGGAAGAAAATTATGATAGAAAGAAATAGTGCAAAGATATAACGTTGTATGACAATATCGGAGATATATATACACGTTCGTAAAACAACAAAAATATCTTAATATTAGGTAAGTAGTTTATGATATATTTATTACAATTTTTGCGAGTAAAATGCTGACATTGGAACGTTATACCTTATACATCTGTAATAATCCGATTGATTGATTTTCTAATTTATCTTTTATAGTACCTAATTTTAGATAGAAGATCGCCGACCAAATATGAATATATCAAAACTTGTACTGCAATATTTCACCTGGCCTGTTTAAATAACTTAAGTGGTCAGATGTTTTTATTGTTGTATCAGTTCAATTAAAGGAGAAACTTTGATTTATTTCCTTCTAGGCTAATTAAATTCGTGTAGAAGACAGCAATATATTTTTTAATCTGATTCATAGTTAATTTGTTTATCACAGTAGTGTGTTATAGTATAAGAGTGTTGAAAACCCAGGCCGTCCGACTCATCCTAAGGACTCGAGCAAATAGTATAAGAGTGTAAAGATGTTATAGAAATTAATGAAATTACTAATAAAATTAATATATATCCTATATGTATATACCAAGTTGTAATTTAAATAGCATATATATGAAGTTTCATTTCAATTGTATGAGTGTTGATTTTGAGAATTTAAGTAACATTCTGAAGAAAGCAAACACTAATAGCCATTATCTAATGTTTATGAAATACTTTGAAGTTTGATCTGTACCCAGTAGTGAGCTGCTAAATTTTTAACAGCTAGTAAGCTATTATGCAAGATTATGATTTCAAATGCTATCATTCTTCGCAGTTCACACTAACATAATACACTCAAACCTGTTTTTGTGCGGTCTTTTTTTTGTGCGATTTTTTATTTGTGCGATTTTTTTTGTGCGGTATATGAAAATTTCAATCAAATTGGAACATGACAGCAGATAAAATCTATGCAGAACTCCAACTTTGCCATAAATTAGAATGTCATTTTCTTGCAATCTATGCCAATTCTGAAAGAACTTCAAAATTCCAAAAGGAGCTTCAATCTTGTATATCTGGCTACCGAGACATATACAAGCATCTAGTAAAACAACAGTCGCAAAAACTGATCACCGACTACATGGTAACTGAAAAAAAGTCAACTCTAAACGAGTCGAGGTAGTATCTTCAAGTGACGAAAGCAATTTTGAACCAGTTTACCACAAGAAAGTTCGCGTATTGTCAGATTACGAAGGATAATGGTTATACGTTTTGAAAAGTTTTGTATGTGTAAAATAAATACATATGTAAATAAAATATTTAAAAATGTTCGCATCCCAGGTAGCACAAATACGTAATTCTTACGTATCAAGCAATACGTAATCCTTACGTGTCAGGCCATACGTAATTATTACGCAAAAACGGTACGTTAGAATACGGTATACCAACCGTTATAAAAAAGGTTATTGTTACGTATCCTTATACGTTAATATTACGTATATTCACATACGTTATTATTACGTATATGCACATACGTGTTTATTACGTATCCCTATACGTTATTATTACGTATATCCACATACATTATTATTACGTATCCACATACGTGTTAATTACGCATCACATGCGTGTATATTACGTATATCCACATACGTTATTATTACGTATCCAGATACATGTTTATTACGTATCATATACGTGTATATTACATATATTCACATACGTGTTTCTTACGTATATCCACATACATGTTTATAAAGTGTTCCCATATGTATTTATAATGCATTCCCATACATATTTCTATTGTGTTTCTACATGTATTTATTACATGTTTATGTTATGTTTCTACACGTATTTATTACGTGTTTATATTGTGTTTCTACACGTATTTATTACGTGTTTATATACATATTTATCACACATTGGACAACTATACAGTATAGTGCATGTTGCAGATATGATATTTACAAAGTTTTATGCATCTTTGTAAAACAAAAATATTGAGCTAGGTGAATATATTTTTACAATAGATGTCAAATTTTCAGATTGTGTTGATTTCAATAATGTACTTGAATTTATAATTTTTTTTCTTATAAATTTAAGTACATATTAATAGTGAAATCAACACAATCTGAAACAGTATCTACATTCATCTAAATCATAGTTTTACAAAGATACGATACATCAAATGTGTCATGTATGCAAAATTCACAATACTATAGAATCACTCTGTTCATATGTAATATAATTTTTATTTTAATTTATATTATATATTGTTAATACAGTAATTTTATTGCAAAAATGTTTTTTTCCTTTATTTTCAGTTTATATTTAAATATATTTTTAATTCTAATTATTTCTAAATATTGCAAAAATTATAATCTACTACATTATGAAATATAATTTTAAATCTAAAAGATAAGCTATTTTAAATTGAAAATAACTTTTTTTTAACGTAAACTTCAATACTAAAAATATATTAAAAAACAATATTAATAATATTGTAATAAGGTTGATAGGTTATTTTAAATTATATATGTGCATGCTAAAACTACACATCTCTGATCAATGGTGGTATCATGCAACTGTAAATGATTTTTAAGAGTGAAAACGGTGAGTAAGGGCACAAAGCCCAAGTAGAACATGTTTCTAGATACACAGAACGCAAACTGTATCACAATTATTTCTAAAAATTGCAAAAATTATAATCTACTACATTATGAAATATAATTTTGTGTGTAGTGTTTTTAAAAAAAATTTCCAGAATTATGGGTTTTTTATTTCTTGTACGTATCATGTTTATATTCTTTAAGTGTTTTTTTACTTCTTCTAAGTATTTTTTTTTTATTTTCTTAAAGTATCAAATTATTTTAATGTAGTATTGTGTTTTTTAACATTTCACCCCTGTATCAACTTTTTTTTTAATTTGTTCTAAGTAGCATATTTTAAAATTTTTTCCTAGTATATATAATTCTTCAACATGTATTTAAAAAAATTATATCGAAATATCATTTTTTAAATGCTTATAAATAATACTTTTCTGTACGATTTTTTTTAATGAAAATTCGACTATTATTAATGTTTTTACATTTTTTTCAGTGTCAATTTCAAAATGTACTCTTGTTCATAATGAAATCTTTTCCTTTTTAACACTTTAAAACATAGTTGAAAAGTGTTTATTTATTGTAACTATCAAGACAACAAAAGATGCAAAATTTCAGATTTTTTGGGCTCTTAGTTTTTCAGTTATTGACTTTCAAAAAAGCGAAATCTGCCAAAGTTTTGAAATCTTTAAACAGCTGTAGATCAAAAACTATTTAACCTAGAGAGCTCAAATTAGTATAATTTTCTTTTGCTTTTAATGAGTCTTAATTTGATATATGACATGACTACGCTATTGAATTTTTTGAAAAGCTTAAAAAAAATTTTTTTTTTAAATCTCAAAAACACTCTTTTCAATTTTTTTGAAAAAAATATATGCTATATGGATTACTTCAAAAAAAATTTTTTTTTAAAATCTCATAAACACTCTTTTCAATTTTTTTGAAAAAAATATATGCTTTATGGATTACTTGTATGCCAAGTTTCACAATGGGAAGCCAATGGGTTCCTATAAAAATTATTTTTTTTTGTATTAAACTATAAGTGAAATTAGCTAAATTTAAGTACAAAAAATTTAATTTCCATAGGAACCCCTTAACGACCGACTATGAAATTTGGCACACAAATAGTCCCTTAATGTCTTTAAAATATATATTTTTTTAAAAGAAATCAGTTTTTTTTTTTGATTTTCTAAAAAAAAAAATTGTTTTAGTTTGTAATTTTTTTTAAAACTACAATTAAAAAAAAAGAGTTAGAATACCGTAATCATGTTGTATATCAAATTAATGTTCATCGAAAACAAAAGAACGACACTAAATTGAGCTCTCTGTGTAAAATATTTTTTTATTTACAACTGTTTAAAGATTTCTAAACTTTGCCAGATTTGGCTTTTTAAAAAAGTAAATAACTGAAAATCTAAGAGCCCCAAAAATCTGAAATTTTACAGTTTTTGTAAACTTTCCTGGTACTATCACTGTACCAAAAATGATCAATTTCTGAGGTTCAAACCATTAATTGATTTGACACGGAATGACATATATTTAGTACGTAACTCATTAACCAGTTGTTTCAAACATTCAGCCCACATATGTTCTTTTCAATTTTAACAATTTGCTACACACTTAATATTTCACAAATGTCACTCAAAATTTAATTTTGTATTTACAATCAATATAAGTACTCCTCCAAACTGAGTGAAGACAATTTCATCTCTTCCTTGCTCAAGAGTACAAACTCTCCCAGTTGCAGTATCAGGCTCTACTTTTTGCAAAATGGTCTCACTTGGCACATTCAAACATTCAATACGTCACTTGGTTGCGGATAAAAGAAAGAAGGAGAAGGTCCTTTAGGATGTAGGAAGCTTACTTTATAGTCGCTCGGAACATTATTCTTCTCAAGAATACATGCAAGCTACCAAGATCCTTTATAGAGTATAGTGACAAATCCAGATTCAATTTTTCTTAATTAGTTGGTGTAATATAGTCTAATGCTGTCACACGTTCAGTAAACTGGTGTTCACTACAGTAATTATGTTTAACAAGAAGTATATTTTCAGAAATTGAGTAAAAAGAATGAAGTTTTTGAGTACCCATGATTGCCTTAAAGTCATTCAACCGTGGCGACAGTATTTCTTTAACTTCTTCATACTCATCAACTGTGCTGTACTAAAAAATTTCATTCTTTTTACCCAATTTCTGAAAATCGGTTTCTTGTTAAGCATTATTACTGTAGTGAACACTGGTTTACTGAACATGTGACAGCATTAGACTATATTATACCAACTAATTTAGCAAAAATTGAATCTGGATTTGGCACTATATAGTCTATAAGGGATCTTGGTGACTTGCATGTATTCTTGAGAAGAATAATGTTACGAGCGACTACAAAGTAAGCTTTCTACATACTAAGGGACCTTCTCTTACTTTCATCCTCAACCGAGCGACGTATTGAATGTGCCAGGTGAGACCATTTTGCAAAACGTAGAGCCTGTTACTGCAACTGGGAGAGTTTGTACTCTGAGCAAGGAAGAAATGAAATTATCTTCACTCAGTTTGGAGAAGAACTTAGTTCTTGAAAAAAGTAACGTTTTGTAATTATAATTGTAAATATAAAAAGAAATAGTCTAAACTGATGTCCATAAATATGGGCATTGCAAATTGCTCACAATGACAGATATCATTAAAGATATGCAATAACTACACTGTAACAAGCCACAGCCATTGAATAATTAATGTCAATTCAGCAATGTCAAAAGAATGTCATTAAAATAGAAAACAATATAGTTAAATGTATATAATATTCTTGGCGACATTTGTCCAAAATGGAGCACAAACTCTGCGTTTTTGCTTTTATACGGAATCAAATGGACACATGGCAACCTTTATTTAGCGGTTACTTGTACAGCATAATACTTGGCGAAATTTTTCGAAAATGGCATACAAACTGGGCAGTTGTTTTTATATGGACAACTAGTAAAAAAAAAAAAATCCAGAATTTTCACAAAATTCCCTGACTTTTCCAGGTTGAGTGGCCACCCTGAATATTAAGTGTGTAGCAAATTGTTAAAATTGAGAGCATATGCGGGCTGAATGCTTGAAACAACTGGTTAATGAGTTATGTACTAAATGTATGTCATTCTGTGTCAAATCAATTAATGGTTTGAACCTTGATACCTAAAAAATTGATCATTTTTGGTATAGTGATAGTACTAGTAAAGTTTATAAAAACTGTAAAATTTCAGATTTTTTGGGCTCCTAGATTTTCAGTTATTCACTTTTTTAAAAAAGCCAAATCTGGCAAAGTTTTGAAATCTTTAAACAGTTGTAGATCAAAAACTATTTGACCAAGAGAGCTCAAATTGGTGCCGTCTTTTGTTTTCGGTGGGCCTTAATTTGATATATAACATGATTATGGTATTTAACTCTTTAAAATTGGAGTTTCTAAAATAATTACAAACTAAAAGAGAAATTGTTTTTAGAAAATCTAAAAAATTTTTTTTTCAAAAAATTCAAATTTGAAATAGCATAGTCATATATCAAATTAAGACTCATTAAAAGCAAAAAAAAATGATACCAATTTGAGATCTGTAGGTCAAATAGTTTTTGATCTACAGCTGTTTAAAAATTTCAGATTTCAAAACTTTGCCAAATTTGGCAGATTTCGCTTTTTTGAAAGTCAATAACTGAAAGCTAAGAGCCCAAAAAATCTAATACTTTACAGTTTTTGTCAGCTTCACGGGTACTACCATTGTACCAAAAATTATCATTTTCCATGATGTCAAGGTTCAGATCATTGGTTGATTTGACACGGAATGATCCTTGGATGAATATTCAATTTTGCAGTATTTTAATTTCTTAAGTTTTACACCATATGAAATATTGTTTAAAAACAAACTAATTATTCTTTGTAATCAAAGTTTAAGAGAGATAAGTTATGGTACAGAAACATTAGGCGTTCTGCATTTTCAGGTTGCAGCCTATTACGTTTTGGTTCATAAACATTCCCTGCTTCTTTCTGAAAATAAATGTTCACTATCAACGCTGCTAGCTGGTGCAGACAAGCACTTTCTTGCTATCTTTGCAAGTATGGCACAAAATAGAAACATTTTCTACTTTAAATTGGCATAAAATAGAAACATTACCTACAAAATCAACGGTGGTATCAATACGACTGTACTGATTTTTAAGAGTGAACAGAGTGAGTAAGGGCACAAAGCACAAATAGAACATGTTTCTAGATGCACAGAACACAAACTGATATAAAATGAATTATAATTTTTTTGACTAATTATATTTCTTTTTTTAAGTATATTTTTAATTCTAATTTCCAAAAATTGCAAAAATTATAATTACTACGTTATGAAATATAATTTTGCGTATAGTGTTTTTAAAAAAATTCTAAGAATTATGTGTTTTTTTATTTCTAAGTATCATGGTTATTTTCTTTTAAGGCTTTTGTTACTTCTTCCAAAAATTTCTTCCAAGTATCAAATTTGTTTTAATTTAGTATTGTGTTTTTTAACATTTCACTCCTGTATCAACTTTTTCTAAGTAGCGTATTATTTTAAAATTTTTTCCTAGTATATTTTTTTTATTTCTGCAAATAACATTAAATTAATTATAAAAAATTTATACTTTAAATGAATAAAATAATTTTAATATTTAACACTGTCTAAGCAGAGAATAAATGAAAACGTGGTCATATTGCATTTGTTATGCATGCATGTTTATTTCAAATCCTGTAAAATCAAATTATTCTTTTACATGTTTTTCATAGATTTTAGTTTTAGACATGTATAATTACACTAAATGAAAGTTGCTTTATTTACTATTATAGATTAAATTTATTTTATTATAAACACTAACCAATACTAAATAAGTATATTTACTTGCAGGTAGGTTATAAATGAAGCAACTTTCATTTAGTATAAGTATACTGTCTTAAGTTTAAAATACATAAAAACATGTAAAAAAATAATTTATGATTTTACAAGATTTGAAATAAACATGCATGCATGACAACAAATGCAATCTCGAACCACGTTTTCATTTAATCTCCACTTAGACAGTATTAAATGCGAGCATGGATGCACATACAACGATGCTAAAAACATGCACTTTTCCCGTTCGCTTTTAAAGCAATATCTAATGCTAAATGTAATATATAGATAAAATAAAGCTAGGAAGATATATAAAATAAAATAAAAGTTAAAGCTAAATATAATTAAATAAGTTAAAATATATAAATTTAGCAACGTGTTAAGCTAACACAGAAAGATCAATATACCAACCTACAAACACGGCGGGAAACAAAGAAAAGAATAACTAACTGCACTCAGTGTTGCCAGATTCACAAAGCTTATGGCTCCGTCCGCTGAGGTAGAAATGAGTCCGTTCTGGAAGCTTCCAGAACTACGTGACGTCACGTCCGATCACCGAGGTTAGAACGGTGATGTCTTCATAGAGTTTCGTCCAGAACAGAGCACCAGGCGCGAAGCGCCTTTAATCTCCAATCTCTGGGTGTGGTTCTTATCTTCATACTGTGACATTATTTCATTGGTCCATAGTTGGAGGTTCGAGGTTTTTGATTTACTGTTTTTATTATTTGTCCTAGCTCCTAGTGTGGCAGTTTGTTGCACATTAAGAGTTTAAGCAGTTTGGGGGGTTGATGCAGATCTGAGGTTAACCTAGCATTTTAGCAGTTTAGGATTTTAAACATTTTGTAGAAAACCAAAGATCGCGAGTTTTCGTTAATATCAACTGATTAAGGTGGGACGTTCCTAGTACCGAATATCAAAGTTAAGTACCGAGCGGGGTCTCTTACGAGATTTAGCCTTGCGATGATCATAGTCATGCAGATTAAATAATAGTTCATTTGGGACAGATGGCAGATTTTTGTAGAATTTAAGCGCTAGCTTTTTGATTTGGGCTCTAACAGTTTTTATTTTGAAGTCTTTCCTAATTACCGAGTTTCTTAAGTATCTAGGGGCTTTCCTTATAATCCTTAGGGTTTGGTTTTGTCTTGTCTCTAATAAGTCTATGGTAGTTTTACAGGCATATCCCCATACGGGTGCTGCATACAGCATTCCCGGGCAGATGACCGATTTATAAATTAGGAGTTTATTTTGATAACTTAGATTTCCGTTTCCTATCATTGGGTATAAGGCTCCTATGGTTATATACGCTTTTTTGATTATGTTCGTTACGTGCAGTTTCCAAGTTAGGTGGGAGTCTATCGTTACACCTAGGTATTTAGTAGATTTTTCCGCTTTTAGGGCATGGTTGTTTATGTACAGAGGAGGCGGAGGTTTACGTTTTCTTGAGAAATAAATCCAATGACATTTATTGGGATTTAATTTTATTCGCCATTTTTCCAGCCATGTTTGGAGTATGTCTAAGTGTTGTTGTAGCTGTCTGTGCATTACTGAGACGTAAGGGTGTTTTGCAAGTATCGCGCTGTCGTCTGCATAGAGTGCCAGCTCCGTGTCTGGGGTCCTGGGAATGTCATTTAGATATATGTTAAAGAGTGTCGGGCCCAGGATGGATCCTTGCGGTACACTACTTTTAATGAGCTTGGGTGTAGATAAGTTATTTTTTACTCTGACTTGAAAGTGTCTGTTATTTAGGTATGAAATTAAAAGTTTGACAAGTGCGTCAGGGACTTTTAGAGTGATCAATTTGTAAGCTAATCTACAGTGCCACACTTTATCAAAGGCTTTTTGGATGTCAAGAAAAATCGCAGCTGTGGGTGTCTTATTATTAAAACCAGAAGAAATGTACTCTACCACTCTCAGCAATTGATGAGTGGTGGAGTGTTTTGGCCGAAATCCAAACTGCTCCGGAATGATAATGTCATTCTCACTAAGGTGCGTGTTCAGTCTCTTAAGAATTATTTTCTCAGTAATTTTACTAAGTGTCGGCAACAAACTGATTGGTCTGTAGTTGGCTGGAATTGAGGCATCCTCACCAGGTTTATGGATCGCTATAATTATCGCTTCCTTCCATTCTTTGGGGAAATAATTTAGTTCTAGTATTTTGTTTATTAAGATGGTCAAGTAAAATATTATATTTAAGGGTAGGTTTTTTACCGCGATATTCCTGATTTTGTCGTGCCCTGGGCTTTTACGGTTTTTAAGGTTTTTGATAATCTCTACTATTTCTTGCGGGGTGGCTGGGTTAATCTCAGCCGTGACCGGGGAGTTCCTGAAATTGTTTAGAGTTTGCCTAACCATTCTTAGGGTGTCCTGACACATTAGATCGTGGTTTGGTTCAAATTGCTTTTCGTAATGCCTAGCAAGCGCCTCTGCCTTTTCTTCGTCTGAGTACGCAATATTAGCGCCATCTATTAGTGGCGGGAGTTTAATTTGAGGTTTTCTGAGTCTTTTAGCGAATTGCCAGAGCGATACGTCTTCCGAGCTAAGGGATTCAATTAACTCTTTATACTGTTGCTGCTTTTCTGCGACAATTTTATCCCTGACTTTCCACGTGAGTCTGTTAAGCTCCCTTTTGAGGGTAGGGTCTCTATTAGCCTGCCATGTCTTACGCATTCTGTTCCTTTGCCTAACTAATTGTTTGACATGGTGGGAAAGTGTGGGCATTTTTGGTGACTCACGATGTGTTGTGGCAGATGCAATAGCTCTCCTGATTTCTGTTGTGAGTGTGTGCGTGGCAGAGTCAATATCCGCCGTGCTCATAATGTTGGGTACTGCTAAATGCGGCTCGAAAAGTGCTCTTTTGAATACGTTCCAGTTCACCCTCTCTTGTCCCAGAGAGGCTGGAAGGGGAGTGTTCAAATCGAATGTCACCAGTACCGGTAGATGATCCGAGTCGAATTCATCCAGGGTATCAATTGTGTGAGCGTATTCTATGTTTCTCGTTAGGACAAAGTCTATGAATGAGCCATTGGCACCTGAGAAGCAGGTTGGTCTCGACGGTGCAATGATGTCAGTGTTTGTTGTGTTTAGCAATCTATGTATCTGTGTACCGCATGTGTTGGCTCTCCTGCTGCCCCACGCTCGGTGGTGTGCATTGAAGTCGCCCGCGAGTATTGTGTTTGGATATCGCGAGAAAAGCAGTTCCAGCTGCGCAGATACATTTATACCACTCATGTTTTTGACATATATTGAAGTTAGGATAAATGGGTTTACATTATTTATTTTAATTTTTATACTAGTATTTTCTATACCTTGAAGATTTATGTTGTTTATTTCCTCGTGGGGAATATTACTTTTAATATATATTGCTGTTCCTCCATGGGGATTTCTAGCAGTTATATTTGAGCTAAGGGTATGATAGCTATTATAGTTTGCTATATTTAGTTTTTTGTTTTCTCTAACTTTAGTTTCCTGGATTAGCAGGGCATCTACATCATTTTCATTTACGTAGCTCCTAAGTTCATTTATTCTTGGAGATATGCCGTTCGCATTCCAAAATATTATTTTAAAACTTTCTTTTTGGGACCTATTCATGGCGGGTTTGTTTCTCACTGTTTTTATTAAATTCCGCGATTAATTTAAAAGCCTCAAAGACCATTTGCATTGGATCGCTTTTTTTTTTAATTAACTCAGCGAGCTGCATCAACAGATGTTTTATATCGTCTAGGTTGAACATACTGATAAATCCTCTGACGAGGTTGAGGATTTCATCCATCTTTTCATCATTGGATTTATCAGCAAGTTCAGTCTCAGCTTCCATTTCCTCAGTCTCAGCTACAATTTCCTCAGCCTCAACCGCGGTTTGATCTGTTTTGTGAGTATCCTTTTGGACCTCGGTAGTCTTTTGTTTTTTTTCAGCCGATTTGTCTAACTGCTGTGTTTGCGCGAGCTCTTCTCGGGCGCGTTTAGTTTTCTGCCATTCCTGAACCTTTTTTTCTAATCTTTGTTTTGCTTCTCTTGCCTCTTTGGCGGCTTTATCAATTGCTATCCTTTGATTTATGTCTTCATGAGCTATTCTCACTTCCTCCACAGTCATTTCTCTGGAGGTCGACGGTTTAGGGGCCTGCTCTTGCACCGATCTGGTAGGTGCTGTAGGTTGGTGCCTGTTTACCTGTGGCACTATGTGCGAGGAGCCCTGAGGGGGTGCCTGGGGGTTTGGTCCGAGGGCCTTTTGCCTCCAAGGGGGTATCTGATTTTTTGAAGGTGGGGGGGCATACCCCGGTGCCTTTCCCTTGTTCCAGGGGTTCTTCGGGCATTGCCTGAAGTTCGCCGGGTGGTCTCCATTACAGTTAGCACACGTCGCCTTCTCTGTCCTGGGTCTCTGGCAGTCTCGTGTGAAGTGTCCTTCACCACACTTCAGGCACTTTGGCGGCATACTGCAGTTCTATGATGAGTGGTTGAATTGCTGGCACCGGTAGCAAATTTTAAAGCCCCTAGCTCTGAAGGCCTCTACCTTCACAGCCAAGTACCCTAATCTTGTGAGTCTGTAGACCCTCTGCCAGTCGTCGGTAGGCCAAAGGCTGACTAAAAAGATCGGCAGGGGTAATCTCGTTTTGACGGTGATGTCCCATTTCATCTCTTCCCATTTTATCCTGCGTCTATTGTTATTCCCATTTCGTCCTGTCTGCACCCCTCCTAATTACCTTGAGGTCCTCACCTGTTGGTAGAGGGGAAAACTGTGTGCGTTCCCCAATAGTCTCTTCTCTTCACAGCTCTCCTCGCCTGTTGGAGGGATTGAGATTTGTTCCCCTTGCGGCCGTTCCATTTGGAATGACTTTACTTTGTTAAAAAAATATACAGTAAAGATAATTTCCCTTTGAGAAGATCTATGTTCGTCTATATCTATTTTATACATAACTAGCAGTATTCCCGTTTGCGTATTGTGAAAATACATTATAAAGAAACTTAAAATTTACCATCAGGTGCACATTCCTATAGAATTCTAAATGACATTGTTATTCAAAACATTCTATTACAATAATTAAATTAAAGCTCCAAAAAGGAAGTTCTCTATTCTCGCTATACAAAACTCAATATTTAGTGTAGTAAAATGAAGGTCGCGTATACTTCACCCTATTTAAAATGACTGATGGGTAGGTCCCATAATTTTTTTTTATTGTTAATATTGCATAACATAAAACAGACAACATAAAATGAAAATCTCGAAAAATGAACAACCTGAAAATTTTTCTCACGAAGATGGTTAACAATCATTGGCATATTTCTGTAATTGTCCGAACAAACATTTTTCATTTCTATTTAGAATAATTTACTTGCAATTTCCCAATCTGCCTTCGATTCGACAATATCTTTGACATTTAGGTCATTTTTTCATTACAAACAAATGTGCCTCTGTCTCAAAGAAACGTTCAGAGTTCTTTCAAAAATGCCATGAGTGACATATTATTTTAAAGAATTACCTGATTGTCATAACATTAATAATTGATAAGTGATAAAAAAGCTCAACATTGTTTTCTCTGGACATTAAATTGTGCAGCTTTATTTTATGAGATTATATTACTCCAGAACAGTATTATAGTTTTTATTTTTAAAATACTAGATATCTTAATCGAAGCTGTACGATAAATATAAATCCTTTGGACGTTTATATCTCCAAACCTATTAGTTAAATATGTAAACAATTTTTTTTACTTATTTTGTTGAAAAGGAAAATATAGTGCACATTATGATTATATAAAATGATTTCAATATTTAAATATTTTTTCGAAAAGATCACAGTTTTTGTCCGAACAATGATTTGCTTCACTTTGCTTATGTTCACTCGAAATATATTTGTAAATATAAGAGATAAATGTAAATAGTAAGCGACAAAATGTTCAATAGGAAATCTAGTTTCTTGATTTATAATTTGTTTTATTCAGTTTTTCAGGACATCCTAAAAATGTCACTTACCTTAAAGCACTTAAATACTTGTGAAGCAATTTTAAATTCCCTTCCCTACTTGATCATTCTAGAATTTTTCAGGTTTTATTTTTTACTGAAATCACCAATTATTTCCGATTTTGCGTGTCATTTTCTTTGTTTCAAATTTTTTGATATTGGCATTTCATTTTTTTGTATTTCTAAGTTGAATGACCATTTGATATAAAATTTTGCTTTTATTATTATTAAGACTGCAGTCTACTAATTTTTCTTTAATTTAAGCGATAACTTTAGGTGATTTTTTATTCATTTAAATTTCTGTTTTATTGTTTAATTATTTATAAGCAATTTCTAAATTATCTTGATCGCAATATTTCGGTCATTTTTTTAAGTTATTTTATCAAGTAATATGAACTCATCATTTTCATGTTAAAATTTCATCATTATGTTTTCTTTTTCATAACTACTAAATTATTTCATAACTACTAAATTCTTTATTTTTTTACTTTTCTGAATTTAAAAGTTTCAATATGGAATTTCGTATAAAAACGGCTAAAAAAATCGGATGTAATATTTTTTTAATTACTCGCATGGGCTAAAATTTCAGATTTTTACTGGTTTGGCTCGCAAGTTCCAGTTCCCGAACTTGGTCTGAGCTTGAAGAAAATTTTGAAAACTAGTTACATTATTAATTACTTTTACAAATTTACACTCAACATTTTCCACAAATGTTCCCCAGCTTTCACTAGTAAATGATCAATTTAGGTACAACATATATGAGGAAATCAAAGTTTAAGAGTTTCTGGAAAATACCCACTAAAACCCAACAAAGCCCAATAAAATTCGGGTGGGTTGTGTTTTTAAAAAAATTCTGCGTTTTTCAAACCTTTCAAATTCAGATGTTTAGCACATTTGAATATAAATTATTTCGGGCCGGACCGGGCCGAGATTCAATGGTCTTTGAACATAGCTAGGCCGGGCTCGGGTTCTACACCTGTAAAGTTCTTCGAGCTCGGGCCGGGATTAAGCATTGACTCTGTCGGGTGGGGTGAAAGTGAAACTGAATTTTTGACACACGGCCTTTACGTATGTCTATGTGTGTGTAAAGGCCTTTTGTAAGGCCTTTACGTATGTCTATGTGTGTGTAAAGGCCTTTTGTAAGGCCTTTACGTATGTCTATGTGTGTGTAAAGGTGTCCTGGCTATGTCTATGTACACACACATACATATAGCCAGCATCTTGGGATGTTGAAAATACTAAGTTTCGTTTATGTAATTTTTCAAGCAAGAAGAGGTATGACTCTTAACCCCCCCCCCCCTTTGCTTATGCTACTGTACACACTTACTGATATATACAAATATATGACCCTAAAAACGTTATATTGAAATTCAAACTTGTAAAGCGGTCAAAAATTGGAATTATAATGTTTGACTAAGTTATAATACTTTTGCTACTAGAGAGTACATTACAATACTAGAGAAAGTGATAGGTTAAAAAGTTTTGGATTCTGTTCGTCAATTAAAGTTATAATACTTTTGCTACTAGAGAGTACATTACAATAGAGAAAGTGATAGGTTAAAAAGTTTTGGATTCTGTTCCTCAATTAAGGGTTTGCACAACAACCACTGCATAAACATATATATTCATGGTACTACAAAACAATTATAAGTATCCATTTCATAGGGATATCTGACAAGACAGGATTTACTCTATCTAAATTATTTAAATATATTTAAATAACGCCAAACAACATATTTACAAGCAATATTTTTAATTTGTTCTCCTCGGATCTCTTCGGAACTCATCCCCTAAGGGAGTCATTTGCACCCTTCTCAGTTGGGAGAAAGGGTGAGAAACAGGTGTACATTGGATAAGGGATGAAATGCTACTATTTTAAAAAAGGGTAGCGCAAGGGACGAAATAGGAAGAGATGAAGTGGGAATAAACCGGTTAGAACTTGGGAGGGTGAAGATAAACAAGAAGGGTCCCTGACCACCTGTGTTGGAGGACAACGCTGATAGGGGATTAGCAAGAAGTCCCAAGGGGAGGGAGGTGGAATGGTTATTTTTACGTATGAAAAATGGTAATTTTAATGTAATATAAACGGTATTTATAACGTATGATAAACGGTATTTGTAATGTATGATAAACGGTAATACATGAAAATGCCTTCGGGAAAAGGGTTCGAGAACAAAGCTGAAAGAGGATTTGAGCAAGGGGGGAGCGTTAATGGTTATTTTTACGTATGATAAATTGGTATTTTAAATGTAATAAAAACGGTTATTTTAATGTAAAATAAACAGTAATACATACGTATTTAAAACGGTATTTCTACATACGGTATGTTCATACACGGTAATTCATACGTATGATATACGGTATTTTTATATACCGTTTACTCATAACGGTATTATAAACGATGTATTACCGTTTATCGTATAACACATACGAAAATATAACGTATAAACGGTTTAACAACGGTTATAATACCGTATGTGTGTTACCTGGGATGTGTATTTTCTAAATCAGATTCCAAAAGGTTTGGCGTGATTCCAAGTAGCTGCCAAGCCTCGTGTCTTGATTTCGTTTAAAAAAGCAATTCCTAGTTATTTCGTAAGGTTTTGAGTTATTTTCTACGTGAGACTTTTTTTAATTGTGTTGCGAAAACTATTTTTTATAGCTACTCGTGAAGTTTGGTGCGATTTTCTTTTATGCAGTCCCTATCCACCGCACAAAAATAGGTTTGAGTATATGATTAATTGAGTAGTTAAGCTATTATGAAGATTATGGTTTCAAATGCTATCATTCTTCGCACTTCACACTAACATAATATACATTTATTGTGCGTTTAGAATTCATTTGGTGTTCGAGTTAAAATTATTTACATTTTAACTCTGTTGTTGTTTCTTATGACATTTTAACTCTTAAACATGTTTATTTCAAATTATGTTTAAAATTTAACAACCACTATTTATACTTTGGAAAAGTTTAATAACAATTACATGTGTATTATCCTACACTTTAAATTTTGAATATACAAAATTTTGATATTCAAATTTAAAAGGTATGTATTGATACATCATTCAAATTTTTCAGAACATTTTAAATTTAACTCAACGTTAATTCAGTTAAAAACCTCTTTACACTTGCTATTCTGTATAATACATCTGAAATAGAAAACCTGAGGTTTTATTTTTCAATCTCTTGAATAATTTCAGTTTGAAACATTTAGTCAAAATACTATTAATTTCTAAACCCAAAATTATTTATTTGAAACAAATATTAATTTCAATATCTTTATTACTTCAACAACTATAATTCGATTTAGATAATATATTACTATCTAATGTTAACGAAATACTTTAGCATCGGTTGGACGCAGTGATAACTAGTCAAACTTTTAACTGGTATATGTATTTTCAGTTTCATTATATCTCATTACATCAGGATAAATCAGATAACATCAGTATTAACTAGGTGAGTCAATTTGCATCTATTCATGCATCCTAAGATACCAAATCCATCTTCATATAAAATTAAATTAGTAACTACCGTCTATTATTTTCAAAAACAGCATTCAGTAAGTTGATTTAAAATATCTGTTGGATAAACTCCTTCTTTATGAACATGTTATAAATTGAAATTAGGTAATATCATGCAACATTATTATGCAGTTAAAGTTGTTCAAACAGATTGTACTGTTAAATAGAAAATGCATATTTTTAACTATAGTAAAGCACTATTTATACACTACTCTAGGGACCAGTGAAGTAAAGCGTATACTTGTGAAAATATGTAATTGAAATTAATGTCACTGGATAGGAATGTTTGACGAGCTATGTAGAAATGCATATAAATGATGTATGTACTGTATTTCAAATATCTGAAATTAGACTATATAAGATTTAACAAAATATTTGAAACATTTTTATGTACATAATAAAATTTGTTTTGATTTGACAACAAATTATGATTTTTATACAAATATTGAAATTAAATATAACTATCCATATTTCATTACCTGAAGATACATTTAATTGAGTAGTAGAAAATTAGTACTAACTTTTGAATCATTTGTGAGATATCAGTGATTACAAACATACACATGCTTATTTTAAAAGCATTCAATTCGAAAATAAGAATATTTAAAACAAAAACATGTAAATTCATTGATAGTTCAAATATTTGATCCTATTACAATATTTTCCTTTAACATTAGTATTATGTGTGTAACAGTAGCATAGCGTCCCCAGGCAATTCTTTTTCTGAGGAAGGGAAGGGGGGGGGGTTGAATTGGTAACCAAACAGTTTGCTTCCCATTTCGCTAAATATCATTTCTCTGAACTTAAATGGGTTTCTAGGGAATATGATTTCCCTATTTGGTAATGCTATTGGTGTGTAGAGACAAAAAATATTTCTTAAATATATTTCTATAATTTTAAAGAATCAAGGGTACTTCCTTATTATAACAGCCCCCTTCACCAAGCATCCGAGATTTATCGCCAAGGTAGGTTGTAAAATCTCATCAAACGTTTGCAGTCCTAAAGAAACAGCACGTGTTTATATTATTGTCATATTGCTTTTTCGTTAATGAAAACCTTGGTGAAATCTTAACTGCGACCTTGGCTCAATCAGCTTTATGGGAGCCACTATAATAGGATAGTACTGAATCAAGCTATATATACAATCTATTATTATTATATATACTAATTGCCAAGTGTCCGTCTGTCTGTCTGTCCGTCTGTCTGTCACGCTTTTTTTAGGCACTTCCCGAATAGATAGAGACTTGCAATTTGGTACACGGCTCGGTCGTTCGATAAAACCCCCTGGAAAAATCGAATTTTTCGAAAACGTTCCATAGAGGGGGTGCCCCACACCAAAACGTTCGATAAGTGAAATGACGGGAAAGCATGCTTTGCGATGAGATAGAGACTTCAAATTTGGTATATGGGTAAATCACTCAAAAGGAAGAAAGTGTGCAATTTCAGATTTCCCATATTTTCTGCTTAAGGGGGGGGGGGGCAGCATACCAAAACGTTCGAAAAGTGAAATGATAGGAAAGAATGCTTTGCGATGAGGTAGAGACTTCAAATTTGGTGTATGGGTAAATCGTTCGAAAGGGAGAAAGTGTGCAATTTCAGATTTCCAATATTTTCTACTTAAGGGGGGGGGGGGGGGGGGGCAGCATACCAAAACGTTCGAAAAGTGATATGATAGGAGAGCATGCTTTGCGATGAGATACAGACTTCAAGTTTGGAGTATGGGTAAATCGTTTGAAACAAAGAAAGTGCGGAATTTCAGATTTCCAATATTTTCTACTTAAGGGGGTGCCGCTCACAAAAATGTTCGATTTTCCGTCTACAGGGGGTGCTCCACACCAAAAAGTTCGAAAAGTGAAATGATAGGAAAGCATGCTTTGCGATAAGATAGTGACTTCAGATTTGGTGTATGGGTAAATTGTTCGAAAGGAAGAAAGTGTGTAATTTCAGATTTCCAATATTTCCTACTTAAGGGGGTGCCGCACACAAAAATGTTCGATTTTCCGAATAAATGAGAAACGGCCCCTTTAAAATTTGATAGAGACTCAAAATTTTATATATAGACTAATCATTTGATGAAAACACCCAAAACGAATATAATTTTTCAAAAATGGTCGTTTAAGGGGGTTCTCCAGAGGAAAACGTTCGAAATGTGAATTGATAAAAAAAAACATGCTTCGAAGCAAGATACAGACTTCAAATTTGGTGTACAGGTAGATAATTCGAAAGGAAGAACATGTGCAATTTCAGTTTTCCGATATTTTGAACATTGGGGGGTGCCTCAAAACTAAATGTTCGATTTGTCGAATAAATAAGAAACGCGAATTATTAAAAAATTTACATTATTCAGGGGTTGCTTAATGTGGGGCCGTTGATTTTCAACGGGTATGCGACTAGTATATACTAATTGCCAAGTGTCCGTCTGTCTGTCCGTCTGTCTGTCTGTCTGTCACGCCTTTTTAAGGCACTTCCCGAATAGATAGAGACTTACAATTTGGTACACGGCTCGGTCGTTCGATAAAACCCCCTGGAAAAATCGAATTTTTCGAAAACGTTCTATAGAGGGGTGTGCCCCACACCAAAACGTTCGAAAAGTGAAATGACGGGAAAGCATGCTTTGCGATGAGATAGAGACTTCAAATTTGGTATATGGGTAAATCACTCGAAAGGAAGAAAGTGTGCAATTTCAGATTTCCAATATTTTATCCTTAAGGGGGGGTGCAGCACACCAAAACGTTCGGAAAGTGATATGATAGGAGAGCATGCTTTGCGATGAGATAGAGACTTCAAGTTTGGAGTATGGGTAAACCGTTTGAAACAAAGAAAGTGTGGAATTTCAGATTTCCAATATTTTCTACTTAAGGGGGTGCCGCACACCAAAACGTTCGAAAAGTGAAATGATATGAAAACATACTTTGCGATGAGATAGAGACTTCAAATTTGGTGTATGGGTAAATCGTTCGAAAGGAAGAAAGTGTGCAATTTCAGATTTCCAATATTTTCTACTTAAGGGGGTGTCGCACACCAAAACGTTCGATTTACCGAATAAATGAGAAAATACGCCTTTAAAATTTGATAGAGGCTTAAAATTTGGTATATGGGCTAATAATTTGACGAAAACGCCCAAGACGAATACAGTTTTTCAAAAATGTTCGTTTAAGGGGGTGCTCCAGAGTAAAACGTTCGAAAAGTCAATTGATAAAAAAAAACCATGCCTTGGAATGAGATAGAGATATCAGATTTGGTGTAAGGATAGATAGTTTGAAAGGACGAAAGTGTACAATTTCAGTTTACCAATATTTTCTACTTTAGGGGGTGACGCCCACCTAAATGTTCGATTTTCGGAATAAAGGAGAAACGCTCCTTTAAAAACGTGATAGAGGCTTTATATTTGGTATATGGGCGAAACATCTCATAGAAATCACAAAAAGAATAGAGTTTTTAATAAATGTATAGTTAAAGGGGTGGGTACTCCACACAAAAGCATTCGAAAGATGAAAAGCATGCTAGAAAAGTATGCTTCACGATGAGATAGAGACTTCAAATTTGGTGTACTTGTAAAAAGTTGGAAAGGAAGAAAGTGTGCAATTTCAGTCTTCCAACATTTGCTATTGTAGGGTTTGCCGATGTCTCTCTTATCTATTCGTTCGAAACGTTCGAAAACAGAATTGATAAAAAACCATGCTTCGAAATGAGATAGAGATATCAAATTTGGTGTGAGGGTAGATAGTTTGAAAGGAAGAAAGTGTGAAATTTCAGATTTCCAATATTTGCTACTTTAAGGGGTGCGCACACTAATATGTTCGATTTTCTGAATAAATGAGGCACGTTTCCTTTTAAATGTGATAGAGGCTTGATATTTGGTATATGGGCCAATCATCTGATAAAAAACACAATACAAACAGAGGAAGAAGTGCGAAACTTTAGTTTTCCAATATTTTCTCCTTTAGGGGGTTCTGCACACCAAAATATTCGATTTGTCGAATAAATGTGAAACGCGAATTATTATAAAATTTACATTATTCAGGGATTGCTTATTGCGAGACCGTTGATTTTCAACGGGTATTCGGCTAGTATATACTAATTGCCAAGTGTCCGTCTGTCTGTCTGTCCGTCTGTCTGTCACGCTTTTTTTAGGCACTTCCCGAATAGATAGAGACTTGCAATTTGGTACACGGCTCGGTCGTTCGATAAAACCCCCTGGAAAAATCGAATTTTTCGAAAACGTTCTATAGAGGGGGGTGCCCCACACCAAAACGTTCGAAAAGTGAAATGACGGGAAAGCATGCTTTGCGATGAGATAGATACTTCAAATTTGGTATATGGGTAAATCACTCGAAAGGAAGAAAGTGTGCAATTTCAGATTTCCAATATTTTCTACTTAAGGGGGGGGGGGGGGTGCAGCACACCAAAACGTTGGAAAAGTGAAATGATAGGAGAGCATGCTTTGCGATGAGATAGAGACTTCAAGTTTGGTGTATGGGTAAATCGTTTAAAACGAAGAAAGTGTGGAATTTCAGATTTCCAATATTTTCTACTTAAGGGGGTGCCGCACACTAAAACGTTCGAAAAGTGAAATGATAGGAAAGAATGCTTTGCGATTAGGTAGAGACTTCAAATTTGGTGTATGGGTAAATCGTTCGAAAGGAAGAAAGTGTGCAATTTCAGATTTCCAATATTTTCTACTTAAGGGGGTGCCGCACACTAAAACGTTCGAAAAGTGAAATGATAGGAAATCATGCTTTGCGATGACCAAATTTGAGACTTCAAATTTGGTGTATTGGTAAATTGTTCGAAAGGAAGAAAGCCTGCAATTTCAGATTTCCAATATTTTCTACTTAAGGGGGTGCCGCACACCAAAATATTCGATTTGCAGAATAAATGAGAAAACGATCCTTTAAAATTTGATAGAGGCTTGAAATTCGGTATATAGGCTAATCATTTGATGGAAACACCCAAGACAAATATAGTTTTTCAAAAATGTTCGTTTAAGCGGGTGCTCCAGAGTAAAACGTTCGAAAAGTGAATTGATAAAAAACCATAATTCGGAATGAGATAGAGATATTAAATTTGGTGTAAGGGTAGATAGTGTGGAAGGAAGAAAGTGTATAATTTCAGTTTACCAAAATTTTCTACTTTAGGGGGTGTCGCACACTAAAATGTTCGATTTTCGGAATAAAGGAGAAACGCCCCTTTCCAAAGGTGATAGAGGCTTAATATTTGGTATATGGGCGAATCATCTCATAGAAATCACAAAAAGAATAGAGTTCGTGAAATGATAGGAAATCATGCTTTGCGATGAGATAGAGACTTCAAATTTGGTGTATTGGTAAATAGTTTGAAAGGAAGAAAGCCTGCAGTTTCAGATTTCCAATATTTTCTACTTAAGGGGGTGCCGCACACCAAAATATTCGATTTGCAGAATAAATGAGAAAACGATCCTTTAAAATTTGATAGAGGCTTGAAATTCGGTATATGGGCTAATCATTTGAAGAAAACACCCAAGACAAATATAGTTTTTCAAAAATGTTCGTTTAAGGGGGTGCTCCAGAGTAAAACGTTCGAAAAGTGAATTGATAAAAAACCATAATTCGGAATGAGATAGAGATATCAAATTTGGTGTAAGGGTAGATAGTGTGGAAGGAAGAAAGTGTACAATTTCAGTTTTCCAATATTTTATATTTTAGGGGGTGTTGCACACAAAATTGTTCGATTTTCGGAATGAAGTAGAAATATCCCTTTTAGAACGTGATAGAGGTTTGATATTTGGTATATGGGCGAATCATTTGAGAGAAAACCCAAGAAGAATGGAGTTTTTCAAAAATATATATTTAAGGGGATGGGTACTCTACACGGGGGTGGGTACTTTAAGAGGGTGGGTACTCTACGATTTGTCGAATAAATGTTAAACGCGAATTATTAAAAAATGTACATTATTCAGGGGTTGCTTATTGCGAGACCGTTGATTTTCAACGGGTATTCGGCTAGTTATATATACTAATTGCCAAGTGTCCGTCTGTCTGTCTGTCCGTCTGTCTGTCACGCCTTTTTTAGGCACTTCCCGAATAGATAGAGACTTGCAATTTGGTACACGGCTCGGTCGTTCGATGAAACCCCCTGGAAAAATCGAATTTTTCGAAAACGTTCTATAGAGGGGGTGCCCCACACCAAAACGTTCGAAAAGTGAAATGACGGGAAAGCATGCTTTGCGCTGAGATAGAGACTTCAAATTTGGTGTATGGGTAAATCGTTCGAAAGGAAGAATCTGTGCAATTTCAGATTTCCAATATTTTCTACTTAAGGGGGGGTGCAGCACACCAAAACGTTCGAAAAGTGAAATGATAGGAGAGTATGCTTTGCGATGAGGTAGAGACTTCAAATTTGGTGTATGGGTAAATCGTTCGAAAAGCAGAAAGTGTGCATTTTCAGATTTCCAATATTTTCTACTCAAGGGGGTGCCGCACACCAAAACGTTCGAAAAGTGAAATGATAGGAAAGCCTGCTTTGCGATAAGATAGGAACTTCAAATTTGGTATATAGGTAAACCGTTAGAAAGGAAGAAAGTGTGTAATTTCAGATTTCCAATATTTCCTACTTAAGGGGGTGTCGCACACAAAAATGTTCGATTTTCCGAATAAATGAGAAACGGCCCCTTTAAAAGTTGATAGAGGCTCAAAATTTTAAATATAGACTAATCATTTGATGAAAACACCCAAAACGAATATAATTTTTCAAAAATGTTCGTTTAAGGGGGTTTTCCAGAGGAAAACGTTCGAAATGTGAATTGATAAAAAAAAGCATGCTTCAAAATAAGATATAGACTTCAAATTTGGTGTACAGGTAGATAGTTCGAAAGGAAGAACATGTGCAATTTCAGTTTTCCGATATTTTGAACTTTTGGGGGTGCCTCAAAACAAAATGTTCGATTTGTCGAATAAATAAGAAACGCGAATTATTAAAAAATTGACATTATTCAGGGGTTGCTTAATGTGGGGTCGTTGATTTTCAACGGGTATGCGGCTAGTATATACTAATTGCCAAGTGTCCGTCTGTCTGTCTGTCCGTCTGTCTGTCACGCCTTTTTTAGGCACTTCCCGAATAGATAGAGACTTGCAATTTGGTACACGGCTCGGTCGTTCGATAAAACCCCCTGGAAAAATCGAATTTTTCGAAAACGTTCTATAGAGGGGGTGCCCCACACCAAAACGTTCGAAAAGTGAAATGACAGGAAAGCATGCTTTGCGATAAGATAGAGACTTCAAATTTGGTGTATGGGTAAATCGTTCGAAAGGAAGAAAGTGTGCAATTTCAGATTTCCAATATTTTCTACTTAAGGGGGGGGGGGGGGTGAACACACCAAAACGTTCGAAAAGTGAAATGATAGGAGAGCATGCTTTGCGATGAGGTAGAGACTTCAAATTTGGTGTATGGGTAAATCGTTCGAAAGGCAGAAAGTGTGCATTTTCAGATTTCCAATATTTTCTACTCAAGGGGGTGCCGCACACCAAAACGTTCGAAAAGTGAAATGATAGGAAAGCCTGCTTTGCGATAAGATAGGGACTTCAAATTTGGTATATAGGTAAACCGTTAGAAAGGAAGAAAGTGTGTAATTTCAGATTTCCAATATTTCCTATTTAAGGGGGTGTCGCACACAAAAATGTTCGATTTTCCGAATAAATGAGAAACGGCCCCTTTAAAATTTGATAGAGGCTCAAAATTTTAAATATAGATTAATCATTTGATGAAAACACCCAAAGCGAATATAATTTTTCAAAAATGTTCGTTTAAGGGGGTTTTCCAGAGGAAAACGTTCGAAATGTGAATTGATAAAAAAAAACATGCTTCGAAATAAGATACAGACTTCAAATTTGGTGTACAGGTAGATAGTTCGAAAGGAAGAACTTGTGCAATTTCAGTTTTCCGATATGTTGAACTTTTGGGGGTGCCTCAAAACTAAATGTTCGATTTGTCGAATAAATAAGAAACGCGAATTATTAAAAAATTTACATTATTCAGGGGTTGCTTAATGTGGGGCCGTTGATTTTCAACGGGTATGCGGCTAGTTTCTTTCTAATTGTACAATGATTCTAGCTAAAACTAAATCTGCTTTTCAATTTCTTCATCTACAGTTACAATTGCAATATATAGATATTAGTTTATTAAATGGGATGTTTTTATTTATTTTTGAAATTTATTTTTACCTTTACTCTAAGGCAGGAATTTACTTTTATGCATCAAAATTCTATTATCTGTACTACTGATGGGAAAAATCAGTACAAATAAGATAACCATATGCATTACCTAAAAAAACATATTTTAGTTCATCCGGTGAACAATATCTTGAAAAATTATAAATATTTAATCAACTGAACCTGATTGACTAGTACCTACTTAATCAAATTTAAAAAATATTAATTTTTATTACATAGTGTTTATGTTAATCCATGTCTAGCCAATCTGAATTTCTTATAGAAAGCTGAAGGTTAATTAGGTCCTTGTAAATTGATCATCATTCAATGAATCGTGAGTACAGTTAACCAAATTTAAAAGGTAGCTGCGAAGTTTACAGTTAGTACATTACAAGGGCAGATTCAGGCAGAAATAAAAAGGGATTTACTTCGACATGTTTCTTTTATTGAACATTTGTTCTTGTAGTATATCAGTAAATAGTTATCGAAACTGATAATTTTTTTTTGATTAATCATAAAATGAAGCAAACTAGCCTGATAAAATGAATTTTATGTCATTTTGAGGTTTATGACATTGCAATAAACTTTTATAAGTGAATCTATAGAATCACAAGAAATGAGCCATATCTGAAAAAGAAGGGGGGGAGGGGTAACTGCCACAATGACCCATACCTGGATCTACATTAAGTTTCTTGTTACCATTATAAATATCAGATATTCTATATTGATGAATGCATAATAAGCATGAAACCAGTCCAAAAATGCTCATGCTGGTATCTGTAATAGGAATATCACCCATATTTTTTAGAATGCCTCTTATAGATGGGCTTTGTGTTTATAAACTTTGCCTTTGCAGCTTCATATGGCCTGAGCTAAATTGTATATGAATTTTGAGCCGGCCACGTGGAAGAACTGAAATTATTAGTTCTCATAGAAGTTCCAAAAAATTGTGGTGCATGCTAACTTTCATGCTACCACTGCAAATTTTGATTACTTCATAACGAGCATATAATAAGTGAGAAACTAGTCCATGGATGCTAGTGTCTGCAATAGGAGTGTCTTCTCCGTTATATCCTATTCACAAATTGATATATTAGAATGTTGCAAAACTGTAAGAGCAAAACAGTTTTATCAAGCTATTTTCACAAAAAATAATATGACTGGAGAAACAAATATGAGCAAGATAAATAGCAGATCTATTTTGAAGTTGAAATTGGAGCTGCAGCTAATATATTTCACATGACGTCTTTGAGGGCGCGGTAGCCCATTGGTTAGCGCGCTGGAGTTGCACTCGGTAGGGCCGGGTTCGATTCCAGCCGCTGCCAAAACTGCCGTCGTGTTCACGCGGAGTATGATCACGTTAAACATGTGGGTCCGTAAGTCCTTCCGAGAGGTTGGTGGTAGGGGAAGGAGGGTACGGTCCCTGTGGATGCCTCCCCCACTGGGTACCGGTCTAAATTGGGTGGCACTTCCCGGTCGTCCAAACAGTTACCTTACACCTTTTTGGTAGGTCGGACGGTCTGGGTCTCAACAACAACATGACGTCTTTGATGAACAAGCATTTTAGCTATATTTCAGGCATTTAAAACTAACTTGAATGTACTCGGAAAGCTGTATCTGTTTACTCATATTTGTTTCCATTCACCTATTACGTGTACATATATTACATAGATGGTTATCATAGAGACAAAATATCAATTTAGAATGTTCTGATATTAAAATATGGAATTATATGAGGGTTTTGCTGTCTAAGAAAAGTTGAAACTACTTTATGTGAAATATCAGTTAGCACGAACTGCAGGCTAGGCGCTATCAGTGCCTATTATATATTCTATTATATATATTTATTTGTTACATATGAAGTAGTTAACATGAAATTTGAATTAATGTAAAAAAAAAGCTATTCCTTTGAAAGTCAAATTCTTCAGGTAACACACTAAGTTAAAGTGCAAATCTCAACCAACTTGTTTATTTCTGGTGATATCAATTCAAATCCATAGCATCTATTCTATTGGTATATAACTTTTTAATACTTCTGTAAATAAACCAGGCATAAAAAAAATTAGGTGACAAATCAGATTCTTTAAGAAAGTATTACAAATTTATATTCTCAAAAGCAGCAGTTTATTTATTTTGATCTATTGGTATCTTTTATTCATATAGAAACAAGGAGCGAGCATTAAAGGAGAACTATAGTCAGTATGTACATACTGATTGTCAAAATGCTCAATGTTCAAGTATCAGTTGTTACATTGAAAATGTTTGAAGTAAATAAAAGTTTAATAAAGAATGTTAAGAAATTGACTTATATATTTAAAAGTATGCACTGGTTGTGACTGATGAACTTACCTGGTTAAAGAATGAAAATTTATAGTTTTGTATTTTGTGGGCAAATCTTCTGAATCTCCACTGATAATATTTGCAAATAAGTCACCAAGTTTGCCAAATTGATCGCCAAGCGTTCGTTACACACAGACGAAGAGAAGAGCTTTTCCTATATATGAATGACTATTGGTGAATTTTCTGTCCTTAAAATGCAAAACTATTACACAAGTCTCTCGTGAATGGAACAAATTAGATCCACAAGAATGATTTTAGCAAATTTGTCGCATAATATTGTATAAAACGTGAACATATTTCCAGATAGTTTATACTTATTTTATTTTTATGTAATATTTTTTATAAATTTATTAGAAAAACGTGCAATATCCTGAGCATGGTTCACGCTAGCCTTCTAAAGTTTATGTCTTTTTTACTTTCCCTGCAATACATGGTAATGTATAGAGAAAGTATTGGAATCATGTCGAAAATCGTAACTCGAGTTTTCGATGGATCTACACATTTCGAGACCTCTAGAATATAAAAAAAAACCTATGTTTAGCGTGACGTCTGTGTTTGTGTCTGTGCAATGTACGTATCCACTCTAACTTAAAACTGATGGACCGAATTTCATAAAATTTGGTAGGTAAGTCACTTGGATGTGACCCTGGTGCTGATTAGTTTTTGGTACGGTTCGTAAAAACAGAACCCTCTTTTTTTGCGAAATGGCCCGTAAAAATTTCATTTATTCGCTCTAGCTAAAATACTAACCAAATTTCACAAAATTTGGTAGATAAGTTACTTGTTGAATACTCTGGTGCTGATTAGAATTTGGTACGATTCGGAAAAGAAGAACCTGCCTTTTTTCGCGAAATGGCCAGCAAAAAATTTAATGTATCCACCCTAGCTAAAATACTAATTGACCAAATTTCACAATATTTGGTAGATAAGTTACTTAGCAAATCATTGCTCGGACAAAAACTTTGATCTTTTCGAAAATATATTTAAAATATTTAAATATAGGAATCATTTTTTATATTTATAATGGCACCATATTTTCATTTTCAACAAAAGAAGTAAAAAAATTTTTTTACATATTTAACTATTAGGTTTGAAGATATAAACCTCTAAAGGGTTTATATTTATCATACCGTTTCGATTAAGATAGCTAATATTTTAAAAATAAAAACTATAATACTGTTCTGGAGTAATATAATCTCGTAAAATAAAGCTGCAAAATTTAATGTCCAAAGAAAATAATTTTGACCTTTTCTATCACTTATCAATGTTATGTCAATTAACTAATACTTTAAAATAATATGTCACTCATGGCATTCTTGAAAGAACGCTTAACGTTTCTTTGAGACAGAGGCACATTTGTTTGTAATGAAAAAATAACCTAAATGTCAAAGATAATGTCGAATCGAAGGCAGATAGGGAAATTGCAAGTAAATTATTCTAAATAGAAATTAAAAATGTTCGTTCGGACAATTAGAAAAATATGTCAATGATTGTTAACCACTTTCGTGAGAAAATTTTTCAGGTCTTTAATTTTTCGAGATGTTCATTCAATGTGGTCTTCATTAACAATAAAAAAATTCTTATTATGGGACCTACTCATCAGTCATTTTAAATTGCAGTATACGTGACCTTCATTTTACTACCCTAAATATTGAGTTTTGCATAGTGAGAATAGAGAACTTTTATTTAATTATTGTAATCGAATGCTTTGAATAACAATGTCATTTAGAATACTATAGGAATTTGCACCTGATGGTAAATTTTAAGTTCCTTTATAATGTATTTTCAATACGAAAACAGGAATGCTGCTAGTTATGTATAAAATAGTTACGAACATAGATCTTCCCAAAAGGAAATTATCTTTACTGTATATTTTTGGACAAATTGAACGGCCGCAAGGGGAACAAATCTCCAACAGGCGAGCAGAGACTATTGGGGAACCTCTACCAACAGGTGAGGACCACAAGGTAATTAGGATGAAATGGGAATAACAAGAGGCGCAGGCTAAAAGGGGACATCACCGGGGCTTCTTGCTAATCCCTTATCAGCTTTGTCCTCGAACACAGGTGGTCCCTTCTTGACCCTCCCGAGTAACCACGTCTGATGCTACTTAATTTCGGTGATCGGCCGTGACGTCACACTGTTCTGCAAGAATCAATTTCCTCAACTCGCTCCGTTCTGCGTATCTGGCAACACTAAGAGTGCAGTTATTCTTCACGTTCACACTTCCCACCCTGTTTCTAATACATGGTTTGTACCACAGACTACTATACAGACCTGTCACTCTCGATAGTTTCGTTTTCGCGGCGGCCATTAGAGATAGACCAAACAGAGGGTTGGCGCGCTCTTGGCGATGGTCTGGTTTGATCCGAGCGCTTAGCGATAGTCTGGTTTGGTTCCAAGACGATTTTCAATGTTATAACCCTATTTCGCTCGGCGAAAGCGTAGAACAACAGACTAGCGTGGTTTGAGTAACGTGAAAAAGGATAATTTGTTAAGTGTTTAGATCATTTCGTAGAAATGGATTGATAAAAGAAAACTGGTTGCGTTACAGGGTATGTAATTTATGTTTATTAAAATTGAAATAATTTTTGTTATCACCATCCTACATACGTGTTCATTATAAGTATACACGTGTTCATATAAGTATATTATATAGTGCTGTGTTATTACTGCCGGATTAGACTAAATTTTAAGAGGTAGTGGTATAATTAGTTAAAAAATATTTTCCGTATTTTTATAAAATGTGAAATAATTGATATTTGGATAGCTTTTTCTTAGTTGAATGTGATATAGTATGTGTATATATTTACGTAAAATTTTTATTAAGTGCCTTATGGTGGAAAATTCCTCCCCCCCTCGGGTAATTAATGATTGAGTTCCACAACTTCGATAGTGCATTTATGTAAATTTGATATTTACTATATGAATATTTTTATATTTAAAAAAAAAGTCTATTATCAGTATCCCAGAATAAATTAAGGATCAGGTAATTAACGATCAACACGCTAGTATACTTTTTAGACTGAAAATATTATATAATATTTCAGTCTTTTGAGTATGTTAGCTTGTAATTTTTTGTGCAATATGTTTTATAGTGAGACAATGCAATGTGTCTATTTTTTAATCTATTTTATGATTATTTGAATTAAATATATAACTATGTTTATTTAAGTATTTTTAAACTAATGAATATATTTATGTTGCAGATCAATGTATTTTTAAATCCTGATCCTTTCTATAGTTTCAAAAATTATAAAAGTACAGTCCTCAACATTTTGTTCCCCTCCCGTTTAAAAAAAAAATAGCCAAGCGAGCGATAGCGCGCCAAATCTGGCAGACGCATCGTAGTTCAGTTGGTCCAACTCACGAGCTCTAGTGTCTATGCGACATCCCATGTTAAAAATGTTGCCATAGGGTCCTATGGGAGTGAACCTTCTGAATATAGTATTCTGTGTATAGTAGTCTGTGGCGAGTACGTTTTCGGAACATGCGGGAGTCATTTGCACCTCTCTCAGTTGGGAGAAAAGGTGGGGTACAGGTGTACTTTGGATAAGGGATGAAATGCAACTATTTTAAGGGTGAGCGTCAGTAAATTTTCTGCCCTATCCTCCAAACTGGGGGGCAAATTAATCCGGGGGTAATCAACCTCGCTGCTGATGACTCACGGATGCAATCGCGGAAGTGACGAGGCAGTCCCCGGACTCTTCCAGGTGGCTGGATCACGGGACTGTGGCTATTTATGCCCTGAGCCCAGGTCTGGCCGGTGACCGGAGTCGGGCCCGGCAGGTGCCTTCGGCCCCTGCCCGGTGAATGATTCCGCCGTGTTTCGCGACCGAGGTTGCGGCTTTGCTGGAAAAGAGATGTAGTGGTTGCGCCTCGATGTCCCACTAAAAGCTATAAACCCAAGAGGTTAGCTGGGCTCGCAGGTATGTACTCTGCCCTATCCGCGCTTTGTTAACTTTCGCGGCACACATATTTCTCCGAAATTCTGCTCAAACAGTTGCGAAGTATTTTTTAAAAGATAAAATACAATGCTTAGATAATATTAAAACTAAATTTAATGCCCCAAAAAACATAGAATATATTTTTTATTTTAATCCAAAATATTTTTGGTGCTGCCATCTGTATTTAATTCATGCCGATTATTTTTATTTTTTAATGAACATTTTTAAACATCTATTCCTTCTAATACAGTGTTAAATACAACAACAGATCATATATAATAATGCCACAATCGCGGAAAGGCAATTTATCATTCTATAAATTTGATAAGGGATCTGAATGTACATCACTGAGGACTGAAGTTTTGTCTTTGAGTTCCTTTGTCTTCAAGTCCAAGTTCAATTACGTTTCCGTGATTATGGCATTATATATGATCTGTTGTTGTATTTAATAGCGTATTAAAAGGAATAGACATTTAAAAATTTCCATTAAAAAATAAAAATATTCGGTATGAATTAAATTACGACAACAGATGGCAGCACCAAAAATATTTTAAATTAAAATAAAACATATATTCTATGTTTTATTGGGTATTAAATTTAGTTTTAATATAATCTAAGCATAGCATTTTATCTATAAGAAAATATTTCGCAACTGTTTGAGCAGAATTTCGGCGAAATATGTGTGCCGCGAAAGTTAACAAAGCGCGGATAGGGCAGAAAATTTATTGACGCTCACCCTTAAAAAAGGGTAGCGTAAGGGACGAAATGGGAAGAGTTGAAACGGGAATAAACCGAAGCCCCAAGGGGAGGGAGGGGGAATGGTTATTTTTACGAATGAAAAATGGTAATTTTAACGTAATAAAAACGGTATTTATAACGTATGATAAACGGTATTTATAATGTATGTTAAACGGTAATCAATGAAAATGCCTTCGGGAAAAGGGTTCGAGTACAAAGCTGAAAGAGGATTTGAGCAAGGGGGGGGGGGAGGTTAAAAGAAGGGAGCGATAATGGTTATTTTTACGTATGATAAATTGGTATTTTTAATGTAATAAAAACGGTTATTTTAATAAATAATAAACAGTAATACATACGTATTTAAAACGGTATTTCTACATACGGTATGTTCATACACGGTAATTCATACGTATGATATACGGTATTTTTAGATACCGTTTACTCATAACGGTATTATAACCGATGTATTACCGTTTATCGTATAACACATACGAAAATATAACGTATAAACGGTTTAACAACGGTTATAATACCGTATGTGTGTTACTTGGGTAAAGACTTTTCGAAATGTATAAATAAAAATATTTGAAAAATTAATTTCAATTGAAAAAATTTATTAAAAAATACTTTCATCAAGCCCTGTACACAAGATCATTTCCAAATGAAAACAGGAAACTTTTTAAAACACATTAATTATTAATTATAATAAAAATTAAAAAGCCCTTGAATCTGGAAACTGAAAGGTCGTTTTACTCTATTTTAGCCATTTAAAATATTTCCGTGGGTGTATACTAGCAAAAACATCAATTACTCTGTCAATTGATATATTTTGTTGTAGTTCTTTCTTATTTCAGTCATCGTAGCTCGAGTGTCATTATTCAGTCTCCTCCATATGTTCACATTCACAAGATGTCACAGGAAGGGTTGCTGCAATACGGAGAAGAACGCTGATATTTGGAAAGAAATTTCCGTGTATATGTTACCGCTATATATATTTTAAAGCTGTAGCTGGTGTGTTTGGAAGATCTGATTGGGAATTAGATTTGGAATGTGCACACCAACGCTTCATTTCTTGAACGAAGAGTTCTGGGGTTGGCAATTTATCATTATAAATCTCCCTCAATTGTTCCAAAGCATTTTCTTTAGTTTCGTTCAATGAAATTGAAATTTCGTTCAATGAAATTCCTTCTGTCTGGAAACGAAAAAACTATCAAACTTCCTAGATTTTATTCCTGCTTTTTTCAGTTCATGCTTTCTTTTATCTGGGCGTCCCATGATTTTAATTTTTAATAATTATATGCAACAGTAAACACGACAATATTATTTATTACTCACAAAGAACCAAGACAAATAGTATTACCAACTTGAAATACTGAAAAACCACTATCAAGCTGTCGGAATCCCGTGAAAACACCCCTTTTCAAGTTAAATTGAAGGACTAGTGGCGCCGCCTGTTATTTCGAATTACAATTACAATAGATAATTAACTTGCTTTTCAATTTTTTGAAAAATCGAATCTGATCATGTGCGTAAAGAGTTTTATTGTTCTTTTCAACGTTTGATTTTCTTTTTTTTTTTTTTTTAATTCTGGTGGTCAGAACTTTTGATGACTGTCTTATTGCAGACATTTTATAGTAATCTTTACCAGAGCGGGGGGAGGGGTGCTCGGGCACCCAGGGCACCCCCCCTCCCCCCTGATGTAACACTTCAGCTCAAGCTTACCGACTGTCCATACCAGATATATAACTACCCATAACTGTTTATAATCCTGTTAAAATATAGTTCTGTTAAAATTTTAATGTATCCGCCTTGAATCATCTTCAAATGTTCTTCATTCTAATACATCTTCAATATTCTAATACATCTTCCAGTATTTTTAAAACGTTGTTTTATTTTATTGTCTATTTGATATTCTATCTATATAAATAAAATTGAAAATCAGTCTGCGGGTGTGTTTGTTTATTTGTCTCATTACGTGAGAACGGCTACATTGAATTTCATAAAATTATATAGGTAGCCTTGGAATAGCCACACTTAAAAGTTAGTGGATATTTCGAGTTTCTGGACAAAGGCTGTCTAGGCATTAATAAAAAATACACAATTGAACCTTCCATAGACATAGCATTATGCAGACGATATTTTTCAAGAAAATGATATCATGTTGCTAAGCAACGGAATTAAATTCAATGAGATTATACAGCAGACGATTTTTATTAAATCTTTTCCCATTTAAATAATTAAGAAATGCACATAAAAATAAATTTTATCAGAGTTATATTTTGACTGGATTACATCAATTACGGCTGAAAGTTTACGGGGATTATTGATAATATCAATTTCAAAAGTCATCTGTTTTATTGTGGTAAATGTTTTTAAAACTCATCTATTGTGTTTAGCCAATTATTCTAACAGAAAGTATATTTTCTAATACCAATTTAGCTCTTTCATTTCAGCATATGTTGATACAATTTCATAGCACTTTCATTTTGGCATACATTGATCCAATTTCATATTGTTTGTGATGCTTTATTCTTCAGATTCATGGATGCTTTATTTTTCAAATCTGTAAAGATAAATTTACGTAAATAAATATTTTTATTCTTCTTTTTAGAATATTTTGAATAGCAATATCGTTTAGAATACTATATGAATACTATTAGGATACTATACATAATAGTGAATTTTAAGTTTCTTTTATTATACATCCCATACGAAGAACGAGTGTACTGATAGTATGTTATAGTTTGTATGTTATATTGTGTTTTCATTTTTAAAATCACGTTATAACGTGTTCAGGGGAGAAGAGTTAAAATTAACATGCTATAAAATTTACTTACATATATGAAAAAAACTTATTATCAAATGCTAATTTTAAGTACCACAATAAAAAGTAGAAACTTAGCAATTTGATAGATGTCAAATTTCCTACATAAAATAATTTATATCAGTCTTATAAAAAAACATCTTAGCAAACCGAAAATGAACAAAGGCCCATTTTATTCTGTATTGAGCATCGAAACGTTCAATCACTCTTCAGAGGAATTAAATATTTTCTGAAACTTAAAAAATTGATATCGCTGCAATGACATTTAACTCAAATTTGCCTCACGTATCCTGCAAACAATAATTCACATAGTTTTAAAAGAGAAAATCTGAGCAGATATATAATGTTCAAAATCCCGTTTTCGCTCATATTGTACATCAAAAATTTCAATCGCTCCTCAAAGGAATTTAATCTTTACTAAAACCTATAGGTTTAGAATCTTCGTAAAGAAATTTATCTCAAAATTGTCCCGTGTCAATTTTCCTGCATAAAATATATTATTTTATGTTTTGTAAGCGATAATCTGAGCATATAGGTGACGTTCAAAATCCCATTTTCGTGCATATTGTGCTTTGAAAATTTCAATCGCTCTTCAGAGGAATTTATTATTTTTTATAGTCTGTAAGTTTGGTATCGTTGTAAAGATATTTATCACGAAGTAGCTCCACGTTTCAATTTTAATATACAAAATAATTTATTTATGTTTTATGTGAGAAAATCTGATTACAGAGATAATGTTCAAAATACAGTTTTCGTACATATTGCGCATCGAAAATTTCAAGAAAAATTTAATAATTTCTAATACCTATAAGTTTGGTATCGTTGTAAAGATATTTTTCTCGAAATTATTCTACATGTCAAATTTCTTACACAAAAAAGTTATTTATATTTTATAAGAGAAAATCTAAACATATGATATTCAAAATTCCATTTTCATGCATATTTATTTATGTTTAAAGAGAAAATCTGAAAACATAGATAATGTTAAAAATACCATTTTCGGGCATATTTATTTGTTTAAAGAGAAAATCTGAGAACATAGATAATGTTCAAAATTCCGTTTTCGGGCATATTTTGCATCGAATATTCAGAGCCCTTCAGAATATTCAATCGCCCTTCAGAGAAATTCAATATTTGCTAAATCCTATAAATTTAGTATCGTTGTAAAGATATTTATCTCGAAATTGCTGCACATGTCAAATTTCCTACATAAAAAATTTATATCAGTTTTAAAAGAGAAAATCTGAGCACACAGCTAAGGTTTGTATTCCCGATCTCGTGGATAGTATCCATTCAAACATTGGATTGCTATTCAGAGGAATTTAACTTTTGTTTTAGAAGAGAAAATCTGATTCGTAAATTATGTTCAAAATCCTATTTTCTTGCATACTATAATACTTGCATATATACATATGAAATATTCAATCGCTCTTCAGAGGAATTTAATATTTTCGGAAACATATAAATTTGGTATTGTTGGTTATCCCAAAATTGCTCCACGTATAAAATTTCTTAAACAAAATAATTTATTTAGGTTTTATAAGAGAAAATCCAAGCACATAGATAAAGTTCAAAATCAAGTTTCTGTGCATATTGTGCATCGACAAATTCAATCGCTCTTCAGAGGAATTTAATATTGCAAAAACCTATAAATTTGGTGGTGTTGTACAGATATTTATCCCTAAATTGTTTAACGTATCAAATAGCTTACATAAAATAATTTATTTAGGTTTTATAGGGGAAAATCTGATAACAGAGGTACTGCTCAAAATCCCATTTTCGTGCAATGGACAATTTAAATCACTTTTCAGAGGAATATAATACTTTCTAATACTTATAATGTTGGTATCGTTGAAAAGATATTCATCCTGAAAATGCTCCATGTGCCAAATTTTTCCCCTAACACGATTTATTTAAGGTTTACAACAGAAAGTCTGAGCTCATGGTTAATGTTGGAAATCCCGCTGTTGTGCATTTTGTGCATCGGCAATTTCAATTGCTCTTCACAGGAATATAATATTTTCTAAAACCTATAAATTTAGTATCGTTCAAAAGATATTTTTCTCGAAATTACTCCACATGACAAATTTCCTCTATAAAATAATTTATTTATGTTTTAAAAGAGGAAAACTGAGCACATAAATAATGTTCCAAATCCTGTTTTCTAGCATTTTGTGCGTCGACAATTTTAATCGCACTTCAGATGAATTAAATACTTTCTAAATTTAATATTGTTGTAAGAATATTTATTCCAAAATTGCCACTTGTGACAAATTTCTTACATAAAATAATTTATTTCTGTCTTAAAAAAGAAAATCTGAACACATAGATAATGTTCAAAATAAATTATTGATTTATTAATGTTACTTAAAAAATGTAAATTTTCTTACCTACTGTTACAAAACCCCGGAACTTCTGTTACTAATCTAATGCTTTTCCGACCACCAAACCGATCGTCCATTCCAAAACAGTAAAATGATTTGAAGAATATACTTAGCACCCTATTTAAAAATCTGGGGGTTTGGAGGTAATTCTATATCTGCTGCTCATCCTGAAATTATCAACTATCATAAAAGAAATTTAATTTGAAAATCGTTACGATAGATTCTCAGAAATTGAGTAACAGAAAAGTCTTGTGCTTTACATATATGGTAGATAGTTTTGGATCAATTCATATGATATTGACATGTGATATTTACCCATGCGGATATTACTCATCAGCAAGAAAAGGACGAGAAGAAACTAGGAAGTCCTTGAATGCTACATTTCAATCTAAAATTCTATATGTAAGGGGTTAAAATCTGATGTTCTCTTGGTAATTTTCAATTACAGAAAGTCGTTTGCACTTTATGGAAATGATTTGGATAATTAATTTTTATGCATAAAAGGCGTATTTCGTGCGGCGTTTGGCTTCTATTCCAAGCCTTGATTCTTGACTAGAGCTCTAGCTCGAATTTTCCATGAAAGTAAACTTTTCCTTAGCACCATCATGTCAATTTTATCCCACTCCTCTTGGGTCTTTTTCCAAAGTCCGTTCAGTGTTCTTGGATGCCGTTTTCCGAAGGCTCGTTTTAACAAACCGAAAGCGCAAAAGTCCATAGGAGAAGCGTCAGGCAATTTTACAGGTATTTCATTAAATGGGATACATTTTGTTCCTGTTTCTGATTCTTTCTTTGCTAAATATGCGGCAGTTGACTTAGACGTGTGACTAGAGGCTTTGTCCAATGAAGCACAACTTTATTCATGCCCTTTCCATATAAGGCTGGAATTTCTTCTTCAAAAATGGCTTCTAAAATATTCTGCTGATAGTAAAGTGAATTCATTTTAGCTTTACTTGAGACTTTTTTGAGTTTCAATTTACCGTTGTAACAAATATGGAAAAAGGCAAAAATTGTTCTTATTCCCAAAGAGGGTAAAGATCCAGAGCGACCTGAGTCATGTAGACCCATATGCTTATTACCTGTTTTGGGCCAAATTTTGGATACATTAATTACGAATAGATTGAATTATGATATCAAATAAAAATTAAGTAAAAAGCAGTATGGATTTGTCAAACATAGGAGCACTATAGATGCTCTAAACAATATCATTAAAATTAGAAATACAAATTAGGAAAATAAGAAAATCACCTGTCTAATTTCATTAGATATTAAAAATGCATTTAGCACAGTAAAATGGAAGGATGTATCCAAACTAAGTAAAACGTAAAGTAAAAATTAAGTAAAAAGCATTATGGATTCGTCAAACATAGGAGCCCAATAGATGCTCTAAACAATATCATTAAAATTAGAAATACAAATAAAGAAAATAAGAAAATCACCTGTTTAATTTCATTAGATATTAAAAATGCATTTAACACAGTAAAATGGAAGGATGTATCCAAACTACTTCGAAAATTTGAAGTACATGAAGAGCTACGTGTAATCATTGGAGACTTCTTAAAAGATAGATTTGTCCACATAGAAGCAAGAAACATTCTAAAAGAATATAATGTGGGAATACCCCAAGGTTCCAGCCTCGCCCCTATACTTTGGCTATTGATAGCAGACGATGTTCTGAAGATGGACTTGGAAGATGAGAGAGTACAAATTCAAGCTTTTGCTGATGACATTGCATTGATTATTAGAGCAACCGCTTCTTATCTCTTCGGTGAGATAGGCACAAGAGCCATAAATAAGTTACAAGAATGGGCAAAAAAATATAGCCTGGAATTCAGCACAGAGAAAACTAATTTTACTATGTTCCCGTTTAGGAAACTCATAACAGCGATACCTAACATCAAACTGAATAATAAACGTATCGCTTATACAAAAGAATTGAAATACCTTGGATTAACATTTGATCATAAGTTATATTGGACACCGCATCTGAATAAGGTAAAAGAAAAAGTTGCTGGATTCCAACATAAGATTAAAAGGTTCACAAGAGCTACTTGGGGACTGACTCCTAAGGTGCTCAAGGAAATTTATCTCAAAGCAACAGAGAAATGTATTTGTTATGGAGCGGAAATTTGGTATAAAAACAACAAAAGAACAAATGATAAATTACAACAAATACACAGAATAGCAATGCTTGATATGACTAAGTGTTATAAAACAGAGCCCACAGATGCCATGCAAGTATTAGCGGGCTGCATACTACTAGATATAAAAATTAAGAATGAAATTGCTTTCAATAAATTAATACACTGGAAAGAATCTATGCTTGAAGAAGACATTGACATCCACTACCAGGATGTAGAAGAGGTGGTAAACTACCAAATAACGCCTTGGATGGAGAAGAATATAAATTGGGATAATAATAACCCAATGGCAAGGATAAAGATCTTCACTGATGGATCAAAGATGAGCTCAATTAATCAATTAATTCATCAATTAATCGTTATTTCATTGTTTTAGTGTCGGTTTCATCAATTTGGCGTATTTCTATCAATTGGGTGGCATTTTCGTGAATTTGGCAATTTTTAAAAAGTCAGCAAGTTGGAGATATTCTAACAAATTCGTCACTAAAATTTTTCGACACGTTACGGACAGAAAAATAGGTTATTCTTATAGTAGGTACTTTGTATATTCTTTCCAAGATATTGAACTTTCGTCAATTAGTCGTCATTTTCATTGATATAGAGTCAGTTTTATCAATTTGGCGACATTTTCATGAATTTGGCAATATTTTAAAAAGTCGCCAATTTGGCGACATTCCGCAAAATTCGTCGACAAAATCTTGTCAAGCGTTCTGGATGGAGAAATAAGTTATTCTTATAGCAGATAAATTATTATTGGCGTTTAAATACAAAAGTATTACCCAAAGTATCTTTTCTCATAAATGGAATGAGCTATATCCACGAGAATATGTCACCAAATTTAGCGCATGATATTACATATGAAAAGTAAACATATTTCACAATAGTTAATATTTTATGTGATTTTTTTTTGATAAATTTATTTGAAAAATGTGCAATATCACGAGAACGGTTCGTGCCAACGTTCTAAAGTTTATGTCAATCGTTTTCTAACGAAAAGTTACATAAAAAAATGGCTATTTGCGTAACTTTATGAAAGGTTTTGATTTTTGGCAATTTTTTCAAAATTTCACTCGAAAATTTAGTGGGGTTTTGAATATTCAATTGCGTTTATAAACAATAGGCTTGCAGTATTCACGGATTGTAATTTTTGTACCAATTTTCATTCGAATTGCTTCATTCGTTCGTCAGATATCGTTTCCACAGACTCACCTCAAAAATGTTCGATCCGTGTTCAGGGATGCTTTAAATGTGCTCTCCCGTCGAAAATTCGAATTCGAATTTTCGACCCCGTCACAATATTTTCCTTATACATTATACTATGTATAATAAGCAAAGTAATAAGGAAAGTAATAAACAACATATCCTCTAGGTCAGTTAACTCACGTTTCCGAGATCCTAATTATTATCTATAACTGAACGGAGAGACTGATCAGAAAAAGACTCAACACGCCAGCGACTTCGGGTTTTGCAAATCAGTGGGGTTACTCTAACTCGCAGTCCACAACAGGGGAGTCTGTCCGGGGCTTTTGGAAGTTTCGATTCTTCGACACCAAAATTTTTGGTCAATCCCAAGCAATAGCTTCAAACTGCATCGAAAAGTTCATCAGTTCGTGATAACTTCAAAATCTCTCGGACACTATGAATATTTTCCATGGATTTTTGCAGCTGTAAGGAGGAATTTTCAGAAAGGCATTCAAAATTTCAATTGGCTCTAAAATTCGCGTAACAAGCATAGTGACAAATATAAAGTCAAAAGAGCACATAAATTTTAAGAAACCTTTAGCTTTAGCACAGGCATCAGATTTTGTGAGCTCAATTTCCTCAAATAACAAACTCTTCGTAATTCTGCAGAATCGTTTTCAACGAACTTATTCTGCAACACCACCTGGTAGGGCAAAAAGGCCGAAGAACTACAGGGTGAATGAAGCTACCATCTTAATCTTGGGCAGCTTGAAGAAACTCAAATATTGCTAGTCGCTTGGGGGACCCGCGCACAGAATTCATCATGTCTTTGACATTTGGAAGTTAGTCTCTCACCACGGTCTCATTTTGCATTGCCTCTTGGGTCACAAGGTTCAAAGAATGTGTCAAACAATGAACATGCATAACTTGCGGCTCAATTTCTCTGATTTTTGCTTGCAACCCTGAAAAAGCGCCTGCCATATTTGCTGCTCCGTCAGTAGCAATACCTCTCCATGACTTGATATCCAGAGAAAAACGAGTAAGAACATCCCTTAAAATTTTCATCAAGACTTTAGCTGTAGTAGATTCAGTTTTATAGAAACCAAAAAATAATTCATTAATTTGAAAATCCTCAACACTGACAAATCGAAAACAGATTGAAACTTGCTCGTGTTGACATGCCTCGCTAATTCCATCCATAATTATCGAATAGTATAGAGAGTCTTTTAGAAACTTGATCAAATTTTGTAAAACTTCGTAAGCCATAATAGAACCTAGTTCATTTGTTAAGTCGTGCGAAAGCCATATGTCTTTGTACGTTGAAGCCAAGAGAGCAAATCGGTATTATCTTCAGCAACTAACTCTAACAATCCATGTTAATTAGAATTTTCATCTGTGTGACAACTGATTGCTAACCACTGAACCATGAGATAACGCTGTGAAGATAACATTCTTAAGAGAGCTAGCTACACTGGCAGATTTCATATCTCTCTCCTTACTTTTAGACATCAAAGACTGCACGTTGACACATTTATCCATTGCATTTTTCCTAATACAGCAGGACATATGAAAATTCGATTTTTCATGAGAAGCGAATCATTGTAAGGCTTTCTTCGAAGAAGCAAACCCGACTTCCACGAATGCTTTTATCACATCTTCGTCTTGTTTAGTTTTTTTCGCAAAAGGTTCAATGGAGGAAATTATTTCCTTACACACAGAACAAAACACTTTATCACACTTCTCGCCGTATAAGATCCACTTATATTTGTCTTTCCACTGTGTTTGAAAAGAATGCCGACCAACACCAGTTCTGTTTGTTTCTAATTCTTTAGATGCAGTAGTTGAATCCGAGCCACCTAAAGCACTATCTGCTAATGACGTCGTAGCCGAATCACTATTTTTCATTAACGAGCGAACAATAAATTTATTCATTATAATAATAAGAGCAAACAAAGAATAGAGCAAACAAAGAGTAGAGCAAAAAACGAATTAAACTAACTAACACTTTTCCATGTATTCTTTTCCGGACTTCGACTTTTTTCCCCCCATGTTAAAGTATAGGGCATTCTTACGCACACAATTGTGAAATAACGAGTGCTCAGATCTTTAGGAAATTTGTCGGGATACATAGAAGGGAATATCTAGTTTGCTCAGTGGAACGCATTTTTGCAAAATATTAATAAATTAAAAAGATATAAATAAAAAACTCAAACAAACTAATTAATTTTTAATTTTGCAATTCTGCAATAGGTGGCGCTTTAGAGCCGTCGAATGACTCTGAGGGTATATTATTAACTGTTTTCTTATTTCTTACGCTGAATATTTTAAATTTGGCTTCCACTGAGCAAATTAGGACTATAGCTTTATAATTTATACATAAATTTATTATATATTATTTAGTAATAAGCTCACAATTATGTGCGTCGCATTTACAACGACAGGACAGGTGATTTTTGCAGCCAATGCTTGGCAAAATTGGCGCAAAGCTAGTGCACAGTAAACCTAAAGTCAATCAAGTCAATACCCAAAACAAGTTTATTGTAGAAGCGTGATTATTTTATGTTACATAAAAGTAAACAATTCTCACTTTACTATATTAAAATTTGCGCAACCTTCTTATCGCCGTCTTTTACCTTTTGGAAGGATAAGTTAAAAAACACTTCAAAAATTATATAAAGGTAAATATTATATTTAGTACATTTTGATTCAAAACGCCAATATTGTTACAATCTAGTCTCAAATTTAAAGATTAAAAATTAAAAATCTTGTCTTTTTGTATTTAACTGAAGTTCATGTTTAAAATATATATCTAAAGCAGTAATATTAGAATATGCTACCTCACTGAGAAAAATTCCTACTGATAGCTCTGTAACAATTAGTTGCTATAGCCCTATGACAATTTATTGTGAATGAATACTAAAATATAAAAAGTTTTCAGATATTTTTCTTTGAAGTCTTTGTTGAATCACTTTTTATGCAGCAATTTGCTTTTTGGCTGTAAAAAACAAAAATTGTTCATAAACATAATTTATAAAATGCATGAAAATTGGCATTATCAAATATTTAGGTTATAATTTCTACAAATTATTTTGAAAATGAAGCACTCATATTAAATTACTTAAAGTGAAATATAAGTTGATATATCAACTTTTTCTTTAAATTCCCAAATTGGATTTTATTGGCAAAGATGGTGATTCGGGTGCTAAGCACTCCCAAAATTTTTAATGAACCCCATCAATTTTTCAAATGTGCAATGACACTAGCAGCGTACACATTCTTCATATAGAATATACATAAAAAACTTAAAATGCACAGTTTTATGCAAATTCCTATAGTATTCTAACTCTAAGTGACATTCTTATTTAATGCATTCTATTAAAATATTTAATTTAATTCTGAATAATTAATTTAATTGTAATAAAGAAGTATATAAGAATATCTGTTTTCATTATACAAAATTATCTGCACTTCACAAGTAAATCTGAAGAATAAAACATTCTGGTTCCATTTGTAAACAAATTTACAAAAAATATGAAAGCAATAAAATTGCATTAGAAGATATTCCCATAACTTTAATTCTGTTTCAATAATTGGCTAAACACAATATATGAATTTGAAAAGTCTTTGCCAAAATAAACAGATGATGTAAGAAATTGAAAATATCAAAAATGCAATATCATTCATTTATAAATTTAGTTTTGTATCCATTTCTTTTTTATTTAAATTGGTAAAATGAAAATATAAGTAATTCTCATAAATCGAGTTATAAATGTAATACTGTACAATTATAAAATTTCTTTTTATATCTATTTATTTTTGATGTGAATCTATGCTTGGAGTATCTGTGTCGAAATCGAAGCATTATGAAAAATGTAAACAATTTGGATGATCTCCAAACCTAATATGTAAAAACGTACATAATTTTTCTTGTTTTGTTGAAAATAGGGTGCAGATTATGAATATATAAAAATAATTTCAATATTTTAATATGTTGAACTTTGTTTTAATTTAAAAAATATATGTACGAGTGAGTTTTTTTTCATTTTTCTTATTTTCACTTAAAGTATCTTCGGAATTATAACCAATATAAAGAGTGAATGACAAAAATATGCAATAGGAAAATTAGTTTCTAAATCTGTATTTTATCTTTAAAAATAAGTCTTATAGTTCACAAGTAAGGTCAGGTTGTAAAAAAGTTAAAAGTGTTTAAAGTCAGGTTGTAAAAAAATTTACCTTTGAACAGAAAGTTGGGGCATTGGGCATCGTTGAACAATCAAAACTACATAATAAAGAGTTATGAAAGTGTCTAAATATAATTATTTTTGAATTTACTGTAAAAATTAAAGATGCAAATTACTTATGAGTCACTTTACTATTAAAGTTTCAATGATATATGAACAATGTGTTTAATTGCTATATATTTATTATCTAGCATGTTATCATTTATGGTGTTATTACCCGGAGCAATTCCTTCCAGCAATTTTTCAGCAACACCATACATTTCAATGGGAAGAAATCTTGCCGCCGAATTGCCGCAATTCGTTCGTACTCGGCAATAAAAATTGCTCAATTTCTGAGCGGCGACCCAATCAGAGGACGATAAAATTGGACGTCACTACGCTCCGCCTTTCCTCTTCTCATTTGCATTCAAGATGGCGATGGCGACTGTAATGCAAACACGTCGAAGCAGCTCAATTACGTTAGAATCTGGAGATGGAAAAAATAATAGAACTTCTACTAAATTACAGACACCTGTGGGATATAAAATATCCAAATTATACGAAAAAACACACTAAAGAATCAGGCACGTAAGTGGGCAATCTTGGCTGGGGGGGTGAAGGAAATTTTTCCGACTAATATTGAAAATTTCCGACTCTACAAACAAGTGAGTTAACTTTTGGTTTTGAACGAGTGCATTTCTGTTCTAATGACTTTTGCCCAGTTCAAAGTCTACACGGCAATTATTTGTTTTAATTTTCGAATGTTTTGTGTATATATCCAAGTAATACCCCAATTTATAAAAAGAAAAAGTCTCAAAACCAAATTTTTGGTTTTTGTTTTATAAATAATTTTACATTTGTTATTTAATTATCGGATGTGTTATGCAAATGCCCAAATTTTTAGCTATCATTTGAAACAAGGCAAGTTTCTAGGGCAAGGATTAGCAGAATGTTAAATATATTTGAAAAAGTATTACATTTCGTATGTTTTGGGATTTTTTTTCGAATAGACTTGACACATTCCCAGATGATTGCCTAGCACTTAAAAATCCGCGAGTTTCTATGCCAAGAATTGGTTGTGTAAATTTCGGAACATGTATCTTTTTTTTAGCTAAATTTGGGTCTTTTAATAGGTTTTTGTAAGTAATTAAAACTTTATTATTTTTTTCTAATTTTCGAATGCACATTGCACATTTCCAAATAATTTCCTCAAAAAAGGAGAAAAACACGCGTTTCTAGGCCAAGAATTATCTTTGTAAAACACGGGATGTGCATAATAACATGCATACATTATTCAAAGGAAATTAATATGATATGATTTGTAGTGCTCATAAAGGATGCCGTTGTTTCATTTCCTCGATATTTGTTTTAAACAAATCGTCTAGACACGGACTTAAAAAAAAATTCCAAATAGTCCACCAGAAAACCTACTTGCATGTGGCTATACACATATTCTTAAATACATCGAAACTGCATTTTTTAGTTTATATGATACTTATTTTGCAGCATCCAAAACAGGAAGATTAGCTTAATTCTACAGTTTGAATTCTACAGAAAGTTGTGTTTATCTTCGCAGTCTAATAATTTTTTTTTTAATTACTACATTTTTTTTTAAGAAAACGCATCAAAGCAACAAATGCATCTCCCTTAATGAGATGCATAGGACTGCGGTTTCTCCCCGGTAGATTGCACATACCTGAGCACTCTCCTAGAGAAAGGATCGTTTGTTTTCTTCATTTTTTTTTTCAGGTTTGTGGATCGCATGCTTATAAATTTGGTTTGAAACTAACATTAAGTTATACAGCGTTTTTCAACGTGTGTTATAGTTTCGTGTAAATTTACGGAAAATTAAAGAATTTTGATGTACAGTTTGGACCCCATTGGACTTTTTCTCATTTTGGGGTTCCGGTATTAAATTAAATTTCCAAAAGGGGTTCCGAGACCCAAAAACTTCGAAAAACAGTGAGCTATTGAATACAACTGGAGTGAGTGCACATTACACTTTAACATTGTTGGGCCGCGGTTCCTTTCGGAGTTGGCGAAAATCATCCGCGTTTGAAAATACAATTCTTTATGTAGTATAGCGGGCTTTTATCTAAGACCTAAATATGTGGGTTACAAGAAGTTGGTGGTAAGAGGATGGTACGGTAACTGTAGTTGTGTCCCCCACTGGATTCTAGTTTAAATGAAATGGGAATATCCCGGCCATCCAAACAGATACCTTACACTTTGGTGTATGTCATACGGTCTGGGTCGAAAGTGGAAAGCTCTCCTCTAGTTGTTGCACGCCAATCTGAAGACTCGCTTGTCCGTTGACGATATTCTTCCGCCGATTGTTCTGCCTATACTGTCAAGTCGCCCAGCTTCCATTTACCAACAAGACAAAGCTCGAACATATACTGCACAACTTTCTCAACAATGTCTTCAAGGATTTAATACCCTCCTATTGCCATCCAGATCTCCAGACCTATCACCAATAGAGAACGTATGGGACATGCTGTGCCAGCAATTGCAGCCTTCTCTGAATACCACTGAATTAGCTGATCAGTTATTTGTATCAGAATCTTCCGCAGAGGGACATGAGCAACCTAACTGACTCTATGCCGCACCGAATATCGACTTGTATAGTCGATAACCACTTAATAAAATATCAGCTTCTTGTTGTCACCATTTCTTAATAAAACGTTTTTTATTGATTCCATATTCTAATCATTTGCATATTTTCTCAAACGACACATACATGCCGATCTTCGTGGCTGTTGGCTCAATTTCTTATGGGTGCATATAATTTTTGGTGTGTATAGCTTCAATGCTTTTTCACCACTGATTTGAACGAATTTTTAATCACCTTTTTAAAAGCGCAGTGTCATCATGTCAGAGCACCAAATGCAATTTCGAAGGCTAAAAAACTTCTGTTTGCTGATTTTACCATGCTGAATTTAAATCTGAAAGTCGTTTTTAAAATTAACCTCTGAATCTGGGAAGATAGCCTCTCAAAGTTTGGCCTTTTTTGCTGTTTTTGTGTTTATAATCTCTAGTCGAAGATGTTGCCTCAACATGATGCAATTGCATGGTTATGAGAACTTAATACTTGAAGAAATAACAGGAAAACTGTATTCAACTCATGAAGTTAGAGGTGAGACCTCCATGATTCAGTTGACTAGGAAATTTAATTTTGTGAGGTCATCCCTATTTAAAAATTCAGAATATGAATATCTAAGCCATGGATTTAGAGAGACTTATTTTCTGCTTTATCTTCAAAATCACCTTGTAAACGATGCAATTATACAAACTTTGTTTATAGATAGATTGGTTGGAGCTGAATTATATGATCCATAAGTTAGAGAGAGTTAGACTCTTTTCTTCTATGGTATGGCTAGACCAATTAAAAACTTAAGATGAAAAGTTTAAGGTATTTAACTTGATAAATTAATTTGCTAAGGTTATAGGGGAACGTAACTTCATTGCGTTATGTTAGGAGTCGGTATAGTATGTATGTCTTTATAGGGAGATATTATCCTATAAGAGATAATAATATTGAATAGGGGGGTGTATGACTAGTATGTGACTGTGGATATTAGAAGTGGGTGGGAGGATCGGTGGCAGTTGATGACCGCCGGTTCCTGTTTCTCATGCATGGCCGTGGCAGTGGTGTACTTAGATGAGCTTAGCGCCCGAAGTGCGCGGAAGTTTGCTGGTTTATAAAAAAATTTCAACTTCGATCAAAGTCTTCGAGAAATAAATATTTCGAAAGAACGTAAGATTAAATAAACCAATTGCAGAGATGGGAAGTCCACAAAATATAAAAACAATTTTTTCTTTAATTGAACACCAAAATTTTTAGTATAAGTAAATTATTACTGGAAACGAGTGCATATTAAGTAGTGCAAATAGAATCAGAAATGAATGAAGTAATATAAAGCATCACCATATTTTATGGACAGCTGACTTTCAAAAACAAAAAATTATGTTATTCATTATTTTGATCTATTTTACTGGCTTCTTCATCGAAATTAAATATGTAGGATCATTTCATTACTTTTATGTTTCCTACTTATAGGAGTAAATCTAGTAGAGAGGTTGTGACTATATAAATACCAAATAATGACCACAAAAATCTGAATATAATATTTCGCAACTATCAATGTTAGTATATTATTGTGAAATAACTCTGTTTAATTTTAAATAATATTTTGGGGGATTTTTATTATAACGAGAAAGAAATATTTTAATTTAAAAATAAAATAACAGTAATTATAAATAAATTAATGATTATTTATTAATAAAAATATAATATATAAAATGTGTCTACAAAATGTACAACGGTAAAATTATAACTAATGGAAATTTTGATTTATTGGAAACTCAACTATTTAACATATTTTTCTCTACTAATAAAAGATTTATAAAAACATTTTGACGTAGTTAACATTTTACTGTAACATTCTAATTTATATATAATTAAATATCGAACGGTCGAGTAAATGTTGCATTATTATTACATATTTAGTATTTTTCAAAAGAATATCTGTTTCTGTGTGTGTGTAACGCGTAGCAGAAAATTCAAGCTTTCAACAGCTTCGAAGATCTGTATAGAGTTGGAATCTCAGCTTATGCAAATATGCACCTTTCCGGGAATTTTTTTTTTTTTTTAATTTCAATTAGTTTAAAGGTTATGAATATTTAAAGTCGAAATTTCGTTGTTTCTAAATCCATTTATCCCAGCAGACTATTGTTTGCAGAATGGCAGATGTTTATAGACAATTAGCGCGACACAATGTGGGTGATGAAATCAAAAATTCCAAGTTCCAGAATTTTACAGATATCATTTTGATTTTTTTTAAACGAGCAATTATTCTATAAGAATTCGCTTGACAAATCTCTTCTATAACACGAAAATATTCGGAGATAATGTTTAATTATCTAATTTTACTTTTCGGCATTTATTTCACAAAAGTTCAACAGACGAAACACATAAAGTGATTTAAATTGAGAAGTTTTCTTATTCCTTGAATTTTAAAGATATGATTCATATTTTTAAAAATACAATTATTTGCCATTAAAAGCATTGTACAAAAGTCATTTGAATCGGATAACTACAACCATAATCCCGATTTTTACCTTCTTGCTTTTTCTTCAATCCTAAAGGTGACGCAGCGCAACGAGAAAAGGCGTTGTTGTTGAGACCCAGACGGTCCGACCTACCAGAAAGGTGTAAGGTAACAGTTTAGACGACCGGGAAGATCTACTCAATTTAGAACGGAACCCAGTAGGGGGAGGCATCCACAGGGACCGTACCCTCCTTCCCCTACCACCAACCTCTCGGAAGGGCTTACGGACCCACATGTTTAACGTGATCGTACTCCGCGTAAACACGACGGCAGTTTTGGCAGCAGAGGGAATCAAAGCGAGGCCTACCGAGTGCAATCCGAGCGCTAATCACTGGACTACCGCGCCCTACGAGAAAAGGCGTGTTTAAGCGCGTTAATGTGTTTTTATAGATCTAATACAATTTTCGAGGAATCTTCTTTTCAAGTTTAAAAAAACTGATAATATCCTGTTTTTAACACTTTACAACATAGTTGAAAAGTGTTTATGACTTTGTTCATTCTGTCCGTCTGTCTGTCTGTCTGTCCGTTAGCAGGATAATTGCCGTAAAAATGACTTTATCAAAATGAAATTTTAGTATGTTTTTCAGACAGTCTGTGGGACCTATGGGAATATACATGAATAATATCACCCAATTAGTTTTGGATTGAACCCAGGTTGAAAAAATGAAATACATTGAACCCTACAGGACCTAAATTTTCAAACATTTTTTAAGCGACTTTAATTGCTTCGAAAATTTTAGGAAATATTCAAATTATCTCATAAAATATATAAAAAACATTTCACTAAAATATGTTAGGTAGTTTTTTAAATAAAAATTATTTAATATAGGGAGAAAAATAAATTCAATTAAATTTTGACTCTTGCTATATCCTCCAGAAAGAGACACGAGATATATTATATAATAAATATCTTTCCAAGGGTTTAATTATTTTATATATAAGAGAGGTTTCATATTTTAAAATAAATATGGTAGATAACAATTTTTCAAATTTTTAAATAAAATAAATTATTATAGTATTGTAATGAATGAAACGGTTGGACAAATGTTTATGAATGAAATGCTGCCTTTATAGAGAGGCGATTTATATTTCGATGACGTCATTTGAATAAAGTTCATTTGTTTTCGATGAAGTTTTCAAATATAATAAATCATTGAAGTATTATGATAATTTTAAAAATTTACAGAGGAATGTATCGCATTTTAGAGATGTTTAAACCAGGCAATTTATATTTCATTGCCGTCATTTGAATGAAGTCCATTTTCTTCGATGAAGTTTTCAAATATAATAAATTAATGTAGTATTGTGATAATTTTAAAAATATTACCGAGGAATGTTTCACATTTGAGATGTTTATATAAAATTGCATTGAAGTTGGAAAGGGTTTCATAATCAATGCTTTATGCATGATTGATCTTTCTTGTTTAAGTTTATAAATGCTTATTTCTCGAAAACAAAAAGTGGTAGCTATAAATAATATTAGGTTATTTGTAGTCCTTTGAAAACCATATAAGAGTGTACAATTGGATTTTGGATAGGTTCTTAGTTTATGAAAAATAGTGGCAACAATTTCGATATTTTAATAATTTGTAGATGTGGTCCTAATTTCGATATTTTAATAATTTAAAAAAAAATTGAAAAGGTGGTTCTAATTTCAATGTCTTAATATTTTGAACCATTTTGAAAAAGTGGTTCTTAATTATTTAAAATTATTTTAAAATTGTCAAAAAAGATAAACTACCTACATAGAAAAATGTTATTCGAGCGAAATCATTTCGACTCGGGCCGTGCCGAAGATTTAGAAAGCTGTTTCGGGTCGGGCTCGAACTTGACTTTTAAAAAAGGCCAACATATTTGATTTTGAAAATTTTTCTGGGGCCGAATATATTTATTTCGCTAGGCCGAACATATTTAATTTTGAAAATGAGTTTTAATTGAATACATGAAATAATTGTCTTTATTTCAGCTATATATAGATAAATGTTAAAAAAAACTTTCATCTCAATTCTTCGTAGAAAATTTTCACACATTCATGTTCCCGCCGGCCGTCCAAATAGTTGCTCAAGTCCATTGGATGAGTTGGACGGTCTGGGTTTTCAACACATTCATGTTCCCGGCCGTCCAAGGGGATGCTCTATGTCTTCGGATGAGTCGGACGGTCTGGGTCTTCAACACATTCATGTTTGCGGCGGCCGCTCACTTTGCTGCTCATATCCTCGGGTGAGTCGGGCGGCCCGGGCTTTCTACACATTCATGTTTTGAACACATATGAATATAAATTATCAAGCCGAGACTCCGTGGTCTTCGGGACTGGCTCTAAGTACTGGCATTGTCGTGCCAGGCAGGGAAAAACTCTCAATTTTCGGTCCGTTCTGACCCGTATTGGAACCACTGCTGATCTGTTTGTATAGCCTAGTGTTTCATTCACAATTTGCGATTTTATTTTGTCGCAGAAAATTCATTTAAATGACGTATGAATTGTTAAAAAAAAGCACAACTTAAAAGCACAATTTTATAACAAAATTTAAAAAAGCAATAAAAATAAATAATAATAATTATGAGAAACGTATATAAACTATTCTTATGCATGCCTTTATATAATTTAAAAATATTATCTTACTTTACGCAGTCAAAACCTAGCTCTGCGAAAAATTGAAGCAATCTGGACTGAATGAACATTCCACGCTTTTCAGCATTTTACAGAAAAGACATTCACATTTTCTGAGAGTCATAAATTACTTGCCCAATTATAGACACTTTTAAGGGAATACATACTGGGTTTACTTTCCAAATCCCTGGACAATGTGTTTCAGTATTTTACTCCTGCTGTTTTGCCGACAGCATAACGAAGAAAATAGGTTTTGTCTGAAGAACTCCTACCTGAACCTAATTGCTCTTTCATGGTTTTGTCCCCACCAAAGAGCTAGAATCACGTGATTGCTTCTCGAAGGCCCCCACATATGTGTACTGCAAATGATCTGCACCCTCCGGTTGCAAGATCTACTTCTCCGAATTTCCTCAAGAAAAATGCCGACAAAGTTTGGGGACTTCCTGGACCACCCTCGTTGACATAGCCCTTATCCAGGTGCCTCATGCGTATTTAAATGAGATTTATGACATCGCAAAGAAACCATTTCCCCACGTTCATCAGATGGCTTTGCTTCAACATGGACTTCAAGGATTTTGTTTCACGAAAGAGAATCGGTGATTTTGTAGTGAACATTTAGAAAATTAAAGTAAAAAATAAGTTTTTAAATGAAATTTATGGAGAACAAAATACACTCTTATTCCGATTTTTTTTCCGAGTGATTGCCAAATTTTCCGACTTTTTTGAGTCAGGGTGTGTAGAAAGCCCAGACCACACGACCAACCCAAAGGCTAATGGTAGCTTTCTGTGTGGCCGGGAGTCAGGGTGTGTGTGACCGTTGCCTACGTGATAATAAAGGCCGGGAAATTTCGATTTAGAAGTGGGGAATGTGTAGTTCCAGAACTGTTGGTAGAGGGCGCTGTTATTTCCTGTCGAAGCTGATTTATTACTGTCAAAGTTCTTATAATCCTTGTATTTTTAGATTTCTTTACATTATCTAATAAATTAAAATTCGCATCTGTTTGCGTATTATTTGTTTAATAAAAATATAGTTATTTTTTATTTAACCTAGAACATTTTTAGTTTTGTAAATCAAAAAAAAAAGGTACAAAATTAATATCTGTAATGTTTTATCGTTCAGTAAATTAAAAAAGGCAAACGTTATTAATTATTAAAATAATTCTTACAGGAAGAAGGAAATATACCTGTAAACATACGCGAAGCCAGAAATTTCCATAAGGGGATGTCAGAAGTGAATTTTTTTTTCATTTAAAAGCAAAAATTTTTTCTTAACAAGTTTTTTTAATAATTTTAAAATTTTCAATTTTTTATTTTAGTTATTATTAAATAAAAATTAAGTTTCATAAAGTATATTAAATAAAAATTAAAATATTTTTAATTTTATTAAATCCCATTTTTCATTAACATGCCATAAAGCCCCCCCCCCCCCCCCCCGCCGGGAGTTCTTCAGGATTTATAAACTGAAGAGTGTATAATTAAAAAACAATTGGAAGGGGGGGGCGACAGGATAGATTGATTTAAATCAACATTTAAATCAAGATTTTAATTACTTGGTTTAGAAAAAAAAATATTGATTTAAATCACTTATTTTTTTTTTAAATTATTCATTAAAATCAATGACTTTTTTAAATTAATTGATTTTAAACAACATGAACATGCATTAATTTATTTCACATTTATAAGTTTGGGTTATATAAAATAATAATGCTTATTAAATTATTACATACTAATGGTTTGCCCATCAATAATGAAGGGGAAATTGAGTTATTTGGGATTAAAAGCTTATGATAAAAATACATATGCTTGGGATAAAAGGATATGTATTTAATATATTAAAATTTGTTAAAAGAAAATAGCTTTAACCTTTTGCTTACGTGTGGGGAAGAACAGTTCTTTCCCCCTTGTCCAGATGCCAATGCTTGCAAAGAGGGATCAAAGTGTTTAGGACAGAGTATGTCAAATACCTGTCTTTTTCAGAGGTTCTTCGTTTGGGATTGGTGCTGTGCCACCCATAAGCAAAAGGTTAAGAAATAATTCAAATTTTTTTGACAAATTCATGTAATTCCTTACAAATATTTTCGTATTTTCTTCAGAATTAAAATTTCTCCTTATCCCCTTTTTACAGCTTTTGCAGATATTCTAATTTAAATCATGATTATATTAATGAAGAAATATTTATATTTCAATTTATTTTTCTTTACATTCGCAATCGAGTATAACTTGAATTTCCTCGATTTTGATTCTCAACATTAAAATCATTTTCTATGTAGGATTTTTAATCTTGTAGATTTAAATTTGTTTTAATAATGTGAATTTAACTATTTAACCTTCACAGCCAGCAGCTTTATTTTTAATTATTTTTACAATTCCCACTAGCAATGTTCATTAACAAAGCAACATTTAGTGCAATAGGTTGTAAAATTGTAATATATTTTAATCCTTTTATTTTCCGTCGTTGATTTAACATCTGCAGGATGAGCTCACAGCTGCAATTTCAAGAGAACTGTGACCAGTCAGCACCTCCCCCCCCCCCCCCTCAAAAGCATCTATCTTGTTATATTTGTACATGGTGAATAGTATTGGATATTGAATATAATTACTATAGATGATTTCGATTATATGTGATACAGTTGTTATAAGATGATGAATTGCATTATATATCACTTCGAGCATAACCATATATATATATATTAATAAATGATAATTTTGGATTCACATTTGCCTCTGATCTTACGGAATGAACTAATTATAATTATGCTTGATTTTCAGCTACCTGGGAGTGTAAGTCTCCCTTTTAGAAAGCTAACCACTTGATTGATCTTATGTATTAAGTAATAGACCAAAATTAATGCTACTTTAAGGAAGTATGCATCTTTAATCATTACTTTGCAGTTTACATGGTCTATATACTTCTGTATTGTGTTTCAGAAGTAATTACGGCCATTTCATCCTGATAATCACTAAATTCCATATAATGTAGATAATGTATATATTTTAATTATTTATTTAAATTATATGAAATATATTTTTTGTTATATATTATTCAAAAAGAAGTTTATAGTGGTTGTGAGAAAAATCAAACAAGCCCAATTTAAATAAAAATCCAATTTGAAACAAAAAAATCTAATTTAAATAAGAAAAATATGATTTATTTGATTTTTTTTATAAATAAAAAATCACCAACCCAGCAAACAGAACACATGACTGTATTATTGTTGTTTTCTAGTGAAATATTCTTGTTTATATTTTCAGTTTTTAATTATGTTCAAAATATACAATACATTATATCCACAATAAATATTCACATTAATACATACACACAATACATTTGTACGTCTAATTAGATGAACATTTTATGATTTATATAATTACTCTCAACTTCACAGTATTTTCACAAAATATATATTTACAATATGTTATTAACTTTACATTACAAATGTCACATACATGATAGTGGAACGGCCCTATAACTTAAGCACTTTTCTGTTTAACGGTTTGCACTTTAACTTTTTACTCATGTCAATTTCATTAGTAAGTCTTTGTGCATGATTGTCCAGTATAGGTTTCAAAAATTTACTTATAATAATGTCACCAAGTTTATCACTAATGTCACAATTTTCTTTACATTTGAAGTGTTTTATATATTCCGGTAGCACAAATATTTTCAGGCTTTTTACTAAATGCTGACTCTTGAAATAAGATAAACTTTTAAAAACAAATTCTAATATATTATGAAGGAAAAATACAAATTTTCGAGCAGGATAACGTAATGATCCACAGTCTTGCATTTTAATTAGATTCATTAGTGGCGAATTAGTACTAGCAGAGGAAAGTGGCTCTAAACAAGTTTCACAGTTGGTTTGTTCTTCAGCAACTCGAACCAAGTAACCAGCGATCATAGCCAGCGAAGAAAGTTTAAGGGGACGCTTCAGTTAGAAAAAATCACCGTTCCCTTGAAAATTGCACCCGGTGGCTCAAGAGATGGGCAGTTCCTTTTTTCAAATGATTGGCATCTGATGGGCCAATGAGAGTAAGTAAAGGTGACGAAAGGCCCTTGGACCTCTATAGTTTATGACTTACTCGCCTGTCCAAGAGGATGAAGGGGGGAATCTTAGAAGGGTGTGTGGTTTGGGAGACAAAGTAAATGAATGAAAGAATGAAAAAAACGTAACTGGAGGCTTTTCCCACTTACTGAAAGGAAAGTTTCCTATCCATTCTATTTCTTGTCAAGGAATAACCAAAGAGTTCTCCTAACCGATTATTATATAATTATAATATATATATATATATATATATATATATATATATGTGTGTGTGTGTGTGTGTGTGTGTAACTTCATTGTGTGTTTAGGAGACTAATCTAGGTACAACGCTAAAATGTGTGTATTAAAAAATTGGAATTAAAAATAAAATTAATGATATTTCTATGCCTATGAGTCCAGAGCGATGGTATAAAACTAATATTTATTTAGTCATTTTGAATATATCATTATTTCCTTTTTAAATAGTATACATTAGAGTGCATTGTATGAAATTTGAAGTTTGAAATGGTCGATACAGCACTAAAAATATGTGATATTCTACATACCGCATTTTTTAGCCTTGCAGAATATATTTGAAAATTATAGTATTTAGCATGAGAATTCCTTGTGTTGAAAACGATTTGTTTCAACCGGGGTTACTCGGAAATCTCGGGTTCTGCACAGTAATGAATAGAAATGGCGGTTGCCACTACACGGGCACTGCGGAACTGCAATTCTATTCAAATAGCTAGTCTCTAGTAGCGGTACTGCACTTTCACGGCGTTTTTACAGAAAAATGATTTCATTTGTTGACATAGTAACTCAATAGAGACCTATATAATAATTGTCCTGCATGTGTTTTGTTTTTATATACCCTTCAAAAGCCCCGGTGGCCTAGAAGACTAAATCTTTGTATACTCAAAAATTCAACTTCGGTACAGAACTTAACACAGTCGGAATTTTGAGGGAGAAAAACTACTGGTTCACCGAATATTTATACAAACAATAAAAATTATTTACAAACAAGAAAGGAAAAATGATTTCATTTATACAGATACTGTAATTCAATAAATACCTGTATAATAATTATTCTGCGTGTATTTGTCGTTCCAAACCCTTCAGAAGCTTCCTGTGACCTAGAAGACTAAATCTTTGTACACTCATAAATTCAACTGCGGGACAGAACCTAACGCAGCAGGAATTTTAATGGGAAAATCTAATTGGTTTACCAAATAGTTAAACACTAGCTGAATATTCATAGAAATTCATCGGCCTCCCAATGAGCAAACCTACAAAACACGATTTTTTAAATAATTCAATTTTTTCAGTTGTCTTTTTCAGACTGTTCACTCATGCACCAAATTTCAAATATATGTCTCATTTTAGACTGGGCATTTCTCAGTTATTCAGCCAATTAAACGCTTAACACACATGTTAAGCACATGCGCATAGGCGTATTTAACCCCCCTTCGAAATTAAAAAGTTTCAAAATGTTTCCTAAACACATATGTGATAAAAGATATTTATTTACTCAATCATTCAGTTTGTCATTCTGGAGTCCTTGAACTAGAAAAGCAACCCGTTTTTATCTTCAATAAATAAATAAATAATGGGAAAAAGTAAGGAGTTTTTAGAATTTAAGAATTAAAAAAAAATGTGTTCCGACTACTGCGCCACTGCAATAATGGGGGGAATTATCTAAATTTGGAAAAATCCCAGTTCTTGGAGCCGGCAGACGAAAAGGAAAAGTCGAAAATCAAAAGTCAGTTATTTAGAGACTAGAGGTCTGCACAGGTCTAATTAAAAAAATTTTCCCGGTTTAAAAATGTCAAGATTTGACTCGTCCAAAGCCCGAAATTTTTTCATTGGAATTCACCTGAGCCGTACCGTAAACACTCAAAACCAACCCCAACGCGGACTGGTCTGAATATTTTCAATACATTGAAACCTGTTGGCTTGTATGCGAATTAAAATTTGCCATTTAAGGAATTAAACACAAGCTCATCACATATAGTGTATTAAATGTAAAGGAACCCAAATTTTAAAATTAATTTCAAATTAAAAATAATTAAAGTCAAGAATGAGCATTAATATAAAATGAATTTTTATTTATCATTTTGGTTGAAGATGAGAAGGGATAAAAAAGACTGGGATTATGTTTTTAAAAATGCCTTCTTCATTTATCAGTGAACAGTGCAATGACTATTTAGTTAGAACTACTCATCAGCATCAAAGATTCGTTGCAGCAGTAGCAAAACAAACATGTCATATTCCACAATTGTTAGTATTGTTAAAAACTTTTCAATGCGATTAAACTTTCTATGTAAGTATAGATAGATAATATTTTATTTAATTATGACATAATTATGAATATTTTTAAAATTTAATAATTTTAGTAAAAGTGTAAGATGTTTGGAATAAATACATTTAAGGACAATAATTCGCATTATCTATATGTTGATTTCAAATTATGACAGTTTGCTCAGATAAATTTTTATTCAACATTTGTTATAGGAAAGAAATCGTCGGAACTGTGTTTAAGAATAAAATTGATTTAATTTTGATAATTTAGAAACATTCGAAATCTAAGAACTGAAATTAAAATCATAGAAGAAATTGCATAAAATATCAGTGATAAATTTTAAAGTAAACAGTATCTTGGATTTCTTATTTTCATTTATTTATTGGATTTCATATTTCCACCACCAGACAAACAATCACAGTACAAAAGAGATTAAACTTTTTTGCGACAAATTTAAAAATAAAACAAATTGAAACTGGCACTTGACAAATGATAATAATCTAATGATCATTTCCTCAAAAATTAAATTTGGAATGTATTTCTTCCCTATTCAATTTATAAATCACATGATGTTACGAAACATGACAATTGGTGCATCGGTGTATATTTATACTGCTGTATCCAGGCCAGAGCATAATTTTTGTTCTCTTACTATAGCTTTACAAATTTGTTTGTTGTGAAGAGCAATGTTTTGACTTCGGAATGTAGTAGAATAAAGAAGTCTTCAATTTCTTATCTAAAATTATAATTTTTCTGTATCGGGTTCTAATTGACCCATCTGCGTTCACCGTGCAGAGTAAAATTTTATTGCCTAACTAGCAGCATGCCTGTTCTTCGTACGGAGTATCTCTAAAATACGATACATTCAACGGTAATATACTGTAATAATTAATTATATTTAAAAATTTAAAAACTTCATCGAAAAAAAACGAACTTGATTCAAATGACGTCATCGAAATATAAATCGCCTGGCTCTCTATGGCTTTTTACGGCAGTTATCGTGCTAACGGACAAACAGACAGAATGAACAAAGTCGCTTTCCAACTATGTAGTAAAGTGTTAAAAATGGTTATTTAATTATCAGCATTTTATGACGAAGATTCTTTCTTATGCTGCTATGACTTATATAATGCAATGATTTTTTTACTTTCCTTATGTACATAATGTATAAGGAAAGTATTGTGACGGGGTCGAAAATTCGAATTCGAGTTTTCGACGGGAGAGCACGTTTCAAGCATCCCTGATCACGAATCAAACATTTTTGAAGTGATGTCTGTGTGTGTGTGTGTGTGAAAGTATGTGTGTGTGTGCGTGTGTGTCAGTGAGTCTCTGGAGACGATAACTGACGAACAAATGGACCGATTCGAACGAAATTTGGTAGAAAAATCACAATCCGTAAACACTGGAAGCCTATTGTTTTTATACGCAATCGAATGCTCAGAACCCCCCTAAATTTTCGAGTAAAAATTTGAAAAAATCGTCAAAAAATCAAAACCGCTAATAAAGTTACGCAAATAGACATTTCTTATGTAACTTTTCATTAGAAAACGATTGACATAAATTTCAGAACGCTGACATGAACCGTTCTTGAGATATTGTACATTTTTCAAAAAAATTATCAAAAAGTCATATAAAATAAAAAAAAATATTTCCTATTAAGAAAAAAGTTCACTTTTCATATGTAATACCATGCGATAAATTGGGTGACATCATTCTCGTGGATCTAGCTCGTTCCATTCAAGAAAAAAGATACTTTGAGTATTACTTTTATATTTGAACGCCAATAGTCATTTATCTGCTGTAAAAATAACTTATTTCTTAGTGCATAACGCTTGGCGAGATTTTGGCGATAAATTTGGCGGAATGTCGCCAACTTGACGACTTTTTGAAATGTTGCCAAATTAACGAAAATCTCGTCAAATGGATAAAAATGACGCTAAATCAATGAAAATGACGACCAATTGCCGAAAATTCAATATCTTGGAAAGAATAGTAGTATCTACTATAAGAAAAACCTATTTTTTTTACTGTAAAAGTATTAAATTCATTACATTATATAAGGAAAGTCATGTGTTGCCCACATCAGATTTTTTCTTACATAATGCAATGAATTTACATCTTTCACAGTGACAAAACAATGTATAGGATTCACGGCCCTATATGTTTAGGTGTAATTTTTTTCACAGTTTTGCATGGTAAATCCCGAGCAACACCCATCATATAAGTATTCGCTGCTAGTATAATATAAAGAAACTTAAAATTTGCAATCATGCGCAAATTACTATAGTATACTAAATGACATTGTTAATCAAAATATTCTGTTAAAATATTTAATTTAATGCCCCTAAAAAGAAGTTAGAGAATATCTGTTCTCGCTATAAATATAATATTTACATTAAATAAGTATGGAACAAATATATGCAAGAAGAAAAACAGTAAACCAGCGCGAGCCGAATTATCTGTACTGATACAACAAAATGTAACGCAAAGGACTTCTCTTTCTTTACTGGACCAAAGTCAAAAGACACCCGCTAAACACCAACAAATGTACCCCGTGATGTACCCCTTCGTTCATTTCGCCAATACCAGTCAATCATTCACCCACCCCTCAAATATCCACACCAAGAATTTTCACCCCCATTTTTCCCCTGGGAGGATAGGAGGTGTGGCTAACGTTGAAAATTGGAAGTTTCAGCAGTTGAAACACGATTTACTATTCCAATATATTAATCCCAAATTAATTCAAAAATCTAAAAAAAATCTTAAAAAGAAACCAGAAGTATAATCTATGTAACGCTGTTTTTCAAAATGTGAAACGTTTGATAGTTAATTTTTTATAGTGCAATTAAGAAGGTGATGTTTTATCTAAGAAATTTTGACAAATTAACTCCATTTCACGATATATTTAAAATAAAATTTAAAAAATTGATGACAGAGTTCAATGCATTAAACTGTCTACAATCATGTGCAAAAAACAGAATTTTAAATTATTCATTTGCTAATGTGTAATTAGCGAAGAACTTCCCCCATAGGTTAACATGGGCATGAAAGCTAACTGAAGCGTCGCCTTAAGGTCCACATGTCGTTCTGAAAGAATTATTATTTAAAAAATAAGTACCATCCTAGCAACAGGTTAGCAGAAAGCATAGTTACTGACATTAACATAGTTACTGCATAGTTAGAAGAAAGCAGACTAATTCATTAAAATATTTTGATAAAAAGTTAGAAATAGTATTTCAATGACCCATATATAAAGAATTATTAACAGAGAAATTGTAAATTTTACCTTCAAGAGGCTTTTGAAGTATTTGAAGTACTTCTAGAGGAAGCTTGAGACATTTTGAAGTTTTAATATTAGTTTCAATTTGTTTCTTTCTTAAGACATCCATAGTTTTGAATGTCTGTTTTTCAGCGTTTGAAGCTGATGATGGATTTATCATACCCGTTTTTAATGTTGATTCTAGGGCATACATACAAGATCTGGGATCCATCATATCATTAAATCCTCCTTTTCTTCTAAGATGGCTGAACAGGAGTTCAATGTCATCGCTATTTAAATTTCTGCTAAGAATATAATAGTAACCACTTCTTAGAAGATACTTGATACACGATATAGTTGACTGTGTTGTTAAAACTAATGCTTTATAGGTCTCGTGAGATATTTTATTCACTTTTGAAGTACATTTCTGGACTTCTGCCATATAAGGAAGAAAATTTTCTTCTAACCATAGGAAACGTTCATCAGAAGCATCGGTAAATACCAATTTATCCATGTTTTTTGAAAAATATGCATGATGAAAATTACAAACATCATGAATGTCATGCCATTTTTTTACATTTTCAATAAAAACAATGGTTTCTGAGAGACTTAGTTTATCAGTAATGAGTTGAGGTGCAATTTTAGGCAAAGATTTCAAAGCTGCAATGATAGAATGTGAAAAAACATATTTAGCTCGCTTTACATTCATTTTTTCCAAGTTAGTAGGAAAAAGAACTTTCCTTGTCAAACCGCGTACTGGCTTAACAGGTAAATATTTTTGAGCATCATACAACATTTTTATGTGTGAGCTAGAAATCACTTTGTTTTTATAAAATAGATTTTTGTTTAAAAATTGAGAGCGGATGTTTTTTAAAATATGACTGCAGTCAAAACTTAGAAATAATGGTCGTTCCTTATCATTTGGATGAGGAATTTCAAATGAAATATCACCACCACTGAGTTCTTTCATCATGTTAAAATTAACCGATGCATTATCTGTTACTATTCTTATGATTCTAAAACCAATTAGCTCTACTTCTTTGACAACTTTTTTTGTTAACGAGCACAGTTGTGTACCAGTTAGTTGTTTTGTAAAATAAAAAGCAACTGGAATACGGAATGCTGTTGACAGACCTTTAAACAAAAAACACAAAAGTCTGTTGGCAACTTTATCATCACAACCAATTTCTTCCATTTCTGATGTTGAATATCCTAAAAATTGATCCAAATTACGGTCATACAATAACTTTGCCTTAATTGCCATTTCATCTATTATTAATGAACCCATTTTCTCTTCCTCATTCTTCACGTTTTTAAATTCATAGCACAAACGTTGTTTAATGAGAGAAGTAATACCAGTTTCACAGTTTGAAAATCCAACAAAATTTTTAAGGGTTCTTGAATGTGGAATTTGCATTATATTTAGGGATCGCACAAACTCATAGGCTGCTGGAGCCTTTCTCTGCCATAGAACACAAATTTTTAAGGTTGTTTCTTCATATTTTATATGCTTTTTTCCATATGCATTAATTTGGTCTAAGAGAAATAATGATTTTAAATTTCCCTTTTTACTATCTTCTACAATTTTTAATAATTGTACTTCCACATTAGATTTCTTCCTTTTTTTCTTTTTCTCCTCTAGAAGCTTTATTTTCTGTTTTAAAGCTACAATTTTTGAACGTAATCTATAAACTGACTTAGATTTTGATGCACATTTATAGCTTAACTTATTTACTGAAGACACCTGAATTCCTATATCCATAAAGGAGGAGGTGGAAACATCATGACCTGCTTCTTCTAAAGAAAAATTTGCAGATCTAACACATGCTCTTTTAACCTTAGACTCATCAGACAATTTACTAGAAGCTGATCTCTTTTTCGGACTTTTCCTTACTTTCTTTTCTTTTTGTTTATGTTCTGGGTACCCAGTAAATACTGAAGGTACAACATGAGGTAATAATCTTCGTTTAATAGTACTCGAGCTGAAATCCTGAACAGTGAAATGCTTGCTGCAAATTTTTGAAGCTTGGTTTGGACACCAAAGAGACTTGTCCTTATTTCCTTGACGAGAAATAGCAACCCGCCACTTATCTCTTAAAATGGGATCCTTGGGAAAACTGTGAAAACCAACGTTTTCTATCATAGTGCAATCAGAATTGCAATAAGGTACACAACAATGTACCATTTTTACCGAATTATTTTTTGCACAATATTGTTATAAAAATCAGTATAATTTAATACAAAATAACAAATATAAAATTATAAAAAAAAAACTTTACCATAAACAAAAATGCACCCAAATCCTCACGAGTGCATCAGTGTTTACATTGAAAAACTGCGAAAGGACAGGAAATAAACGCGATCCTAGCGGACACTTGAGTGAACTAAGCTTTCTCCCGTTTTTGGCCGAAAATACGCGAAATTTCCCGGCCTTTATTATCACGTAGGCAACGGCCTGGTTTAGAAATTTGTGGTAACTTTTAAAGTTTGGCAACACTGCAAACGCATTTATAAGCAGCTTGAGGGAGGTTCTTTAGCTCCGCCTGTTAGCCTAAGTAACCAATAGCGATAGCTAAACCCATCCGTAGAAAAAATGTTAATGAGGAGTTTTCTTCAGAATACACGAGATTATCCGTGTACAGGGACGTAAGTACCGGGGGGGTGTGGGGGGTGTCACACCCCCCCTGACTCAAAAAAGTCGGAAAAGAAATCGGAATAAGTGTGAGTTTTGTTCACCATAAATTTCACTTCAGAAACTTATATTTTACTTTAATTTTCTAAATGTTCACTACAAAATCACCGATTCTCTTGTGAAACAAAATCCTTGAAGTCCATGTTGAAGTAAAGCCATCTGATGAACGTCGGACAAATGGTTTCTTTGCGGTGTCATAAATCTCATTTAAATAAATTTGAACCACCTGGAAGGGCGATGACAACGAGGGCAGGACGTCCCCAATCTTTTTCGGCCTTTTACTTAAGGAAATTCGGAGAAGCAGACCTTGCACCCGGAGGGTGCAGATCATTTGTAGTACCCATATGTGGGGACAAAACCATGCAAGAGCAATTAGGTTTGGTAAGAGTTCTTCGGAAAAAATCTATTTTCTTCGCTATGCAATCGGCAAAACAGCAGGAGAAAAATACTAAAACATATTGTCCAGGGATTTGGAAAGCAAACCCAGTATGCATTCCCTTAAAAGTGTCTTTAATTGGGCAAGTAATTTATGACGCTCAGAAAATGTGAATGTATTTTCTGTAGAATTCTGAAAAGCATGGAATCTTCATATCATTTAACAATTCATACGTCATTTAAATAAATTTTCTGCGATAAAATAAAATCACAAATTATGAATGAAACACTAAACTATACAAAAAGATCAGCAGTGGTTCCAATACGGGTCAGAACGGGCTGAAAATTTAGATTTTTCCCCTGTCTGGCACGACTGTCCCAGTGCTTCAACCCTGCCCAAAGACCATTGAGTCTCGGCTCGATCCGGCAAGAAATAATTTATATTCATATATGTTCAAAACATGAATGTGTTGAAGACCCAGACCGTCCGACTCATCCTGAGGACTTGAGCAACTATTTGGAAGGCCGGGAAAGAGTGAAATTTTTCTACGAAGAATTGAGGTAATTTGTTTTTAAACATTTATCAATATATAGGTGAAATAAAGGCAATTATTTCATGTATTCAATTAAAATTCATTTGAAAAAATTTTAAAATTAAATATGTTCGGCCTGGCGAAATAAATATATTCGGCCCCAGAAAAATTTTCAAAATATGTTCGGCCTTTTTTAAAAGCAAAGTTCGAGCCCGGCCCGAAACAGCGTTATAAAATTTCGGCACGGCCCGAGTCGAAATGATTTCGCCTGAATAACATTTTTCTATGTAGATATTATATCTTTTTTGACAATGCTAAAATAATTTTAAATAATTAAATAGCAAAATTAGAGTCATTTTTTCGAAATGGTTCAAAATATTAAGACATCGAAATTAAAACCACTTTTTCAAATTTTTTAAATTATTAAAATATAGAAATTAGGACCACATTTACAAAATATTAAAATATCGAAATTGTTGCTACTATAGTTCAAAAACTAAGAACCTATCCAAAATCCAATTGTACACTACTATATGGTTTTCAAAGGGCTACAAATTACCGAATATTGTTCATAGTTACCACTTTTCGTTTTCGAGAAATAAGCATTTATAAACTTAAACAAGAAAGATCAATCATGCTTAAAGCATTGATTATGAAACACTTTCCAACTTCAATGCAATTTTATTTAAACAAGTCTAAAATGCAATACATTCCTCGGTAATATTTTGAAACTTATCACAATACTGCATTAATTTATTATATTTGAAAACTTAAACCTTCATCGAAAAAAATGAACTTCATTCAAATGACGGCATTGAAATATAAATTGTCTGGTTTAAACATCTCTAAAATGTTATACATTCCTCGGTAATAGTTTTAGAATTATCATAATACTACGATAATTTAATATATTTGAAAACTTCATCGAAAACAACTGAAATTCATTCAAATGACGTCATAGAAAAAATAACACGCCTGGATCTCTCTATAAAACAGGATTTCATTCATAACTTTCTCCCATTCATTTCATTCATCACAATACTATAATAATTTATCTTATTTAAACATTTTGTTTAAGACCATGGAGCTACAAAAAATTAAACTCTATGCTTGAAACTTCATCGAAAAAAATCGTCCTTCTCTTTATGGAATCAATTAATATTTCATTCATATCAGCCATGCAGACTCCATGGACTAAATTATTTTGTGTTAAAAAAATACAGGAATTCTAATACAACTCATTCTATATATTTTGCTGTTTACATTTTACATAGGTAAAAAATAGGCTTAGTTGTAGAAATAATCAAATTTAAATGAGCATTTAAACTCAAATATATTGTCATTGCGTTGTTTCAGTATGTAGATGCACAGAATTTAAGCAAAAATAAAGTAGTTTTAAGACGGATACAACACTCAATATGAATTAAAAAGAACTTAAAAAAAATCACGATTTTGAAGCAAGATGGATGCCATATATCATTTTGAAGTGGGTCATGTGATCGTTTCATATCATGGTCACGTGATCGTTTCATATAAGTGGTGTAATTATTATTTTAATTTTTATTTAAAAAACTACTGAATATGTTTCGCTGAATTTTTTTTTATATATTTTATGGAACAATTTGAATATTACCTAAAATTTTCGAAGCAATTTGTGAATTTTAAATCCGCTTAAAAAATGTTTGAAAAATTGGGTCCCATAGGGCTCAATGTATTTTATTTTTTCGACCCGGGTTCAATCCAAAACTAATTGGGTGATATTATTCATTTATATTCCCATAGGTTCTACAGACCGTCTGAACAACATACTAAAATTTCATTTTGATTAAGTCATTTTTACGGCAGTTATCGTGCTAACGGACAGACAGACAGACAGACAGAATGAACAAAGTCATAAACACTTTTCAACTTTGTTGTAAAGTGTTAAAAACAGGAAAATTTCAATCTTTTTAAACTTGATAAGACGATTCCTCGAAAATTGCATTAGATCTATAAAAACCCATTACTAAGCTAGAACTTGGATTTCCTACTAAACATTCTTATCGCTTATGGTTTATCATTCATAATTTAGAAAATAGTTCGAGTGAAAGCAAGGAGACTAAAATTCTCTCCGACAAAAACTTTTTAGTTTTTGGAAAAAAAATGCCAATATACTAAAATATTGAAATTATCTCTCTCTATATATACATAAAAGGTACTAAATTTCCAACAAAACAAGTAAAAGTTGGTGATATTATTATCTGTTAGGTTTGGAGATATAAGCGCCCAAAGTGTTTATATTTTTCGTAACGCCCGGAAGTCTGCCAGAGACTCCCCAACCATACATGTTATTCATATTAAAATCTATAAAATCTATACAATTTGTCTTTTCATACTGTGATTTTTTTTCGGGAGAATATTATATATGAAATTGATGAGGGCGAAAAAACTTAATGCTTTTTATTTTTGCTTGTTTTACTTTATGATGATGCATTTCCTTTTTTAAATTGAAAGAAAAATAATTTGCCTAAACATATGTAAGTGTGAAAACGGGTTTAATATATTAATACATATTTGGAACTAATTATTTAAACCAATTCATTAAATAAAAAAGTTAGGCTTCGTAACCTGAAAGATGCTACGAATGTATAAAACGCAGAACTCGGGAGAAAAAAATTCCAGGGATGATATCAACAAATTATTTCTACAAATATAAGTATTGAATAACATTGTGTTTGACTTATGGCTGCATATGCGGCAAAAATTAAAATTGGAAAAATTTGAAATATTGGAAGTTTGATTAATTAACTTAAAATGTTATTAATTTTATAACTTAAATAAAGTTACTCTTAAATTGCAGTAACTTTTTAAGTTATAAATACTAACAGAAACCACCAAAGAGAGGCGTTCCAAAACATAAGATAGTCCCATTGCAGATTCCGACATAGATGCTAAAGTTATCCTAGTTTGGGGAACGTCCCATTTAGGCGGGTTCTGTAACCATTACCGCTTGGTTTTGGTCATAGTCCACAGATATATTGTGTAGTATGGCCTCACTTTTTGTGAAATTTAATGCCGACTGCGTGATAAGACTGAATTTATCTGTCTCTAAAAAGTTCACAAATTTGTAGAATATAGCAAGTTTTCGTGTTGCCATTCCGCATTAGGTATTACTTGCAGAGAACTAAAAAGTGCAAAAACGATCTACAGATTTTCAATGGGGACGCAATCCTTATAGAATATAATTGGTTGATACATTACCAGAAAAAATGAACAATATTTACATGTTTGTATTTAAACTATTTGTGATTAAGGAATTTCAAGTATTTACAATTACATATTTAAATGCGGTCGTCATTCGTATGAAATTTTATATCTTCTGATTTGAAATAAAAGTGTTTTATTAATTCCGTCGTATAAATCAACTGCATGGTAATATGTATGTAGAAAATTGAATAAATATTATAATAGTGTCGAGAATCAAAATTCAGTTTTATCCCAGCTCGGATAGTCTTGACATGTTGCGTGTATTAGGTTCTTTTTTGACTATCTGATCAGTAAAACAAATAAAGTACAATTTCCATTATAAAATCCTTCACGAAAGATAACTTTCTCTTAGCAGTAGGACTCTGTTATGCTATCTTTGCCTTATAAAATCTTTTTCATCTCCTTCCCCCCAAAATGTTCTTTATAATCTTTTTAAGTAATCTATTTAAGTACAAATTGCGATGAAATTTATTTATAAAAATGTTTAATTCCAAAAGAAAGCATTATTTTACAGGTTTTATTTCTACCGTATTTAAATTTCAATGTATTTTTTCAAAATTAATAAATTTCCTTAATTTTTAAAGTTAAGGTGTTTCCATTTCTTAAATTACTGTAATTAAACCTTTTTAGAACAATAATTATCATATTAGAAAATTTTCTCCCGTCAATATCACCGCAGAAAGAGCACTTGTGCTTTGCATTTTTTTTAAAAGTTTCTTTTATTAAATATACGATTTAAAATCTATTACATTTACAAATTTTTACTAGAAAGTTAAGAAATTTAAAGTTAATTTCAAGAGTTTTCAAATACAATAAGTAAAAGAAAAAAACAGAATTATGTCAGATAAGCTTTCAGGAAAAATGCCTTTCCAGAGAAATTTCTAAAAGAAAATAGATAACATTTTAGGTTACATGCTTGTCTTATAATACTATAATGAGTAGCACCAAAATATATTGTAACAAAATTGAACTAGCAAACATAAACGGTTTTAGTGATATGGAGCATTAAGTTATGCAAGTTTTTCTTTAAAATGCATTCTTCTATACTGTAAAAGCAACCAATTTATTGGTTTTCTTATTGGTAGCCGAGACTATTGTTTGATAATTCCATTATAGTAAGACTAATCTAGACGAAAATAGAATTCAGCTTCTATTGCAAATAACAGTGATAGTCTACTGTGCGGCCGCACATGCTACACGGGCGTAATATGCCCTTTATAAACACCTAAACAATTCATTGCGATGTCGGTTTGCATATGTGGGCGCGCATTTAATCTGCATGTACAAACCGCACGCCTTAAATAAGCGCTTAAACACGCGTTTTCTCGTTGCGCTGCGACACCTTTAGGATTGAACAAAAAGCAAGGAGGTAAAAATCGGGATTATGATTGTAGTTATCCCGTTTAAATGATATTTTCACAGTGCTTTTAATGGCAAATAATTGTATTTTGAAAAATATAAATAATATCTTTAAAATTCAAGAAGTAAGAAAACTTCTCAATTTAAATCACTTTATGTCTTTCGTCTGCTGCACATTGGTGAAATAAATGCCGAAAAGTATAATTAGATAATTAAATACTATCTCCGAATATTTTCGTGCTATAGAAGATATTTATCGAGCGAATTCTTATAAAAATAAAATAATTGCTCATTTAAAAAAATCAAAATGATATCTGTAAAATTCTGGAACTTAGAATTTTTTTATTTTATTACCCATATTGTGTCGCGCTAATTGTCTATAAACATCTGCTATTCTTCAAACAATAATCTGTTGGCAACTTTATGTTCTGAATATTTAAAGGAATAAATTTAGAAACAACGAAATTTCGATTTTAAATATTCATAACCTTTAAACTAATTGAAATTTAAAAGAAAAATAATCCCGGCGAGGTGCATATTTGCATAATCTAAGATTGCATAAGCTAAGATGCCAACTAACTCTATACAGATCTTCAAAACTGTTGAAAGCTTGAATTTTCTGCTACGCGTTACACACACATAGAAACAGACATCTTTTTGAAAAATACTAAATAATAATAATGCAACATTTACTCGACCGTTCGATATTAAATTGTGTATAAATTAGAATGTTACACTAAAATAGTAACAATGTCGAAATGTTTTTATAAACCTTTTATTAATCGAAAAAATATGTTAAATAGTTGAGCGTCCAATAAATAAAAATTTCCATTAGTTATAATTTTACTGCTGTACATTTTGTAGACACATTTTATATATTATATTTTTATTAATAAATAATCATTAATTTATTTATAATTACTATTATTTTATTTTTAAATTAAAATATTTCTTTCTTGTTCAAATAAAAATCCCCCAAAATATCATTTAAAATTAAACATAGTTATTTCAAAATAATAAACCAAAGTTGATAGCTGCGAAATATTGTATTCAGATATTTTCTGGTCATTATTTGGTATTTTAATAGTCACAACCTTTCTACTAGAGCTGCCACTATAAGTAGGAAACAAAAAAGTAATGAAATGATCTTGCATATTAAATATGGATGAAGAAGCCAGTAAAATAGATCAAAATAATGAATAACATAATTTTTTGCTTTTGAAAGTCAGCTGTCCATAAAATATGGTGATGCTATGCTTTATATTACTTCATTCATTTCTGATTCTGTTTGCGCCACTTAATATGCACTCGTTTCCAGTAATAATTTACTTATACTAAAAGTTTTGGTGTTCAATTAAAAAAAAAAAATGTTTTTATATTTTGTGGACTTCCCATCTCTGCAATTGGTTTATTTAATCTTACGTTCTTTCGAATTATTTATATCTCAAAGACTTTGATCGAAGTTAAATTTTTTTTATAAACCAGCAAAGTTCTGCGCACTTCGGGCGCTAAGCTCGGCTAAGTACACCACGGACATACATCAGAAACAGGAACCGGCAGACATCAACTGTCACCGATCCTCCCACCGGCTCCTAATATCCACAGTCACAAACGAGTCATACACCTCCCTATTCAATATTACTATCTCTTATAGGATAATATCTCTCTATAAAAACATATATATTATACCAACTCGTAACATAACGCAGGGGTACCTTTCTCTAGGAGAGTGTTCAGGCATGTGCAATCTACCGGGGAGAAACCGCAGTTCAACGCATCTCATTAAGGGCGATGCATGTGCTGCTTTGATGCGTTTTCTTAAAAAAAAAATGTTGTAATTAAAAAAAAAATGTTAGAATGCGAAGATAAATACAACTTTATGTAGAATTCAAACTGTAGAATTAAGATAAACTTCCTGTTTTAGATGCGGCGAAATAAGTATCAGATAACCTAAAAAAATGTAATTTCAATGTATTTAAGAATATGTGTATAGCCACATGTAGGTAAGTTTTCTGGCGGACCATTTGGAATTTTTTTTTTTTTTTACGTCCGTGTCTGGACAATTTTTTGAAAACAAATATCGAGGAAATGAAACAACGGCAACCCCTTATGAGCACTGCAAATCATGTTATATTAATTTCCTTTGAACAGTGTATATATGCATGCTATTATACACATCCCGTGTTTTACAAAGCTAATTTTTGGCCTAGAAACGCGTTTTTTCTACTTTTTTGGGAAAATTATTTGAAAATGTGCAGAGTGCATTCGGAAATTAGAAAAAAGTAATAAAGTTTTAATAATTTATAAAAACCTAACAAAAGACCCAATTTTATCAAAAGAAAGATGCATGTTCCGAAATTTACACAACCAATTTTTAGCATAGAAACTCACGGGTTTTTAAGTACTAGGCAATCATCTGGGAATGTGTCAAGTGCATTCGAAGAAAAATCCCAAAATGTACAAAATTTAATACTTTTTCAAATATATTTAAAATTCTACTAATTTTTGCCCTAGAAACTTGCCTTGTTTCAACTGGTAGCTAAAGATCTGGGCATTTGCATAACACATCCGATAATTAAACAAATGTACAATTATTTATAAAACAAAACCCTCAAAACCAAAAATTTGGTTTTGAGAATTTTTCTTTTTTTAAATTGGGGTATGATTTGGACATATACACCAAACATTCGAAAATTAAAACAAATAATTGCTGTGTAGACTTTGAACTGCATAAAGGTCACTAGATCAGCAATGCACTCGCTCAAAAACAAAAGTTAACTCACTTGTTTGTAAAGTCGGAAATTTTCAACATTAGTCGGAAATTTTTCCTTCACACCCCCCCAGACAAGATTGCCCACTTACGTCCCTGTCCGTGTATGCAGCCATAGCCGAAGATAAAACGTTCGTGTTTACTTTCTTCGCTAGTGTTGTCGTTCTACTGGTTTTAAGCCAATTTTGACAAGCATTGGCTGCAATAATGGCCGGCCATTGTAAATCGAATGAACATATGTGGGAGTTAATTAAGGTATAAAATGTCAAAAAGTTGTGTGTGAAGGATAACGCTTTGGTATTTTAATCTTTTGGCAGAGGAAAATTCAAAATAACTAGCTTAGGAAACCAGTAAACAGTTAGCAAAGCATCCTGATAGCTATGAGACAACACTAGTGCGCCATCTATTGAAGAATTGAAAAACTTCAAATTATTTAGACTGTTTCCGTTTTTAATTGATAGTTTATTATTTTATTAACCTTCCTCGGATTTTCCTCTGCCAAAAGATGCTTCATATTCCATTCTATCACCCCCTGCAAACTGCAAAAAGATTTGAGCACGCATTAATGCGTGGTTATGTTCAAGAGAATAGCCTATACCTTAACATGGATGGAAAAAAGTAATTTAGATTTCGGAATTTTAACTCCCACTACTGAGACGTCTGTTATCTCCGAAGAGACAAATGTTTACGCATTCGCAGTTCGACGAGTGAGATTCGTCTGGGATCTCGACCCTTTGCTCTTCCATGTGTTTTACAGTGTTTTTCGCGATTTTTAAAATTTGTAAAAAACTATCGACTTTATCAAAAATCCGACTTCTAGGGGGTCTACAAAATGCATCTGTTTCCCGTTCAAACTCAAAATCGAGATTCTAACTTTATATTTGTAGTAGGAGATAGCTTTTTTCCGGACTCTCCCACCCCTCTCCTTTTTTACCCTAATGTTGACGGTTTTTTTACAAATATATACAAAATCTATTAAATTTTTCGAATTTTCGTAAGTTTTGGGTTAATTTCCGGTTAGCTACATAAAAAAAAACCGCGATCTTTTAGGACAAGTTTTTCACACATTTCTTTTTCCAAAGCTGAGAAAAATAAAAATAAACTTAATGACTTTATCCTTTTCAGCACCCCTCTACCCCCCCCCCCCCCCCCCCCAGTGACTGCAAAAAATGAAAAATTTTGTAATTTTACTTTTAGTCTCAATGTGCAAGATTTTTTTATACTTCACTTGAATATATTTATTATTTTTAGTTTTTTCCCCATTTTTTTTAATTATAACCCCTTTTATAATTAACCTGAAGTGTCCTTTTTTCCTGTGTTTGGGTTAAGGTAATGTTATCTTTAAATAAATTTTCCAAATTTTTTGTATATTACTTTTTCCCAAACCAAGATAAATACGACACATTTTTGTATTTTTTATTACTTTCCCCTCCCAAGTGACTGAGAAAATAAAAAAATTGGTGTTTTTTCCCTAATCTCTATGTTCAACATTTTGATACCTGGCTCCAGTGGCGTAGCCAGGTTTCCTCGACAGGGGAGGGCGAGAGTATAAAAATAGGCCCTACCCAAGGCAAATACAGAAGGGCACTATAAAAGAGTAAAATTCGATGGTGATAATATTTGTTAATGTACTGTGCCATACCACCAGAATTTTTTTTTTTTTCAAAATTTTTAACTTTTCAAAAGCACAAATTACAATAATTTTAATCGCCTTGGTTTCATTTTCGAAAAATAGTCCATAACTTTATTAAAGTCTACTTCTGAAACTAACTGTCTCTCAATAGATAATAAGGCTAAAGCGGATAATCTGTCTTCGCCCATTGTTGAACGGAAATATGATTTTATTAATTTGAGTCTGCTAAAAGAACGCTCCGTGCTGATACTTGATATAGGTAAAGTTAGAAAGATCTGGTATAAAGTAGACACATTAGGGTAAATTGAGCACAAGTCATTAGCAATCATAAATTTAAGGACATTATTAAGATTTCTTATGTTAATCTCGACATCTGAGTTCGGTTCGATATTGGTACTTACAATCTCGTGATACAACATTTTAAACGAAAGGAACTCGTGCACAGTTTCGGCTTTATTGTCAATAACACTTGAATACATTTCCGCCAAAGATTCAATATTTTTCTCTAAATCTTTATCATTAAAATGTTTAGAATCCAAACAGGCAAATTTGGAACTAACATTCTTCAAGTTCTCGAACCTTATAACTGGTGTTTTGAATAATGGAATCAAGTGAAACTAAATAAGTTTCTATAATAAATTTCTTTCGAACTTTACAGGCTACATCTTCTGATTTTTCTTCATGGAATCTTTTTTTTTTTTTGCATTCTGTTTTCTTTAAATTCTGTTGTAATATCAGAATTTTTTTAGCTATCTCAGTTGCTGCTTTCTCAATTTCTTCAAAGTTGTTTTCGTATTCATTGCGCATTTTCTGCATGTCACTTTCAAACACTTCAATCAAATGGCAGGCAACTGCTAGATCTAAAGTTCTTTTTTGCAAATATGTAGACAAATAAAATGCTTTCTCCAATATTTTATTCCAAAATATAAGGAGAATTAAAAATTCGAATGTACTAACAGTCATCAGAATACCGTTTGCTTCAGCATGATCGTAACACATGTTTATTGGTAGATTTAACTTATTGAGCGCTGAAACAAGAATATTAAAAAGTCTTCTGCTCTTGCGCCAGGTAGTTCGCTGAATTGTATAAAACGTTCAACTGCGTCACCATTTTCGGTTACATAGCGCAATGACAAAGAAAATTGATCCATCCTGCTGATGTCAATAGTAGAGTCCACAATCACTGAATAGTACTTAGCTAATTTGACTTCATTTACTATCGTTGAAAGTAATTGGTCTGATAACGCCTGTATCAGATCATTCTGTATATCCGGGCTGGGATACTTCGCATTTCGATCACTTAAGGACAAATGTTGTTCTAGTATTGCATCTTTTATCGCCAACAATTTAATGAGTTCCAAAAAATTACCTTCATTTGTGCTGGGAGCACCTAAACCTCGATATTCGCGATGCCCACGAAACGGGAGTTTTCCCAAAAAAAAAGGACTGTGTCTAAAATGTTTGCTAGAATATTCCTGTTTTTTTCGATTTCTTTCTTTTTGGCCGTTACAAGTTCAGCAATAACTGTCTTATCATTGATTAAACGATATTTAGCAAGAAAAAGATCTTTCTCTGCGTTTTTGTGAGCTGCAGATTTCTCATGTTTCTCAATTTTCTCTAAGCCTTTCTTGTAATTTTTACACCCACATTTTGGATCACTCCATACATCCAAATGATTTGTAAACAAAAAACAAGGAAAACAAAACATTGCTTTCACTCTTGGTGAGTAAACTAGCCAACGTCTTTCTATTTCACGATCACTTTTAAAACTTGTTTTTGCAATGCCGACCACCAACGTCTTTAGAAAAGTCTCGAAAGTTATCTCGAAGTCAGGTTGGCAAGGTCCCATCTCTAATAATGAACGAACTAGCTCGGGTCTTGAGGACAAGTCATTTTTTCAAATCAGCTCATCTCCTTACGTTTAATTTTTTAAATTTGAAATTTCAAATAGGACTTAATTTGAAATTTTAAATAGGCCCTAATTTGAAATCTCGAGTAGGCCCTAATGTGAAATTTCTAATAAGCCCTAATTTGAAATTTCTAATAAGCCCTAATTTAAATAATTTAAAATTTCAAATGGGCCCTAACTTTCGCAAAATTCTTCCAGGGAGGGCGGTCCCCCCCCCCCCCTCCTGCACCCCATCTGGCTACGCTACTGCCTGACTATTCATTATTAGTATTGTTTCATTATCAGGGCCGGTTTAAGAATATTTTCCTGTGTGGGCAAAACTGTTTGGGGCCGCCCTTCACACACACACATACATATATATATATATATATATATATATATATATATATATATTTGAAATATGTAATAATAAGAATTATGTAAAAATAAAATTAAAAAAAATATATATATAAAAAACAATTCAAGTAATATTAACATCACCATAGAAGCAAATTCACAGCCACAATGCCGATAAGAGAAAAGAACAGCACCGTCCCAAATTCGATGATTAATCAGAACTAAATTCATATTCAGGTCTGAGTATTTAATTCTAATTAACCCAAATAAATGCCTGTTTCAGATTAAGCAATAGCACATCACTATAAATGCTTAAACTCAGACTACAGGCAACAAAAATTGAAAAAATGAAAATAGGATACATTAAGAAAATTTGTATTACCATGCGGCATGAACCCTTCTTCTTCCACCACGTGTATCGTGATCAACCTCAACAGCTTAATCTAGAAGCACCAGAATGAACAAGTCGAAATTCTACCAGGGAGGCAGTACGAACGTTCACGGTAATACTCCCAGATCCGTCCAGTGAGTCTAAGCTGGAAACCGGACAAGCAATTCAGAATATTAACTTCCCAAATATGCAATCCTGAATATGAATATGAATCAAAGACGAAAATTCTTACTAAACAAGTAATTCAGAGGAAAACTGGATAAACGAGAATGCCACTATACACCATTATAAGGGCGCTCAAAACGTAGTTTCAATACCGACAAAAGTTACATTTCTTTGCGAAAATAAAATTCAAAACATTAATGTTAATGCATCTTATTTTCCGATTTTTGATTTTTCTAATGTTTTTGACTTATTTTATTATTTTGCATTTTTATTTATTTATATAATTAATAAATAATTATATATATATATATATTTTTTTTCTTTTAATTTTTTTAGTCACTATAATTGGGAATGTTTTCTAGGATGTTATCGAGTGAAAGTTGATACACTGAGTTGATAATTTTAATAACAAACTTGGGGGGATATGCATTATTAGTCGCTGTACTCAATAATTCCATAAAATTCGCTAATCTATAATATTCATCACAAATTTTATTGATTCTAAGAGCCTGGTTTATTATAATATTTCTAAATACAGATATATGCAAACAAGAGTCAAAATGTTGAATTTTTGATGTATTAAATTTAAAATCCTGTCTTTTATCATACAAGTTTATAACCATATTACAATTTTGTAAATTTAAATCTAAAAAGTTTGCAACATTAGAGTCATTATTACTTGCATTTAATTGTAAATTTTTTGGATAAAAGTTTAATACTATAGGGATATTATTTGGGGATACACATAAAATGTCATCTAAATATCTAAACATGTGCATATTATGCAAGCTTGGATTAATGTTTTTTTCATAGAAGAGTAAATACAGATTAGCTAACAATGATGAGGCACCCCCCCCCCCTTGTGGGATACCAACCTGTTGTTTAAAAAAAGTACCACCATGTTGAATATAATTCTCATAAAGAGTGAAGTTAAGTAATTTTTTTTTAAAAAAATTTGAATATTTTTGGTTGATATTATATTTTTCAAAAATTCCTAAAATAATTCTATACAGATCATCTATATTTATATTATTAAACAAATCTTTGAAGTCAAAGGTATAAATACTATGAATATTAGTAAGAGTTTTCAATTTCTTAACTAATTCAAAACTGTTTTTTACAATATGACAATTATTTGAGATTTCATCTGACAAGGATACTTCATGTAATATCTTTAATAATAATTTTCCAGCATTAGTAATGTAAGAATTATGCCCACTGGTAATGGTTCGAAAAGCAACAGGGGATTTATGAAACTTGGGTACTAAAACAATATATGGAATGTTATTACAACTATTTTTTAGATGGATTTGCTTATATTTGGCTGACATTCTATTGTATAAGATTTTAAGGTTAGTTTTATGTAAATTATAGATTTGATTATTAAGTAAGTGTGACTGAAGGGTATTTTTATAATAATATTTACAAATAATTGAGTAGTTACCACTTGCTTTATCAACATATGTAATGACAAAATCATTTTGTATTTCTTGAATATCATTTTTAATTGAATTAAGTTTATATGAATTAATAATTTTCTGATTATATATATAATGATTTAAGTATTGCTCTATTAAAACTCTCCAGGGTTTAAATGCTTCTACAGGGATTTGATATTTATAACTGATTTTATAGATAAATTTATTTAAGTCAAGAAATAAACCTTTACATATTAATTTATGTTTAAATTTAGTAGGTAAACGGTACTTAGTACCCAGTGACATCAGTGACCTTAGTGCATCATAATTAATAATATTTAGATTTCCCGTTATAACATGCCCATGGTGTTTATCTACGAAGTCTTTGTATTTTTCTAAATGACAGTGGCAATATGACTCTTTATCCAATTCATAGTTTTGATTAATATCTATTGATTTGACAATTTGATTATAATTGAAAATATAACGTCCTAGCGGTTTATCATATTTATAAGCAATTTTAGGATTTACATGTTTGACTGGAAAGTAATTGGAAACCGATTTTAAAAAATTATTTATCTTCAGATTATTTAAGACAGAATTAGTGAAATTCAAGGTACAATATTCGTTTATTTTAGTATATTGTTTTGATTCGTCATTAAAGTTGAAGTCTGTGACATATAAATAAACATTAAGATTTTTACTTCTGGTTATGAGCAAATCATAGAATAAATGTTTAAAATGAATGTTATCAAATGCAGTATTTAGAAAAAGGTTATATACCATATTTAATTGCTGTTTTTTAATTGCGAAAATCCAGTTTTTACATTGTTTCCAATCAAAAGTAATTTTAAAATTTGCATGTTGCTGAAGGATGGCATTTTTCAGTTCAGATAATGAGGGCAATTTTTTATTATATTTACTTGCTCTTTTAGTTCTTTTTGATTTACTTTTATAATTGTTGAAGGAATTATATATATTATGGTCTTCATTAGGATAATTAAAGGACTTTTTAACTATATTATGATGATTAAATATTTGATTGAGTCCATATGGAAAAATAGTTTTGTGTGCACAAATGAATTCATTTTCAAGAAACAATCTGTCATAATAATTTTTTTGAATACACAGAATACTAATTTCAATGTTGTCGAACCCATGTTTAGAAAAATGTTCGTATTCATATTTTGATTCATTAAGGGTAGTTGCATTATTTGAAAAATTTTTTGTGATTCCTGTATACGTTAATTCGAAGGTGCAGAGGGTTGCTGGTTTGACCTATATATGACATATTACATTTTTTACATTTAATTTGGTAGATGCAATTATATGTTTTACAGAAGACAAGATTATTGCTACAATTGATCTGATTACTATTAGCAAACGGACAAGTTTTACATCTATTAGAATTACAAGATTTAAATTTAAGTGTGTTATTTAGTGTAGCATGGCTGTACGATTGGAAGTTATATGAAGTGAACAAGGAATACTGGCTGGATGTACCGAATGAAGATGGAATAGTCATAGAAGTAAAAGGATATTGTTAGTAGCTGGATAACGATCTAGGAAAACCCCAACAAGTTTTCGAATACCGAGCTTGGATGTCAGAGAGCATCCAGTTGCCAGTCGCTAAATTTTGATAATAAGACATCATGTAATAGGGAAAGATAGTAACCTTTATTACCCCAAAATAAAGGCACTTGCATTAAAAAAAGAGACTCTTTAGCCAAAATACAAAGGTGGAGACACAATTACAACATATGAAAGGTACCATTATTTTTTCAAACTAATGGATCATCTAAAACACTTTGAAAATATATAAACTAATGTGTAGACACATTAAAACCTGGATTAAATAAATGCTTAGGAATAAGCAAAACTAGGATAGATAGTGGAAAAATATACATATACACATTGACTATTCCAGAATAAATTGAATCAAAATAACATCCATCAATACAACATGAAACACAATATTTTACCTCAGAACTAATATAATCTAAGAATAAAACAACCAATGCTGTAAATACAGGATTCAAATTCTTCCAATAAATATACATTTATTTAATGGTTCAACAATTAAGAGATTCAACATATGAAAGGCTAAGTACGATCACAAAATCTCTCTCAATAAGATATTCAGTGTATGAAATACTAAGATCGATCACCAAAACAATGGCTAAGAATAGAATTATTACCTAGGAATTACAATTACCAGACATTATAAAATGATAAGATTAGGGATAATTAGAAAAAATGAAGTTAAAATTTGACACCAATTCAGCGCAAATGCAGCTAACTTTAGTGTAATTCAGTTCTAACTAATTAAAAATGAATGTTACCATAGAAACTCGTAAACAACTAGACAGAAAATAAGAAACCAATATACAATACGCGTATAATGCAGCAGACAAGTATATGGATAAATATTTGAAATATGTAATAATAAGAATTATGTAAAAATAAAATAAAAAAATAAAATATATAAAAAAACAATTCAAGTAATATTAACATCACCATAGAAGCAAATTCACAGTCACAATGCCGATAAGAGAAAAGAACAGCACCGTCCCAAATTCGATGATTAATCAGAACTAAATTCATCTTTAGGTCTGAGTATTTAATTCTAATTAACCCAAACAAATGCCTGTTTCAGATTAAGCAATAGCATATATATATATATATATATATATATATATATATATATATATATATATATATATATATATATATATATATATAATATGAAAATCCAATGAAAGAATAAAGTTATATATAAATTGAGCTACAGCTACGAAACTGGGCATGCAAATTATTTCGTTTTAAGAGTTATGCAAATGATCAAACTGTCAACGCCAATGACGTTATAGGGCTCATGCAACGCGCATGAGAACGACGTATCGTGTGGCATTTAAAACAACCGAGGTTCTTACGAGCAATTGGAACTGGATTTTCTGCTTTAATACTGAAAATTGTGTACAAAGATGCCTTTGAGACGTACTCGACAGCACTACGAACAATTGTCTGATTTTGAAAGAAGTTGCATCATTGACCCAAGGGAAACTGGTTGGTCCAACAGACGTATCAGTCGCCATCTTGGGCGGAGCGATTTGGTAGTTACTCGGTGATGAAAACAGTGGATTAGAGAAGACCTACGTAGCAGAGGCTCAGAACACCCCAGCCAGACAACTGCTCAAGAGGATTGAGCAGTCAGGAGAGGAGCCACGTCTACTTCGATGGCGTCGCTATTAGCCAATCGAAAGCATTTGGCATCCCTATGCATCCTGTATCAATGTATATCATTCGAAGACGATTGGGTGAATGTGGGATTAAGTGTCGACGTCCATTAACGCGTCTACCACTTACCCCTCAACATCGGCAGAGCTGCCTGGATTGGTGTTTAACTCGGTTGGCCTAGACAGTGTCCGATTAGAGGCATGTTTAGAGACGAATCCCGCGTCTCTCTCAGTACTGATGACTGCTGCATAAGTGTGTGGATGAGATCTGGACTTTTTTCATGATTATACGAGAAAGCTATTAAAGAGCAAAGCATCTTAGATAGGCAAGAGCAGGAGGGGACTAATCCCCCTTAGAAACAAGATCACCATCACCTTACGAAAATTATTTTATTTCAATGACCTATCAAATGCTATTCTCATCTAAATTTATAGCTCTAATTAGCAGTTTAGAAAATGTAATGCTTTACATTTATTTCTACATACGTATACATATATAATACAGCAATAATTTATAATACATAACTGAATTTTCGACTTTATTTGTAATTTCCCTGTACACAAATAATATATAGGAAAAATATTGATGGGGTCGAAAATTGGAATTTTCGGCAGATTAATACACGTTTGGGGCATCCTTTAACCCGAATCAATTATTTTTAAAGGGATGTCTGTGCGTATGTGAGTATAATGTTAGAATGAATGGAGTGAAGCGAATAAAATGTATTATTTTAAAGGGCAAAGAACATTGAGAAAGTCGCAAATTTTCAAACATCTTTTAAATCATAAAAAAAAACGGCATCCAAAAATATTAAATAAACAATCATGTTATATGTAACTTTTCAGCAGAAATCAAATGGAATTTACTTTAGACAGCATGAACCGTTCCCGTGCTATTACACGTTTTTCGAATATATGGATAAAAAACGATGCATAAAAGTAATAAAAGAGTATTTATACTATATATATATTATCGACATTCTCGTATATATAGCGCGTTTCATTAACGAGAAAAAACAAGTCAATTTTGTTTTATTCAATAATGCTATAAATTTCTGTTTACGTTAATTAATACACTGCTAATATTATTGTGAAATAAATTCTAGGACGTGGATATAAGAGTTTTACTTTTTTTTTTTTTACGTGAATAACATCTATGTTTAGGGTTTCTGTAGAGGGAAAACGAAGCGTTACGAAAAATGTAAACTCTTTGGGCGCTAATAATAATAATTTCAATATTTAGAACTTTTTTCTAGAAAACAAAAAAGTATCTGTCCGAGCGAGTGTTTTTTTTTATTCTTGTTTTCATTTAAAAAAAATATAGATATAAATGATTTAGCATAAAAATCAATATTTGTTATTACGAAAATCTTTTATAGTTCTCGAGTAATCGCCTTGCCAAATTGAAGAAGACTGAAAATTTTCCAATTTTCAATTTTGTTACATCTCAAAAATTGAAAGATCTAGCCTTGAACAATAAGCATGAATTTGAAGCTCTTTGAAAGCCCTACAAGCATATATAATTGGATTTTAGATCGAACTTTTTTTGAGAGGGGGAGGCGGGGGGGACTTAAACTTTGAAACTTAAAAATGAGTTTTTTTCCATGTTTAAGGCTTTCACGCGAAATATCTTCGAAAGTATAAAAAATCGATATAATTAGTAAGTGACAAAAATATGTATGAGGAAATTTTGTTTCTAAATTTATATGTATATTTAAAAAAAGCTTTTATAGTTTTCAAGTAATCGTCTTTTGAAAGTTTGAAAATTTGAAGTTTTTCAAGTTTGTAATGCTTATATCTTAAAAATTAGAAGTGATAGCTATAAACAATAAACATGAATTTATTGCTCTTTAAAAATCCTACAATTGTATATAATTGGATTTTAGGTCACTTTCCTGGTTTTTGAAGTATAGTGGTTATAATTTCGATATTTTAGCATATCAAAATTATAACCACTATACATCAAAATCCAAGTTTTCCAGTGGGTGGAAAAGCTGTAATATTTGAAATGCCACGATTGTTGCAGCTCAGTTTGGTTACTTACTCATTTGTGAAATATTGATACACAACCCCGAGATTATATATTTTGTTTTGCTTTAAAAATAATTAGGAAGTTAGATGAACATGGAGATTCTAAAGATGTTTAATGCATGGCGAGGTTTGAACAGAATAGGTGGAAATATACGTATTCAAGTACGTATTTATGTGCCGCAAGTTTATAGATTAGCTAGAATATAAAATCTTGTCAGTAAGTTTAATTTTTATACCGCAAATCGAGTTAGTAAAATAATCAAACATATTAAAGTGGAGTCCATAGTCGGAGTTTTCAGATGAAACCGGAGCGAAAACTAAAAGCGCTATCTATCTATAAATAGATATCTAGTAATTTATATTGCTTTGCAAGCCTGTAAATGAAACAAATAAATCTGAAGAAATCGAATAAACTTATTGAACTTTACTGGAGTTTTATCTTACCAATATATTATTCGCGTAAAACAATTTCAGCTCCATTGGACTGGAGCCATTATATTTTTCTGAATTTATCAGGAGTCAGAAGTAACTTACTGCATTGCATGTAGTGCCATGAAAGTTGCACTCACCATTATTTTTCTAATAAAATTTGAATTTGTAATTGCATAAATCTTATGAATTATTTGTACATCTTAGCAATGAAACATTATAAACAAATCAAACAAATGATCTCATGAACAAATTAGAAAAGGGGATAGATAAAGAAAAAGCATTTTAATCCCTAAAAAGCAAATATATAATATAACAAGACAATTCAGAATTTTACAGGTTATTATCAGCAATTTATTTAAATAGCTAATATTTAAATATTAGATTAAAAACGCAAAAATATTTGAATTTATTGCGTTTCTGATTTTGCAGATAAAAACCTGGAATCCTATTTCGAAGCTGTTTGTTACTGTCCATTGTAGCCCCTCTAAAATCTGATTCAAATACTGCAGGGACATAGATACAGAATAATGGAATACTAGCCAAATTACAAGAAAATTTTACACCTTGACGAATTTAACAGTTGTTTTATTGTATCACTGGAACGAATTACCCAGTATTGACTGGGATGTAAATAAAAAAACCCCGCTATTTAAATAATACATTTACAGATAACACTACTCAATTTTCTTCAAATCCTAAACCGACGACAAATTACCAGTACGCTATCCGCAAAGCAAAAAGAAAATACAGGCTCTTCGTAATGCAAAAAATAAATGAATGAAAGATTAATAACCTGTAGGAGATGAACTTGGCATTAGAACGTTTTGGTAGCTGTTAAATTGTATCGGTAGCTGTTAGATCATATCGATGACTGGAGGTTCTGTAATTGTTAAATCGTGAATATAGCTGCTTGGTCATATCGGTAGCTAGAGATTAACTGATTTTAGAATTTAAAAATTCGTTACAAAATCTAATTTATATTTTTAAAAAGGCCTTCGAGGCGCATTAGTTCAGGTATAGATGCGACTGTGTGAAAAAATTCAGTGCGGTAGATATCGCGGTACTGTGGACAGACAAACAAACAGGTTCTTCTTTTTATTAAAGATTCACTGGGGGTGAAGACGATAGAAATGTAATGTTTAAAATGTCCCTGAGTTTGTGACAAGTGAATGAAAATAAATAAAAAATATTAGAAGATACAAAACCTAATCCAAAGGCACGAAAAATATTTAGAATAGAAAAGGGGATAACAATTAGGAAGGAAAGTGGGAGGAGAGTAAAAATGAAAAATAGTCTATTTTTCTGCCAAAAGATAAAGTGCATCACAAAACTAAGAGAGGGGGGGGGGGGGAATCACATTTGCAATTATTGGAGGACAAGGCGGTAAAAAAAACGCAATATTTTTTTTAGTAATTTTTAAAAAAATAATAAACGAAAACATATGGAAAGAATTTAGAGATAAATGGGCCCAACAGAAACACAGGGAAATACCCAAATACTTCCAGATTAATTCAAAAAAAGGGAGGAGGGGGGGGGGGTATAAATTAAAAAATGTAAATTTCGAGTGGGGTAATAAAAAATTTCCATTCGTTGGAAAAGAGGAACGTCAATATTTCATTTTTTCTAGGTTTTGAAAAAAAATGGACAAAAAAATGCCACATATCATACAATAAAACTTTATATAAGAATAATAATAACTCGAATGTTTTAAGTTGACTGGAACATGGGGATAGGGGTAATGAATTGCTTGAGTAGAAATAAAACAAATCACAATATCAAAATATATATTACAAATTTTAAGATTGTTTACTTAACATTTTACCTAAAAGTGTATTACATTATAATTATAACTAAAAGTGTAATTATGCAAAATTAAAATAATATTTACAGATTATTGAAAGTATATCTAGACAGAAATATGTATGCATGAGCAAAAGAATCTGTCAAATTTGCAGACTGGGGCTATAGAATAAATTTATTAATTTATAAAACAACTCTAACAATTTAGAAACAACTTTTCCCCTTTTATGCAAATATTCATAAAGGAATATTTTGCTTCGCAAAAATCTTTTATACCATTTTTTTTTTCGTTTTGCAATGAAACTGGAAAAATTACAAAATTAAGATCATTTTACACCATTGCTTAATTATTTGCGTCTGAAAATTTTTCATAGAACAGCCATGGGGCCCATAGATATTATTTTGGATAAACGTGAAAAAATTATTCTTTTCTCAGTATTATACTGGGGCTAATGCCATAGACTAAATTCAGCATCAAATTTATTTTATTTATTAAAACACATTAAAAATCAACAAAAGACATAGTCAATTAAGAAATTTTACGAAAATATTTTTAAATAATTGAAAAAAAAGTTACCCGAATACTTAAGAAGCCATATTTGATGATGAATTTGTGAATCTTGCACAGCAGCAGAACACAACGCTCTGAATACTAAGAAGTAGTTTTTTACTTCTAGTCACTGTGTTATCTGCAACTGCAATGGCCTCCTGCTAGGCTCAATGCCCAAATGAGCTAAAATGGTAGATGACCAAAATAATGACCATCTGGACTAATCTCCTCCCTTCCACCCTTTTAGAAGTGCGATCATAGAGACCGCATCCATGTGTTTACAATTTGAATATGGAAGCAGGAACAAATTCTGAGAATCGCCCCTTGGTTTTTTTCCAGTATTTGGGGGGGAAACAAGGTGGTCGTCAGCCTCAGGGATTGCAGGCTGCACCCAGCTGCAAGATGTATAAAATCTAGTAATTTCCTAAGTGTTTAAGCTTACTACTTTCAGGTAGAACTATACATTGCTTCAAAAAAGATATAATTATGGGAGAAAAACGATTTTAACCTTTTAATGTTTTAATACTATCTAAAAGAGTACATTAATTCATTTATATTAAAGTGGCACAAAATTGGTTCAATTTCAAAATTTATTTTAATACGACTACAAAAGTCATTCTTACTACACCTAATTTCACTTCCAAATGGCCGCCCCAAATTCGGCTGCCTTGGGCAATTGCCCACGCCACCCACGCCTTAAACCGGGCCTGTTCATTATTATACCCTCCCCAATTTTTCGTACTGCCTTCTTTTTCTTTAACCTGAAGTTTAACTTCGATTTTTCCTGTATGCAGGTTAAGATGAATCTATATTTGAAAACTGTTTCAGATTTCTTTAATTCACTACTTTTCTAAAACTAAAAGAAAACAAATACTTTGTTCATCACCCCCTCCCCCCTAAATTAAAAAATTTGGTATTTTTCTCCATGTTTCGATACGCCATTTTGTGTGATATCCTACTCTATTTTTATGTGTTTTATTTTTGACACCCCTCCCCTACAATTTTAATCTTTCAAATTTTTTTTAATTTGTTGTTATTAGGCCCCTAATCTGCACCTATATGCTTAATTTCAGGGTTGTTGGATAAACAGCATAGATTTAAAATATGGGTAAGATTTATAGATGGAAACAGGCAGCTTACATAGGATTCCTGTTCTCCAACTACAAAACCCTACAAAGAAAGTTTCTGATTAATCTCTAGATCTTGAAGACAATCAATTTTAGCACCTTGCTGGAAATTCCTGCATATTCCCAAAGGTGTATCTGCTTAGATGGTCAGGTAAGAGCACACAATTTAGATCGGAATCCAAATGAAGGGACAATCACACAAACAATACCATCCTTCTACTAACTAATCACATCTCGACTAGATGTTCACACTCACAGATTTATCCTGACCATACTCTGCATAGACACTTGAATAGAATAGTTTTAAGCATTGTCGAGGATCGAGCACGGTACTACTGCATGAGACCTTCTATTACCACTGCATTATTCTAACCCAGATGCATATCAGCTCTCTCAATATTCATGAAATGCTCCATTTTAAATGTATAAAGGCTGCATTAGGAGAAATGAGACGATGGAGAGAAATAAGTCAATTTTTTAGCCGCCTAACATGTAGTGCCTTAGCACCAAAAGGTGATGTTTGTAGACATACATTTATTAATAAAAATTCTTATTTTAGTATTTCCTATTCTATATTAAAGTTTGTACACAGAATTTTGAATCATCCTGTATACTGTTAAAAATGCAAGATGATAAATTGGAAGTTTGAAATAATTTATAAAAATATATTTTTCTATAGTGATAAAGAATAACACAATGAATACACATGAAACAAGAAAATCACTCAAATATATTTAATCCTTGACTTTCAAGGCTATGAATCATATAAATAATCTAGTATACAACCGTTCTTGCTGAGCTACACAGCAACTGGGATCAGATGAAAAGTAACAAAGCAGTCTTTATGAGTGGACTGCCACAAATTGACATGAAATATGGACAAGGCTTGAAAAGCTAGCATTAGCCAACAACAAAAACAATTTAATGTTTATATAAAAATGAGATGCTTCTAAATACTGAAATTTGTGCTTAGCTGTACAAAATAGGGATGAGATAGGTAACCAAAAATAATATAACAATAGTTAGCAGTAACCAATGCTACAAAATTGTGATTTTTTAAGTAAAGAAAACATTCTATGAATTATAATACTGTAATTTTATAAAGGATGGTGCAATGAAAGAAAAAAAATTGAATAAATATGAGGCAGAGGTGGATAGAAAACATTAGGTAAGAGCAACTATATTTTGATTAATCATACATAGTTTAATATGAAATAAAAAACAGATTATATCCCATGATATAAAACACATTTGTACTTTCGGAAACACAATATCTACATAACAATTAAAGTATTAAGTATTAAAAATCTTATGCAAAGCTCTATAATTTTAAGAAAATTGAACTTAAGAAAAATAAAATAATAATCACTCTCTTTTATCAAAAGTTTATAAATAAGAAAATAGCGTTTTCATGTACAAACTAAAGTAAATAAAACATTATTTTTTAGATGTTGTGTAACCATGTGTCTTATGTTAATTGAATAAAACATAATCTTTAAAATTTGTTTATAAAAGTAATTAACAGCATGAAAAAAATTAATCCCAAATCCAAGTATTTAATTGAGAAAGATGTGCTAAAGCTTATACCTAAACTTGTGTATAAAAGTTATAAGAATATTTTTAGGAATTCATAATTAAGAACAGATCAGGTATCTCTAATTGAAAAAACAGTATTTAAAAATCTATAACTATGTATATAAAGTCAATTAATAATAAATTGCGAAACTAAATGCCAACACCTTATATATATATATATATATATATATATATATATATATATATATATATCATTGAATTTTCATATTATATTTTTATTATATATGTATATATATATATATCATTGAATTTTCATATTATATTTTTATTATATATATATATATATACACATATATATATAAATATAAATTATTAAATCCAAAGTTAGAATGTATGTAGTAACTCATAATTCCTTTTGTATGCTTCGTATTAAAGAAACATTCTATATACACATATATATATATATATATATATATACATACACAGTAGACTCCTTTTAATCCACAAAGCTTGAAACCAGAGGCTGTGCGCATTATAGGTCTGTGTAAAAATATGACATTGGTATACCGTGGGTTTTTTAATTAAAAATTACTCTTCAATACATTTAAAGCAAATTGAACTAATTTTATAAACATTCGATGCTTTTTTTTTAAATTTTTAAACATAGATTTAATTGTCGTTTAAGGATTTTTTATTTTTGTTTTAATATTTTTCTTACAGTCTACAAACAGTTATTATTTCATGCTCTGTAATAAAACTCTTTCTGTAAAAAGTCAAGGTATCCAAGAGCTAAGCCCTGCTCAAAAGTAACTTTTTTCTTTATCAGCAGAATCAGTATCAGAATTAACTTTTCCAGAATTTAATACACTATTGTAATTTATTGCAAATTTAATTGTTTACATTGAAAATATATCGCGGATTAATGAGAGTCGACTGTATATATATATATATAGTGGTCCAAAAGGTCTTATACAAACTTTAAGGGTAGGTCAGGCATACAAAAACAAGCCGGTTTTGCATAGGAACATGTGGTCACAAATGCCACCATGGGGTACTACAGATGCAAGAAGAAAAACATAGAAAGGAATGCAGATAATACAACACAGGTTTATTAGACATAACAATTACAAGTATCAATTACAATTGTTTATCATAGTATTAAAGTAGGCATTCAAATTATTGCCATCAACAGCTGTGCATGTTTCAGCAAGGATGTGCAGGGCTATCTCAATGGGACTTTTCCACAAGATGGATCAGCCGGGAATGACCCATTAGTCAGCCACCACAGTCCCACGACTTGTCCCCCATTGATTTCTTGTATGGGGTTACCTCAAAAGCTTTATTTACGAGACCCCTGTAACATCTGACATTGACCTTGTCGCTAGTTTTTGAGACAGCAGCACATGTCCATGAGCGTCCTGGCATTGTTAAATGTGTTCGCCAATCCATGTGTCGGCAATGCCCGACATGAATATCTGCAGATGGCAAGAACTTTGAACACCTACTTTAATACTATCATAAACAATTGTAATTGTCATGTTTAATAAACCTGCGTTGTATTATCTGCATTCCTTTCTTTTTGCTTCTTCCTGCATCTGTAGCACCTAATGGTGGCATTTGCGGCTACATGTTCCTATGTAAAACAGGCTTGTTTTTATATGCCTGAACTACTCTTAAAGTTTGTTTAAGATCTTTTGAACCACAATATATATATATATATATATATATATATATATATATATATATATAAGCCGATGCAGTGGTCAAGGCGAGCATTTCCACAGCAATTGCTCGACTGCCGCATTGTGGGTTTGAGTCCCATGTAAGGCATGGATGTTTGTGTTGTGGGCACAGTGTGTTCCGCCCCCCTCTGGTGCGCCTGGGGCAACATCTTAGGATGGCTAAATGGTTCACGTTCTGGCCGCTGAATAAAGGCGAATGATGATGAGTCAAGTGCCTGGCCTTTTGATAAAATATATATATATATATATATAATTGAAATTATAAAAAAAAAGTACAGTAAATGATTCAATAAATGTACTTTCATGCACAAATGTGATACATTTTCTTAATAAAAGCAGGTATATGAAAATAAGATAATTGTTTTGAGGGCATTATAAGATCCTTTTGTTAGGTCAAAAATCAATATGTACTAACTGAAAAATTATACATTGTGTCTTAAGAAAGTCCATAATCAGAGGAAATTTCTTGAGAATGTCCTCCTTGAGTTATCCTTATTTTTTAACGTAGCTGCATAAGAAACCCCTATGGCACTACACAAGACAACTTTGGGGGTCTAACCCCCTTCTTATGGAGGATATCTCACTCCCTTTTACAGATAAAGTAAAAAGTCAATTACAAAGTTGTGAGGCATCGACAAATTAATATACAAATATGTTCATTCCATAGAAAAAGCTGCAAATAATTGTCCAAAAATTAATTTTAAATACATGCAATTTTTTAATTCATCTGGTGACAGTTGTATAACAAGCAATTTAATAAATGTAGTTTGAATGCTAACTATTTCATTTAACCAACAATTTACCGGTAAACATCATCGTAATCAATACAGAAAAATAAATAATCTAGTCTGATGTTTAAGACATCTGCACTACTGTATCCTTATGCTATGTGTTTGTCACTTCATCCTATTTTTATTTTTATTTTATGAGCCATATATACTAATGAAGAATACTGCAAGATGATCCTTATTTTGGGAAAATGTAATTGGAATGCCCGTGCAGCCGAACGATTATAAACATAGAATTTCACAATGCAAGGCATCCCAATCGTTTGAATACATTAATGTTGTTTTATATGTGGTAGTCTATTCCCTAGTTTTCAGAGTTTTTTTCCGTTAGACAAACACATTTTTATACTAATTTGACAATGTTCTACAACTTTGTAACTAACGGTTCTCTCTATCTCTAAAGAGGGAGCAATATAACACCCATCTCCCCCTATAAGAAGGGGGGGTCAGCCTCCTAAAGTTGTCTTGTTGTGTAGCACCATAGGGGTTTTCTATGCAGCTGCATTAAAAAAATAAATATAACTCTTTTTGTTCTCATGAAATTTCCCCGGATACTGACTTTCTTAAACACCCTGTATACAAAAGCATTATGTAATATATACGCAAATTATTGTCTTAGCATATATATTAATATATGCCAAAATTTTATATTATGTAAGTTATTTGTATATATATTTTTGTGTAGAACACCATGAGAATCAGTCTCGCAGGATAAAATCGCCGTGATTTTCTAAAATTCCTTCATATACAAGAAAAGGTAAGAGAGAGAGAAGTTTAAAATATGAGAGAGAAGTTTAAAGAAAAAGAGAGATAGAAGTTTAAAGTAAAAGAGAGTGAGAAGTTTAAAGTAAAAGACAGAGATAAGTATGGTGAAGTCTAACAAGGTGTATTAAAGATTTCTAATGTTTTCATAAACTGATCAGCCTCATGAAATTTAATATTTATGAGATAAAATATTATGAATGTTATCACAGCTTTTTAATACTTATGAATGGCATGTTTCCTCTTTTTAATTAAATATGATAATTCAATAAAATTTTATTATAGAAGAACCAGAAATTTCTCTCTCTCTCTAACAGAGGAAAAGCTTTCTGGGGAAAACTAGGCTGTATACATACTTGAAATCATTTCTTTTAGTTTATTTTTTCTCATTTTGGACATGTATTTAAAGTATAGCAATTACAATTATTTTATCACAAAATAATATTTATGAAAGAAAATAGAACTAATCTTTTGATAAGTTTCATGAGTAATAACAGAAAATATACAGTGTAACATCTCATTTTCCACTTGTAAATAAGGGAATATATGTATATATATATATATATATATATATATATAGGGACTTCCTAACTTACAGTCAAGTAGAGTGGCAGAATTTTTTTTGCCACTGACTGTTTAGTGGGATTGTTTGACTATGAAAATTAAAGGACTTGAACAAAAGCAAGGCCAATGAGCAAATGGAGGGAAGATATGGTCATAACCTCAAATCCAGTTCTCAAACCACAGAGGATATTCAAAACTTCCATTGTAAAATCGTGTATGAAAGGCCTATAAAACACGGAAGTTAAAACTTGCAATATCTTTTATCAGATCTGAACAGAAAGCATTTGTTACAAAACAAGAAATATTAACTTAATTTTTGTCTGATAAACTCAAGCTAGTGAAGCAAAGAACATTGATTGAAATGCTAAATTTTAGTGAAAATAAATGATTTTGGAATAGTATGATTACTTTTTGTGCATTTTCTAGACTTTTATAGTAATAATTTTTGAATTGGGTTATTAATTATTTATAGACATGGATCTTTAATTAAAAAATTTCCCACATGCTGAATTGTCAAGTAATTGAGACTTAATACTGTGTATGCTAAATAAGAATGTATTTATAAACCATCTCTGCTAAGTTTATTTCTACTTTGTAATGTAAAATATTATGCTACAGTCTTTTAAGACTGAATAACAATTAAAGTTAGAGGTTTTAATATTTTTTAGTTTGATAGATGGCTAAAGTTTTTGTAATAAATGCAATGCAAAACATCAAAATCCAAAATTCCAAATATTCCAGTATATTTGTTTTGTTGAACATTAATAATTATACACATGTGTGAAATAGAAATTTAATTGATATATAATTCCCCATCTTAAACATTCAAAATAGTTTAAAATAATAAAAAGCTATTTTTAAGGTTGAGGGTAAATTTGAAATACCATGCTTTAAATAAATATTCTTAATGCTTATTATATTAAATACACAAATATTTGTTGTAATACTAAGCACATCTTTTGAAAGTCATGGCGATACAATAAATGTATATTTACACAATACAATATAATTGTCTATTTATGAATATTATTATTTTTTTAAATTTTGAATAATTTAAATTATTAGTTACATAAAATTTAATTAAAATTAATTTTTATTCATTTTTGAAAGAAATAAATGGGTAGTAACTCACATTGATATAGATTTATTCAAGCTCAAATTTGTGACTAAGACAACACTGAATTACATTTGCTTCACATATTGTATACTCAAAAATTACAAGTGCACTTTGACGACAAGAAATAAATTTTGCATTTTAAAATCTAACAAATATATAGTACAATGAAATTATGTACATATTAAGAATACTGAGTAATGTATAAACATCTGATAAAATACAAAGTACAATATCATTTTACAAGTAAATTATTTTACTTATGTTGCTGAAAAAGTCATAGGTCACATATTTCAGATTGAAACAGATATTACATTTCCACATTACCTGTCAGATAATACAGTTCTATACTTTTTGCATAAAACAATGTTTATTTATTACTAAAAAAATAATTCATGAATTAAAAATGAATTCAAATACTTGAAAGTACTCATTCATGCATTTTAAAAACAGTAGATACATTTAAAATTTGAAAATGTGGGATAAATGTAAAGAAACAAAAACTAAGTACCTGTAAACTCAACCTTAACTAACTGCTTACAATATATATTCTCACCACAATTAAAGTACAAAAAATCTTAGATTTGTAAACATTCTTCTGAATCAGAATATGATTTAATATATAATTACTGAAAATCAAGTCTAATAAAGTTTGAAATAAATGTTTCAGGCGATAAATTTTGAAGAAAATGTTTCATTCATGTTAAATGCTTTGAGATCTCAGGATTGTTCTACACAATGTAGAAACATCTTACTATATTTTAACAGGATAAAGATATATCAAAATGCCTTTTGGGTCACCCTGTCTAAGTTTGCAAAAAAATCCAATGCAACAATTGTTTTACCACAATAAAAATAAAAATTATTTTAATAACTTATCAATACAATTTCAAGATTTAAAAATTAATTTAAATGATACTGAATTACAAAATTGATAAACAAATATAGGTAAATAATTTACTATTTATTCAAATTTTAAGAAGAGTTGCCACATTCACAACCAGTTACCCAAAAATTTAAGAATAACTTCAAAAATGTTTTAAATCTTAAGTCAATACAGAATTCTATGTGAGAAATTACATATACTCCAAGAAAATATAAAAACATAACAACATACAAATTTGGTACACATATATTTCTTCTGATATAGCTAATTAAACAGGTAAGAGCTTCTCACAAGTTTAGCAGTCTGAATAGTCCTAAAAATACTTTGAACTTTATGAATTATTTTGATACTAGTTATAGCTAATTAAGGTTATTAAGGACAAAGAGTGAAAACGAGAGAAAAGTGATAATACATATTGTTGATCTATATAGGTTCATCTAAATCATTGGTTCTAAACGGGGGCAGTGGGAGGAGGCTGAGGGGCGGTGAACTTGTTTTGGGCGGTAGGGGGATGGTGGGCATGTTTTGGGTGGTAGGGGGCGATAAGCATGTTTGGCATTCAAACTTAATTTTAAAACTCCCAAATACATTTATTAAATCGATTATCCAATTTACACAATTTGTACCAGTAATAAAACGAACTTATGTGACCGCTCTGGAACCGGTAAGTTTCATCCCCTACTTTTCCCAGGTCTTCTCTTTCTTTAATGCCAATAATTGTGTTCCCATTGTACAACACCTCCACTCCTGCAGTTAGCAAAAAGAAGCAGGGGTTCGGTATTTTGCCTCTGGATAATTGGCGATAGTTTCACCTTTGTGTGTATTGACACAAAATGACATTCAACACTCCCTATTGTGAATATGTCGGAAAATACAAGGAGACTCAGAATAGGGAGAGGAATTTGTCCAAAGCAAAAACGAAGTCTTATTTCGCCATTGGGAAAAGGTGACTCTAGGTAGGATGACCTTGAAGCACTCGACAGACACTGACATCAGGATTCTTCTCCAATCCCAACCAGCACAGAGTATGCGTCAGCTGTTTTCACCTCTGAATACTTTGCTCAAGCCATTTGGCAATTTCTATTTACCGCGATTAATTGCAGTGCATGCGTTGAGCGTCCTTCCAGTATGAATGTTTGATTTAACCCGTGTTTCTTGTGTTGGTTTTCGTTTGCTTCATTTCTGTTTTTCCCCTAGTTTCGATTTACTTTCATTGTTTATTTGGTCAGTTGGCTAGGTAAGTGCGCTTATTAGTTCTTTATCGTGAATTATTAATTTTGAGAGATAGTTATCTTTCTCTCATCATATTTTGCTGTCGCCAATGATGTCGGTTAACAAAAAGAAGTGTTGTCAATACAGTGCCATGTATTTGAAGTTCGGAGTTGTTCAATTGCCGTCGAACTCGCAACTACCCTTGTATTTACTTTGTAACAAAGTGTTATCTAATGAGGCACTGAAACCGTCTCATTTGCAGGAGAATCTGCAAAAATTCACCCTGACAAACAAAATAAAGATTTGTCATTTTTCACGAACATCAGGGACAAGTTTCGGAAGGTACCATCGGTCTCCGGCTTACTAGCAACCTCATCACAAAAATGCGACAATGGTTTGATAGCCTCTTATATTATATCAAAATTAATTGCTAAATCGGGGAAAGCTCATACCATTGGCAAAGAGTTGATACTGCCGGTTCTCAAGGAAGTTTTAGAAATGGTTTTACACCATCCAGCCACATCCAATGTAATCAAAAATGTCCCATTAAGAAACGATATAGTGAGACGACGAATTGGTGAGATGGTTGAAGACATTTAAGTTTCCTTCTGCAAACTTTTGATACCCACCGAATTTTCTCTTCAAGTTGATGAATCAACCTTGCCAAGCAATGAGGCTTTACTGTTGGCGTACATGCGATTTGTGAAGGAACGAAAAATTATTCAAGAAATGCTTTTTGCAAGAAGCTTGATTGCAGATACTAACGGTGAATCTATTTTTAATACTGTCAAAGATTATTTTAAAGAGAAAAATATTCCTCTTGCGAACATTATGTCTGTTGCCACTGATGAAGCTCTTGTAATGGTGGGTCGTCATCGTGGGTTCATCGCCCTTTGAAAGAGGGAGGTACCAGGTATTTTAGCTGTTCACTGCATGATTCACAGATAGCATTTAGTTGCAAAAAACCTCAGTGACCATTTGCATCAGGCATTAAAATATGTCATCTCTGCTGTGAACAAAATTCACAGTAATGCTTTCAACGATCGATTATTCAGGCAGCTGTGTAAGGACAATGATGACGAATTCAATTACTTGCTTCTACAGATTGAGGTTTGCTAGCTCTCCAAAGGCGCTTGTCTCAATAGGTTCTGGAATCTTTTCGACTCTGTGCTTGAATTCCTCGAAGCAAAAGATGTAGCTCTGAGAGACAGATTGCTACAATTTAAGATCGATGTTGCTTACATGACCAATTTATTCGCAAAATTCAATGGAATTAATTTGCAGCTTCAAGGCGACGAGCTCAATTTGATCACAACAAAATCTATTATTTCTGCCTTCCTAAAAAAACTCACTTTGTGGAAGCAGAATTTTGGTTGCAACGAGTTCAGCCAGTTTCCAATCTTGTCGGATCTGCATAAGAACAGTGAAATCCCCTTAGATCATATACAAGTTTACTGTCAACACCTTGAGTCTTTGCACAAGGATTTTTCTGAGCGTTTTGAGGATATTTTGTCCCTGGAAGCCCCTCAATGGGTCATGAACCCTTTTGTGAATATTGAGACAGCAGAAGTTCAGATTCAGGAGGAATTGGTCGAACTTTCAACTAATGAAACTTTGAAAGCCAGACTCCAGAATGGTCCAGCCAGCTTCCACAGTATTTTGGCTTCAAGGTAACATCAGTCGCCTCTATCCTGGACTGTGGACTATCGTCAAAAATTTTTAATTACCTTCCTTTCTCCTACCTCGTCGAGTGAGGATTCAGTGCTGTGACGGATCTAGTTACAAAAAAGAGACATCGACTCCAAATTGTGCAAAGAAGGGACTTGCACCTTCATCTCACTAAAAATATTGAACCGAATGTTAAGAAACTGGCTCTGAACCATCAAGCACAACCATCCCACTGACATAGGTACTTGATTGTTTCATTGATACTACTTTTTTAGTGTAAAAAAATTTTTTTTGCTGTTTTTTTTAATTATCTAATTATGAATAAAGAAATCTTTTTAGCATAAGTTTTATTTTATTTTTTTTTTTTGCATTAGTCATTTTAATTTTAACAGACTACAATTACCTGCCGGGGCAAAAGTATCGAGTTAAACCAAACAAATTTGGTGTATAAGTCTATTGAAGAAAATTACTTAAAAATTTTGCCTCTTATAATTCAGTACCCTCCTCCTTCCCATACCCTAAATTACGGGATTTTCACAAAGGGGGGGGGGGATTGAAATTTTTTTCGCTCCTTAGGGGGGCGGCAGTTTTAAAAAGGTTGAGAATCACTGATCTAAATAAAGGGGAAATAGACTTGAATAAGTACAATAATTAAAATTTCATAATAAAAATAAACAATTAAACTTAAAGTATATTAGACATATAGATGTGTTACATAAAATGGACTAGATAAAGAAAAAGAAAATATTAATAATTAAATTATGGAAATTATAAAATATAACAATGTGTATATTTACTTTATGTGTCCCTTCCTCTTAAAACCAAATTATAAATTCATATACACCTTCTTTAAATTTACACATATTCTGTGCCATTAATTATATTTATATACTAAGTAAAGTTATATGGGTTATTTTATAATTTTTTATAGTCAATTAGATAAATCTACCAGTTTTAATATAAAGAAATTAGATTTTGACACAATATGCTATTCTGAAAATATCACTTTTAATTGCAAAATGCAAAGATTATTATGAGGGATATTTTAGATTTATGGTGCATAAGGGTGTATTTGTATAATTATGGCTTTTACAGTGGTATACCCTGGGGGGGGGGAGTGAAAGGGTGTAAATGCCTCCTGGGATTTTTCTGCTTGAAATACATGCAGTAACTTTTTATGTAGTTTTTTGTGGTGGTCAGATAATTTTTTTACCACTCAAACTAAATATTAATTTATCTATACTCTTTTGATATATACATTTTTCACCAAGTTCAGTAGAGTGCAATGAGTTTGATTTGCATATTTGTCATCTATTCACCCTGAATGAGATGAAATATATACCAAAATTCAATGGACAAATTAGCCCATAGATTTGTTTGAGAATATTAACATTGATTATGAACTAATGACAAAAACTTTAGCTTATAATGTAGTACTAGTTTACCAAGTACTAAATGTAAATTATCATTATCAATTAAAAATTATATTTGATAATTAATGATATTCTAATATTTTTGCATCCCTGTAATTTCCCTGTAAAATTTCTGGGTACTCCACTAATCGCATATAATTTGCAGTAAATATATTTCTACAGTATAAACTGAATTTCTGCAGTAAAATCAAATCCAAGCCAAAACCCAAGACAGAAGTAGCAACTCTAATTAAACAATGCCAAAAGGCTTATAATGAGAAAATACCAATAAAACGGGATGTAAATATAATTTTGAAACATAAACAATGTTGTATAAAAAAATCTAAAATTATATGAATCAAAACATGATAGAATAAGAAAAGTAAATAAATATTCTATAAGATAAACAAAATAAAACAAACTAACAATTATATACAAAAATTCAAGTATATGTTTTAAAGCAATATATGGATTTTATATCAGAAATAAAAGAATTAAATGAGACAAACTGTGCCCTTTCTAACTAGTATAAAAATGTTACAAAATAATTTAATTTAAAAATATATAGCAAGAAAAACTTGACAATACCTTTAAAATGTTCATGGCCTATTTTGTTTAAAATTCTTTCTGCAGTATCAAACAAATCAAATTAATATCTACACATTATTTAATTAATTATACTATTAATACATTATCTAACAGAAATCCCCTTTCAGGTTTCAAAACCAAATAAAAAATTTAGTAGACTAGAATAAAATTCTGACAAGTTTTGGATTTTAATAGCATTTGCACTTATAAATCATGAAACAGGATTTTTCTTAGATTCTGCAAAATGTTTTCTTCATAATTAATTACTATAATTTAGACTAGTATAGCTCAGAATGTATGTACTCAAAAAAAAAAAATATTCCTATTTTTGCTAAAGTCATTAAATCACATAATCTTGCAGCATACACCTTAGGAATACACAGCAGATTTAATATCACAGACCTAAAATTTTTAACACAAATACTGCAGCACCAATGCTTTTTAGGTTATGAATAACAATGCCCAAAAGCATACAGTATATATGAAACACATAATACACATTTAAAACAAAATTTCATTTAGGAGAAAAATACTTATGTAGAGAATAGTTGATAAAAAAAAGGGGGATTCTTGGAAAATATAATACAATGAAGACAAAGTCAGGAAAAAGTTTTGAAAATTCAGGTAAAATTACAATGATATGCAAAAGTAATATTGTCTATAAATTTATAAAATGCTATTAAACACTTTTTATAAGAGGTATTTCAAATCTGATGCTCAGCATCTACACTTATTTGCAGCACATGCTCAGATGTATTTAAAAATGAAATGTTACATCATGCAAAAGTAGAAATGTTAAATCGTGATTAAGTATAATAAAGACAGTAAGTATGAAATATTCAAAAATTACTGTAAAGTTTATTATGCATGTATATTTGAATATAATTGTTTGATAATAGTAGTTTTAAAACATTTGGAAAATTATAAACAGCAATAATTAACAATTGCAGTAATTTTCAAGTCAAAGTTGTTAAAAATGGCCAGATTTATTATTATAGTCACCAGGAAGTCAATTCACAAAACAAAACAAATGAATTACATATTTGAAAACATAAAGAAAGAAATAATAAAGTAATTTTATATGCATTTTAATTATGAAACAAAAGAAAAAATAGAAACACAGAATTTATTATAAATTAAATAACAATTTGATTAGAAAACAATTTACATAAAAAAAATGTATCAAATATTACTATATAAACATAAACATAATATTTCACCGGAATTTTTACAAAATAGAAAACTTTAACAAAAATTAGCATAGAACTTTTTGTAGATGACAGTATATGGGAAAAACAAATTTGGGTTACCCACCCCATTCCTACTAAACAATATCCATATACAATTCACTAAAATAGAAATCTTTAAAAAATTAAAAATCTGGGCACTGAAACAATGCTTCTTGTTCTCCTACATTTATGTAGTATTATATTATCTAATGAAGTTTGCATTTTGTACATGAATACATACAGGAAAGAATATTTATGAACATGATGTCACAATAGTGGGAAGGTCACTTCTGTTGATCTAAAACATAAAAAGTAAGAGTAAAACACCTTAATAATATTTCTAAATAAGTAAATATGTGTATACAGCCACAAATATAATAATATTTTTACAAATCAAAGAAAAATATAAATCCTGAAATAACATCTGATTTAAAATCAGATAATATTTGACTAGATCTTATCAAACCTGTAACAACTGATACCTAGAAAAATAAGGCTGAACAACCCTGACTTTGGTAAATCATGCAAAATGAAGGATTGAGTACAGTCCAGGAATTATGCAATTTCAACCTTGTGGAAATATAGAACAGTCATTGAATGATTAGCACACATCCCCTGTCTAATCAAATTACATTTTGATCAACTCTGCTATTGTCAAGTTAATTGAAAGCCTACTCTAATCCAGTTTGATCTCTTCTCTAATAAAAGTTTGTGTAACTTTCAATGATTGTGTTAATGAATGCCAAGTTCTCGCCAAATTTACAAATAGCGCATCAAACTACAATTCCAGATATAACACCAAGCTCTGATTCTAAAGTAAAAGTGAGTATGGCTCATATATATATATATATATCTCCAACACCAGTAAATATTTCTCCACAAACAGGAACCTCTTCTGTACCAGGGAGGGTCAGAGATCAAAAGACCAAAATGCTGCTGTTGACAGTATTCTACAGGGTGGACGTTATCGCCATTCGTGACGTCACTGGTTTAGAAGGAGAAGTGCCAGTTTCTCCAAGTAGTATTCAGTTCTATGGGAAAACATAGACTGTGTTAGTAGTTGTTTTAATATAATTTGTAATTCTATCGTAAAAGTGAAGTTTAAGTGTAAATTTGTGTATTATAGATGTATATATATTAGTATTTTCATGTATATAAATTATAATTTTGATTAATTATTGTTTATAAATTGTGTTTTGTGAGCGCAAAAATGCTTGGTTGCTGCGCGGTTGCTTTGTGTTCAAATTATTATAAGAAGTCAATGGGATCTGTCAGTTTTCATAGATTTCCAAAAGATCCTACACTCCAAAAATTATGAATTGTGAAGTGGAAAAGAGAGGATAAAATAACCATTGCTAACGCAACTGTGTGTTCGAGTCACTTTTCTGATGAAGATTTTTGGGCTGAATTTTTGAATTTGAAGCCAGTTAAACAATTAAAACAAGGTGCCAATGGCACAAAAATCTCACATACCATTAATACCTCAGTTAAAATTAATGTTTTTAATATAGCAGAATAAAAAATACTTATGATTGACATGTTTCATTGATATGTAAAATAGGTGGTCCTCTAAGTAATCCAGAAAACAAAATTAATAAAATAAAATTGATTAATAAAATAAAAGTGGTTGCTTTGTGTTCAAATTATTATAAGAAGTCAATGGGATCTATCAGTTTTCATAGATTTCCAAAAGATCCTACACTCCAAAAATTATGGATCGTGAAGTGGAAAAGAGAGGATAAAATAACCATTGCTAACGCAACTGTCTGTTCGAGTCACTTTTCTGATGAAGGTTTTGAAGAAGATTTTCGGGCTGAATTTTTGAATTTGAAGCCGGTTAAACAATTAAAACAAGGAGCCAATGGCACAAAAATCTCACATACCATTAATACCTCAGTTAAAATTAATGTTTTTAATATAGCAGTATAAAAAATACTTATGATTGATATGTTTCATTGATATGTAAAATAGGTGGTCCTCTAAGTAATCCAAAAAACAAAATTAATAAAATAGACTTCATATGCAGTATCTAAAATATATAAAAATAATTCATATTTCTGATACTAGCAATTATGGAGTTTTCTTTCTTTTTTTGGAGGAGGGGGGGGGAGATATTAGCATTTTGTAAGCTAATTTACACAGTTTAGTTTATTGCAAAATGTATGTAAAGTTAATTTTAAATGCCTTAAGCATTTTATCTTGTTATTAATATACATAATCATAAAACACAATTCTTTACTAATCATAATATTGACATTATATTCACATCATCTCAAGTTATGGGGCATTTCGCTTTGATATGTAAAAAGCTTAGAATATAAAACTAAAATCATCAAAGTTGAAATATAATGCATAAAAAATTTATTTACAATAAAACTAAAAGCCAACGGCACATTTTTCAGAAGATATAAAAAAGTGGGAGAATGCTTTCTTAGAAATGCATGGCGCATATATATCAAAAGAGAAATGCATCATTAAGAACTTGCAGTCAAAGTTAGCAAACATTTCACCTTCTATATCACAAAAAGCCATTTTTTCACTAAAAGCCAAACTTTGCTTTTAGGAACCCGAACTTTCATTCGCATTAAACACTTAAATAAGACTTTCATGCAACAATTAGTAGAGAGAAAAAAGCAAAGAAAAGCTTCCAAATGGTGTAAAAGCAGTATCATGGCATAAAAATGGTATGTATTGATTTATTATTTATGATCCATGTGAACATTACTTTAAAATTTTAAAACTGTACGTAGTTTATATATTTAAAACTCTATAAAGTTTAATCAATTTTGCATGCTTAATATCTTTGTGAAAACTGATATATCCAGTGGCTTAGCCAAGAGTCATAATATTCTACTAGCTCACAAAGTGCATCATCTTTCTGTTGGGTAAATAAAATAAATCTACTGTCATTGACCATCCATTCAACTGTCAACTCCCCCCTTTTCCTAAGATCTGATCTAAACATTTTAATATAATATATAGTTATGTAACTACTAGATTGATGATATTTCATAGTCATCAATATATGTTATATGTATGTGGGATTTTTTGCGCAATTAGATATTTTTGAAATACATATTTATATTACATGTAAAAAGTATTATCAATGTTTAAGATAATGGATACTATATTTTTAAAAATCCGATTATTAGATATTTATTCATATCTGTATTAAAGCACTTGAAATGTAAGTTTTATATTTACTACACTTTTCACGATATATTTCAGCTTTTATTATAAATAATATATGTATTATAATATTTTAATGATAGCCCTATGCATGTATGAGTAGAATCATTTAATTTCATTCTTCTAAAATTTTATTACGAAAGATCTTATCTCCTTTTCGAATTATAAACGAGAACTTTCTAAACTTTATACACATATCTCTATGTCCCCTATTTTTGACTTCTAAGTCAGTAATGTCATGCTTCAAGTTGCTCTCCCGGTAGAAAAGCAACCCCCCTTTCTCTGACCTACCTCTTGTTTAAAGTACCTTGTTCTGGACTGCATCGTTCTACATGGATATGGAGACCAGTTAAACATTTAAATCTTAAGGAACTTCTATCTTTTCTTTTCTTTCTTCTTTTCGTCCTATTCATAATCTCCAGCCTAAACTCTAAACATGTATTGCAAAAATTTTTATTTCTTTACACATCCTGTATATAATTGTATATAACTATAAGTATATCTTTACAAATAGCATGAGAGAACAGTTATATATTTTGTTATTTCCACTTTACGAATGAATTTTCTTGAACAAGTTTTTTTTTTGCCATATCTGGCAGCACCATGACTAGCACTTTTGGTTTTTTCAAATTGCTCAATGATTGGCCATACAGCCAACAGCTCCTGTAATATAGTTAATAAATGTATAGATTTAAATAATGTCTTTTCAATATACTTACATACAAAATAGTATTGCTTATGTTTCCCCTAGTGAAATTACTGTTGCAAAATTTATTGTTATACATCACCTAACCATAATCAGGGATAAATTTTTACAATAGAGATAAACAAAAGATTGGAATCTGAAGATGTTCTTAAGAAAAAACTCGAAGATTCAAAAAAGCAAAAAATAAGTGATATGCCAAGACCCTGACTAAATCAGCTTTAATGGCCCACATAAATAGTGATTATTAATGGTATCATCATGATGTGATTTTTTTTCTTTTGTGTGAACTTAAAATTCATAATATATTTAAATTTAGGTAATAATAGGCCTGAAAATTTGAATTTTCACTTAGTAGCAGAGTGGACAGTAGGCGGTTTTAGTTTAGTGGCCACTCTATTAAGGATTTTTTTTTTGTAAAATTAATAAGTATATTTACATATATATATATATACATATGAGAGATGGCAATTTGGGCACAGTTTGTAACAGAGAAATGAACAGTTTGTAAATTTCTGGGCAGTTTTTTTTATTAAAACAGAATGGGAGGAGGGAGTGGTGGTCAGTTAGTAGTTTCATTTAATCGCCAAACTGCATTGTTTAATTGGCTTGTGGGAAATGGTGAGTGGTTATTGTTAAGTCGAGGTAATAATGAAAAGTTTCAAAATCTATAAAAACGTTGAAATGCCAAAAGTTAAAAAACTGTGATTATATTTTTATAGAAATATTTTCTTTCTCCTCAATTCTTGAAAAAATGGAATCATGGAAGGAAAAAAGTAAATACCCAAACAGCACAGATATCCAGAGCATATCTAAATTATATCCCATTGATCCAAAACACGTCCATGCATAAAAAGATACATCCAATAGATATCCATTAGTAACGTAATCTGAATCATCCAAAGTTTATATCTATATTATGTCTAAAAATTACATGTTCTGAATGATGAACAGAGTATTGGTCTATTTTTCATCCATGATGGATGTAATATGGATGTTATGGAAGATCTAGTCCACATTACATCCACCATGGATGAGAAATGGACCAATTCTACTTTTCTCATCTAATTTATGGCCTTAAATTACATGCTCTGGATGAACCAGATTTGACTTCCCTGTCACATCCATAGATGACATAATATGGAGGAAGTACTCATCCATGTTACATCCACCATGGATGAAAAATGGATCAATCCTGTGTTCAACAAAATCGAGCTTCGAAAATAAACACTGTGCAGCTTTTTACCCTTTACCTTGCCATTATGGGCATTGTGATTTGTTGTTGTTGAGACCCAGACCGTCCGACCTACCAGAAAGGTGTAAGGCAACTGTTTGGATGGCCGGGAAGTGCCACCCAATTTAGACCGGAACCCAGTGGGGGACCGTACCCTCCTTCCCCTACCACCAACCTCTCGGAAGGACTTACGGACCCACATGTTTAACGTGATCGTACTCCGCGTGAACACGTCGGCAGTTTTGGCAGTGGCTGGAATCGAACCCGGGCCTACCGAGTGCAACTCCAGCGCGCTAACCAATGGGGTACCGCGCCCGCATTGTGATTTGTGTCATAATTTTGTTTTTCAAGTTGAATCTGTTTGTTCTATATTTTGTATTCTAAAATTTACAGAATAACTATCAATGTCATGTTGAATCCCATACTTGATTTTTATAAGTTTAAACTGGTTAAAATCAAAATGATAATCAAGCTAGCAATTTTACTATACTGCTACTGAAATTTATTGTAACTTTCAGATTTTTTAAATATTTTACTATGTCTTAGTATAGGGGAAATATGAACTCATATTTTCATCATTACAGCTATGATACAATCGTCTGCAGTGAAGAAATTTGAATAATAACAAAGTAACTGCTATTACAGTACTTCTAAAAATGAAACTTAGGCTGATGAGAAGGAAATCACAAAGTATTTAGTATTAAAATTTTATGTAAAGTATGCAAAAAGTAGTTATCTAAGCATTAATTTCTACTAACTAGCCCTAATCCTTATATCGAAATCATAGAAAATAAAAATAACTTCCATTTATTTAATCTAAGAAAATAGAAAAATATTCACATAAAATTAAGTTATATTATTATTTTAACTTACAAAAGATAAGTCAAATGTCATATACTAGGTAAAGAAGTAGGTTTCCTTCAACACATATGAACACAGCATATTGCGGGTTCGATTCCAGTAGGATATCAAAAGAAATTAGTAGTAGCAAAATAAGGCCATGTTTATGCAAAATAAATCTACTATATTAAAAAAATTTAGCATATTTTTTTTAAGAACACACTAGAATGAATATAACATAAATAATCCAATAATATGGATGTATGAATCTGGATGATTCAGTTCACGTCCATTGCACATCCATTAAGCGTCTATATGGATATCCATTAGACGTCAGTCTGTATGTAATTTGGATGAGCAGTAGACGTAATATGAATGATCCAGTATACTTCTATCAGGGGCGGCATTTCAGCATTCCATTTGGGGGTGCGAGATTTGTATGTATGAAAATCTACAATATTCAATAAATAAAAGTTTGTTAACAGGGGGGGGATCACAAAATTGAATTGATGTTGAGAAAAATAATGTTGTTAACATAATTTTTGTACATAATTATGTTAACATAATTGTTGTTAACATAATTTTTCTAAATACAAATATCTATCTTTATTTACTTTTTATCGAAGTTTTAAACGCCGGTTCTTAGAATCTGGAAGAAGAGAAAATTTTGTTACAATATCATCATAATCCAGTCGTATATCTTGTTCTATAGCTAAAGCAGCTAAATATGAAAGTCTTTCTTGTCCCATTCTACTGCAAAAATAATTTTTCAGCCTCCTAAGACACTGAAAAGACCTTTCACAACTGGCTGAGCTGATTGGCACAGTCAAAAACAATTTAACTAATAATGTTATGACAGGAAACACATTTTTTTTTAAATTTCGCTCTTTAAAATAATCCAAGTGACTTTTAAAATTGGGATGGTCTATGTTTTCATTCTTCACCATTGAATAAAACAGTCGCAATTCACACAGCAATCCCTCTTTCTGGAAGTCATATATTTTGCATATGGTTGAAACATTTTTTTTTCCGACATCTGACCCGGATAATAGTAAACTAAGGGCAAACAAAACAGATATCTTGTCTCAATTTCATTAGATACTGAATCTACAATTTCATATTGAATATTGATTCTGTGATATCCTTTAACATCATCATGGGGATTTTTTTCACCGCCTCTGAATTCGCTTGGAATTATTTTACACCTTTTCAGTTTTGGTCCAAAATAAGAATTTTTTTCGCAAAGTTATGTCACAAAACTCCACACTAGATTGAAATATGTATCAGTACGAAAAGAACTAACCGTTTCAATAGTAGCTTTAGTCAAAGCTTTCACAGCCTGAAAATTAAGATCAGATGACTGAAAATGCTTTGAGAGTGTATTGCATTGATCAAAAACACTGTTCAATACAAACGAAATGAACAAACATTTGAACGATCTCATGCATGTTAAAAGGGCTTCGGCTCTTCCACCATGGAGAGAATCGTTTTCAAATAATTCTTCCAGTGTTAAAATCACGACTTCAAAATTATCAAGTAGTGCTTTTACGGCTTTAACTCTGGAAGATCACCTCGTATTACTTAGTGATTGTACAGTTGAAGAGCCTCAAAAAGTATCTGTTGATGAGCGAATCTTTTGAAAATAGCGTGTCTTTTATAGGATGTTTCTATGAAAGAATATAATGCATTGAGCTGCTGAAATGCATTTCTAGCGGAAGGAAGGGATGAGCATGCACTAACTACACATAAATTTAATCGGACACTTGAAAATTTTAAGTGAAAAGGATAACATCACTCCAATTTTTTCAAGTTGAAAAGGATTCGTTCCAGACGGAAGTGGGCACTTCACTGTGAAGGTTGGAACTTTTGAAGCTCCATAGTGTTGTTGTTGTGACCCAGACCGTCCGACCTACAAGCTCCATAGTGTGAGAAAACTGACCAGTGGACAGTCGATAAAAAAGGGAGAAGCCGATAGACGATGAGGAAAAATTTGGAGGCGCGACCGCACACCCTCGCTCCCCCTATTTGCCGCCCCTGACTTCTATTGCACATCCATTTTATATGCAGATAGCCATCTATTGGATATACATAGATGGTATCTGGAGTAACATCTGGATATCCATTAGACGTTAGTTAATACATGTTAATCAATGGATTTTGGATGTTTTGGGTGATCTAGATTACATCTATTGGATGTAATCAAGATGAAATCTGGATGTAGTGTGCTGTGTGGGTATCACTTAAAAATTGGTGGACACCTTCAATATGCATATTTGTAGAAATTATAGTGTTGATGTACCGATTATGTGTGAGTACAGTTGTTTAAACAAACTTGTTTAAAAGAAAAAAAATATTTGTTTTTAGATATTTGTTTATGAACCTATGACTTATGGAAAAGTACTAAAAAAATTCTTTTCACATATTTGGCCTTTCATTTATAAATATTTAGTATTTGCAGATCTACAAAGCTGGCATTCACCTGACATTTGAGCATTATAATGAAAATTAGACAACTATGCATAAAATAATTCTCTGCACAGAAACAAAATTAATAATTTTTCATTTGACTTCATGAAAAGCTTTGAAGCAGTTTTTGGCTCTATATAAACACAAGTTAACCATGCATTTTTCACATGTCACATAAGTGTAGCCTTGGCAGTTGGGAAATTTGCATGTTGTTCTTTTTCTTTCCATTCCGGCCAGTGATGCTGTGGATCCAACCTCACGTCTGCAGTAGGGAGGGAAGAGCCCTTATAATTTATTCTGCACATAAGCTTTGAATTTCAACTGGAGAGGGAGATTTAGCATAAATATGTCACGTTGCACATATGCAAAGCTGCATACTAAGGGGTTAAGAGAATATTTTTCTTCCAGCCGCTTATTTCATTTTCCCCATGTTAACCTGTGGAAATAGTTCCTAACCTCTAGTTCGTTCAGTTTTTAGAAATTTTTCTAGCTTTTTTTTTATTGAGCATAGGAAATGCTGAGAATAGGGAAGTTTATACTTTAAAAAAAAATAAATAGAAGTATTTCTAAGCTTTTTATAAAATGAATAAATTTTGATAAACTTAACAAATACTTTTAACTATTTTACCAATTTTTTAAAAACTCACAATAATTCAAATTTTGAAGCTTCGCCAATAATTTTTTTAGGACAATTAACACTTCAGTTTCTGTGAAGTGATCAGAATTGCATGACTAGTAATTTAATTTCATCTGGTAACTGGGTATTCAGTGAAATATATTTTGAAATGCGATTTTATTGCATAGTGTTTAGACTGAGTTTGGTGAAACATTTGTTGAGATATTATAACTGGTTAACAATTTCACAGTTATCAAATCCGATTTCTAGATAACTGGAAAATTAGTAAGCTGTAAATATTTTTCTAGAATGGGGTCCTTTGTTTCTATATTCAAATGACTGGTACCTGATTGACCAGGCATTTGGTGAACAATATCACACCATCTTGTACCAATATTATCAATTGGCAATAGTATTTATTCAATGGTCATATACCTCTTGGAAATATACCTCTGCTGTAGTGATTCCAAAAGGTAAGCATTTTATTTTGAACTGTCCCTTGCGAGTACTAATGCTGAGTACATTTTGTGTTTTTCATCTAGCATGATGCAAAGATAAGCCCAATGCACATCTAATTTTGCAAACTTTTCTCTATTTGCCAACTTGGCAAATAACTCATCAATAGTGAATAGTCGATATTTCTCTTTCCTGAGTTAAAGATTTACTTATAATTTCTAGTCTTCATATATACGAACTTCACCATTTCTCTTTACACTGGGACTATTGGTTTTCCCAAATCAGATTTAAGTACTTTTTCTATGATGTTCTCATTTTCCAGTCTTTTGAGTTTATTTTCAATCTTGCCTAACATCTTTGCTTAATTCTAATTCAACTTCTCTTCCCTTTCAACAAGATTGGGCTTGCCTATCGGGCAATGCCCAATGGGCCCCTGTGATAAGAGAGAATTCCAATCAAGATAGAAAGCATTCTGTTGTTGTTTCTTATGACCTCCTGTTTTCGATGGAGTCGATACAGGACCAGTGACGCAGGACAGAATGAAGAAAGACACAAGACAAGAGACCAAAGTTTATTACAAACAAGCATCATTGATGAAGGTCGGAGGGGATGCAGCTTCTCATTTTTATGTTCATTAGAAAGCATTCTAATGAACATGATCATCTAAACACAGTCTGAGAACATCCATGGGTTTCTGATTGGTCCAGTCCATGGAGTAAATAAGGACCAGTAATTTATTATGCAGTAACAGAAAGGTCCAGGCCATTGAACATTAAAAATTTTCAAGGCTGGCACATTGTTAAACAGCAAGCGAGGACTTGGGCTGGCCATCTAGCACTAGAGATTTTCAATGGCCATGTAGATCAATTTTTCAGCTGTTCTGAACCTTAGGCCGAACAAGGACTGTAGAGCACACTGCTGTACTGTCACCAGCTCGACTGAGATGTTTTCGTTGAAGGCATTAATTTTAAGTTTTTTAGAAACATGAGTTTTTAATAATGAACTAAATCAAATACTTTGTTTTTGAAGACATTCTCGACTTCTTGATCATCAGTGGCAAAGCGTTATAAAATAATTTGGAGATACATAATACCAATTTATCATATAAAATGTTTTAATTTTGTTTTCCACTTTTTACTTCATTTTTAAATAAATGTTTGTGTGGATCTTAAAATTTGTTTTTAATTTAAATTTACAAAAATAACTTACTTAAATAATTTCAGAGCCCACCATAAGAAAACATGTACTTTCCTATGGTGAGCTCTGAATGGGCTAGAATGCTAAAGTTCAAAATCCAAAGCAAATATATCATGAAACACAAAGGTTACCAAATTTAATCTCCTTCAGTTCTCAAATTATCCCTCAAATACATGCAATTTACTATTGTAGGCCCAGAACAGGCTGGACTGGTAAGGTTCAAAATATTGCTACAAAAGGATTAAAATATTGCTACAAAATATTGCTATATTATAAAGAATTAAAATATTGCTACAAAAGGCAATGATATGCCTAAGTTAAGCTTTCTAGTTACTTCAGTTCTAGAGTTATTCCCCAAAACATGTAACTTCCCATTACGGGCCAGAAAGGGCTGGACGGACCAGTAAGGTCAGACCCGGTTTAAGGCATGGGCGGCGTGGGCAATTGCCCATGGTGGCTGAATTAGGGGCGGCCATTTGGAAGTGAAATTAGGTGTAGTAAGAATGACTTTTGCGGGCGCATTAAAAAAAATTTTGAAATTAAACCAACTCTGTGCCATTTTAATGTAAATGAAATTGATGTAACTTTTTAGAATCGTCTTCTCTCCTTTAATTAGGTCTTTTTTGCAGTAATGTATAGTTCACCTGGAAAATACGTGCGCTCAAACACTTGGAGATTATTAGATTTTATACAGCTTACAGCTGGGTGAAGCCTGTAATCCCTAAGGGAGAATTTGTTTACACCAAAAACCGGCTACGAAAAAGCCTGAGGACTATTCTCACGATTTGCTCCTAGTTTCAAATTCAAATTGTAAACACATGGATGCTGTCTCTATCGCACTTCTAAAAGGTTGTAAATTTTGAAGGAGCAGAAAGAAAGGGTATTTGTATGTTATAAAATATGTCGACAGCCCCCCGGAGCGTCCCATAAGAATAGTTGTTCTTTTGGTCATTTGCCGAAGCTCATTTAGCTTGTCTGGAGGACAGCTGAAGCATTTTCCCACAGAGTATTCTGTACATTTTCCATTCAGATGCACAGTGGCTAGAAGTGTTCAGAGTATTGCATTATATCACTGCCGTGCTGTTTATATACCAGTCTTATTTCTTCTTTTGTTGAGAGTCTTCTAACTATTTAGGTAATTATTTTTCAATTACTTAAAGTATTTTCCTAAAATTTCTTAATTGACTGTCTTTTGCTGAATATAGATTTATTATTAGATCAAATATTTTGGTGAGTTTAGATTATGCAATTGACCACAGAATAATATTGATAAACAAAGAAATGTTTTCATTTTAAATACCAAAATAATACCTATATAATGCTTTTGCGGGCGCATCCAAAAAAATTTTTGAAATTAAACCAATTGACAATTTATTGTACGAGGAAGTAAAATGATCTTCATTTAATATTTTTTTCCAGTTTGATTTACATAAAAAAAGATACAAAAGGTTTTTGGGAAGTAAAATATTTCCTTATGAATATTTGCTTAAAAGTGTAAAAGTTGTTCTAAAATTGTTAGAGCTATTTTGCAAATTAATAAATTTATTCTATAGACACAATAGCTACGAATTTGACAAATTATTTTGATCATGCATATAAATTTCTGCCTAGATATACATTTAATAATCTGTATATATTATTTAATTTTTGTATAGTTGCAATTTTAGTTATAATTATAATGTAATACACTTTTTGGTAAAGTATTAAGTAAACAGTCTCAGAATTTGTAAAATGCACATTTGATATTGTGATTTTTTTTCTACCCACACAATTTATTATCCCTATCCCTCTGTATCCTTATCCCTCTGTTCACCTTTAGGCGTAGCCAATAATTCGACGATCGAATGGATGGAGCTAATAGAGCGGGTTTCCGTTTTCCAATATATCTTCTATAGAAAAGTAATGTAATATTTTAGCCAATGGGGGAAAGATGTATATAGAATATGTAATACAGAAAGTGTAAGTCTATGACCTTGTGTGCATGACCATTTTGTGATAAATTGTTTATGATAGCATTTTTAGAGAGTTGAATAATCTGAAGCAACTTATTCGTAGTCATATAACTGCCTTTAATACATTCAGTACGCCCCCTCCCCCATTTACTAACCAATTACATTTTTCATATAAGGGCCCTATTGGGAAAATCAATTCCTCTCACTTCCACCCAGTGGCGTAGAACTATTTAGAAAAATTTTGACACGTTTCAAAGTATATTTCCCATTAAATCACATATTTTAATGTTTTAGAAGCTCAAATCATCCAGCCTTCACCGTCTATAAGAAGCTATCTGAAAGATTGACGTTCTTTTTTCTCCAACAAATGTAATTTTTTTAATTTTTAATTTCCCTATTTTTATTACCCTACTCGAAAGTCATATTTTTAATTTCTAACCCCCCACCTTTTATTTAATGAATTTGGAAGCATTTCTTGTGTTTCTGTTAGGCTCTTGTATCTCTAAATTCTTTTCAGATGATTTCGTTTATTATTTCCAAAATTAAAAAAATATTGCGTTTTTTACTGCCTTGTCTTACAATGATTGCAAATATGACTTTTTTCCTCTTTTAATTTTATGGTGCGCTTTATCGTTTGACACAAAATAAAAATATTCTTAATTTTTAACCCCCCTCCCCCATTTTCTTCCTAATTGTTGTCCCATATTTTTCCTGCATTTGGATTAGGTTTTGTATTTTCTAACATTTTTTATATATTTTCATTCACTTATCACAAACTCAGGGACATTTTAAACATTACATTTCTATCGTCTTCACCCCCCAGTGAATCTATAATAATAAAAAGAAGAATCTGTCTGTTTGTTTATCCCCAATGCCTCGCGATACCCACCGCACTAAATTTTTTCACACAGTCGCATCTATACTTGAACTAATGCATCTCAATGGCCTTTTTTCAAAATTTTAATTAGATTTTTTAACAAATTTTTAAATTCCAAAATCAGATAATCTCCAGCTACTGATATGACCTAGCAGCTTTATTCGCGATTTAACAGTTACAGAACCTCCAGCCATCTATATGACTTAACAGCTACTCATACGATTTAATAGCTACTGTAATGATCTAATGCGAAGTTCATCTCTTAGAGGTTATAAATCTTTCATTCATTTATTTTTTGCATTACGGAGAAGGTGTATTTTCTGTTTGCTTTGCGGATAGCGTACGTGGTAATTTGAAGCCAGTTTAATATTTGAAGAAAATTGAGTAGTGTTATCTGTAAATGTGTTATTTACGTAGTGCAGATTTATTTACGTTCCGGTCAACATCGGGTAATTCGTTCCAGTGATACAAGAAAACAAACTTTAAATTTGTCAAGGTGTAAAATTTTCTTGTAATTTGGCTAGTATTCCATTATTTTGCATCTATGTGCTTGCCGTATTTGAATTAGATTTTAGAGAGGCTACAATGGACAGTCACAAACAGCTTCGAAATAGAATTCCAGGTTTTTATCTGCGAAATCAAAAACGCAATAAATTTAAATATTTTTATAATAAATTTAATATTTAAAGATTAGCTATTTAAATAAATTGCTGACAATAACAGGCAAAATTCGGACTTTACCCGTTATATTCTTAGCTTTTTAGGGATTGAAATGCTTTTTCTTCATCTTTCTCCTGTTCTAATTTATTCATGAGATCATTTTTTTTATTTGTTTATAATGTTTTACTGCTAAGATGTACAAATAATTCATAAAATTTATCCAATTACAAATTCAAATTTTATTAAAAATAATGATGAGGGCAACTTTAATGACACTACATAATGCAGTAAGTTACTTCTGACTCCTGATAAATTCAGAAAAATATAATCGGCGGTGGCTCAGTCCAAAAGTGTTGTACGTGAATGATATTTTGTAAGATAAAAATCCAATAATGTTCAATGAGTTTATTCGATGTTTTCAGACTCATTTGTTTCGTCTACAGGCTTTCAAAGCACGCAAATTACTCGAAAACTATTTATAGCTAGCTTGCGCTTTTAGTTTTCGCCCCGATTTCATTTGGAAACTCCGACCATAGACTCCATTTTAATATATTCAATTATTTTACCAATATGATTTGCGGTATAAAAATTAAACTCACTGACGAGATTTTACATTCTAGTTAATCTATAAACTTGCCTGATGGCACATAAATATGTACTTAAATACGTATATTTCCATCTACTCTGTTCAAACTTCACCAATCATTAAATATCTTTAGAATTTCCAAGTTCATTTAATTTTTTTTTTTTTTAAACAAAACAAAATATCTTGTGCTTATGTGCACCAATATTTCACATAAAGAGTAAGTAACTAAACAGAGCTGCAACAATCGTGGCATTTCAAATATTACAGCTTTCCCACCCATTGGGAAAACCCAGGTAAAAAGGCTAAAATATCGAAATTATAACCACTATACTTCAAAAATCAAGAAAGTGACCCAAAATCCAATTATATACACTTTAGGATTTTTAAAGAACAATAACTTTTTGCTTATTGTTAATAGCTATCACTTTTAGCTTTTAAGATATAAGCATTGCAAGCATGAAAAACTTCTTCCACTTTTCCTTCTTCCACTTCACAAGACGATTACTTGAAAACTATAAGAACCATTTTAAATATACATATAGATTTAGAAACTAAATTTTCTTATACATATTTCTGTTGCTTACTAATTATATCTATCTCTTATACTTTCGAGGATATTTCGAGTGAATGTATGAAACATGGAAAAAAAAACTTTTTTTATAGAGCTCTATCCAAAACCTAATACACTTGTAGGGCTTTTAAAGAGCTACAAATTCATGCTTATTGTTCAAAGCTAGATCTTTTGGTTTTTGAAATGAATCATCACAAACTTGAATATTAGAAAATTTTCAATCTTCTTCAGTTTGGCAATATGATTACTTGAGAACTATAAAAGCTTTTTTTAATAATAAATATTAATTTTGATATCAAATTTCCTAATACTTATTTTTGCCGTTTACTATTTATATCTATAGTTTATAGTTTAAAATAAAAATAAGAATAAAAAACACTCGCTCGGACAAATACTTTTTATGTTTTCTAGAAATAAAGTTCTAAATATTGAAATTATTTTTATAAGCGCCCATCATCTTTAGTAACGCTCCGTTTTCCCTCCATAGAAACCCCCAAACATAGTAAAAACGTAAAATAAAAACCTTGTATGCAAGTTCTAGAATATATTTCACAATAATATTAGCAGTGCATTAACTAACTTAAACAGAAATTTATATATATATATAGCATTATTGAACAAAACAAAACCATCATGTCTTTTCTCGTGAATAGAACGTGTTATATATATGAGAATGTCGTTAATAAATTTACCATATAAATACTCTTTTATTAACTTTATGATGCATAGTTTTTGATCCGTTTATTCGAAAAAAGTGCTATAGCACGAAAATGGTTCATGCTATCATTCTAAAGTAAGTTCCATTTCATTTCTAATGAAAACATGTTTGTTTATTTAACATTTTTGGATGCCGTTTTTTTTTATTTATAATTTAAAAGAAGTTTGAACATGTGTGACCTTCTAAATGCTCATTTTCCTTTCAAATTATAAATTTAATTCGCTTCACTCCATTCGTTCTAGAAATGTCTCTCTAGGCTCCTATACATACCCATACATACATTACACTCACATATGTACAGACATTCCTTTAAAAGTAATTGATTCAGGTTAAAGGATGTCCAAAACATATATTAATCCGTCGAAAATTCGAATTAAGAGTTTTCGAACCCATCATAATAGTTTCCCTATACATTATTTGTATGCAGGGAAATTACGAATAAAGTTCAAAATAATTCAGTTATGTATTATGAATTAATGCTGCATTATGTATGTATGTATGTAGAAAAACATGTATAGCATTACATTTTCTAAACCGCTAATTAGAGTTCTAAATTTAGATGAGAATAAAATTTGATAGATCATTGAAATAAAGTAATTTTGGTAAGGTGAGGGTGATCCTGTTTTAAGGGAATTAGTCCCTTCCTGATCTTGCCTATCTAAGATGCTTTGCTCTCACCATCTTTCTCGTGTGTAATCATGAAAAAAAGTCTAGTTCTTTTCCACACGCCTATGTGGCTTTCATCAACAATGAGAGAGAAACGGTATTCGTCGCTAAAGACAACATGCCTCCACTCGGACACTGTCCATGTTGACCGAGCTCAACACCAATCCAGACGGCTCTGTCTATGTTGATGGATCAGTGGTAGGCGCGTTAATGGGCGTTGACGACTCAACCCACTTTCTGCCAGTCGTTTCCGAATAATATACTATGATACAGAATGCACGGGATGGCAAATGCCTTCGAATGGCTGATAACGCTGCCATTGGTGTAGACGTGGCTCCTCTCCTGACTGCACGATCTTCTCGAGCAGTTGTCTGTATCGGGGGTTCTGGACCTCTGCGACTGTTACATAGGTCTTCTCTGATCCACTGTTTCCATCACTGAGGAACTATCATATCGCTGCAACCAAGATGGCGATTGATAGCCTGTTGGACCAAACAGTTTCCCTTGGGCAAATGATGCGACTTCTCTCTAAATCCGACAATTGTTTGTAGTGCTGTCGAGTACTTCTCAAAGGCATCTACTTCTCAAAGGCAAAGGTAAAGCAGAAAATCCAGTTCCAATTACCCATAAGTGAGAACATTGGCCGTTTTAAATGCTGCACGATACGTCGTTCTCATGCGCGTTGCATGAGCCCTATAACCGTCATTGGCGTTGACAGTTTGATTATTTGTGTAACTCTTAAAACGAAACATGCATGCCGAGTTTCGTGGATGTAGCTCAATTTTTTATGGGTGCATATATATAAAGGGTGTCTCCAAACTGTTTTGCCCACACACGAAAATATCCTTGAGCCGGCCCTGAGTAAGGTTAAAAATCCATAGAATCAAAATATACAACAAAAGGCAAGATATGATTAATTTCAGCTTGGGCTCAGAACAGGGTGATCGGTAAAGTTTAAAATCCTAAGAATTTAAATATTACCACGAAAGCAGGGCCTGCATAAGGCAAGCACTTGCTTGGGATATTTTATGTATCTAATTTCAGTCAGGGTTTTATCTATATTATGCTTACAGTAGCATACACAGAAATATTTTCTAAGGGCTTGAGTTGAGACCCAGACCGTCCGACCTACCAGAAAGGTGTAAGGTAACTGTATGGATATTTAATGATTTTTTAAAACTATTTTGACTAATAAAAAATTTAATATTCCAAGATAAAATTACTTTTACATAGTTTAATTTAGGAGTCAGTATCTGTATATTTTTACTAACGACTGCACAGCCCTGAGTGTTCACAATGATCAGTTTGTAAACATATTGCATAAAAAGAAGAATTGCTAATGACCATTATATATATAGAAACATAACATGTTGTTGAGACCCAGACCGTCCGACTCATCCAGAGAACATGAGCAACTAATTAGACGGCCGGTACCAGAAAGGTGTATGGTAACTGTTTGGATAGTCGGGAAGTGCCACCCAATTTAGACCGGAACCCAGTGGGGGAGGCATCCACAGGGACCGTACCCTCCTTCCCCTACCACCAACCTCTCGGAAGGACTTACGGACCCACATGTTTAACGTGATCGTACTCCGCATGAACACGGCGGCATTTGTGGCAGCATGCAAATCTAGCGCGCAAACCACGGGGATACCGCACCCGAGATGGCCAACAGCACGCGGTGTTCCGAGGTGGTCACCCACCAAGTACTAACCGCGCCCGATGCTGCTTGGCTTCGGTGATCTAACGAGAACCGGTGTTTTCAGCACGGTACGGCCGTTGGCCTTAAGGGCTTGAGTGTGTTTTTACTTTACATTTAGAGCTCTGAGGAAGGATTGGGGGAAGGAGGGAGGGGGCATGAGTAAGCAATTAGCATTTTGTATAACTTCAAATTAAATGTTTAATATTTTTATATTTTGCAGAAATATTTATGTTCCTTATAAAAAATATAAATATGAAATTTCTAACAATTTTTTTTTAATCTGTGAATGTATTGCTTTTAACAAATATCAGACAAGGAACAGGTTCTCCATCATATTCTTCGAAAATTAAAATGCATAATAAAACAAGTGGATATATGATACATTGCTATTTCTCCAACTTTCCTCACATTTTGACGTCTGTATGAAAAGAAAAACTTTAGTTTTAAATGTACCCTTTGGGAATGACACTTTCATGTTACCCAATAACTGAATAGTGCATATCAAAGTATTTTAATATACCTAATGTGGTTCTAAAAATTCTAATTTTTTTTTCATTATCAACACTTTCAGAAGCGTATAAATCTTAAAAAAAAATTCTGCATGTAAACAATATTTCTTCCATTTAACAAGGGAAGTAAAATAATTATGGGGATAACAGGAGTTACAAAAATATCCATTTTATATCTAATTTCTTTTCCTGCAACTCATAGTCTATTTTATAACATCAGAAAGTATTCTGATAGAGTCAAAATTCTGACTTTCTGATTTTGATCAATTTCCTCGTTTTGAGCATCCTTGAATACGAATTAACCATTTTTCAATGATGTCTGTCTGTGACAATATTTGTATACAACTCAACAAAATGAAATACAATTTGGTAATACTATTTCAATCAATGAAAATCAGAGGCCCATCCATTTTTGGGGTTAATGGAATAAAAGATGGCACTCAATTTTTCGAACATTTAAATTCGAAAATCAAAGAGACATAATTACGTATATTTAGTCACAAAAATTGATATTTAATTCAATTTTGATATTTGATCAAAAATTGATATTTGATTCATAATTTTCATTTAAAATCAAGTACAATAACTTATATAACATCTGCCATTTTCAAGTTATTTTGCGTTTTTGATCTGAAATGGGAAAAAATAAATAAAACACTCAATATTATCAAGTGTACATATAAATTATACCATTGTTTAGAATTTTGAAAAAAATATTGGAAAAAATGTTTCGCCATCCAGTGGCCTATTAATTTTATAAGACTTGGTCTTAACATCCAATTGTAAAAGATTTCTAATTTGAAAATCAAAAAGAATTTATAAAAATAATTATGTTAAAATTTGTTATAAAAATTATATGTACCCTTTCAGAAAATGATACTATTTACATGATGCATTTCCAAGGTATTGCAAGTTCTTGATCAAAAATAGAAAGAAAAACTTTCTATTTTAGAATTAATATGCTACTCACTTTTATTAACTGATTTGTAATTACGTTTAACCATAAGTAAATAGACAACATTATTTATTACTTATCATAAGCCATTCTCTAGGTAGGGAAAGTCAAGCATTGAATATTCTTTTTAAAATCGAATGGCCAAAATCGATATGGTACAAATATGTTTTGTTCTTGAGATATTGCACATTTTTTATTTTAAAAAAGCCTATTAAAATTTAATCCCATAGAAAGATCTATTCATTTGATAAACTTTTGAACCAACATTGACCAAAAATGATGATTCAGCAATTTTTATTTATTTCATTACATTGGTTAACCAAAAATTTAAAGAGAGGAACAGCCAAAAGACGGGCCTGCACGAAAGACAATGATATGCCTTAGTTTAGCTTTCTGGCTGCTTTGGTTTTCGAGTTATTTCCCAAAACATGCAACTTTCTATTATGGGCCTGAGAACAGACTAGACTAGTAAGGTTTAAAAAATCAAAATATACAACAAAAAGCAAGATATGCTTTATTTAAACTTTCTAACTTTTCAAGCCATACCCTAAAAACATGCACAGCACCTTGCTATTGCGGTCTCAAAGACGGGCTCCAATGGTAAGGTTCAGTATCCGTAGATTTAAAAAGTATATACCACCAAAGTCAGTGACATATTAAATTTGGACTTCTTAGCTGCTTCGGTTTTCGAGTTATTCCCCAAAACACGAGTACTGTTTGACAAATTTCGAGTTCCTTCAGCTTGCTGTCTCATACTTCAAAAACTATAGCATACCAAAACATAAAATTTGGCGCATTTGTAGAGAAATTTCAGGGAAACACTCTGAAATATACAGTTTTTTAATTTAACCTTTAGTTTAAGAAATATTTAATGATAAAATCAAAGACAGAATATTTGGGCTGCAAGTTTGCAAACTGGACATAGCAAGACCACGAATTTGCAGCATATACCTACATTGTTGAATTTTTGCAAAACGGAGCCCTTATTTTAAATTTTGATGTAGTTTATGAGTTACTCTACTTTTATGCACTTCTGAAGTGAATACATTTTCTTCTGTATGGTAGCATGCAGTCAAAAGGTAGCATTCAGTCATTATATTTAGTGTTTAACATTATGACTAATTTTGCATAACTCTCCATAGAATGTTTTGTTGGTGTCATTAAATTTCATAACACATTGCATATTTTGTGACCAATTGCAGTTACCAGTAGCATGCAGTGAATGATAAAATAGGTGAAGCTGCCTCATTCAGGGGCGGATCCAGAAAATTTTTTCGAGTGGGGCGCAAAGCTAGAAAGCTAATTCACACTTATTTTGCTAAATTTGTGATCGTGTTTTGGCATGCTCTTGAATGAACTCGCAAAACACTGAAAAGAAAAATCCGAACACATACATAGATATATATTTCAATATCATTTTTCATATTTTAATATTTTATTTCTATCGTTTTATATCTCATATATCTTTTAATAATATCTTTATTTTTCATATCTCAGCCATGAGTATTTATAAAATAAACTGAATTTCCTTTGTTGAAAATTAATTTTGGGGATGATCATTCATCAGAGCGAGTCCTGTTAACCGGTATTGGGTCATTTGAGATCTCAACCAAGTTTTAAGTTCTCGCAAAGTAAATAAACCTTGCTCTACTGTGACAATTGACACACGAAGTGTGGTCTTGTGCACTTTAATAAGGTGCGGGTAAATATCGCCATCTTCCTTCAATTTCTCCAATACGCCAAGCGAAAAAGACTTTCTGAAGTTTGGCCTCTGACAAAGGAGTTTTACTTCTGCAACAATTTATTGTAGGGTGTCTTGGTCTGAATCGTGTAGTTCCATGAGATGGCATGATGCTTTGATAATCCTTCTGAAGTAAGATTTTACATCCGTAGACTCTAATTTTTTAAATGATTTGGAACCATTTGGTGAGCGAAAATTTTCTCAAAATCGTAGGATATATTGACAAAAGAATGCAAACTGTCCACTTCCAGTGCACTGTTGATAAAGAGTCTTCCTCCATTAAATTATTAATTTGGTGCTGCTGTCTGCCAGCTAATCTTGGAATGGACGACCAATCTTGGAATGGATGAGTTCGACTCCCAATTCCCGCTTTCCTCCTCCATCACTAATTCAGTATAGAACTTCTTAAGAGTAGGTAGGTCTCTCCTTTAGCACCTTGACCGTTTGCTGAATTTTTACAGTGGATTTGTGTGCATCCAAGCTCTTCTTCTGTAGAAAGTATAGTTTAATGGTTTGATATTATAACCTCTGAATTACTCAACGAAAATATGGCCATTATGAGTTCATAGTGCAATATACCTTTGAGAAGATTTGCTTTAGCCACTGTTCTTATATCATGGCATTGTGTTAATTTCACTAAAGCTGTTGTGAAGGGTAAATAAATTTTTAACTGAAGAATTGAGTCATGGCACTAATCCCAGTGGGTTCAACAATGTTCGGCCAAGGAATAAACCCAAGTGGTATCTCAGTACAGCATAATTTTTTACATGGCATTGAAAAAAGAGATAATTTCTTCTACAGTTCTTAGTACATTCCTGTTGGAAGGCGCATCAAAGTAATCACTATAAATTGTCAAATTAAGATGATGATTTTTGCAACGACAGAGAGGCGTTCACAACTTCTCTTTTAATTTCCGTCACATTCTACACAGTTGCGAAACATTTACGGTTAATCTATTACAACCAGTCGCTATGCCAAAATTCAGATCTAGTTCCAGTTCTTTTATGAATTTAAGAATACTTTTCCCAAGAACAGAACTTCTAATTGCAAAGTCTTTCTAATATCTTAAATGTCTTCTTGAAGATCTATGAAACACACAAAACTTTCTTTTACAATGGCATTTGAGCAATACCGCACTGATGAACAGAGTTGTAACTTGGGAGATTCATCAGTGATTTTATTAAATATTATACTGTAATATTTTTTCCTGTACCTGTGTCAGAATCATTTTCAGAATCTCGACACAAATGCAAATTATCAACTCATTGCAAGTCATTTTAATGTTGCGTTTGTAGAAGATATTTCTAATTGATTTTATATAATATTGTCTCCACTGTCAATTCAAAAGCGAAGGACTTTGAGGATTCCTTGGTTCCTGGTAGGATCACAATTGGTGTCTAGCTCTGATGACTTCTCTGTGACATATTTTGGCGGCTAAATAACAGAATTGTTTTTATCATTGAATGCAGCCTTACCATGTTCTCGTCAACTTATTTTTATCAGAAAAAGCTCATCCGGTTCCGGTTATCTACATTTAGTAGAACGAACATTTTATAATTATATGAGATCGTCCTATTGTGTTATTCAGTGTTATTATTTTATTTTTTTTTTTTAAATTATTTTTCATGTGAATTTTAAATACTTTTTAAGTGGCTCTGTTACTAAACATTTTTCAGGCTCAGCATTGTATTTCCCAACATATCTTGTGCCCACAAACATGCAGAAATATTCCTGTTTTGACTGCAAAAACACAAGTCAATGTTATTTTTCGAAACGCACTGCTTGAACTTTCCTTTGTTTTTTACAACTACATTTTGGTTGATACATGAAGGATACGTGTAAGCTGAATCACTATTACAATGATATTTTAGCAAGTCCTATTTTATCAGCTCACTTGCTAAGATTATACTCCGTATGCATATACCGGCAAATGTAAAAAATTAAAACCATTATTGTTATTTGAATTACATATTTGATAAAAGCACATGTGCACACAAACAGTACATACAAAAGAAAAACAAAATTAATCAATACTGAATAGTGATTTACATACTTTTCAGAGTTTGATCGCGATGTCGAAACAGCATTACTAGCTAAAAGCACTACTACTAATTACGGAGAAAATATTCAAAATAATATCTGCTGAACATATAGCTTTAAGAATACACCGTTAATTGCGATTCTTTAAAAAGTACGAAAACCCAAAAATAATGTTATTATTGAGCTGAGCATAACAAAGCTCTTTAGGATCCTCCCAAATGTCATCTTTGTCATCGTTTTTCTCAAGAACGCCTGGCTCAAGAAAGCTCAATATAATTGCACAGTGGTCATAACTAAAATTTTGCACAGGGGCGCAACTAACGTGGACTAGGTTTTTAGCTATGGAAATTGAAAATAGTATTAAAAAAGTAGAAAATAGTGTGAAAAGTATGAAAAGTAAAATAATTTTTCTCAAAAACGACTTTAATGATTGGGATGAAATTTTCTTTGAAGTTAGTTCATATAAATACAAATGAAACCATATCATGTGAAAAGTCTTGCTCCCACCCCCTTCAACCAGGTCTCACAGTCTCCGATGCAGCCACAGAGACAAATCCTTAAACTAGTTCCCCTTAAAATTCTCTCTAATTTGATGCCTCTATTTCTGATTTTGGTTAAAAATTGTATCTGTTCCATGGTTTTCCATTATTTTCGTACGTTGTGCATTGCATATTCTCACATTCTATTGCATATTCTCGCATATGCAATCAACGTCCACCTAAGTCAAGACATAACTCTAGAACAGTGTATTGTATCATATGCAATCTCGCATATGCAACTCTCCGAAGTCAAGACATAACCCAAGATTAGTGTGTTGTAGAAATTGACAAACCCCAATTTTCCCTTGGCTTATGTTGCGATGTCTCGAGTTCACACGTTGAGGAATTATTGATCAAGGCATTCCATGAATCATGACTGCTTGGTATCAACGATCCATTAAAAAGTTCTCTTTCCAATTAAAAAGGTCGATTGTAAGATAGACATTCTTATCGCACTCAAAAGATCAGAATCTGCAATGTATGCAGGTTTCAGTACTCTATAGTCCATGAGTTTCAGTTTAATGTTCATGGTAATTTCCTTTTTGTTTATTAAACTCCGAAAACCTTCTACTTTCCTACTGTATTTAACTTTTGGTACATAGTTCGTCCCGGTTACAAAATACCGAAAAATAAGGCATAATACAATAAAATGTAATAAAATTTAATAAAATTTTAATAAAATAATTGCTCAACTCAATTAGCTATTACCGCTCTGAAAGCGCACCTTTGAAAATCTTTGACTCGAGGAAAGTCTTGCCCAGTATTTCTTTCAGGGCTTATTGGCCGGGAAGGAGGTGAATGAAAATGTATGGGGGGGGGGCAAGTTTTCTATTTGCCCAGTATACATATATTTATGTGCTGTGTCACATAAATAAAAACTAGGTTAATATAAAATGTTGCCGGGGGGGGGGGGGGGGGAATACTTGTCTCCGGGGGATTTCGTTTCCCGGAGGTATGCTTGAATGAAACACTGGACTCTATGTTTTTTTTAATTTCTAGATACTTTCTTGAGTTCAGCTTATATTTTCTACTTTAAATTATGTTGTCGGATTTTTTTTAGCATATTTCATTCCTGTATTTTTTTAAATTTAATTCCTATATTTTTATTTTTCAAATAATTTTATATTTTGATTTTTTTCCTGCCTTGAAATCCTATTCTCGGGGAAGGCGCGCACCCCATGCGCCCTCCCCCTGGATCCGCCCTTGGCCTCATTCAGGTGTGTCTATGGTTATAGATATTTTGTTTGGGAGCTATTTGGTAGACACATTTGGTAACAATGTTTATAACAGTGAGTGTTTTTGTGGAGAAGTTTTAAAGGAAAGCTGACCTTTATTTTTTCTTTATTTTAAATCAGGATGCCCCATGAAGAAGATCTTTTCAGGAAAGAAAAAAATTATATGGCTTGCGAATCTACTAAATAAATATTTCTTCATAAAAGAAAATTTGATCTCTTTTAAAATTAACAATTGTCAATAGTTAACCACAATAAAATATGCACTCCTAAAATGAAATATAATAAGTAACAACTATCAATAGTTAAGCACTATAAATAATGCAATGGTAATGAAATTAACATTATTTAAATATGACATATTGTATTTATATTATTTCCTGTGATCTGTATAACTTTTTTCTTTTTAGATTTGAGTGGTCAGATTTACAATAAAATAATTAAAAAAATTGCTTTAACAGTAAATTGAGCATGATAGGTTCCAAATACAGTCAGTGAAATTGAAATTTCAGTACCATGAAGTGTGGTTCACACTGAAATGGACTCTAGACTGATTAGATAGTAAATAAGATATGATAAAAATTTTCAGACCATAAAGAAACATTTATTATGCAAAAATTGTTTATATAGCCATATTAGTGTGGAATGACTCCCTTTTTGATCCCCCTGACCCCCCCTCCCCCAAAATTTTTTAAATATACCAGCACACACACACAAACCTATGTTTCATAATACTTATAAAATCATGATGATAATAATGAACTCATATTTTTATGTAACAAATTATGAAAAGTATTTAAGTGAGATATCATCAGATGTTGCAATCAGGTGAACATACAATATATTCTGATAACTGAAATGATGTATGAAAATATATCTAGCTAAATTTTAAGTAGAAATGCATACATAATAATTTCTATAATCTAGTGAAAATAATAGTTTCAAAGATGATATGAAATATTATTCATACTATAGACCAATGGTTTTGAAATGCAGTTAAATCAAGGGGTAAACACTGAATATACGAAACTCATATGGAAATTAGTTTTTCTTTATTTGTTTCATATGCAAGTTACTTTCATAGAAGTTAAAACTTGATAGTTGCCTATCTATAATTTGTATTCAATATTAAAAGGCAATCAAAACTAAAATATTAAATAATTCTAACATGTGGTTTATACAAACACATCAATTTCATGAAAATATCTAGTTAAATGTGTTTAAAATTCACAACGTAATTTTAAAATGCTAAAAATCAGAATCATGTACCATTGTCATGTTTTTTGCTGCACCCATAATATTTTATTAAATACCACTGATTTATAGAGAATATTTCCTGGATAGGTAACACATCTATAAAGAGCATATTTTCAAATAATTACTGCTTATACATAATTTTATTAAATAATTGGAAAAATAAAAATTACTTAAAAGACAGAGTTATCACCAAAAAAGCATAATAAAATAGTTTTATAACATACATGTAAAAAGTGTAAAGCATAGACCTGCTTTTATATTAAAAATGATTAATTCTGCTTTTAAGAATTAAAATAGACCACATTAAAAATTTTGGAAATGTTTAAAACTTTATGTTAATCTATAAAAAGACGCCTTTCTGACATTTAGGGGTAACTGTAAGTAAAGAATAGTGTACTAACTTTTACTCTATTTTCTTTAATTTTAGAATTTTGCAATTCAGCGTTCCAGAGGAAATCATTTGACGGGTCAGATCCAGCATCTTTTGCCCACCTATAGCAAAGTAAATTGGGATAAACATAATGGAGCTTTTCGACAGAGACCTTTTCAGATAATTTTAATATAATGAAGTTTTACCAATTATATTTGTATTTTAGAAACCGCAAAATAAATATCTTTTTCTATTATTATATAAATGGACATTAATGACTCTACAAGAGCATATTTGTGAGTTGAAGATTCCATAAAATAGACAAATGGAAGTTATATATTGATGAAAATAAAACATCCCATGATTAACATATGTAAATATTCTATCTTTACTCAGTGTGTTAAGACGATAGAATACTGATGTTAAAAATAAGACATCAAAATTTAAATGTAAAAAAAATTAATATCTTGCATAGAAACAGTGCAGATAAGACAAAGTCCCTAAATTAAAAACTTACTTTTGAACAGTAACTGGTTAAAATAGAAGAAATATTTATTTCCAGGAACTATGACATAATAATAAGATTAGGATAGCAGTCTCTCTATATATATATTATTTTAACCATTTCTGCTGGCCTGCAACCCATTGTTTAAGATGTATTGAGTCATGCAATCTTTTTGAAACACCCTGCATACAATGTTTCTTTCAAGGCTTTTTTTTTCGGGGGGGGGGGGGGGGAGGAGGGTTGTGAATGAAACTTTAGGACAGCAAGTTTTCTATTTGCTGTATATAAATATATAATTATATACAGGGTGGCCATAATTAAGGTAGAGGTGTTTAGAGCCAAATAGTGAAAAAACTGTTGGGCCAAAATCAGCCAAATGTGCGGTAAATACTATTTAGACCATGGGGTTTTGATTTTTAAAAGAAAATAATAGTTTGAATTTTGGCCACCGCAGCCAAAGTGGCACTGTTAGGTCCATTTTTGGAGTAAAATAGGCATAAAAAGTTCCATCAATGCTCAGAGGTATCAAACAATGCTGCTGAACTTTGTTATTCCATAATTTCAACAACATGGATGTCTTGAATCTACGATATTTATGCAGGATGGAGCACTCCCTCATATTGGATTGCGCATACAGGAAGTCCTACGACAGCAATTTATCAACAACCAAATAATTAGTTGAGTGTTTTCTATGATGTGGCTAGCCCATTCGCCTGATCTGACCCTTGTGACTTTTGGTTGTGGGGTCATGTAAAGTGCTTGGTATACCAAGGGAATGTGGATAATTTAGCCACTTTGAAGGACTGAATAACATTGCACGTCAAGCAAATTAATGGAGATCTGCTGTATTCTGCAGTAGAGAATGCTGTTCAGAAAATGCAGTTTTTGGAACATATGCAAGGAAAACATATTGAATCGTACATGTAAATCATGCCAATATAAAAATTAATGTCATACATATGTAAATGTAAGATGCAGTAAATATAAAATGTACTAAATACGTATAAAATGTAAATGTGATGTCCTTTTCAAAATGCATGTAAAATGTTAACTTTCTGTAATTCCTATGCCTATTTTACTCCAAAAATGGACCTTACATCACCACTTAGGCCCACGGTGGCAAAAATCCGAACAATTTTCTTTTAAAAATCAAAACCCCATCACCCCCATTGGTGTCTTAGGGCTTATTTTTTATTATTACGTATTTTAATACTTTGCAGATACTATAAATACTATGGTCTAGATAGTGTATTTACTGCAAATTTGGTTGAATTTGGCCCAACAGTTTTCTCACTATTGGGCTCTAAACACCTCTACTTTATTTATGGCTACCCTGTATATGTATATAAATATTGCAATTTAGACTACATACAGCCTACATTTATTATACTACATTATACTATATTAACATTTAGTTGGGCAACATAAAATGTCTCCGGGGGGGAGGTGGGGCGATGTATGCCTGAAAGAAACACTGTCTGTATATTCCAATTAAAGTCAAATAAAAGTATGTAAAAAACATTTAATTACAGTTTTCAACATTAAATATTGACATAAATGCCTTTTTTTATATAAGCACCAGTAAATTCAGCTTTGATTTTCGCAACTGGTTCGTTTATCTTTCCAATGCAATCTTCCCAATACAATTGACCATTCGAATAATTTTCCTAAGGAAGTGGGACTCTCCTAGACCAGATATCTTCAACCTATTAGAGATACTTTGCCTTCAACTTTCGGGATTATGTTCCAGAAATTGATTGTGCCCGGAGGCTATCCTCTCTCACACTTAGTTGGCAAAATTGTGAAAAACATTCTAAACTGTTAGCATTTCTTTTCAAACAGTGGGAGACTTGTCAATCATAGTTCTATGAAAGGGAAATAACATTTTTGAACTAACATTCCCTCCCCCATCGACTGTGAGTGCTGACAAGAAATTTTTAGTTTTGGTCTGATAAGAGTATCGTTATCATTATCTGCAGTTTTAAACATTGTAGTGTGTTAATTTTGTATTTTATGTTCAATTTTAATATATGTTTTTTCATTCTTATGTTTTTCCTTGTGTAATTTGGCCATTAATGATAAGCAGATTTTGTTCACAATTTTTGGCTGGATATAAAAAGCCAATATATCCTTCCTTTTCTTATTATATACCTCTGATGAAGGACATTTTATGTCTGAAAGCGCTCAGGTTTGTAATATATTTTTAATGCCTTTTAGTGTGATCAAACAAAGCCTTTTATTCTAAAGTGTTTTATATTTAAATTTTTCTAATTAAATTATTAAACATAGCAATTCAAAAATGGAAAAAAAAAAAAAATCAATACTGCTTTGCTTTTGTATGCACTGAGAAACTTTATGAAATTAATGGTTTTATTTGTTTTATGGTAATATATTGAATTAAAGATAAGGAAAACTTTGCCTCTGGTTATATTAAGCATATTTTTAAACATGTAAAATGTGGGGAAAAAAACAAAACAGGCAAACGCAGAATTTTGAAAAGTCAGGTATCAATGGACTTATATGGAGATTGACAGTTTTCATTTAGCCAATGGGGAGGCAATGTGTTTATTCATCCACTAAGAGAGGGGGAGTGTGAGTGCTACCATTCTTATTCTTCACACTACTGATTGCAAATAAAGAGATGAATGCTGAATTATTTTTTAATTAAAAATCTGCAATTGAACTTGTAAGTTTAAGTATTAAGTACTCTACCATATTAAAAAAACTACTGAACATTAACTGGTTATCCATAAATAACTATCTATTGGTATCTATCCAATATAGTAACTCATAGTTGTTGTTAATTAAAAGGTAAACTTCTTAAAAAAATTTAAAAACAGTGCATAAAAATGTATATTAAGCTACAGCAAACTTACTTAATTTGAGAGTAAATGTATATTGCTTAAATTTTACATTAAAAACAAAATCTATATTGGCAGTGTCAACAAAATCTGTATATCGCAAATATTATTATATTATTAATATTGATAATTAAAGATAAACCAATATTAGATAGATTATTAGAACTATACCAATATTAGATATTTAACCTTCACATTTTAGCTCAAAGAGTCCACTACTTCTACTTCAGATTGGCAGAATAACTGAAAATTCCACCCCTACTTGTGAGACCCCTCACTTTGTCTTTTGTGTGAAACCTGTTCTCCCTTCTATTACCCATCTAAAGCAGATTTTAAAATTCTTACAATAGGAGTGCCCAAAGCATTTCAATGGAAAACAATAGATATGTGTCTCCATGTCTAAAACAAGGGGATAAAAACACTGGTACAACCTTCGTACCAGAGCCACTAGCAGAGAATAGCTTTCAAGTGGTACAAGTGTTGTATGTACTACTGTAGTTTGGTTAACTTTATTACTGGAAAGGACAGGCTGCTGGGCCAAACTCATATGAAAACCAGGGATGCAAATTTTTCACTGCATTGATATGCATACACACATAGGCTTCACTTCAGAAGTTTTACACTGTAAAAAAATAGCTTTTGATTTTTGAACTGAAATTGAAAAGTTAGAAAAAACTAGTTGTTTCCTTGTAAGACAGATCTTTCTGAATTAAGAAACCTCATAACAAGAGGTTTCTTAGAGTAGCAACATATTCTACCAATAGAAGACCGACCACATTCTGCCCATCTACCATTTCCTGTGAGCTATAAAGCCACTTGTGGCCAAACAGCTCTCTTTCAAACTATCAGATCCATAGGAGCTACATCAAAGCAGCTCTAGTTTACTTAAAAGAAACAATAGAATGCAAAAAAAAAAATCCAATACAGTTCAAATAAAGAGTTGCAAGCTTTGACTAAAGCAAATTTTCTTGTTAAATACAAAATTTAACAAGAAAGTTTTGTACTTCCAAGTGCACAGCTGAATTTATTTATCCTACAAGATACTGAGTGCCTATTTTTTACTGTAATGTTATCCAGAGGTTTCAAACATGTACTGCCTAATAAATATAAATTGAGAATGTAAGCCACTTCATTAATGATTCTTGTCTGTATCTTGGGTTCATACAACAGAAATCCCTAAAAATTAAAATCAAAAATATTATGGCAAAATCAAAGCTAGTGGTTGCCTTGAAAGTTTAGGAGACAGACTGTGAAGTCAAATAAGGGCATAGGAACTGCAATCTGATGTCTTAGGGCTTATTTTTTTATTATTATGTATCTTAATACTTTGCAGATACTATAAATACTATTGCAGGTAAAAGCTCAAAATAATCGGGCAAATTTGACAAAGTCCTCCCTTGAATTTTAAAGAAAATGTTCTATACTTTATTTTATTATTTTTTACTACATTTTTATTTTTGATGTAGTATGCACCTGTACTAATTAGACTAGTTAAATTAGAATAAAAAATTCTTACAGCTCATATATCTGTTCTTACATTTTATAAAAAGTAATGGACAATGTAGACTACTTGTATAAAAGTTTATATTTGTTTTTGGAACTATCTATATTTTAATTCAGAGCATCAGCCTTTCATAACCTTATAATAATCAGGATCATATTTAATGAAAGAAATCAGAAACATGGGGATGCTATCACAGACATCAGAGTATTAATGACTACTAGTTGTTAAACACCCCATATGAGAGGGTGAAAAAAGTTCTGTGAAAGATTCCCTCCCATCAGCTTACTTGTAGACCTTGTTATCAGGGACGTAAGTACCGGGGGGGGGGGGGGGGGGGTCACACACACCCTGACTCAAAAAAGTCGGAAAATTTGGCAATCACTCTGAAAAAAAAATCGGAATAAGTGTGAGTCTTGTTCACCATAAATTTCAAAAACTTATATTTTACTTTAATTTTCTAAATGTTCACTACAAAATCACCGATTCTCTTGTGAAACAAAATCCTTGAAGTCCATGTTGAAGTCCATGTTGAAGTAAAGCCATCTGATGAACGTCGAGCAAATGATTTCTTTGCGGTGTCATAAATCTCATTTAAATACATTTGAGCCACCTGGAAGGGCGATGAAAACGAGGTCGGTCCAGGAAGTCCCCAATCTTTTTCGGCCTTTTACTTGAGGAAATTTGGAGAAGCAGACCTTGCACGCCGGAGGGTGCAGATCATTTGTAGTACCCATATGTGGGGACAAAACCATGCAAGAGCAATTAGGTTTGGTAAGAGTTCTTCGGAAAAAATCTATTTTCTTCGCTATGCAATCGGCAAAACAGCAGGAGAAAAATACTGAAACACATTGTCCAGGGATTTGGAAAGTAAACCCAGTATGTATTCCCTTAAAAGTGTCTTTAATTGGGCAAGTAATTTATGACCCTCAAAAAATGTGAATGCATTTTCTGTAGAATGTTGAAAAGCATGGAATCTTCATTCAGCCCAGATTGCTTCAATTTTTCGCAGAGCTGGGTTGTGACCGCGTAAAGTAAGGTAGTATTTTTAAATTATTTAAAGGTATGCATAAGAATTGTTTATATACCTTTCTCATAATAATTATTATTTATTTTTATTCCTTTTTTAAATTTTGTTATAAAATTTTTGTGCTTTTAAAGGTATCATTTAACAATTCATACGTCATTTAAATAAATTTTCTGCGATAAAATAAAATCACAAATTGTGAATGAAACACTAAACTATACAAAAAGATCAGTAGTGGTTCCAATACGGGTCAGAACGGGCTGAAAATTTAGATTTTTTGCCTGTCTGGTACGACTGTACCAGTGCTTAAACCCTGCCCAAAGACCATTGAGTCTCGGCTTGATCCAGCCCGAAATAATTTATATTCATATATGTTAAAAACATGAATGTGTTGAAGACCCAGACCGTCCGACTCATCCTGAGGACTTGATCAACTATTTGTACAGCCGGGAAAGGGGGAAATTTTTTTACGAAGAATTGAGGTAATTTTTTTTTAAACATTTATCTATATATAGGTGAAATAAAGACAATTATTTCATGTATGCAATTAAAATTCATTTGAAAATTTTTTTTAAATTAAATATGTTCGGCCTAGCGAAATAAATATATTCAGCCCCAGAAAAATTTTCAAAATATGTTCGACCTTTTTTAAAAGCAAAGTTCGAGCCCGGCTCGAAACAGCGTTATAAAATTTCGGCACGGTCCAAGTCGAAATGATTTCACCTGAATAACATTTTTCTATGTAGATATTATATCTTTTTTGACAATTTTAAAATAATTTTAAATAATTAAATAGAAAAATGAGAGTCATTTTTTTAAAATGGTTCAAAATATTAAGACATCGAAATTAGAACCACTTTTTCAAATTTTTTAAGTTATTAAAATATCAAAATTAGGACCACATTTACAAAATATTAAAATATCGAAATTGTTGCCACTATATTTCAAAAACTAGGAACCTATCCAAAATCCAATTGTACACTCCTATATGGTTTTTAAAGGGCTACAAATTACCTAATATTGTTCATAGCTACCACTTTTCGTTTTCGAGAAATAAGCATTTATAAACTTAAAAAACAGGAAAATTTGAATCTTTTTAAACTTGATAAGACGATTTCTCAAAAATTGCATTAGATCTATAAGAACCTATTACTAAGCTAGAACTTGAATTTCCTAATAAACATTCTTATCGCTTATGGTTTATCTTGCATAATTTAGAAAATAGTTCGAGTGAAAGCAAGGAGACTAAAATTCTCTCCGGCAAAAACTTATTAGTTTTTCGAAAAAAAAATGCCAATATACGAAAATATTGAAATTATCTCTATATATATACATAAAAGGTACTATATTTCCAACAAAATAAGTAAAAGTTGGTGATATTTTTATCTGTTAGGTTCGGAGATATAAGCGCTCAAAGTGTTTATATTTTTCGTAACGCCCCGATGTCTGCCAGAGACTCCCCAACCATACATGTTATTCATATTAAAATCTATAAAATCTATGCAATTTGTCCTTTCATACTGTGATTATTTTTCGGGAGAATATTATATATCAAATTGATGAGGGCGAAAAAACTGAATGCTTTTTATTTTTGATTGTTTTTCTTTATGATGATGTATTTCCTTTTTTAAGTTGAAAGAAAAATAATTTGTCTAAACATATGTAAGTGTAAAAATGGGTTTAATATATTAATACATATTTGCAACTAATTATTTAAACCAATTCATTAAATAAAAAAGTTAGGCTTCGTAACCCTGAAAGATGCTATGAATGTATAAAATGCAGAACTCGGGAGAAAAAAATTCTAGAGATGATAGCAATAAATTATTTCTACAAATATAAGTATTGAATAACATTGTGTTTGACTAATGGGTGCATATGCGGCAAAAATTAAAATTGGAAAAATTGGAAGTTTGATTAATTAACTTAAAATGTTATTAATTTTATAACTTAAATAAAGTTACTCTTAAATTGTAGTAAATTTTTAAGTTATAAATACTAACAGAAACCACCAAAGAGAGGCGTTCCAAAACATAGGATAGTCCCATTGCAGATTCCGACATAGATGCTAAAGTTATCCTAGTTTGGGGAACGTCCCCTTTAGGTGGGTTCTGCAACCATTAACGCTTGGTTTTGGTCATAGTCCACAGATAAATTGTGTAGTATGGCCTCAATTTTTGTGAAATTTAATGCCGACTGCGTGATAAGACTGAATTTATCTGTCTCTATAAAAGTTCACAAATTTGTAGAATATAGCAAGTTTTCGTGTTGCCATTCTGCATTAGGTATTACTTGCAGAGAACTAAAAAGTGCAAAAGCGATCTACAGATTTTGAATGGGGATGCAATCCTTATAGAATATAATTGGTTGATATATTACCAGAAAAAATGAACGATATTTACATGTTTGTATTTAAACTATTTGTGATTAAGGAATTTCAAGTATTTGCAATTACATATTTAAATGCGGATCATATAAAATTCATATGAAATTTTATATCTTCTGCTTTCAAATAAAAATGTTTTATTAATTCCATCATATAAATCAAATGCATGGTAATATGCATGTAGAAAGTTGAATAAATATTAGAATAGTGTCGAAAATCAATTTAGTTTTATTCCAGCTCGGATAGTCTTGACATGTTGCGTGTATTAGGTTCTTTTTTGACTATCTGATCAGTAAAACAAATAAAGCACAATTTCCATTATAAAATCCGTCACGAAGGATAACCTTCTCTTAGCAGCAGGACTCTGTTATGCTATCTTTGCCTTATAAAATCTTTTTCATCTCCTTCCCCCCAAAATGCTCTATATAATCTTTTTAAGTAATCTATTGTAGTACAAATTGCGATGAAATTTATTTATAAAAATGTTTAATTCCGAAAGAAAGTATTATTTTACAGGTTTTATTTCTACCGTATTTAAATTTCAATGTACTTTTTCAAAATTAATAAATTTTCTTAATTTTTAAAGTTAAGGTGTTTCCCTTTCTTAAATTACTGTAATTAAACATTTTTAGTACAGTAATTATTATATTAGAAAATTTTCTCCCGTCAATATCACCACAGAAAGAGCACTTGTGCTTTGCAGTTTTTTAAAAGTTTCTTTTATTGAATATACGATTTAAAATCTATTAAATTCTACAAATTTTTACTAGAAAGTTAAATTTATATAAAGTTAATTTCAAGGGTTTTCAAATACAAAAAGTAAAAGAAAAAAAACAGGATTATGCCAGATAAGCTTTAAAAAAAAATGCCTTTCCAGAGAAATTTCTAAAAGAAAGTAGATAACATTTTAGGTTACATGCTTGTCTTATAATACTATATAATGACTAGTACCAAAATATATTGTAACAAAATTGAACATAAACGGTTTTAGTGATATGGAGCAAACATAAACGGTTTTAGTGATATGGAGCATTAAGTCATGCAAGTTTTTCTTTAAAATGCATTCTTCTATACTGTAAAGGCAACCAATTCATTGGTTTTCCTGTTGGTAGCCGAGACTATTGTTTGATAATTCCATTATAGTAAGACTAATCTAGACGAAAATAGAATTCAGCTTCTATTGCAAATAACAGTAATAGTCTACTGTGCGGTCGCACATGCTACACAGGCGTAATATGCTCTTTATAAACACCTAAATGATTCATTGCGATGTCGGTTTGCATATGTGGGCGCGCATTTAATCTGCATGTGCAAATCGTACGCCTTAAATAAGCTCTTAAACACGCTTTTTCTCGTTGCGCTGCGACACTTTTAGGATTGAACAAAAAGCAAGGAGGTAAAAATCGGGATTATGGTTGTAGTTATCCCGTTTAAATGATTTTTTCACAATGCTTTTAATGGCAAATAATTGTATTTTGAAAAATATAAATAATATCTTTAAAACTGAAGAAATAAAAAAACTTCTCAATTTAAATCACTTTATATCTTTTGTCCGCTGCACTTTCATGAAATAAATGCCAAAAAGTAAAATTAGATAATTAAATACTATCTCCGAATATTTTCGTGCTATAGAAGATATTTATCGAGCGAATTCTTATAAAAATAAAATAATTGCTCATTTAAAAAAATCAAAATGATATCTATAAAATTCTGGAACTTAGAATTTTTGATTTTATCACCTATATTGTTTCGCGCTAATTGTCTATAAACATCTGCTATTCTTCAAACAATAGTCTGCTAGGAACTTTATGTTCTGAATATTTAAAGGAATGGATTTAGAAACAACGAAATTTCGATTTTAAATATTCACAACCTTTAAACTAATTGAAATTTAAAAGAAAAATAATCCCGGCGAGGTACATATTTGCATAAGCTAAGATGCCAACTAACTCTATACAGATCTTCAAAACTGTTGAAAGCTTGAATTTTCTGCTACGCGTTACACACACATAGAAACAACCATCTTTTTGAAAAATACTAAATAATAATAATGCAACATTTACTCGACTGTTCGATATTAAATTGTGTATAAATTAGCATGTTACACTAAAATGGTAACAATGTCGAAATGTTTTTATAAACCTTTTATTAATCGAAAAAATATGTAAAATAGTTGAGCGTTCAATAAATAAAAATTTCCATTAGTTATAATTTTACTGCTGTACATTTTGTAGACACATTTTATATATTATATTTTTGTTAAAAATAATCATTAATTTATTTATAATTACTATTATTTTATTTTTAAATTAAAATATTTCTTTCTTGTTCAAATAAAAATCCCCCAAAATATTATTTAAAATTAAACAGAGTTATTTCAAAATAATATACCAACATTGATAGTTGCGAAATATTGTATTCAGATTTTTGTGGTCATTATTTGATATTTTAATAGTCATAACCTTTCTACTAGAGCTGCCACTATAAGTAGGAAACAAAAAAGTAATAAAATGATCTTACATATTAAATATCAATGAAGAAGCCAGTAAAATAGATCAAAATAATGAATAACATAATTTTTTGCTTTTAAAAGTCAGCTGTCCATAAAATATGGTGATGCTATGCTTTATATTACTTCATTCATTTCTGATTCTGTTTGAGCCACTTAATATGCACTCGTTTACAGTAATAATTTACTTATACTAAAAATTTTGATGTTCAATTAAAAAGAAAATGTTTTTATATTTTGTAGACTTCCCGTCTCTGCAATTGGTTTATTTAATCTTACGTTCTTTCGAAGTATTTATATCTCAAAGACTTTGATCAAAGTTGAAATTTTTGTATAAACCAGCAAAGCTCTGCGCACTTCGGGCTCTAAGCTCGGCTAAGTACACCACAGCCATACATGAGAAACAGGAAACGGCAGATATCAACTGTCACCGATCCTCTCACCTGCTCCTAATATCCACAGTCACAAATGAGTCATACACCTCCCTATTCAATACTACTATCTTTCCATAGGATAGATAATCTTATAGGATAATATCTCTCTATAAAAACATATATATTATACTAACTCGTAACATAACGTACGGGTTCCTTTCTCTAGGAGAGTGTTCAGGCACGTGCAATCTACTGGGGAGAAACCGCAGTCCTACGCATCTCATTAAGGGAGATGCATTTGTTGCTTTGATGCGTTTTCTTAAAAAAAAAATGTAGTAATTAAAAAAAAAGAAAATGTTAGAATGCAAAGATAAATACAACTTTCTGTAGAATTCAAACTGTAGAATTAAGCTAATCTTCCTGTTTCAGATGCGGCGAAATAAGTATCAGATAACCTAAAAAAATGTAATTTCAATGTATTTAAGAATATGTGTGTAGCTACATGTAGGTAAGTTTTCTGGTGGACCATTTTGAAATTTTTTTTTTTTTTTACGTCAGTGTCTGAACAATTTTTTGAAAACACATATCGAGGAAATGAAACAACATGATTTCGTAACATCATGTAATCTATAAATTTAATAGGGAAGAAATACAGTCCAAATTTAATTTTTGAGGAAATGATCATTCGATTATTATCATTGGTCAAGTGCAAGTTGCAATTTGTTATATTTTTAAATTCATCATAAAAAAGTTTAATCGCTTTTGTACTGTGATTGCTTGACTGGTGATGAAAATATGAAATCCAATAAGTACTGCTTACTTTAAAATTGAACACTGATATTTTATTTACCATTTCTTCTGTGATTTTAATTTCAATTATTATATTCTGAATGTTTCTAAATTATCAAAATTAAATAAATTCTATTCCGTAGATATCTTTCCGAAAACCAATATTGAATGAACATTTATTTGAGCAAACTGTTATAATTTAAAATTATTATATAGATAAGATGAATTATTGTTCCTGAATTTATTTATATTTGTATTCTAAACATCTTACACTTTTAATTTAAAATTATTAAATTTTAATTGCTCATTTAATCTTTGATATTAATAAGCCAAAATGATAAATAAAAACACACTTATAATACTCTTCTTAATTTGTACAAATTTTTCAAATTTGGGTTCTTTTTTATTTATTATTATCTATATAATAAAAGGCAATGCCTGTGTGTCTTTCTGTCTGTCTGTCTTATACACTATAGGTTCAGTGACCGCGCGTCGGAGAGCTACGAAATTTGGCAATCGGAGACCCGGGAGGGTGGGAAGGGGACAAGCGAAAACCGATTTTTTAAATTTTAATTATTTTTTTTGTTATTTAATGTTTTATGCGATTTCGACAGTTTTTTGTCCTTTTTTCTCCACGATCCAGACGTTGTAGAAAAAACAAATCACACCACCGGAAAGAGCAGACAATTGCGAGTAAAAATATATCAATTTCAAATCTTAATTTCAATATCTAATATTTTTTAATGATTTTAAAACAAAAGTCACTTTAGGCTAAAAAAAACGATTTTTGGTTTTTAAATTCTCGCATAGTAAAAGGTACTCATAATTTCGACTAATAATTTACATTTTTAGAAAGCTCAAACATTTGGCTTTCTTACAAGCCCAATCTGGTCAAGAAATAATTAAAATTGGCTGCTGGATCAGCATTTTAAAGAAGTCATGATTTTAAAATTCATCGGCGGGTCAAAGAAGTTTCCATTTCCGATCGCCCGTTTCCCCCAAGCGTGCATTTCAATGGCGCCTGTTTGTGTCTAGGTGGAGGGGACATCATGGTTCTGAATCGATGGGTGGGACACTTAAAAACCGAATTAATGTTTGGTTTCCGTTTTCATGGAGATCGCACTTCCGGTTTTAAATCAATTAAGAGCTTAACATATATATTGTAGAAATTATTATATTTATATTTTAAATGATGGAACGATATGGATTCTTTAAATGGATATTTTAAATGGATTTTTGTCCTTACTCTCATGCTTTATAGCCTAACAAACTACCTTCTGGTCTCACACCCCTTTCTTTTTGCATTTCCCCCGAGGTGTTTTCTGGTTTTCAGAAAACATGTTGTTCTTTAATGATTTTCAGACTGCAAGCAGCCATAAGCTGTAAGATCTCGGACCGTTCATAATTTTTAAGTGTATGTATCCTCCAACTAAGTTTTAAATGGCTTCAAAAGAGACCATTACATTTACCAGATTATTGATCACTAGGGGAATTTAAAAGATTTTATTCACAAATATCAAAATTACATTAATTTCATTTATATGAAATTCTTTATGGAAATGCCACCCTCAAAAACCATTCTTACTGAACCTAATTTTATTTTCACATGGCTGCCCCTAAATTTTCCTGTCATGGGCAATTGCCCATGGCAGAAAAATTTAGGGAAGATGCTATCCATGCCTAAAACCAGCCTGTTCACCCCTAATTTGCAGTTGTGATAGTTTTCCACCCTCAAGAACTCTTCCTAAAAAACATCAGTTAAAGGAATAATGAACAATTTCAATGAGAAGTTTTTCTATAAACACTTTAGTGCAAACAATATAGGAATGGACAATGCTTCAAACCCTGACACATAAATACCCTGACAATGCATCAAACCCTGACACATGTACATTTTTAGTAAGAAAGTTGTACACTTTGTATAGACTAACCACAATACCGCTACATATCTATACTTTGAAAAACACTGTTAGCTAAGTTTTTTCATAAAAATATTTGTTTCTTTACATTCATTCTAATCAAACATCATGAGAATAAATTTCTGATTTATACAACTTTTCTATAAAGAAATCATTCCAAATGCACTAAAATATACTTTTAGAATAATAAATATTAGGCTTGTATAGAATATTCAAGAAATGCAATGAGCATACAAATGTGTTAAATACAACATATTGCTTGAAACACTAATGTACAAGAAAATTCAGTGAAAGAAGTAAAAGTACATAAATGTAATCTGTTTTTGCAAATTTAAACAAAAATGTATAGAAAGCTGATTTAAATATTCTCAGATATAAAAAGGGCTTTCATTTATTCTTTAAAGAACATGAAAAAACTGAACTTACCACTGTGGAAGATTTTTCCCTGTCACATGCCCTCCTAAAGGAGACCCTGTAAAATTACAAAATATATAGCCCTTCAAGATCCTTGAATTCCTTTTGAATACAATTTTAAATGGAATAAGAAGTAATTTATATCTGATTTCTTACATTTATGATTTCTTTTATCTATAATAATAAAATAAGATGTCTGTGTGTTTGTGTCATCTGTAGCAAAATATCTACGTGTCGTACAGACATGAAATTCAGAAAATGGTTGCCTCGGCTCCAGAAAAAAAAAATGCCTTGTTGATATTTTTTTTAAATTCAAATTATGAAGTTATGAATTTAATAGTCAAAATTGACCCTATCCCATATCCCAATAGAGCAACCAATTTTTACTGATACAGGCATCTATTGTACATTGCTAAAACTAAAACTATGTAGAAACTAACTTTTTATTTTTAACTTTTAGTTACATCTCAAACAGTTGCTAATGTAATAAAACTAAAACAACTTCATTAAAAGAAACACACAATAATAGTACTGACTGATTTTGAAGGCGAGAAACAGACAGCTCAAACTGCTGCTAATATAATAAAAGTAACATAACTTCATTAAAAGCGGCCCACTGGGATATGTCCAGTAAACCTGCATCACTAGTGGCACCACAGGGTGTCCCAAAAAGATTGAAACATGCTTTAATTCTTTATCTGTTGGAGATAAGTGGGCAATGCAAATTGCTAAAATGTTGAAAGTAAAGTAGGAAATAAGACTACGTTAATGAAATAGTCCTCCCATTAATTTTCAAAAAGTTACACATCATTAAAAAACCCACATATCTGAATCTTTAAAATTGAGCGAGTTATATTTAATTGAACATTGTGAATGGGGACCATATATCAAATTAGAAATGTAAATTTGTGACATATCACAAAAAAGATAAAACTAGATGATAATACAAGAGACATTTTTGCGAATTCCACGCAGGTTCATGATGCAATTCATTGCACGGATTCTTAAGTACTTTTCGCATTGAGACATGCCATTTTTATTTGAAACAATTAAAATAAATAAGTAAACAAATGCAAGTATGTATTTGATTTTGAAATTTAACATAATTTTTCAAAACGAAGAATAGAACTCACAGATGAATTTTTCTCTTTCCTTTAACTCTAATTTAGTTATTTCAAATGTTAATAGTAAAATAATTAAAAAAAACTGAAGAATGAAATGCAGACAATTTATTTTTTAATTTACGTATTTATTCCCAGTATTATTTTTATTTAATACAACTAAACTTTTTTTTTTAATATTATACCAAAATAAAGAAGATTAGAAATCATTCAGTGAGTCGTCAGCATGTTTAGTTATGAATTGATGAATTAAGAACATGTAACTGGCTGTGCATTATGGTATTTTTAACAAATAACGAGCTTTTCAAATTATCAATGATTTATGCTCTGTGTAATAAAAATACTACAGAAAACTGCTCGGGATTTTGAACAGCGATATCCAAACTTGCCTGAAATTTCACATACATTTGTTTATCGGATGATGAGGAGATTAAGAACTACCGGTTCATTTCATTCAAGACCTGGCCCTGGAAGAAATCGTTTGTACATAGAGGACCAACAAACTGACATCATCGCATATTCTTCTTTCAACCCACGAACAAGCATTCAAAAAGAGCAAGCAAAACTTTGGGGCTACCTAGGATTTTAATTGCTAGAACACTTTGAAAATAGCATTGGCATCCATTTTGTATTCATGGACGTCAAGCACTTCATCCCTCCGGTTTTGACTGGTATGTAGCATTCTGCAACTGGTTGTTAATCCAACAAGACATCAATTCGAACTTTATTAAGAACATTCTGTGGATAAATGAATGTTTGTTTAAGGCAAATGGAGCAATCAATACTCACAACGATCATTATTGAGATAACACGAAACCATTTTCTGTCCGTGAAATACATCACCAGAGGAAGATTTCTGTGTCTGTATGGTGAGGAATTTGGAATGGAAAACTGATTGGCCCTGTGTTTTATAAAGGGACTCTTACAGCTGAAAAATACATGCAGCTTATTTTAAAAGGTACAGTAATGGATTTTATGGAGACGACAACATTATCACTACCAAAAAACATGTATTATCAACAAGATGGCATGCCTGCACACCAGGCTATAATTGTGACAAACTGGCTCAACAAAAACTTTGATAAACAGTGGATTGGTTTGAAAGGAGCCACAGAATGGCCCCCAGATCCCCTGATTTAACCCCTCTAGATCTTTACTTATGGGGTCATCTTCGAACACTAGTTTATAATACTCGCCCACTAAACACAATTGACCTTAAACAAAAGATAATTGATGCTTGCAACAATATAAGTGGTGAAGAACTTCAAAATACTTACAGAAGCATTATTAGAAGAGCTCAGTTATGTATTGGAGTTGAAGGAAAACATTTTGAGAATGCTTTATGAATTGTATTTTGTTGTTGTTGTTGAGACCCAGACCGTCCAACCTACCAGAAAGGTGTAGGGTAACTGTTTGGATGGCCGGGAAGTGCCACCCAATTTAGACCGGAACCCAGTGGGGGAGGCATCCACAGAGACCGTTCCCTCCTTTCCCTACCACCAACCTCTCGGAAGGACTTACGGACCTACATGTTTAACGTGATCGTACTCTACATGAACACGGCGGCAGTTGTGGCAGCGTGCAAACCATCAAGCTACCGCGCTCGAAAAGTGCCAGCAGCATGCGGTGTTCCCAGGTGGTCACCCACCCAAGTACTAACCGCACCCGATGCTGCCTGACTTCGGTGATCTAATGAGAACCGGTGTTTTCAGCACGGTACAGCCGTTGGCGAATTGTATTTTGGGAATTGTATTTCTTGTATTTAACAAAATTTATCCCTGTATATCAGTGGTCTTCTATCAATGTATGAATGTATTAATTATGTACCCCAACCACGTAGTGAGTACCATTGCTTTATATGATCTCTGTCTGTGTAATGCTTAATTTAGATGCATTTGTGATAAAAAAATTTGACACATATTAATGTATTTTTGATCTAAACAATTTCCATCCTCAATCTGTTTATGATCCCTATTTTCACTGATGAAATAGCCTTTCACATGGTATGAAAAAGTGGCATAAGTCAGATTTTTTCCTTTATCATAATTCAGTTGATTTTAAATATTCAGATATGTGGGTTTTTTTAATGATCTTGTTGCATTAAAAATAAAAATTTTCTGATTGACTGATTTGCAATTTTTTTTATTGCAATTTACAGCAATTTTCTGATTTGTTTAAGGGGATCGTATAAAAATTTAAAAGTGGAACATTTTGAAAATTAATGGGAGGACTATATCATTAACATAGTCTTATTTCCTACCTTACTTTCCACATTTTTGCTATTTACACTGTCCACTTATCTCCAACAGGTAAAGAATTAAAGAGTGTTTCAATCTTTTTGGGACACCCTGTATAGTGTTATTTGAAAATAAAAATGTCATTGTTTCATTTTTTTTAAATTCTCTCTATTCTCTAGTGTAATTTTGCTTCTTAATTTTAAGTTTTGCATTTTAAATCTTGAGCAATGCCAAGTATTCATTACTAGTTTATTATAAAGAAAAATGAAAAAACCTAACTTGAATGAATGTCTGGTGATTGCAAAAATAGTCAACAGTGATTTGAAGTCTCTGAGTCAAGTTACTAAGTTTAGATAATACATATGCTGTCGAGTTGTTGACTATTGGCAATTTGTTTATCATTTAGTGTTTGTTATATTCAAATATGCAAGACGTGCATTTTTGATATTTTCGAAAAAATGTAAGATGCTTATACAGTACAGGATCTATTATCCGGAATGCTTGGGACTTCAGGCACTCTGGATAAGGGGTTTTTCCGTAATTCGGAACACTTTTTCTAAAACTTACTGGAATGGTCTTAAATGTCGTTATAGAAAATTATAATTCATTTTAAACACATAAATGTATTAAAAAAAGCTTTTTTACAGTCTATATGGGTTAACTAAAATGCAAATTACATGTAATTATAGTATCAAATTTAGTGATTAAGAAAAATTTTGAAAGAAAAAAATGTCTGAAAAAAGTTGATTATTCAGGGTAGTTATTAGAAGTCTTTTTTTTTTTTTTTTTTTAACATTTCAACTAAAGTGGGCCCTCACCATATTCATCTAATATTTTGGCAGAAGCACCTTTGTTCATATGATTCAAAATATTTTAAGGTACTTTTAATAAAATTAAGATGAGAAGGATGTTCATTTTTAATTGAAATGAGATATTCAACTATGGGTGCAAATATATCAAATTCTAATTTATGCTCTTCAAATGTGTTTCTAATAAGCCTTTATAATTCTAAATGCCTGAATAAATAAAAAAAATTTAATTTCGTTATCCTAAACATATATCTCATTTTCACCAACAATATGTTTAAAAGATAAGATAATATCCCAGCACAAAAAATATAAAAATATTAGCGGATGGAAGCAGATTGAAAAAATGGAAAATATTTAAAAATAAAACGAAATATACCAGCGATCGTGTTTAAATAAAAAAATTTCGCGATATTGCTAAACTGTCTTCTATAAATTACTGATTAATAAATGTAACATGGAACTTTTTGCTAGGGTCAATTTTCGGTTCAAAATAGCCATTTTCATCCAAATAATAGGATTTAATTGAAAATGATTTTGATCTTGGAATTCCATCAACGTTTTTTAAAATATTGAAGATGTGTATATTTCCACGAAGATGAAAAAAAAAATGGATTTTTCCGAGAAAATGACAAGTTTATTGCTTAGGTTAAGTACTTAAAGAGATCAATCAGAAGGCCCTGAATGACATTTTATAGCTGCTATACTTTTCTCTGCATTTCGGCAAAAGTTAACTCTCATTAATTTCGGGATTTCCTTACTTAAATGTACTTTCTATCATCTCGTAAATGCGCTGATGACTCTTTTTTTTTTTATCTTTTCCAATAAATGTTTATTAAATTGTGCAAAATAGTGTGAATTCTGCGCGGCACATCGCATTTGAAGAGTGTAGGATTTCTTTAGCGATATCGGGATATTTCTAGCGAAAAAGTTGGAATACTTTTACCGAAAATCAAAGTCCCGGTACAAAGCGCAGAAAAGAAAATGTAACGCATTCGGAAAAATCGAAACCTTTGTGCCTAGTGTGCTCTGCCCTATACACCCAGAAAAAAAATGAAACGCCATTAAAAAAGCACCTTGCCCGTAACTAACTCCTGTATTATACTATACAGGAGTTAGTTACGGACAAGTCGCGACTCCTATATACTATACAGGAAACTTATCCGAAACTAGTGAAGAATGGAATGGCGCGTCTCGCCATCAATGTGACGGTCTCGCCCGTGCCGGATCGTCACCTCCGAGAGCTACTTTCGGGGGTGGCGGCCGGATGCAACCGCTTACGAAATTTTCGGGAAAAACGGTGCTACTTCGGATGTTTTCCGGAAAAGAGGAATTGTGGAACTTCTCGGAAAAAATATGATCCACGGAATATTTTCATTCGCTATCGCGAGAATTCCTCGCGTTCGTTTTCAAAATTTAAGAAGCATCAGCGTCGGCGAGTGCCCGCGGCATTTTTTTCTGAGAGGGAATTTTGAATTTCGTGCGCGGTTTGCGCGTCCTATTTCAAACCCTCTAAAATAGTAGGTTTCCATGCATATTTTTTTAGTGATATTACTAATTAAAGCAAAAAAGCATTTGGCGGGATTTTAAACAAAAGATCGCTATTTGGCGCAATATTTAGCAAATAATCGCTTGTTGGCGTAGAATTTGGCATTATTTTGCCGTATTCCGGTTTTGGGAGAGTCTGGATATTCGAATGCCGGATAAGAGGTCGCGTACTGTATTATCAAGCAAAATTTTACGAATTTCTTCCCATCCAAGGCTAGGAGGGAACACTAAATAAAACACGATGTTTAATGAATTTTTTGCTTTCAAAATCATCTCAAAGTCTTTAGCAACCTGAAAATGCAGAACGCCTAATTTTCCTGTACCATAACTTACCTCTATTAAACTTTGATTACAAAGAATAATTAGTTTGTTTTTAAACAATATTTCATATGGTGTAAAACTTAAGAAATTAAAATACTGCAAAATTGAATATTCATCCAAGGGTCATTCCGTGACAAATCAACCAATGATTTAAACCTTGACATCATGGAAAATGATAATTTTTGGTACAATAGTATACCAGTGAAGCTGACAAAAACTGTAAAATATTAGATTTTTGAGGCTCTTAGTTTTCAGTTATTGACTTTCTTAAAAGCGAAATCTGCCAAATTTGGCAAAAAAAATCTATTTGACCTAGAGATCTCAAATTGGTGTAATTTTTTTTTTGCTTTTAATGGGTCTTAATTTGATATATGACTATGCTATTTTCTAAAAACAATTTCTCTTTTAGTTTGTAATTATTTTAGAAACTCCAATTTTAAAAAAGAGTTAAATACCATAATCATGTTGTATATCAAATTAAGGCCCATCGAAAACAAAAGACTCTTTTTTTTTTTTTTTTTACTAGTTGTAAAACAATTTGTAAAAAAAACAAGAGAAAGAAAATTTGAGCTCTCTTGGTCAAATAGTTTTTGATCTACAACTGTTTAAGGATTTCAAAACTTTGCCAGATTTGGCTTTTTTAAAAAAGTGAATAACTGAAAATCTAAGAGCCCAAAAAATCTGAAATTTTACAGTTTTTATAAACTTTACTAGTACTATCACTGTACCAAAAATGATCAATTTTTTAGATATCAAGGTTCAAACCTTTAATTGATTTGACACAGAATGACATACATTTAGTACATAACTCATTAGCCAGTTGTTTCATACATTAAGCCCACATATGTTCTTCTCAATTTTTACAATTTGCTACACACTTAATATTCAGGGTGGCCACTCAACCGGGAAAAGTCAGGGAATTTTGTGAATTTTTTTTTTTTTTTTACTAGTTGTAAAACAGAACTGCCCAGTTTGTATGCCATTTTCGAAAAATTTCGCCAAGTATTATGCTGTATTCGTAACTTCTAAATAAAGGCTGCCATGTGTCCATTTGGTTCCGTATAAAAACAAAAATGCGGAGTTTGTGCTCCATTTTGGACAACTGTCGCCAAGAATATTATATACATTTTACAATATTTTTTCTATTTTAATGACAGTCTTTTGACATTAATTATTCAATGGCTGTGGCTTGTTACAGTGTAGTTATTGCATATCTTTAATGATGTCTGTCATTGTGAGCAATTTGCAATGCCCATATTTAAGGACATCAGTTTAGACTATTTCTTTTTATTGTCTTCAGTGAAAACCATTAAATTCTTTTAAATATTTCAGTAGTCCAATTTTGCTGCATTTACATGTATTTTTTACTAAAAATGTCAAAATTTATTTGTAAAAACAAAAAATGTGTATTTTTTTCTCCTGATTTAATATAACTTTTTTTGAATAATGGAGTTAAATTGTTAAGATTCTTTATCAAATTTGTAACTAAATAGGGATGTGGACGCATTTTATGTTAAAATTACTGGTCTGGAATTTATTTTCAATTCACCTGGAAAAGTCAGGGAATTTCAATGTGTCTGAAGAGTGGCCACCCTGATATTTCACATGTCACTCAAAATTTAATTTTATATTTACAATTATAATTACAAAACGTTCAAGAACTTTTAAAATAAGTTCGTCTCCAAACTGAGTGAAGATAATTTCATTTCTTCCTTACTCAGAGTACAAACTCTTCCAGTTGCAGTAACAGGCTCTACTTTTTGTAAAATGGTCTCACCTGGTACATTCAATACGTCACTCGGTTGAGGATGAAAGTAAGAGAAGGTCCCTTAGGATGTAGGAAACTCACTTTATAGTCGCTCGTAATATTATTATTCTTCTCAAGAATACATGCAAGCCACCAAGATCCCTTATAGACTATATAGTGCCAAATCCAGATTCAATTTTTGCTAAATTAGTTGGTGTAATATAGTCTAATGCTGTCACACGTTCAGTAAACCGGTGTTCACTACAGTAATAATGCTTAACAAGAAGCCGATTTTCAGAAATTGGGTAAAAAGAATGAAGTTTTTGAGTACAGCACAGTTGATGAGTATGAAGAAGTTAAAGAAATATTGTCGCCACAGTTGAATGACTTTAAGGCAATCATGGGTACTCAAAAACTATTCTTTTTACCCAATTTCTGAAAATATACTTCATGTTAAGCATAATTACTGTAGTGAACACCAGTTTACTGAACGTGTGACAGCATTAGACTATATTACACCAACTAATTAAGCAAAAATTGAATCTGGATTTGTCACTATACTCTATAAAGGATCTTGGTAGCTTGCATGTATTCTTGAAAAGACAAGTGACTATAAAGTAAGCTTCCTATATCCTACAGGACCTTCTCCTTTTTTCTTTTATCCTCAACCAAGTGACGTATTGAATATTTGAATGTGCCAGGTGAGACCATTTTGCAAAAAGTAGAGCCTGATACTGCAACTGGGAGAGTTTGTACTCTTGAGCAAGGAAGAGATGAAATTGTCTTCACTCAGTTTGGAGAAGTACTTATTTTAAAAGTTCTTGAAAAGTAACGTTTTGTAACTGATTGTAAATACAAAATTAAATTTTGAGTGACATATGTGAAATATTAAGTGTGTAGCATATTGTTAAAATAGAAAAGAACATATGTGGGCTGAATGTTTGAAACAACTGGTTAATGAGTTATGTACTAAGTATATGTTATTCCTTGTCAAATCAATTAAACCTTTCGCGATGATCGGCACGCCCACGTACCAGATGCGAACTTGCATTCAAGGACGAACGGCACTCACTCGGGCCACAGGAAATTTTACCGCAAGCGGATAGTAGCACCTATAAGTGCCACCACGCGGAGCGTTTTAATTTGTGTACTAGATGGCGTTACTTGTCCATGGAACTAACTTCAATGTATTTTGCAGAGGCATGACCTTGGCAGAAGAGGATCGAATGAATTATTTCTCCATTTGCAGCGGTGAAAATCATTTTGTAACATAAACAAACAGAGCAATTCTCGTAGCATCAACAATTTTATAATTGAGTTTCGGTTTTTATTTTTATTTCAGCATTATGATTTCCTTGGTGAATCATAGGAATATAAGAGAGTATTTTTTTTTTTTTTTTGGGTTTTAGAGGCAGTGAAATTATTCGTTTATTTCGGATAAAAGAATGGGAGCAACTATCGAGTATTTTGTATTCAGATTTGTATGAAAATTATACATCAAATAGAATATAAATATTTCTTTTATTCCTGAAAAAAGTAGATTTCTGTGCTGAATAGGTGATTTTTAGTGAATTTTTTTCGAGAGTTAGGCTTAGCGCAAAAAATGCGCCGTCCTTTTCGACCAGTTCGGAAGCGAAGCGCTTCGTCTTTTGGGCCGCGACAGCTACGGAATGTCGCCGTCCCGAAAGGGTTAATGGTTTGAACCTTGATACCTCAGAAATTGATCATTTTTGGTACAGTGATAATACCAGTAAAGTTTACAAAAACTGTAAAATTTCAGATTTTTGGGGCTCTTAGATTTTCAGTTTATTTACTTTTTAAAAAAGCCAAATCTGGCAAAGTTTAGAAATCTTTAAACTTTAACTGTAAATCAAAAAATATTTTACACAGAGAGCTCAATTTAGTGTCGTGCTTTTGTTTTCAATGAGCCTTAATTTGATATACAATATGATTACGGTATTCTAACTCTTTTTTTTTTTAAACTGGAGTTTTTAAAAAATTACAAACTAAAAAAAAAATTTTTTTTTTTTAGAAAATCCAAAAAAAAAAAAAAAAAAACTGATTTCTTTAAAATATATATATATATATATATATATATATTAAAGACATTAAGGGACTATTTGTGTGCCAAATTTCATAGTCGGTCGTTAAGGGGTTCCTATGGAAATTACATTTTTTGTAATTAAATTTAGATCATTTCACTTATAGTTTAATACAAAAAAAATAATTTTCATAGGAACCCATTGGCTTCCCATTATGAAACTTGGCATACAAGTAGTCCATAAAGCATATATTTTTTTTCAAAAAAATTAAAAGGGGTGTTTTTGAGATTTAAAAAAATTTTTTTGAAGCTTTTCAAAAAATTCAAATTTGAAATAACATAGTCATGTTATATATCAAATTAAGATTCATTAAAAGCAAAAGGAAATGACACTAATTTGAGCTCTCTAGGTTAAATAGTTTTTGATCTACAGGTGTTTAAAGATTTCAAAACTTTGGCAGATTTCGCTTTTGTGAGTCAATAACTGAAAAACTAAGAGCCCCAAAAATCTGAAATTTTGCAATTTCTGTTGTCTTTATAGTTACAATAAATAAACACTTTTCAACTATGTTGTAAAGTGTTAAAAAGGAAAAGATTTCATTATGAACAAGAGTACATTTTGAAATTGACACTGAAAAAAATGTGAAAACATGAATAATAGTCGAATTTTCATAAAGAAAAATTAGTACAGAAAAGTCTCATTTATAAGCATTTAAAAAATGATATTTCGATATAATTTTTTTAAATACATGAGTTGAAGAATTAAAAAAAATATATACTAGGAAGAAATTTTAAAATAATATGCTACTTAGAACAAATTAAAAAAAAAGTTGATACAGAGGTGAAATGTTAAAAAATACAATACTAAATTAAAATAATTTGATACTTTAAGAAAATAAAAAAAAAATACCTGGAAGAAGTAAAAAAAGCCTTATACTTAAAAGAAAATAAACATGATACGTACAAGAAATAAAAACACACATAATTCTAAGAATTTTTTTAAAAACACTACACACAAAATTATATTTCATAATGTAGTAGATTATTATTTTTGCAATTATTAGAAATAACTGTGAAGCAGTTTGTGTTCTGTGTATCTAGAAACATGTTCTACTTGGGCTCTGTGCCCTTACTCACTGTTTTCACTCTTAAAAATCATCACAGTTGCATGATACCACCATTGATCAGAGATGTGTAGTTTTAGCATGCACATATATAATTTAAAATAGCCTATCAACTTAATTACAATATTATTAATATTGTTTTTTGATATATTTTTAGTATTGAAGTTTACTTTTAAAAAATTAACTCTTTAAAAATTGCAAAAATGTTTTAAGTATTATGTGTTTTAATATGTACCAAAATTTTATTCTGTATTTTTAAGTTATTTTCAATTTAAAGTAGCTTATCTTTTAGATTTAAAAATATATTTCATAATATAGTAGATTATAATTTTTGCAATATTTAGAAATAATTAGAATTAAAAATATAAACTGAAAAAATAAAGGAAAAATACATTTTTGCATTAAAATTATTGTATTAATAATATATAATATAAATTAAAATAAAAATTTTATTACATATGAACAGAGTGATTCTATAGTATTGTGAATTTTGCATATATGACACATTTGATATATCGTATCTTTGTAAAAATATGATTTAGATGAATGTATTTTAAATTTTAAAGATACTGTTTCAGATTGTGTTGATTTCAAATTTATAAATTCAAGTACATCATTGAAATCAACACAATCTGAAAATTTGCACATCTATTGTAAAAATATATTCACCTAGCTCAATATTTTTGTTTTACAAAGATGCATAAAACTTTGTAAATATCATGTCTGCAACATGCACTATTTTGTAGAGTTGTCCAATGTGTGATAAATATGTATATAAACACGTAATAAATATGTGTAGAAACACAATATAAACACGTAATAAATACGTGTAGAAACACAATATAAACATGTAATAAATACATGTAGAAACACAATATAAACATGTAATAAATACATGTAGAAACCCAATATAAATATGTATGGGAATACATTATAAATGCGTATGGGAACGCTTTATAAATACATATGGGACCATGTTACAAACATGTATGTGGATATGCGTAAGAAACATGTATGTGATTATACGTAATATACATGTATATATGTAATAAACATGTATCTGGATACGTAATAATAACATATGTGGATATACGTAATATACACGTATGTGATATGTAATTAACATGTATCTGGATACTTAATAACATGTGGATATACATAATAATAACGTATGTGGATACGTAAGATACACGTATGTGGATACGTAATAATAATGTATGTGGGTATACGTAATAATAACATATGTGGATATACGCAATAATAATGTATATGGATACGTAATAAACACGTATGTGCATATACATAATAATAATGTATGTGAATATACGTATAAGGACACGTAATAATAATGTATAAGGATACGTAATAATAACCTTTTTTATAACGGTTGGTATACCGTATTCTAACGTACCGTTTTTGCGTAATAATTACATATGGCCTGACACGTAAAGATTACGTATTGCTTGATACGTAAGAATTACGTATTTGTGCTACCTGGGAAGTATCTGCAAAATACATTGGAGTTGTTCACATGGGCATTTAACGCCATCTAGTAGGCAAATAAATTCAAGTAAGAATGTTTCATATGAAAACGCGCATACGTGACAGTCGTCTTTTAGGGTAAATTTTTTCTCAATGTGTATGAGTGACGGTCGCCTTTGAATGCAAGTTCGCAGCCGATGCGGGGGCGTGTAGATCGTCCGGAAAGGGTTAGTAATGAAATAAATACAGTACGCGACCTCTTATCCGGCGTTCCAATATCCGGACTCTCCCAAAATCGGAATACGGCAAAATAATGCCAAATTCTGCGCCAACAAGCGATTATTTGCTAAATATTGCGCTAAATAACGAATTTTTTTTTTTAAATCCCGCAAAATGCTTTTTTGCTTTAATTAGCAATATCAATAAAAAAAATGCATTGAAACCTACTATTTTAGAGGGTTTGAAATAGGATGCGCAAACCGCGCACAAAATTCAAAATTCCCGCGCAGAAAAAAATGCCGCTTGCACTCGCCGCCGCTGATTCATCTCAAATTTCGAAAACGAACGCGAAGAATTCTCGCGATAGCGAATGAAAATATTCCGTGGATCATGTTTTTCCCGAGAAGTTCCACAATTCCTCTTTTCCGGAAAACATCCGAAGTAGCACCGTTTTTCCCGAAAATTTCCTAAGCGGCTGCATCCGGCCGTCACCTCCGATAGTAGCTCTCGGAGGTGACGATCCGGCACGGGCAAGACCGTCACATTGATGGCGAGACGCGTCATTCCATTCTTCAGTAGTTTCGGATAAGTTTCCTGTATAGTATATAGGAGTCGCGACTTGTCCGTAACTAATTCCTGTATAGTGTAATACAGGAGTTAGTTACGGACAAGTCGCGGCAAGGTGCTTTTTTAATGGCGTTTCATTTTTTTCTGGGTGTATAGGGCAGAGAACACTAAACACAAAGGTTTCGATTTTTCCGAATTCGTTACATTTTCTTTTCTGCTCTTTGTTCCGGGACTTTGATTTTCGGTAAAAGTATTCCAACTTTTTCGCTAAAAATATCCCGATATCACTAAAGAAATCTTAAGGTGCCTTCCCACTCACCGCAACGCAACAGCAGACGGTTCACGGCAACGCTCGAGGTCTTTGAGGCAAAATAAACCCCTTCAGACTGTCGGTCGACGGCGAAGAAATGTAGCCAATCAGATGTAAGCGCAGGAATTTCTCGTTCAGCGGCCATGTTTACAAACCATCTCTTCCAAAGCGATTTTATAAACATGAAATATTATATAATAAAAATTAAGATATTATTACTAACAAAATCTCTTTGGTCTCTTCTGATTCAAATTTATATTTACCAGCGGCTTGCTAGTTTACAGTATTGACGCGTTTCAGAATACGCGCGTTTGCTATGGCGATATATACATATTTCATCAGTTTTCTAAAATAAGCTAACTAAAGTAATTCCATCACAAAACACAAAGGATCCTAATTTAAATTGTTTTAGAATATTTACTACACTATGGCATTTCCTCGCTTTAACGAATGCAATTATGTTCTCTTTCTCGAATCGTTAAAAAAAAAAACATCCGACAGAATTCAGAAAATAAATTTTGACGTATGTTCTTCATAGACTTTTTTTTATCCCTCTATTGCAATCCTAAAACAACTTGATAACATATTCTGTTTACTCTTTAAAATAATATTCTAAAATAGCATTCATGATATAATTTGTTAGTACATCTCAGGTGTGAGGTTTTGGCTTGGGTGGTAGAGAATCAGCTCCGCAAACGAGTGGGTATCGGTTCGAATCCAAGCGAATATTAAATTTTACAGGTGCTGCCATCTGTTGCTGAAATATTCAAATGCAGTTTTTCTTTAACAATCTGCAGAATTTTTTTGTTTTAAATTATTTTAAGTTCTATATACAAAATAACCTTATATCAGTAAATTATTTTTAAGTTTAAATGTTTATAAAAATTTATTTCGAAGTTACTTTGAAAAATATCTTAAAGTATACTTTATACCAGCTATAGATGGAATGTACTCTTCTTAATTAAGAAAGTGTTTGTAGAAATAGCAAATATAAAATGCGCATATAAAATTAGACAGAAATCTTCGAACATCATTATACAAGTAGTAGTTATCTTTCGACATGTAATTTTGAACATTTAAATTGGAATAGAAACAAAAATCAAACTATTTTGAAATTTTAAAGAGGTTATATTTTAATAATTTGGCGCTAACATTTGAAGAATTTTTTTATTATTTTAAATGCACATAGACAATTAGAAATTTACAATACATTTGAGAATCATTTATTTTTAATAAAATAAATAAGTTTACATGTAAATATGAAAAGTTTACTTTTTTAAGTTTGAATGCTTATAAAAATTTATTTCGAAGTTACTTTGAAAAACATCTTGAAGTATACTTTATACCAGCTATAGATGGAATATAGATTTAAATCTATTTTAAAACATAATTACTTAATAAATTTAAATGTAGATAAAATAATTTTTAAATTTAAAAGTTTACTTTAATGAGAAATATTTTAACCGTTACAAATGAGCAAAGAACATATTAGGATATTTAAAATAGATACGTATATGAAAAAAATTGAAATCAAGTATAAAATGGTAATGAACTTAAATTTTTTTAAGACATAATATTTTAATAACGGTATTCTTGAATTTAAATACTTTTTACCTTTTTTTTTTCTTTGTTTGTTTCATTTCAGTCAATATCGGCAATATCGCTTTTTAAACTAATTTTGTATCTTGAGTGTATATTGAGTGAATATTTTTCAACAAATATTTATTTGCTTTTTTATACGGATGTGTGACAAATCTAAATATTTTTTAATGTTCATTCATCTGTTTAAGCTTCTGATATCTAAAGTAATCCATATAAAAAAGATCAAATCAAAAATTTACTTTACGAAATATTGATTTAGCAGTAAAAACATGATCTACGATGCTATTGGCTGTTGTGTAGCCGTCAACCGTGCGGTACGCGTTGAATTCGGTTCTATTTCGAATTTAGCGTTACGGCCTGCGTTCACCGCGGAAGAGGACTTTCCCCCACTTTTTCATCGTACAGCGCATGCGTGAACTCAACCGTCCTCTGCGGTGCGCTGCGGTGCGGTGAGTGGGAAGGTACGCTCTTCAAACGCGATGTGCCACGCAGAATTCACACTATTTTGCACAATTTAATAAACATTTATTGGAAAAGATGAAAAAAAAAAGAGAGTCATCAGCGCATTTACGAGAGGATAGAAAGTACGTCTAAGTACCCAGGTAGCACAAATACGTAATTCTTACGTATCAAGCAATACGTAATCTTTACGTGTCAGGCCATGCATAATTATTACGCAAAAACGGTACGTTAGAATACGGTATACCAACCGTTATAAAAAAGGTTATTATTACGTATCCTTATACATTATTATTACGTATCCTTATACGTTAATATTACGTATATTCACATATGTTATTATTACATATATGCACACACGTGTTTATTACGTATCCATATACGTTATTATTACGTATATCCACATACGTTATTATTACGTATACCCACATACATTATTATTACGTATCTACATACGTGTATATTACGTATCCACATACGTTATTATTATGTATACCCACATATGTTATTATTACGTATCCAGATACATGTTAATTACATATCACATACGTGTATATTACGTATATCTACATACGTTATTATTACGTATCCAGATACATGTTTATTACATATCATATACGTGTATATTACGTATATTCACATACGTGTATATTACGTATATTCACATACGTGTTTCTTACGTATATCCACATACATGTTTATAACGTGTTCCCATATGTATTTATGCGTTCCCATACGTATTTATAATGTATTCCCATACATATTTCTATTGTGTTTCTACATGTATTTATTACATGTTTATATTGTGTTTCTACACGTATTTATTACGTGTTTATATTGTGTTTCTACACGTACGTATTGTGTTTCTATTACGTCCGGCCACACAGAAAGCTACCATTAGCCTTTGGGTTGGTCGTGTGGTCTGGGTTTTCTACGTATTTATTACGTGTCTATATACATATTTATCACACATTGGACAACTCTACAGAATAGTGCATGTTGCAGACATGATATTTACAAAGTTTTATGCATCTTTGTAAAACAAAAATATTGAGCCAGGTGAATATATTTTTACAATAGATGTCAAATTTTCAGATTGTGTTGATTTCAATAATGTACTTGAATTTATAAATTTGAAATCAACACAATCTGAAACAGTATCTTTAAAATTTAAAATACATTCATCTAAATCATATTTTTACAAAGATACAATATATCAAATGTGTCATGTATGCAAAATTCACAATACTGTAGAATCACTCTGTTCATATGTAATAAAATTTTTATTTTAATTTATATTATATATTGTTAATACAATAATTTTAATGCAAAAATGTTTTTTTCATTTATTTTCAGTTTATATTTAAATATATTTTTAATTCTAATTATTTCTAAATATTGCAAAAATTATAATCTACTACATTATGAAATATAATTTTAAATCTAAAAGATAAGCTATTTTAAATTGAAAATAACTTAAAAATACTGAATAAAATTTTGGGATATATTAAAACACATAATACTTAAAACATTTTTGCAATTTTTAAAGAGTCAATTTTTTTAAAGTAAACTTCAATACCAAAAATATATCAAAAAACAATATTAATAATATTGTAATTAAGTTTATAGGCTATTTTAAATTATATATGTGCATGCTAAAACTACATATCTCTGATCAATGGTGGTATCATGCAACTGTGATGATTTTTAAGAGTGAAAACAGTGAGTAAGGGCACAGAGCCCAAGTAGAACATGTTTCTAGATACACAGAACACAAACTGTTTTACAATTATTTCTAAAAATTGCAAAAATTATAATTACTTCATTATGAAATATAATTTTGTGTGTAATGTTTTTAAAAAAATTCCCAGAATTATGCGTGTTTTTATTTCTTGTACGTATCATGTTTATTTTCTTTTAAGTATAAGGCTTTTTTAACTTCTTCCAGGTATTTTTTTTTTATTTTCTTAAAGTATCAAATTATTTTAATTTAGTATTGTGTTTTTTAACATTTCACCCCTGTATCAACTTTTTTTTTTAATTTGTTCTAAGTAGCATATTATTTTAAAATTTCTTCCTAGTATATATATTTTTTTAATTCTTCCAACTCATGTATTTAAAAAAATTATACCGAAATATCGTTTTTAAATGCGTATAAATGAGACTTTTCTGTACGATTTTTTTTTTCTTTATGAAAATTCGACTATTCATGTTTTCACATTTCTTTCAGTGTCAATTTCAAAATGTACTTTTGTTCATAATGAAATCTTTTCCTTTTTAACACTTTACAACATAGTTGAAAAGTGTTTATTTACTGTAACTATAAAGACAACAGAAATTGCAAAATTTCAGATTTTTGGGGCTCTTAGTTTTTCAGTTATTGACTTTCAAAAAAGTGAAATCTGCCAAAGTTTTGAAATCTTCAAATAGCTGTAGATCAAAAACTATTTAACCTAGAGAGCTTAAATTAGTGTCATTTTCTTTTGCTTTTAATGAGTCTTAATTTGATATATAACATGACTATGCTATTTCAAATTTGAATTTTTTGAAAAGCTTCAAAAAAATTTTTAAATCTCAAAAACACCCCTTTTAATTTTTTTTAAAAAAAAAATATATGCTTTATGGACTACTTGTATGCCAAGTTTCATAATGGGAAGCCAATGGGTTCCTATGAAAATTATTTTTTTTTTTGTATTAAACTATAAGTGAAATTAGCTAAATTACAAAAAAATTAATTTTCATAGGAACCCCTTAACGACCGACTATGAAATTTGGCACACAAATAGTCCCTTAATGTCTTTAATATATATATATATATATTTTAAAGAAATTAGTTTTTTTTTTTTTGGATTTTCTAAAAAAAAAAATTTTTTTTTTGTTTGTAATTTTTTAAAAACTCCAATTTAAAGAAAAAAAGAGTTAAAATACCGTAATCATGTTGTATATCAAATTAAGGCTCATTGAAAACAAAAGCACGACACTAAATTGAGCTCTCTGTGTAACATATTTTTTGATTTACAACCGTTTAAAGATTTCTAAACTTTGCCAGATTTGGCTTTTTTAAAAAAGTAAATAACTGAAAATCTATAAAAGCCCCCAAAATCTGAAATTTTACAGTTTTTGTAAACTTTACTGGTACTATTACTGTACCAAAAATGATCAATTTCTGAGGTATCAAGGTTCAAACCATTAATTGATTTGACACGGAATAACATATACTTAGTACATAACTCATTAACCAGTTGTTTCAAACATTCAGCCCACATATGTTCTTTTCAATTTTAACAATTTGCTACACACTTAATATTTCACATATGTCACTCAAAATTTAATTTTGTATTTACAATCAGTTACAAAACGTTACTTTTCAAGAACTTTACAAATTCTCCCAGTTGCAGTATCAGGCTCTACTTTTTGCGAAATGGTCTCACCTAGCACATTCAAATATTCAATACGTCACTTGGTTGGGGATAAAAGAAAGAAGGAGAAGGTCCTTTAGGATGTAGGAAGCTTACTTTATAGTCGCTCGTCTTTTCAAGAATACATGCAAGATACCAAGATCCTTTATAGAGTATAGTGACAAATCCAGATTCAATTTTTGCTTAATTAGTTGGTGTAATATAGTCTAATGCTGTCACACGTTAATTATGCTTAACATGAAGTATATTTTCAGAAATTGGGTAAAAAGAATGAAGTTTTTGAGTACCCATGATTGCCTTAAAGTCATTCAACTGTGGCGACAGTATTTCTTTAACTTCTTCATACTCATCAACTGTGCTGTACTCAAAAACTTCATTCTTTTTACCCAATTTCTGAAAATCAGCTTCTTGTTAAGCATTATTACTGTAGTAAACACCGGTTTACTGAACGTGTGACAGCATTCGACTATATTACACCAACTAATTTAGTAAAAATTGAATCTGGATTTGGCACTATATGAATGATGAATGATATGAAGGTGGGTGGCTCCAGAAGAGCCTAGCACATCGACCAGAGGTCTATTGTACTACCCCAAAAAGTGAAGGTCCCTAAGAGAAAAGACCAGTAGCTGATGCAAACATAAGCAGGCACTTGACAGGAATGTCGTTCAGCTCCCAGGGTTCAATCACATGACGACCAATGTGTTCGAATCTGTGAGCAGAGTAGGCCTCACATTCACACAGAATGTGAGCTGCAGTTTCTTCGCTGTAATTGCAGCCTCTGCAAAGCGAATCCTTGGAGACACCCATAATATTAAGATGTCTCTTGAGAGTGCAGTGCCCAGTAAGGAGCCCAACAGCTCTCCTGATGCCAGTTCTACTGAGCCTAAAAAGTTCCTTATGACGTGCACTAGGGCAATTACAGTTGAGAATTTTCGCTTGCCTTTGCCCTTTAGTGTCACGCCAGTTCTTGCATTGAAGCTTCCTGAAGATGTCAAAGACAATTCTTCTGATAAGATCATTAGGTATACCCAAGGCTGGCTCAGGGCCCACAAAAGGAGTATTAGAGCCTTTCCTAGCAAGTTCATCTGCCAATTCATTGCCAGGAATGCCCGAATGACCAGGCACCCAGTACAGAATGACACTATTATTACTAGCAATTTTACAGAGAGCTTTATAGCATTCCCAAACAAGGGAAGACGTCACAGTGAATTTCCCCAGAGCCATAAGAGCAGCCTGACTGTCAGAACAAATGAAAATCTGGCTATTCTCGTACTTTCTGTCATAGCAAATTCTACAACACATAAGAATGGCAAATACTTCAGCCTGAAAGACAGTAGCAAAATTGCCAAGCGGATAAGATAGCTTAGTGCCATCATCAGGGCAGCAGACTCCCGCACCAGTACTAGTGCCAATCTTCGAGCCATCAGTATACCATACAAAACAATTATGTTTATTGTAGGTTGGAGTCCTCTTCCAATCATCCCGCGAGGGGACAAGAATTTCATAAGGCTTATCAAACGTAAATTTGACGTGTATGCCATCAGGTGGCATACAAAAATAAGGATGCCTAGCAACATTACTGTTAAGTTCACCCCAAGATAAATACCTTGAGTAATCTTTCCAGTGTTTCAGATATTTAAGTCTGTTCATGCAGATAAGTGCTTCTGCCTCAATACGCATATAGAGCGGATGCAAGCCAAGTAAGAGTTCAAGAGTTGCAGTAGGAGTGGTTTTCATGCATCCGGAGATTGCAATGCACACCATCCTTTGAAGCTTAACTAAATCAAGTTTAGCAGTTTCATTTCTAATTCTGGACCACCAAACAATGGATCCATAAGAAATGATAGGACAGACTATCATCGAGTAAATCCAATGAATAGCTCTGGGATTAAGGCCCCAGGTTTTCCCAATAGCATTCCTACAAGACCAGAAGATTCTTCTGGCTTTAGTTGTGCAGTAGTCCAAGTGTCTCTTCCAATTAAGTTCCTTGTCAAAGTAAATTCCCAAGAATTTAACCTCCTTGGAGCAAATAAGCTTCTGTTTGGCACTATATAGTCTATAAAGGATCTTTGTGGCTTGCATGTATTCTTGAGAAGAATAATGTTACGAGCGACTATAAAGTAAGCTTCCTACATCCTAAGGGACCTTCTCTTACTTTCATCCTCAACCGAGTGACGCATTGAATGTGCCAGGTGAGACCATTTTGCAAAAAGTAGAGCCTGTTACTGCAACTGGGAGAGTTTGTACTCTTGAGCAAGGAAGAAATGAAATTATCTTCACTCAGTTTGGAGAAGAACTTATTTTAAAAGTTCTTGGAACGTTTTGTAATTATAATTGTAAATATAAAATTAAATAGAGTGGCATGTGAAATATCAGGGTGGCCACTCTTCAGACACATTGAAATTCCCTAACTTTTCCAGGTGAATTGAAAAGAAATTCCAGACCAGTAATTTTAACATAAAATGCGTGCACATCCCTATTTAGTTACAAATTTGATTAAAGAATCTTAACAATTTAACTCCACTATTCAAAAAAAGTTATATTAAATCAGGAGAAAAAAATACACATTTTTTGTTTTTACAAATAAATTTTGACATTTTTAATAAAAAATACATGTAAATGCAGCAAAATTGGACTACTGAAATATTTAAAAGAATTTAATTTTTTTTTTCACTGAAGACAATAAAAAGAAATAGTCTAAACTGACGTCATCAAATATGGGCATTGCAAATTGTTCAAGACAGACTTTAAAGATATGCAAAAACTACACTGTAACAAGCCCCAGCCATTGAATAATTGTCAATTCATCAATGTCAAAAGAATGTCATTAAAATAGAAAAAATATTGTAAAATGTATATAATATTCTTGGCAACAGTTGTCCAAAATGGAGCACAAACTCTGCATTTTTGTTTTTATACGGAATCAAATGGACACATGGCAGCCTTTATTTAGAAGTTACGAGTACAGCATAATACTTGGCGAAATTTTTCGAAAATGGCATACAAACTGGGCAAGCCTGTTTTTATAAGGACAACTAGTATTAAAAAAAAAAACAGAATTTTCACAAAATTCCCTGACTTTTCCCGGTTGAGTGGCCACCCTGAAAATTAAGTGTGTAGCAAATTGTAAAAATTGAAAACATATGTGGGCTGAATGTATGAAAAAACTGGCTAATGAGTTATGTACTAAATGTATGTCATTTTGTGACAAATCACTTAATGGTTTGAACCTTGATATCTAAAAAATTTTTGGTTTTTAAACATTTTTGGTACAGTGATAGTACCAGTAAAGTTTAAAAAAACTGTAAAATTTCAGATTTTTTGGGCTCTTAGATTTTCAGTTATTCACTTTTTTAAAAAAGCCAAATCTGGTAAAGTTTTGAAATCTTTAAACAGTGGCAGATCAAAAACTATTTGACCAAGAGAGCTCAAATTAGTGCAGTCTTTTGTTTTCGATGGACCTTAATTTGATATACAACATGATTATGGTATTTAAATTTTCTTAAAGTATCAAATTTGTTTTAATTTAGTATTGTGTTTTTAAACATTTCACTCCTGTATCAACTTTTTCTAAGTAGCGTATTATTTTAAAATTTCTTCCTAGTATATTTTTTTTATTTCTGCAAATAACATTAAATTAATTATAATATTTAACACTGTCTAAGCAGAGAATAAATGAAAACGTAGTCATATTGCATTTGTTATGCATGCATGTTTATTTCAAATCCTGTAAAATCAAATTAATCTTTAACATGTTTTTTATAGATTTTAGTTTTAGACATACATGTATAATTACACTAAATGAAAGTTGCTTCAGTTATTATTATATAGATTACATTTATTTTATTATAAACACTAACCAACACTAAATAAGTATTTTTACTTGCAGGTAGGTTATACAGGGTGTCTACAGAGTTTCTAAAAGTGAATTTCATGACTTTTTGGGGACTTACCAAAATAAATTCATGACCTTACTTAATTATGTCGGTATGTAATTATACTTAAAAATATCTTTTGGAAAACACTATTATTTTTTATTATTTTATTTGTGCTTACATACATTGCTCAAATTTTTCATATCTTTTGGGAATTACCTGAACTTTTATGGTGTTTTACACAAAGTATTAATTGTTTTATTCATTAAACACATTTCTTTATTTTCTTTTCAGTTAGTCCAATTTTTTTTTCCAATTGTTTAATTTCTTCATTTGCCATTTGCATTATTTGCAATTTTCTTTTCTTCATGTCTTTAAGTTTAGCTTCAGCCATCTTTTGCTCAAGTTCCTCAGAATTCAGCTTTAATTTCTTTTGCTTCATAGCCTCATTCCTTTTTCCAGAAGCACTGCGAGCTGCTGCAATCATTCCTGTGGTTATAGGAATACTTTCCACACCGCCATAGTGAAGAACAGCAGAATGAATTGAACGTTGAGCTACCAATGAATTTTCTTCTAAATTTTCAACAATGCACTTTTTGTTGATTGAAAAACTTCGCTCAACGGCAGCATTGCCATGGAACATGGTCAATACCTTTTTAGCAAATATTACTAATGGGTTATCCTCATCCACAGTTCTCAAAAGATCCATCAGAAACTCATCTAGTCTGTCAGTTTTCATATTGTAAATCCTCAATTTTGTTTTTACTGTAGGATCTTCACAAAGCTTTAAGTATGTGCATTTAACACAATCAGCCTGGATTGGAGTTAAATGTTTTTTCTCTACAAATTCCTTTAATGCTATAGACACTCGATTTGACCTAATTGATTCGGATGATAACATTACCTGTGGTGAAAAACATGATAGCCCTTTGACCAGTCTTTTACACAAAGGAGACTTAATTTTCAGTTTGTTTAAAAGATTTATTAAAAAATCTCTACATTCTGTTTGAAAGACTATTTTGTTATTTTCTGTCACCTTTAAAATAGCAGTTGAAGCGCCAAATCCAACATCAATTTTTTTAATGGGTACATGGTAATCCTTGTTGTTGATGTCAACAAGCACAATGTCACGCAGATTTTTTACTGACACTATGTGTTTTTCAAGAAAACGTGAAGCTAGACTTTTAAACAACAATGCTAATTCATCATATAGATGTGGTAATAAGGGCTTATCTGATTGAAAGTAAATCAAGAATGTCTCCAATTCTGAGGTAATTGACTGTAAGAAGTACAGCCTGGCAAGAAGAAGTTCATCTCTAAGGAATTTAGACACAGTCTCAAAGTTTTTTGTAGCTGGAGGGTGAGCTTTCGCGCCTTCTACATACAACTTTAGGAATGGTAATATTTTAATTGCCCTTTCAATTACATTTGAATTCTCAATCCATCTGATTGCACATAATTTTAATGGAAATAGTGATGAGCCAGAAAAATGCTGATAATCTGCTCTTCTAGAAGGAAAGTCCTTAAATAAATAATAAGTTGCGCGTAAGAAATCATTTATATCCCATTTTGATTTCATGAGTGCCGTCTTGTAGCATCCATGAAGCACATGAAGAGAACAAGTTCCAACATCTAAGAGTGTGTTACCCTGTTCCATTTTCAGATGCTCATCAAAATCCTTCAAAAATTTTAAGTTCACATTTGGGCCATCAGTTTCTATTTGCAGGATTTTCTCCAATGGCAAACCAAAATCTTTAAGGCAGGTGGTAAAGGAATAAAGTAAATCAGCAGCTTTAGAATGGCCTAAAAACATAGAAGATAAGTAACGTGTATTAACCACATTCTGTGAATCATTCCAGAAACGAACAAGAATATCCATTTGACCTTCCTGGGCCACTTTATTAAGACTTTCATCTATACTAAAGCAAAAGAAATCACATTTTCGAATGTCATTTACTAGTTGATCTTGGAAATAAGGTCCCAAACCATATGCAATAACATACGCTAGTTTATCTTTGTGCATTTTAAATTTTTCAGCAATGATACTGTCTGGGAACATGATCTTAAAAAGGTTGGATGTACCTCCACCACTTCGACTAGAAATGTGATTAAGCGTAGTGTTGAGGGCCCATAAAATTTCTGCTTTAGTGACTTGATCATTTAGTAGAAATTTTTTCATCCCATCAGCAGGCTGTACATTTTTATTTTCTGTATTTTTTACAGTTTGATCAGTAGCTAGCTCTTTTCCTTCATTTGCAGAACATTTTCTGTCCTCTTGCTTTTCCGAAGTTTTAAAAGGAATAGTCATTTGAATTTTATTTAGTAATGCATTTGCTAGAGTTGAATGTTTTTTCCCTTTAGCATGAGTTTTAATGCAGCTAATACCACTATGACTTATGTCAAATTTAGAGTTGCATATTTTGCAATATGCTTTATATATATCATTGGTTACTGGAGATAACCATTTAGATACGTTATCTTCAGAGCACAGCCATAAATCATTAAATTTGCATTTCCCAGGCATTATGAGATTACGCCTGAAAATAAATAAAAAATAAATAAATAAACTACACAAATACAGAATAAAATATCAAACACTTTCAAGACTAGCTTTTGTACATTTAATTTAAATTGTAACTATATAGAATTTATGCCTCAAACGAATTCAATTATAGAAATCAATATATATATACCAAAAAAACTAAATTTATAAATATTAAAAAATTAGAAGCTATTTTGTTTACTGGTATATTGTAATTTTTATTAAAGTGAGCTACTAATGAAATGATGATTATTCAAATGTAGAATAGAAAATCATAGAAATTCACAAAAATGTACGTTGAGGATCGAGAACAGTTGTTTATGTCAAGTGTCTCTCCCAAATTTTAATAAAACACTATTATAAATGAAAAAAAAAAAATTACACAAAGAAAGAATATGGCAAAAATTGCGGCAGGACTGCCCATAGAGGGGCCTGGACCTACAATATGTTTATTTGGAGGATAGACATAAAAAATTTACAAAGAAAGAAAAATCAAATACATCAATTATGGTATGTGTGTGTGTGGGGGGGGGACGCAATTTGGGGCGATGCCCCCCGGAGACATTTTATGTTAACCTAGCTTCTATTTATCTGACACAGCAATTAATTGCATTAAATGTCAGGTTTACTGGTAGAATATGAAATTTCAGGACAATAAATTATAAAGCAAAAAATTTATAAAGGTTTTATCCGGTGAAAATTACTTTATAATGAAGACAAATATTTATGTTTGGCAAAACACAGGTTTTCACTAAAGAGAGTAACAAATATTGATCTTTAATAAAAAAAAAATATATATAGCACTGAATTATGTTTCTGCCAAAATGGTTTCCCTTTTATTTGCCTAAATCATTGCTTTAATACCACTTTTTGAAAAATATCCCTTCACAGAGTTTATACTCATTTTTTAAATAGAAAAATTTATATTATGCAAATATAATTAAAAAATTAACCTTAATAATTAGCCATAATATGAAAATAAGCTAGTTTAGTCGATCTAATATGCAACATTTAAATGATGGAGATGGATGAAAAAAGATACTAACGTACTCTCGGCAATTCACGTGAAGTAACTGAATTGCGCAATCGCACTGTTTATGTGAAAATAATTAAAAAATTAACCGTAATAATTAATCAGAATATAAAAATAAGCTAGTTTAGTCAATCAAAAATGCAATATTTAGAAGATTGAGATGGATGGATGGAAAAAGATACTATTGTACTCTCTCGGCGATTCATGAGAACAAACTGAATTGCGCAATCGCAGTGTTTATGCGAAATTAATGAACAAAATAACTGCTGAATTAGACATTTTATTTATGCTGAATTAGACAACCTTTGAAGAAGCATATTTATTACTTTCATAAAATCAGCGATCGGTATCTTAATTTACGTTACACGTGGCCGTAAATCTCCGTTAATTTGATTGGCATTACCCTGCATTTTATTATGGATTTGCTACGATCCCGGAAATGGTAGATATTTGTGCTAAAAATGCGGTGTTTCCGAGGAATTATACTATGTCTGGTTAATTGATAAATTTCAAACATAAAAAGCCGGAGAATTTCCCGGGAGATTGATTTCCTATTAATGTTAAAAAATTCAAATAAATGCGGAAAATATAGCAATATATGCATAAAAGCGTAAAGAGCAGTTAAAATGCGTAAATTTTACGCATAATGCGTAAAATGACAGGTATGATCACGGGTAGAACTTCTACAAATAAAAAAAATCTGAATAACTATTTCGGAAGTTCGTGCGCGACCTATCCACCTTATGTATAAATTTGAATAAAGTTTTAGAAAAGATTTCAACTTTTTAATATAATTTGGCAATTGTAACAGAAAACGGATTTTCGCCGATTATTTCAAGAAATCATCTAGAGAAAAAAAGCAAATGAAAAGGGGCAACATTTTATGTCCATGTTTGCAATTTGTTACTCTAAATAAATGAATAAATATAAAGAAAAATTCCGTGTATTCCACCCATTTATTAATACGCAAGATTGTTAACATTAGGAAAAAAGAAAATGATAACAGATAATCAGCGAAGGTATCTCCCCATCTGCCAGGAAAAAACAACATTGCAAAACGAAAAAGATCCATTCACAATTCAAGGTCAATGAAGAAATGGCCTTACCACTCGAAAGGGAAATAAATCACCCGGCCTGCTTAATCAATGCATTTCACTCAAATTGTTTACAGGGAATTCTCGATTAAAATAAAAACAAGACAGAACGTAAAAGCACTTGGATTGGGAGTGTAAAAAGGAAGTTTCAGAGGATTATCGAACTAACAACTTTGTTAGAAATTATTCCGCAAATATTTCCGATTTTTACCAGTAAAGAATAAACTTTGAAAACAAAATATTTTGGGTACTTACGTATACACACAGGAGAATGACATATAATACGTAAGTACCAACAATTTATATTTTTTATATTTAAAAATTTAGTTTTTGTATTAAATGTCATTCTCCTGTGTATCCCAATAGTCAAATAATATCCCGGAGGTTGGCATGGTTGCGATAATACGTAAGTACCATATTTGGTTTTTTGTGCTCAAAATATAGAAAATGCGATAAAAATCGGGATCTAACTTCGTTAGAGCTTTCGAGAACATCTCGAAAATTCGCAATTTATCAAGTGCAGATCCCGATTTTTACCGCATTCTCTATATTTTGAATCCTTGGATTATGTTGCAGAAAATTACAGTCAGTCACATTAAAAATATTAAAACAAAACATGTACTTACGGTGTATATAATGGTAGATATTGCAGTTTCCAATTTTCTTGCTAGAAGAACACATGCAAAGCTAGAACAAAATTAGAATTCATGGTAGTGAGCCGTTGCATACGTGATAACCGTTGCCCACGTGCCGTTGTCTACGTGCAACCAATGAAAAAGTTGAGTTTGAGGAAATGGGAATGACGTTTAATCATAGTACCTCCCACGATGACTCATAGCTTTCCCTCGATAAATCACGGCTGACGGCCACTTTACATACGGAGGAAAATTCACGGAATTTTTGCGGCGCGACAGGAATTTTCGTGACTTGATTTCATAATTCATGACCTTTTCGGGACTTTCGTGACCCATTTTCCGTTTTCGCTACTTTTTCATGACTTTCGTGACTTTCGTGACCTGTAGACACCCTGTTATACATGAAGCAACTTTCATTTAGTATAAGTATACTGTCTTTAAGTTTAAAATACATAAAAACATGTAAAAGAATAATGTCTGATTTTACAATATTTGAAATAAACATGCATGCATGACAACAAATGCAATCTCGGACCACGTTTTCATTTAATCTCAGCTTAGATAGTATTAAATTCGAGCATGGATGCACATACTACGATGCTGAAAACATGCACTTTTCCCGTTTGCTTTTAAAGCAATATATGCATACATACAACAAAGCTAGGAAGATATATAAAATAAAATAAAAGTTAAAGCTATATATAATAAATAAGTTAAAATATATAAATTAAGCAACATGTTAACCTAACACAGGAAAATCAAGTCCAAGATACAAACCTACAAACACGGTGGGAAACGTAAAGAATGATTACTGCACTCAGTGTTGCCAGATGCACAGAGCTTATGGCTTCGTCCCCTGAGATAGAAATGAGTCCGTTCTGGAAGCTTCCAGAACTGCGTGACGTCCCGTCCGATCACGGCGGTGTTAGAACTTGGGAGGGTGAAGATAAACAAGAAGGGATTATTGAAAATGCCTTCGGGAAAAGGGTTCGAGAACAAAGCTGAAAGAGGATTTGAGCAAGGGGGGAGCGTTAATGGTTATTTTTACGTATGAAAAATGGTAATTTTAATGTAATATAAACGGTATTTATAACGTATAATAAACGGTATTTATAATGTATGATAAACGGTAATACATGAAAATGCCTTCGGGAAAAGGGTTCGAGAACAAAGCTGAAAGAGGATTTCAGCAAGGGGGGAGCATTAATGGTTATTTTTACGTATGATAAATTGGTATTTTTAATGTAATAAAAACGGTTATTTTAATGTAAAATAAACAGTAATACATACGTATTTAAAACGGTATTTCTACATACGGTATGTTCATACACGGTAATTCATAAGTATGATATACGGTATTTTTATATACCGTTTACTCATAACGGTATTATAACCGATGTATTACCGTTTATCGTATAACACATACGAAAATATAATGTATAAACGGTTTAACAACGGTTATAATACCGTATGTGTGTTACCTGGGTAAGGAAGTCCCGAAATTAATGAGAGTTAACTTTTGCCGAAATGCAGAGAAAAGTATAGCAGCTATAAAATGTTATTCAGGGCCTTCTGATTGATCTCTTTAAATACTTAACCTAAGCAATAAACTTGTCATTTTCTCGGGAAAATCCATTTTTTTTTTATCTCCGTGGAAATATACACATCTTCAATATTTTAAAAAACGTTGATGGAATTCCAAGATCAAAATCATTTTCAATTAAATCCTATTATTTGGATGAAAATGGCTATTTTGAACCGAAAATTGACCCTAGCAAAAAGTTCCACATGTTACATTTATTAATCAGTAATTTATAGAAGACAGTTTAGCAATATCGCGAAATTTTTTTATTTAAACACGATCGCTGGTATATTTCGTTTTATTTTTAAATATTTTTCATTTTTTCAATCTGCTTCCATCCACTAATATTTTTATATATTTTGTGCTTTTTATGCTGGGATATTATCTTTTAAACATATTGTTGGTGAAAATGAGATATATGTTTAGGATAACGAAATTAAATTTTTTTTATTTATTCAGGCATTTAGAATTATAAAGGCTTATTAGAAACACATTTGAAGAGCATAAATTAGAATTTGATATATTTGCACCAATAGTTGAATATCTCATTTCAATTAAAAATGAACATCGTTCTCATCTTAATTTTATTAAAAGTACTTTAAAATATTTTGAATCATATGAACAAAGGTGCTTCTGCCAAAATATTAGATGAATATGGTGAGGGCCCACTTTAGTTGAAATGTTAAAAAAAAAAAAAAAAAAAGACTTCTAATAGCTACCCTGATTAATCAACTTTTTTCAGACATTTTTTTCTTTCAAAATTTTTCTTAATCACTAAATTTGATACTATAATTACATGCAATTTGCATTTCAGTTAACCCATATAGATTGTAAAAAACTTTTTTTAATACATTCATGTTTTTAAAATGAATTATAATTTTCAATAATGACATTTGAGACCATTCCAGTAAGTTTTAGAAAAAGTGTTCCGAATTACGGAAAAACCCCTTATCCAGAATGCCTGAAGTCCCAAGCATTCCAGATAATAGATCCTGTACTGTATACCAATTTTCTAAAAATAAATAAATAAAAACTTGGAATTAATGGGTATTTTGTGAAATATGTATTCAGTTCATCAACTGGTGTAAAAATAAGAATTTATTTGTTACCTACTTGGGTATAAAATTGGTTTTACCTACTTGGGAATAAATGAGCAGCTGGGTGATTAGTTTTCTATAATGAATTTTTTATATAACAAGCACATTTTACATACCTGGGAGCAAGATTTGTTAATTTAAGTATCTGGTAGTTTTGCAGATTAATATTTTGCAGCTGTATAAAAATTTTCTTTTAAACTATATTTGTCATCTGATAAATCAGTAATATACAACTTCATTTCATATTTATTGATTCTTAGTCATAATTATAGCAATAACTAGGCAGTTTTGCACCCTATACCTATAATATAACAGCAAACATCTGTACTGTATAACTTAAGAAGAATGGAAGTTTTGTTCCTTTCTTTACAATATGCTTATCATAAAAAAATTAATGTAATCTCCCTTATTGTATTAAAACAAATTAAATTAAATTTCTGTCTCATCATTCAAGTTGTGTAAAATAGATGACATTTTACCTTAGGGTCATAAAATGCCTCTTGAATATTATGTATTTACTACCTACAACTATTGTCAAGTTCACATATCAATTACTACTTATCAATTCTTCATAACAAGAACATTGTGCTTTAATTACTTTTGTTTATGAATACTAACATTAGATTTACTTAATATAATTTTTCTACATGTAAAGAAATAAAAAAAAAGACAAAGAATTTGTTTATTATGAATTGAATATTAATCTTATTAATTGAATATTAATCTTATAATGGTGCTCTTGTATCATACACAATTTGTACACCACCTCACAGTAATCCTGTCTGAGAAGCAGTTATTACAGTCATTAATGTTTGGTATAAATTTTTAAACTGCTTAACAAAATAAGAGTGTAATAAATTTAACTAAAACAAAAAACTATATAAATGTCCAAGGAATACATGTTGGCCTAGTTCATAACAAAACAGAAACTGGGAGAGATGTGACATTTAAAAGATAAAGTGTTCTTAGTTGATAAATTTTGGCAGCTCACACTATTGGCCATGCTTGTAAGATTTAGGGCCCTCTGGTTTTTGTGACACACCTCTTGTGCCTATTAAAACACAACCATGAATGCTGAATAAATTAAATCATATAAATCTTTGTAAATAAATCTGCATGTAAATGCAGAAAAGTATAACAATGGCATTTCATAGAAAATAATTTTAGAAAGGAGGTCATACCCATTTCAGGTGTATATTCACTGGAATCCATACTTAATATATAAGGAATGATACTATCAATCTGAACATTTCCAATGAGACCAGAGAAAAATAACTCTTCAGTGATAGATGGTTGTAATGATCGAAGAGCAGGTAATCTATAAAAGAATATTTCTATTTGTTTTCATACAATTTGCAATAATGATTTATAACAAAATTCACTGCATTTATATCTAACTGTACTGCATTAAAATAATTTACTGATTTCAAATTCAGTCGATTCTACAGTATTATACTCAGTTTGAATTACAAATAAATTTACATGCTGCTTCATATTTTTAGTAGAACATGGAACATTTTAAAAGGTTTATTTCTATCATATTATTGTTAATAGAGTATTATAAGCATTGGTAAACCTAAAGAAAATTCAGAATTTTAAATGCTTATAACCCTATTTGTTGCAGGTTCTCTGATACAGTCCCTTCACGGGCTAACTGAAAGAGGACTCCTACCTACAATAAGAAGAAGGGTATTGTATGGTATACTGATGGCTCTAAGCTAGGCACTAGTACTGGTGCTGGAATATGCTGTCCGGATGATGGTACAAAATTAGTTTACCCTCTTGGCAGCTATGCTACTGTCTATCAGGCTGAGGTCTTTGTTATTCTAATGTGTTGTAGAATTTGCTCTGACAGAAATTAGAGGTGCAACCAAATACTTATCTGTTCTGATAGTCAGGCTGCTCTTATGGTTTAGGGAAGTCTACTATGACGTCATCCCTTGTTTGGGAGTGCAATACTACACTTTGTAAGATTGCTAGCAACAATCAAGTCATACTGTACTGGGTGCCTGGACATTCAGGCATTCCAGGTAATAAAATGGCTGATGAATTGGCTATAACACTTTTTGTTGGTCCTGAGCCAGCTTTGGGTGTTCCTAATGAACTGACTAGAAGAATTGTCTATGACATCTTCAGAAAGCTTCAGTGCGAGAACTGGCATAATACTAAGAGCCAAAGGCAGGCGAAAGAACTAAACTGTAAGTGCTCTAGTATGCGTCAAAAGGAATTATTCAAGCTCAGTAGAACTGGCATCACAAGGGCTGTTAGGCTCCTTACGGGGCACTGCACCCTTAAAAGACACCTAAATATTATAGTTATCACTAAGGATTTGCTATATAGAGGCTGCAATTATAGCGAAAAAACTGACGACGCACACATACTATGTGAATGTGAAGTGTTCCCCGCCCATAGGTTCGAATGCATGGGTCGACATGTGATCGAGCCCCGAGAGTTGTATGACATTCCTGTCAAGTGCCTGTTGATTTTTGCTTCGGCTACTGGTCTCTTTTCTTAAGGACCTTCTCATTTCTGCGGTAGTACAATAGACCTCTGGCCGCTATGCTGGGCTCTCCTGGAGCCACCCATCTTCATGTCAGTCATTCATTCAATGCTATAGAAATTGGAAGGCTTCGCTATGGAGACATTTGTGTTATCGATTATATATACAGATAAATGAATCATTTTTATAATGTAAAATTGGTACATACATGAGTTTACGGCCCCCACGATAAAATGCCAATGATTGTTGCAAACTGTTGCCAAACGGCCGGCAGTCCTAACTGTTGTGATTTTGTTAAACCACATGTTATCTATGTGGTAGAAGGAATATTCAGCTTAGTTATAATATTAGCTATAAATATCCGTTTGTGTTCAGTATCATGTAGAGCTAATTAATTACTGTAAGTTTGTATTGTGCCTAAATTTGAATTTGAAGTATCTTTGTACAATCCTAAGTGAAATTTATGAAGTCAATTATATAATATTTATAATATTTTTGTGTAACTTTGTTATACTGCTGATGAGTATATAAATATTTATTCTTCATACATTTATTGTGCAGTCAAATAATACCATGGAAAATGAAATTTCTAATAGTGAAGATGAGTGGGATTTTGAGTTACATAACATGGATGTAAATAGTACTATTGGAGATTGCAATTCTAATAATAATTGTGACAATAGTAGTGGTTCTGACAGTAACTCTGAAAATAGTGAAGTAGTGTGTTCTAAATAAAGAAAACTTTGAAGACTTTCATATAGTAGTGATGAAGAAATCGATATTTTAGGTGAAAATGATGATGACGATAATGATGAATGGGAAGATATTATAGATGACGACAATTATATACCCAGTATACCTTTCTCAATGTTTCCAAAAATGCCTGGACCCCAAATTCCAAGGAGCAAACAAACATCAACATATTGTTCAACATGTCCTGGGAATCCTTCGCTACACTTAGGGGACTGTTTTGAAAAATTTCATACTGTGAAAGATTATAAAAATTAATTTAGTAATAAAGGATTATAACTTCAATTTTCATGTATCTTTTTTTTAACTTTCATTCCTTTAATCCAGATTCACACGTATTTTTTGTTTTTGTTTTATTATTATGAACATACTGTAATAATTTAACTATACCCCCTCGATCTGTTGGTATATATTATAATAATAAATCTCAAGCCTTAAGGGTTAAGGTATAAAATTTTTATAATTAATTTGATGTTATTTGCAGAATACCATTTCTGCTTGTACGATTTTGTTCACTTAATGGTTCTACAATCTTTTCATGATAAATTTTTCTGTGCATGCATGTACAGAATAAGTACTATGAAAACATGCTGCTGAACAACATGCACTTCATTATATTAGCATATATTAACTCTTTTTAGTTTATACTATTTCTTGTTATTTAAAATTTTTTTATTTCAAAACAAAAATTTAAAGCTTTTACTTTTCTGTTATAAATTACTTTTTGTGATGCAAGTTTTGTACAGAATTAAAAACAAGTCAAAATTTAAAGTATTGCATAGTTTTTAAAAATTCTAATTATTTAAGACTTTTCACAATTAAGTTCATATAAAGCCTAAAATATCAACATGTTTTTAATTCCCCCCCCCCCCAAAAAAAAATTTTTTTTTTCAAAGTCTTTTAGAAAGTTTTTTAAATTCACGAAAATGGGCATTTTTTTTCCATGATTACTATGGTCTCGAATTTGGTGATTGTTTATTACAGTGGTCTTCAAACTTCTAACGCCTTCAGAACCCTACGCTTAAAAAAAAAATTTTTTTTTGAACCCTAGTACAAAAAATATGCCCCGTAAGCATAGTGACGTAACAAAAAATCTCGGTGCTCCCTCTCCCTCCGCAAAAAAGTTTTGAGGCTACATTTACAAAAATTAACTACCGAAGACTGCAAATTAATTTTGACCATTATAATCATAAAACCAAATACTAAATACAAAAATAAATTATCAAAAACATGTTATTCAGATTTTTTATTGAATACAGACAGCTGAGGTCAATTTGCTGGCTCTAAAAAGCCGCCACTGCAGTAGTAATTGGAAGAAAGAGAGGGAATCAGTATCTCTACAGCACAGTATAGATATTTTAAAATGTGCATACAATTTATGAATTTCAGTTTTTTAAAAAAAAATTAAATTTAATTATCGAAATTTTTGAATAACAAAAAATTTAATAAAAGTGTTATAAAATCATATAACATAACAAAAATCCAAAATTTTATTAAAAAAGTCGCGAAACCCCTGAAAACGTTTAGAGGAACCCAGTTTGAATATCACTGGTTTATTATATTAATTCTGTTATAGCATCCGGTGTTTACACATCTTTCACTTATAAAAAGGCATTTCCTACCATTTTGTAATTTCAATGATATTTAACTTGTAAAAAGTTATAAGAAAATAGTCAAATGTGCATAAAATCAAAAGGAAAAGACTTCATTATGATAAGACTTCATTATGAATAATAGTCAAATTTTCATAAAAAATCATACAGAAAAGTGTTATTTATAAACATTTTAAAAATGATATTTCGATATAATTATATTTAAAAAAACACAATACTTTGAAGAAATAAGAAAAAATATACATGGAAGAAACTTTAATAAAACACACTACTTAGAAGAAATTAAAAAAAAGAGTTGATACATAGGTGTGAAATGTTAAAAGGCACAATACTAAATTAAAAAAAATTGATATTTTAAGAAAATAAAAAAATGTTGATACTTAGAAGAAATTAAAATATTGATACTTGGCAAAAATTTTGAAAAATATGATACTTGGAAGAAATGAAAAAAACATTACACTCAGAAAATAAACACGATACTTAACAGAAATAAAAACACACATAATTCTTAGAATTTTTTTAGAAACACTACACTTAGAAGAAATATAATTAGTCGAAAAAGGCAAATTTGTTTTACAGCGCAATTAGTGTTCAGTGCATCTAGAAACATATTCTACTTGTGCTTTGTGCCCTTACTTGCTGTGTTCACTCTCAAAAATCATCAGTCGTATGATACCACTGTTGATCAGAGATGTGCATTTTTAGCACACATAAATAAAGCTGGATATACAACTGGAATAGATGTAAAAGCAAGAGGGTTGCCAGAGCTATACCAAATGGCACTCCACTTATTGTCGATATGGCATGGTTAAAAAGGTTTTAACTATCGTGTGTTTATAAAGTATTTTATTCTTAATTTTTAAGTTATTTACAATTTAAAATAGCCTATCAACTTTTTTAAAAATCACAATATTTCTCGTATTGCGTTTTTTGATATATATTTTAGTATCGTGTTTTGCGATATATTTTATGTATCCAAGTATTCTATTCTGTATTTTTATTTTTAATTTAAAATAGCTAATCTTTTAGATTCAAAATTTAACTTTTTAAAAATTGCAAAAAATGTTTTAAGCATCATGTTTTTTTATATTTTTTATATGTCCCGAAAATGTTCCGTATTTTTTTTTTTTTTTTCCAATTTAAAACAGCTTATATTTTAGATTAAAAATTTTTAAATTAAATTAACTTTTTAAAAATTACAAAATGTTTCAAGTATCATGTTAAATTTTCTGTATTTGAATGTTATTTTCAATGTATAACTTTTAGGTTAAAAATTTTGAAGTTTACTTTTAAAAAATTAACTCTTTAAAGATTGCAAAAATGTTTTAAGTATTGTGTGTTTTAATATTTTTTATATGTCCCAAAATTTTATCTAATTATTTTATTCTGTATTTTTAAGTTATTTTCAGTTTAAAATAGCTTATCATTTAGATTCAAAATTATATTTCATAACGTAGTAGATTATAATTTTTGCAATTTTTAGAAATAATTACTTAATTAGAATTAAAAAATATTGAAATAAACTGAAAATAAAGGAAAACAAGAAAGATCAATCATGCATAAAACATTGATTATGAAACACTTTTCAACTGCAATGCAATTTTATTTAAACATCTCTAAATTGCAATACATTCAGTAGTAATATTTTAAAAATTATCACAATACTACATTAATTTATTATATTTGAAAACTTAAAACTTCATAAAAAAATGAACTTTATTCAAATGACGTACGTCATTGAAATATAAGTCGCCTGGTTTAAATAACTCTAAAATGCGATACATTCAGCGGTAATATTTTTAAAATTATCACAATAATACAATAATTTATTACATTTGAAAACTTAAAACTTCATCGAAAAAAATGAACTTTATTCAAATGACGTCATTGAAATATAAATCGCCTGGCTCTGTATGTAAAAGCTGTAACTATTTCATTCATACACTTTTATTCCATTCCATTCATTCATCACAATACTACAATAATTTATTTTTTTTAAAAACTTAAAACCATGGAGGTAACTCTATGCTTCATCGAAAAAGTCTGCTATAAAATCGTCTGTTCTCTATGTAAATCAATGAATGTTTCATTCATATCCACTATATTTTAGACTCTAAGATCTAAATAATTTTGTGTTAAAGAAATTCAGCAATTCTTATACAACTCATCCTACATCTTTATGTGTTTACATTCTCCATAAGTGAAAATTAGGCTTCGTTGTAGAAATAATCAAAATTTGCTGACCATTTAAACTCAAATATATTATAATTGCATTGTTTCACAATGTAGATGCACAGAAATTAAGCAAAAATAAAGGGGTTTTAGGACAGATACAACACTAAATACAAATTAAAAAGAACTTTAAAAATCACGATTTTGACACAAGATGGATGCCCTGTCCAAATAGATACTCTAAGTCCTCTGGACGAGTCGGACAGCCTGGGGCTTTCACAAGATGGATGCCCTATTTTATTTTGAAGTGGGGCAAGTGATCTCTTTATATAATATGAGAGTAATTATTATTTTAATTTTTATTTAAAAAACTACCGAACATATTTTGCTGAAATTTTTTTCATATGTTTTATGGGATAATTTGAATATTTCTTAAAACTTTCAAAACAATTTGTGAATTTTAAATTCACTTAAAACATGTTTGAAAAATTAGGTCCCATAGGGTTCAATGTATTTCATTTTTTCAACCCGGGTTCAGTCCAAAACTAATTGGGTGATATTATTCATCTATATTTCCATAGGTCCCACAGACCATCCAAACAACATACTAAAATTTCATTTTGGTAAAGTCATTTTTATGGCAGTTATCATGCCAATGGACAGACAGACAGAATGAACAAAGTCATAAACACTTTTCAACTATGCTGTAAAATGTTAAAAATTATACTAGATATTACATATGAACAAAGTGATTCTATAGTATTGTGAATTTTGCATGCATGACACGTTTGATGTATTATGCATTGTATCTTTGTAAAAAATTGATTTAGGTTAATATGTTTTTTAAACTTTAAAGATAATGTTTCAGATTGTGTTGATTTCAATATTAATATGTACTTAAATTTATAAAAAAAATATTTTTGAAGTGAAGCCATGACATTTTTGTGTTGTGTCTGATAAAATATTTTTATAAATTCAAGTACATTCAACACAATCTGAAAAATTGACATCTATTAAAGTTTTAAAAATAAATTCTCCTAGCTCAATATTTCTAGCTCAATATTTTTATGTTTACAAAGATTACAATGCATAAAACTTTATAAATGTCATATCCGCAAAGTGCACTATACTGTAAAGTTGCCCAATGTGTGATAAAATATATATAAACACGTAATAAATACATGTAGAAACACAATATAAATACGTATGTAAACACATTATAAATACATTTGGGGATATGTTATAAATATGTATGGGAGCATGTTATAAATACATATAAGAACACATTATAAATATGCATGGGAACACATTATAAATACATATGGGAACAAATTATAAATATGTGATACATAATATACATATATATTATATGTAATAAACATGCATGTGGATATATGTAATATACACATATCTGATACATAATAAACACATGTGGATATGTAATAATAATGCATGTAGATATATGTAATAATAATGTTTGTGGATATATGCAATAATAACATTTGTGGATATACGTAATAATAATGCATGTGGATACGTAATAATAATGTATGTGGATATACATACTAATAACATGAGGATATGTATTTATGACCTTTTAGTAATGGTTGATATACCATATTCTAATGTACCATATTTCCGTAATAATTATGTATGGCCTGACATGTAAAGCTTACTGACACATAAAGATTGATGTTTTAAAAATTACTGACAGGTAAAAACTTTTGTCTCCTAACATCACTTCTGTGTTGAAGCTGCTTGATCTGCAGCTTTAAATTTAGTTACCAAAAGCTTCTTAGGCATGTTTTTCTCAGATTTTCTTCTGTAAAGCTAAACAGTTAAGTAAATCTGTATTCGTTTTGGACATAGTTTGTGGGATCATATCATCTCTTAAAAAGGTAATCAAACACAACCACTGCCCTACCCGAAGGTATCCAGGAAACACAACGATCTGCTATCATGACAAGAGTCGAAAGCTTGGCAGAGCACCCAGCCAAGAGAGCAGTGGACAACGCCACCACCCCACAAGGACTGGACCCACACCCCATATACATACTAATAACATGAGGATATGTATTTATGACCTTTTTGTAATGGTTGATATACCATATTCTAATGTACCATATTTCCGTAATAATTATGTATGGCCTGACATGTAAAGCTTACTGACACGTAAAGATTGATGTTTTAGAAATTACTGACAGGTAAAAACTTTTGTCTCCTAACATCACTTCTGTGTTGAAGCTGCTTGATCTGCAGCTTTAAATTTAGTTACCAAAAGCTTCTTAGGCATGTTTTTCTCAGATTTTCTTCTGTAAAGCTAAACAGTTAAGTAAATCTGTATTCGTTTTGGACATAGTTTGTGGGATCATATCATCTCTTAAAAAGGTAATCAAACACAACCACTGCCCTACCCGAAGGTATCCAGGAAACACAACGATCTGCTATCACGACAGGAGTCGAAAGCTTGGCAGAGCACCCAGCCAAGAGAGCAGTGGACAACGCTACCGCCCCACAAGGACTGGACCCACACCCCAAGTCAGAACAACTAAAAGCCCCGACACCACCAGCCAAGGTGCCAAAACCAAAACAGGCAAACCCCTGCCATCCACCGGAGTCATCCTCTGAAAGGAAAAACACAGACGACAACACTTTTGTTGAAATAAAAAAAAAATTACAAAATACATGCAACTTCAAATACAAGAATTGCCCTCAATTCTTAAAGTACAAAGGGTGAGTGTGAAGAAAAACAGAACAAAGATCAAAGTTTAATCTTTACAAAAAACAAGTATAAAATTGCAATACATGATACAAAGTTATACTATATTACAATTTTTAAATGGGTTAAAATATATCACATGATATACCATAACTAAAATGCCAATATATACAAAATTTTCATCACAAATTTCCATTATTTACATTTTATCCGAAGGAGATTATACTCCAGGATGGCAACTTCACATCTTCTAACAATTTACAATTTTTACCAACAACATAGTGTATTTACAATATGTACATCAAGGTATTCACCAATATACAAATTCCACAACAAATATACAAATTCTATACAAATGAGGAAACATGTTTAAAATCCTTTTATGTATAAGGAATAATACATATATGTACAATTGCACATTATAAAATCACTTCTTAAAGTTCTTCTAACTCTCTATTGAGTAACAAATTTGGTTATTGTTTCAATACCATTTTTACTCTTTTCTCTTCTACAGAAGTTAATCAAAGGCACTTGCAAGAAATTTTTGGGAAATAATTTACTTCTAACCTCTTTCCAATGTTCACATCTATATATGCAATGTTCCATCGTTCCTTCTTCTAGTCCACACTTACAAAGATTAATTTTACTGTGGAATCTGTGTTGGTAGGTTCTAAATGCTCCATGTTCCATAAGCGCTTGATTTAAGTAAAAGTTTCCATATGTCACTCTTGTTGAGATTTTGGGTAGTTGACCATATAGCTGTATACCCTTAGAAGACTTGTCCCATCTATCTTGCTACTCTTTATCACAATTGTATTTGATTTTGTTTCTGACTTGGGTTTGGGTTATCCCAAATACCCTTTTTACTTCCAATTTTAAAGCTTCTTTTACGAGTTGGTCAGCCATTTCATTTGCATATAATCCTACATGGGTCTATCCCAATGTAGAATAAAATGTCCTTCACTATGCAACATTTTTTCTTTAAGATTGTGTGTCCACTTATTTTTGATACTATAAGAACTCAAGGTCATTAACACTGATCTTGAGTCTGTGTAAATATGTACTTCACTAATATTTTCTGCTGTTATATATTCCATGGCATTCCAAATTGCATACAGTTCAGTGTTGAACACTGTACCATTATCATCTATTCTTTCATGCCATTTTTTAACTATTTCTGCATGATTATATATTATAAATGCACTTCCGACTCTTTTATTCATTTTTTGATTTTCCATTGAATGATCTCTTCCTCCCCAGGCTTTTTATTGTATACAAAGGGGTTTTCAATTTCACTTGGTTTTATTTCCTCATTATCAATTTTTATCTCTTGACTCCATTGGAAGAGATTATACGTCTTAACTTCATTTCTTATTTTTATGTCAAGAGGCACACATCCTGCTAACACTTGTATGGTCTCGTTGGATACAGTCCTGTAACATTTTGTAATGGATAACAATGCTATCCTCTGAATTTGTATGATTTTATCATTGATTCTCCTATGGTCTTTATACCATATTCTGATCCATATGTAATCATTTTTTCTGTTGCCTTTATATAGATTTCTTTCATCACTTTGGTGTTTAATCCCCAAGTTGCCCTTGAAATCCTAAAAAGTTTATGATGAAATTTATAAACTTTATTTCTCAATTCTCTTAAGTGTACAGTCCAAGTTAATTTATTATCAATTAAAATACCCAAGTACTTCAATTCTTTTTTGTAATTGATTCTCTGCCCTTTCAGCTTAATTCCCGGCATATGGGTTATCTTCTTCTTAAAACTAATCATCGTATATTGGGTCTTATCTATGTTTAAAGTAAGCCCATAATCATCTGCCCATTCTGTTATGCTATTTATAGCTTGATTTCCAAAACTAGCAACAAGGTAAGATACCTTGGCTTTTACAAGTACAACTATGTCATCCGCAAAAGCCCTCTTAAAAAGGTAAAAGCAAAGACTGTTTTGAAGTGTTTTAAAAAGGGGGATTTGTAAATAATGAAGTGAAAACTCTGGTGAAGGTAATTGGTCATAGTACAATAGATGTGGTAAAATTTAAAATAATATATTAAAGTATAGTGATAAATTGATTTTTCCTTATACTCCTTACAGAGCTTCATTGTGAACAACCCTCTATTTTGCATCCAGTGAGAGCAAACTGCTTACCTTGCTGTAAAGCAAAATTCAAATGACAATTAAAGATGCTTTATTATTATTATTTAAATTTATTTTTATTTATTTATTCTCAGATTTACCTTATGTTTATAAAGAAAACATGCTGGTTATTATTTATAACACTAATCTTCACTATGTTCTAAAAATATGAGATATATATATGTGGGAAAGAATGAGAGACATCAGCTTGGTTCATGACACATTTAAGTCAAAATTATTTTTAAAACAGTTCTAATGTAGGAGTATATAGAAGTCACATACACCTTCATATTGCCTTCCCGGTCGTCCATTTTGTTGCTCCAAGTCCTCTGGACGAGCCGGACGGCCTGGGGCTTTCACACCTTCATATTGCTTGGAACCTTGTTAACCATTTGCAGGGTTGCATGGATTCAGCATTGCTATACTTGCATAACAGTGGTGAACATCCATCTTTTTTATGCTCTTTCACTAGATCTTTTTGCTCCCTGACCATCCAAACAGTTACCTTACACCTTTCTGGTAGGTCGGACAGTCTGGGTCTCAACAACAACAAATAGATCTTTATGATCCTGAACTTAAAGTGACTGTTTAACATGGAACCTCATCTCTACTTCAACTTCTAATCTGAACTAATTAATCCCAACCACTCAACTGAACTCCAACAACACTCCCTCACTTATGTAACTACTAAACTCATTTCTATATTTTTTTAGTTGTGCACCTTTTGAACTTGGCTTTAGGGAGAAAGTCTTCTTTCAATACCCTCTCCCCACTCAAATCTGATTGATGACGCAACTTCTTTCATCAGCACTTGAGGTTTTGAATGGATAGAATAGTGCCTCCTACTTGATGATGTTGCAACTTTGGGTTGGTCCACTGCGAGAGTTTGACCCCCATAAGATTGTGTGAGAGTTACCATTTTCATTTATTGGTCATAAACCACTGCCCAAAATAATGTCAGTTTCGGTGCCATTATGTCTGGCCTTTTCTTTACACATGACTCTTCTTGTCATTTTTCTGTTCAAATTTACAGTCTCTCTGCTAATCTCTCTCGTCTGTCTCACAGAATCCAACAGTGTAACTGAAGAAAACAACAAATAAGTGCTTACTGATCTAGTGACACATTTTAATTCAAATGTCAGTGCTGAAGAATACATAAAAATTAATGACCATTTATGCATTGAGGAATTCGACCTGAATGTTTCCAATTTCATTCTTCGAGACACTACTGAAGAAATTGATTTTTCTGAGGATGATGAGATGACATACCTGTGGATGAAAGTGATGTCTGTCTAAGGACTCTTTAGAAGTACTAAGATGTAATGGACAATTGCAAAAGTTTCTTCTAAACATCAGGGATCTTGAGGGCTTTGTAAAACTAAATGGTTACAAAATTCCCATTGAGAAACAAGTTTGCAGTGTAAAAGAAAAGGAAGCAAACTCTGTTAGAAGATTACTATATTTGTTAGTAATGTTAATTTTGTTATAAATATTTTATTCAAGAAAAATGGATTATTTAAAAAGTAACAAGTAAAATATTTTTTCTTATTCTCTTATTATGTATTTTGCATTTATAATTAAAATGTTGTCCTAATTTTTTGTTTAATGCCATGCTATCAGTTTAAAAACAAACAAACAAAAAACAATAAAAACATGACTCCCCAATAATGGATGAAACTTCCAGTCCTGTGATTGTCAAGTATTCGGAGGTACCACTGTATATGGCACATGTTTAAAGCAACAATATTAAAGTTTCAGTATTTTTAAGAAAATTTCATGACACCCATTTCCAAGGACTTTGGACCGATCATGATCACAGTACTCATTATAGCAATGCAACTGGACTACCATGTTCATGGTTTTATATAAAATCTTTACATAACTACAGCATGCAATAAATAAAGGTGTCAAACAGGTTTGAAGGCAAAAACAGCCTTCTTCACATCAGGGCAAGCAAAAGCACAACCTCATTTACTCAAGCAAGTTTGTCATCAGAATATATAAATAATTTGCTACTCATAGTTAGTTTGAAAAACTTAAACATTCTCTACTTGAAAATTCATTTGTAATAAAAATGAATTTTCATAACAAATAAAAATGTTGAAGCTAAATGATGGAGGTAAATTTTTAACATAGTATGGTACATGCTGTTATTTTTATTTTGCAGCATGTCCATTAAAAAAGTAATCTGGATAAAGAGAAAAAGGAGGAATATAATCAAATTTTAATTACAATATTATTATAGAACTTTAATGCTGCAGAAATCATTGTTATAAAGATGAAATATTAAATTTATAATAAAATGTGATACAACAAATATTTCAATTGAATTCATACCTCAATAATAACTTTGGGAAGCGATCATTATTTTCTGGGAAAGTTTGACCAATATATGATCTTAATTCTTGATAGCCTTTTTCTTGAAATTTTTCTACTTGTCTAGCACTTGGCAAAGATGGATGATCTAAAATGAAAATTCCCGATATCATAAAAATGAATGCTTCAGCTTTGATTAATTAAACTAGTTAAAAACAGTTCTATAAAGCAACATATCCCAAACTGGTATTCTGTAAAATTAAGTAAATGTTTTGCAATAAAATGAAGCATTAAATAATGAATAAAGCTATGACTTTTATTTAAAATAGTTCTATTAAAATAGATGCATAATTTAAAATTTCACAAAGCTTGATACAAGATCGATGAAAAGAGATTCGATAGAAGATCTGAATCTTCATCTGATTCAGATTTTCTATTGAGCATTTAAATATATAACATAATCACTCAAAATGCTCAGTTTAGAACATTTTAGTGTTTCATATGATTTTTCTCATGTTTTTAGAATAATCATTGTAGCCCTCTAGGAGCATCCCAATGGAGTTAAACTTGCAGATTCAAGTGTCTTTTAGTTTTAAATTACTTCTTTATGGAAGACTGAATTTTCCTATTATTTTGTTAAAATACAAAATAAAATTTTATGCTGTATCTAATATAATGATTAATTTTTCCAGCATTATTCCTGCAATTGAGATAATTTTTCTATAAAAACAAACTCTTTAAAATATTTCTTTCCTTAAAAATTAACTCTGCCAAAATGGAAAACTTATGCTTTTTAAAATTTAATTTTTTTAATCTACACAGTTGAGTCTCATTATTGTGACCATCAGCTAATATCCAGAGTAACCACCGTGTGCAGTGCAGACAGCAGCTAGATGGGCTGGGAGTGACTCAATAAGTTGTTGAAAGGTGTTCAGAGGTGTGCAGAGCTATGCTGACTGCAGTGCATCTGACAACTGTTGGAGGGTGTGTAGTAGAGAATCTATAGAGTGAATAACCCGATCAAGGTGGTTCCACAGTTGCTCAATTGGGTTTAAGTCTGGGGAATTAAGGGGCCAAGGAAGTACTTTGATGTTTTCATCATGCTTCTCCAACCACTCTTGGACAGTTCTCGTTGTGTGACACGTCTCATTTTCATGCTGGTAGATCCCATCCACCCCAGGGAAGACAATCAGCATGTATGGGTGTATGTGGCCCACAGGGATGGATTCATAATAAATTTGGCTTATAGTGCTTTTCACAGGTATGAGTGCACCCAGAGAATGCCACAAAAACATTCCCCAGACCATAAAGCTGTCCCCCACCACCTTGTGCTCTTCCAGCAATGATTGATTGTTCTCCGAACCATGACAATAACAAGTGATATGTTTTCAGAATGCCTACACCACACCTTTTATACCTACCAAGCCAGCTCACGACATGTGCCTTCATTCATTGACTATGCGCTGTTGACGTCAAAAATAGGAGGTGGTCACAATAATGTTACTCGATTCTGTAATTTGCTTTAAATATGTAAAAAAAAAATTAAGGAAATTTTATAAATTTAATATTTTAATCAATTTATATATTTTGTTTAGAATAATTTATTCATTCATCTTTAAATTATTTATGTCATTATTTATGTTATGTTTATAAAATAAAATATATTTATATTAATCTTGCAAACTTTGAGAACAGAAAAGATAAGAGTTCCATGAATGTGTACTAAAATAAAAAGTATCATCAATAACTTTTGATAACTATTACTTTAAGGTATAAATCTTTTCGTTTAAGAAAGATTTCATTGTTTCTGTAAATATTTTTCAAAACCAAAACTTATTAAACTTGAATCCAGTGGCAACTGAATATCCAGTGTTACTGAAAAAAAAATCCAAATAAAAAATATTACTACATTTTTATTACTAATTTTCACAAGAATATATACATTAGCTTTTAAATTGAGTTTGAATAAAAGATTTCTTGAATTTGTGTTCAAATTAATGAGTGTTCATCTTTATACAGGGTGTCCCAAAAAGACCGAAACACGTTTTAATTCTTTACCTGTTGGAGATAAGTGGGCAATGTAAATTGCAAAAATGTTGAAAGTAAGGTAGGAAATAAGACTACATTAATGAAATAGTCCTCCCATTAATTTTCAAGTTACATTTTTTAAATTTTTATATGACCCCCCCCCCCTAGACAAATTTGGTCAATCAGAATTTTTTTATTTTTAATGCAATAAGATCATTAAAAAAACCGCATATCTGTATCTTTAAAATTGAGCGAGTTATATTTAATTGAAAATTGAACATTGTGAATGGGGACCATATATCAAATAAGAAATGTAAATTTGTACATTGTACATTGTATTTAGACATTGTACATTGTATTTCTAGTATATGTAAGGAAATTTCTCCCTTTATATCAGTGGTCTTCTATCAATGTATGCATATTTTAATTATATGCCCCAACCGCATAGTGAGTACCACTGGTTTATATGTCTGTGTAATGCTTTAATGCATTTGTGATAAAAAATTTTGACACATATTAACGTATTTTTGATCTAAACAACTTCCATATTCAATTTGTTTATGATCCCTATTTTCACTGATGAAACAGCCTTTCACATGGTAAGGAAAAGTGGCATAAGTCAGATTTTTTCCTTAATCATAATTCAGTTGATTTTAAAGATACAGATATGCAGTTTTTTTTAATGATCTTGTTGCATTAAAAATAAAAAATTTCTGATTGACAAAATATGTCTAAGGGGGTCATATAAAAATTAAAAAAGTGTAACTTTTTGAAAATTAATGGGAGAACTATTTCATTAACATAGTCTTATTTCCTACCTTACTTTAACATTTTTGCAATTTACATTGCCCACTTATCTCTAACAGGTAAATAATTAAAGCATGTTTCAATCTTTTTGGGACACCCTGTATATGAGGTATTTTGAAATAAGAACTTGAATCAATCTAAACTTATTCAAACAATCCTAAAGTTATTAATTATGGTTTTGAGTAATTACATTTACTGTACATGTTTAAATTTATATATAATCACATTTTCTGCAATAAAACAAAAGCAATATAGTCATAGATTTTATTTAAATATAATGGGAAATATACCTGGACTAAAAAGGGCAATTGCTTTTAAATAAGCATATTCATGTTCATCAATCTGCAATCTGAGCATAGAATTTACAAAGTCTTGCAATTTACAAATATGGTCTGTGACTTGCTTCACCCTAGATGCTGATAAACGATCTAAAATATAATAAAAGAAGATAAAATAACTATTTATTTTATAGCAAAATGATATACCTCCAAACATAATGAGTTTCACAAGGTTCAAGCAACAGCTCTATACACGCAAAATTAATTTTTTCCCTTTACAAACAATAGCCAACCAATTAACGTGACGTTTCCAGTTTTAGATATATAAATAATATTTATTTTCTATCTGCCTACTCTCTGCTCCTCCAAAAAATCTAATTTTACATATCCAATTTGAAACACCTGTTTAATGAAATTACTCCTTCTAAACATGTCTAACTGTTAGATATTATGATTACTCTCCTCCCTGCAGCATCCTTCCATTATCACAAATCTTTATGACAAATTTCAAGAGTATAAAATACACAGTTTTACCATACTGTAAAGGCCACTTGTTTATATAAACAAAATTTTCATAATATTAACTTTCTTTAACTCTTTGGCCATTACGCTTTCTCAAGAAAAACTTCTCCCCAGCATTAGCTATTTTCCGGTGTGAGTAATTTTGTTTTCCCTGTAGAGGGAAAGCATTCCCTGGATGAATGTAATTGAACATTAAGTAAAACAATAAGGAAATAATTCATGATTATTTTATAGAATATATACAAAATGTACTGACATTTTCTGTAAATGCATCATTTAATTTAATTTCTTATTTTTTACAAATTTTTCATAGTGTGATATATTTTAAAACAGGGTGCAATACACAGATCTACATCACAGTCTTTATGGTAAAATCATGTTTCTTTTCACATTTATTTTGCACAAATGTATATTCGAAGTCACTGTCATCAGAATAAAAAAGGTATACATGTTCCTTTCAATTTTTTTTTCTGTAAACCAGATTTTGAAGCCATCGATGATCATTTTAATATGTAAGAAAAACATTAAATTGTATGAAAATTCTAAAAAAAATGGGAAATACAAACAGTAGAAATCAAAGAACTATCATCTAGGGGGAGACAGAACAATAAAAGCTGTAAAACACATTAAAAGCATTTGAAGCGTTTACGAAAAGGCAAAAAGTTGATGAATGCTTCTAGCACATTACTAACGTACAGCAGAAGTTTTCACTGAATGCACTAGATGCATTTGTAATGGTCAAAAGGTTAAAGAATATATCAGTGGCAAATGTTGTGGTATGGGTATAATAGTACTGCCAGGCCATATTCTCAACAAAAATCCTGCCCTAGTGACAACATACAGGGTGAGTCGGAATTGTTTTTACAAAAACAGAGGGGTGATAGTACCCCACCAGACGAGCAATAATTACCATGGAACATAGGGTCGCATTGTACTCTGAGAGGCAAAAAAGAGGCACGTTGAACCACGTTGAGCATGATGCAGTCAGCACCTCGTACATCATTGTGTACCTGCTTACATAGTATTTCCTATGCCAGACATGAACACAGTTACCGTATGCAAATGTCCAGGGAGGCTTATGCACAATGGAGCCCCGGCACACTTTTCCATCATGGTCCGGAACTTCTTGAATGCCACATATCCCGTACGCTGGATCGGACGTGGCGGACCTGTGGCATGGCCTCCTTGCTCACCAGACCTCAACCCACTAGTCTTTTTCTTCAGGGGCCACATGAAATCTTTAGTGTACGAGGCGCCTGTGGACTTAGCGGAAGATCTTGTTGCGCATTGTTGTTGCCGCAGACCACATTAACACAACACCCAGAATCTTCGAGAGGGTGCGTAAGTCATTCCTTCGCCGGTGTGAATGGTGCAACGACATGCGTGGTCGCCACTTTGAGCACTTGCTGTGAGTTTGTCGCTGCACAATAAATCTGTTTGTGAAATGTTTGGTATCGTTCATTCACTTTCCCAACACTGGTGTATGTGCAGGTTCGTATTCTAATTTTACTCTTTTCTGCCTCTCTGAGTGCAATGCGACCCTATGTTCCATGGTAATTATTGCTCATTTGGTGGGGTACTATCAACTCTCTGCTTTTGTAAAAACAATTCCGACTCACTCTGTATAACACAATAGTAGTAACATTATTAATTATCATTATTGCTATTGCCATTAAATTTCTTGAGTATTGCAGTGCTATTGAAAATGCAGGGGAGGGGGGTTGTAAGATGCATTTCAGCAGCTTTCTAGACCAGAATTTGTCACTGGAATGTCTTTTTAATTTGCATTTCTATAATGATCCTATTGTAATTATAGGTGCTGACTACGGAATGGGGGGCACAGGGACACCAACTTCCACTGACATTTCCCAAGGAGGTAATGCCCCCCTGGGGAATTTCAAGATTTTTTTCTAACTTTATATTTTACTAAAAACCAGAAAATACAAATTTCAATTATTACATATAGACACACACAAAAAAGAAAAAAAATTGAAAAAAAAAATCCTATAAAAGCAAATGTCATATTCAATTCAATCTTGTTCACAACTTCTTTACCACAGGGCCACAAACTATTTCATGCACAAACCAAGGTCCTCTTTATCCCAGGAAACATGTTTATACTAATGACAAAAATACTTAGCTAGAAGAACTTTTCTAATTGACAACATAGTTCAAAGAGAGAAAGGAATATTTACAGCCATGGGATTGGCATTTAAAAACAATAGGCATCTCCATTGATAACCATAAAGTATAATGAAGTAGGGATGACTTTTTGGTTTATTGTATACCAAAGAGCTCTTATCTGAAATTAATTCCAATTCTGTGTATCAGTGTGTCGTCTTTCCAGGTAGTACTGTGTTGTTGTTGTTGAGACCCAGACCATCCGACCTACCAGAAAGGGCAGTACTGTGTATATCTGTTGAAGTTGCGAACACACGAGGGTGTGAAAGCTTTGTTCCTATGAGTGTCGGACACACTTGGTAGCCATTAGCACCAAGTTGTTTCGAACTAGAGAGCTGGAGTTATAAATTATGAGAAAACTAGAAACTGTACCCTGTGTTGCCCAGGATTTAAAGCAGGGATTAAATGAATTCATTCATTAAGGATTTCAAAAGGCAAATTCACCTGCTGCATGAGCACATGTTTAAATTACAAAACACACATAAGCACATGTTCTCCCTAAATATGCATCTAATCACATTATAGACTGCTGCTTCAGGTATGTAATACACCTTGGACCCAGCCAGCACTGGGCACATTGAATGTTATGCTCTAACATGACTTCATAGTATGCCCTAAATATGCCTTTCGCCCTCCACACATGTAGAAAGCCCAGACCACACGACCAACCTAAAGGCTTATGGTAGCTTTCTGTGTGGCCGGGCCCTCTACACATATGTATAAGTTCTTTTGATACACCCTAAATAAAGTCTTTTGATGCACCCTAAATAAGCTCTTTCCTTATACCCTAAATAAGCTCTTTGATATACCCTAAATAAGCTCTTTTGATACACCCTAAATAAGACCTTTTAATATGCCATAAATAAGCTCCTTTAATTCACCCAAATACACCTTTTACCCTCTGTGTGGGTGCAATGCACTTTAACCCTTATGACAATGACCAAAAAGTTCTTGTTTCGATAACTGGGATATCTGGGTACCCATTGGGATTTTATTATGTTTTTACTATACTACCCTTTTTCTTGGAATGTAACTGTCCCTTCTTAACAGCAGGACAACATCTAAACTATATTATGATTCTGTAGCCAGTTCATTTTCAGAGAAGGTTTCCAATTTTTCTCATAGAGAATGCATAGGGGTACCAGGTCATTAGTTAAAGGTATAAAAATGTTTGATGCATAAAAATAAAAATTTTACAAAATTTTTTGACAAATACACCAATTAGTTAGTTATTGTGCAAATAATGAGGATTTCAAATGATTTCAATATAGTTAAATTAAAACCAACAAATCGTGATAAAATGGACAAAAAGGTATCCAGGTACCCAGTTATTGGCATAAGGGTTAAATTTGCTCTTTTGATATGTCTTATATAAGCTGTTTCGAGAGATTTACTACATAAGCTCCATTGATTAAAATCAACAGCATGTTTTCTGAATGAAAATTCTTGCAAACTCTGATAATATTTTTAATTCTAGTATCAGCTTGTAATCCAAATAAATCCCCAAGCAGATGATGTCCATATCAGTTTCGGCTGATGACATTATATTGAAATACCTTCCCTTCCTACAGCGTTCCAGATCCATGCTTCAAGAAGACAACTCTTGACCCTATCCCAAGGATGGAGAGAAAGCTTATTTTATCACTCATCCCATGTGCTGCTAGAATTTTTTTTGAAACTTCATATGAGGTTTTACATAAAAATTCATAATTAATGAATGGAATGCAGCAGAAATATATTTTTTCAATTAGAGCTGTGTGTAATATTCAAAGACACATCTGATACATTATGAAGATGTGATTGTCAGTCAATTTTCTTATATCATAAGATGAAAATCAAGGATGTTTTAAACACACAAAAAGTATATATATTTTAAAATTCTCCAAAATTTGTTTTTTAATCCTATGGATTCCAGTCAAAATTTGTTTGAAAGACCATAATTTCAATCTTTCTGATGGTGTCAAGATAGATACTCTGGGATAATTGGTTGCTAAGGAATTGATTTGTGTGAAAATGCCTTAAAATCATGCTGAATCATGCTAATTCAAAAAATCAATTCAACAAAAAATCAAAATAACTCAATCAATTTAAAAAAAAAAGCACTGAGGTGCACTTTCATGGATCCTAAAGTACATGTGTACCAAATCAGTTGTACATTGCTCCGATTTTCTGCTACAGACAACAAAGATGAACAAACAGACAATTATCTTCTTTTATGCATAGAAAATACCAGATTTTCTAGGAACTTCATAGGAAAAATGGTTGTTTTTTGTAGAACTAGGCATATGCTCAACTGGTGTGGTCTCAAATGTGTGATGTTTGCTGTGTTGAAGGCAGTGTGCTGTGTCTTTTTTGACATCAGTATAAGGGGAATAAGAAAACAAAAAAAAGAACTGACTTACTATTTGGCCATGAGAAAAAGAAACTAAATTTTTAGCATTGATTTAATTAACTGGAATAGAAGCATCCATGAGTAGTGTCTATACGCACGTCTGAGTGCACATATTCTTTTTACACTAAAGACATGATTTAATAGCTTATTTTATCTTTTTTTATAAAAAAAAAAGGTCTCGATCCATTTTAATATTAAAAACATGATTTTTATAGCTAAAAAGGTGTATATATACCTTTTTAACATTTAGACTAAATTTTAACAGTGAATTACTGAACTTTTTTAGTTAAAAAGCTAGACTTATACATATTAAAAGCATGATTTCACAGTGAATTATTTAAAATAAATGCGTGAAAAAAGAGGACCTCCAAATGAATGGAAGTCCTCTAATATATTAAAAATACCCTGTTTTTAAAGGGTGGGGTTGAGACCCCCCCCCCCCCATTTATTTTATAGAAAAAGTCAAAATTTTTAACTAAATCTAAACATTTTTTATAAAATTAAAAAGAATTATAAAAATATGAGGACCTGAGCCCTCTAATATATTAAAAAAAAATGAAATCATTATGAATTTACAAAACATATGTTTAATAAAAAAGAGATGATAATTTTATACATTATAGTGGGGGGTGACGCACCCCCACTGAATTATAGAGATTTTAATTAAAAATGATTAAGCTTTCTCTAATTCATATTCGTATTTATCATCAATCATACCTGAATACTTAAATATATATCTTCCTTTATTGATTTTATTTAATGATTCATCAGAAAGTTTTGCATGTTTTTTCGCAAGGTAATACTCTTTTTCTTCATTTTCCACATCTAACTTTACGATTAATGAATCTCCATATTGAGTAATAATTTTACTCAATGATATCAGATCATATTTCCCAGGATTTAAATCTTTTAATTTAAATGTTTTGGGATAACCTCTAAGTCTATTGAACTCTTCCATTTATTAGTAAACATTTTTTATAAATACATTCATAACAGTAATCTAATCATAATAGAATAAATTCTTTGAAATAACATACAAAACTCCATTCAATTTAATATCTTCATTTTCTTCCTTTTCAATTAATTCAGTCATCCTTTGAAAACTTTCTGATAATAATTTTTCAGTATGATCATATTTTATATACACATCATACAATTCTTTACAAAGATAAGTCAAATAGTAAATTATTTCAGAATTTGTAAAATTTAAAGCTCGAATATCACCTAAACACTCATCCATTTATTAGTAAACATTTTTTATAAATATAAATCCATCCATTCTTCATAATCTGTAAAACCTCTTTCTTCCATCTCTTTTTTAAGTTTTTCTCTGTATTCTTCGTCAGACTTTGACTCTCTAAATATTTTTTCAGCTATAATATTTTTCTGTTCATTATCAGAAATAGTAATAGAAACATCAGGATCAAATCCATTTAGTACATTAATTATTCTAGTTACTTTCCCTACAAAACATTTATCATCACCCTCTTTTAGTTCATCTTTTAACACTTTTATTATTTCGTTTTTATTCTCATTTTTTAAAATTCTATTAAACACAATAACTAATATCTCTCTAAATTTAAATATTATGGAATTCTACCTCTAGTAAGTGTCTTTTAATTTCTATACCTAATACTTTAATGCATACATCTAAATCATATTTAATTTCTGTATTTAATAATTCTTCGATTGTGTCTCTCAAAGATTTTTGAATATATGTATTATGCATATTTTGAGAGTCATTATATACATTATTATGAAATAATTGTCTTCTTAAAATCGGGGGTAAATTTATTTTATCTACATCATACCATACTTCATTTATTCTAGACAAAAATATTAATTCATTTAAGGATGTAATATCATTTTCTCTACAATATAATTCTTTTAAATTAGTTAAATTTTCTATTCCTTCAAGTGACATTAATTTATTTACTCCACAATATAATCTTTCTAAATTAGTTAAATTTTCTATTCCTTCAAGTGACGTTAATTTATTTACACCACAATATAATACTTCTAAATTAGTCAAATTTTCTATTCCTTCAAGTGAAGTTAATTTATTTTCTCCACAATATAATTCTTTTAAATTCGTTAAATTTTTCATTCCTTCAAGGGACGTTAATTTATTTTTTCCACAATATACTTCTTTTAAATTCGTTAAATTTTTCATTCCTTCAAGTGACATTAATTTATTTTTCCCACAATCTAATATTTCTAAATTTATTAAATTTTTTATTCCTTCAAGTGACGTTAATTTATTTCCTCCACAATATAATTTCTCTAAATTTATTAAATTTTTTATTCCTTCAAGTGATGTTAATTTATTTCCTCCACAAGATAATATTTTTAAATTTATTAAATATTCTATATCTACAAGTGACGTTAATTTATTTCCCTCACAATATAATTCTTTTAAATTAGTTAAATTTTCTATTCCTTCAAGTGACGTTAAATTTTCTATTCCATCAAGATAATTTAATAAAAAAATAGATATCACTTCAGTAGGATTATCTATATTTAAGAAAGATATAAATGTTTTATTTATACCATTATTATATATAACATTCATTTATTTAGAAACATTTTTATTAAATATTTATATTTCATCTTTTCTCAAAAGATAAACACATTCTTTCAAGACTTTTTTAACTTCACAAATCTCTTCAATAATTTTTTCTCTATAAGATTCTTCTTCATAATGACCAAACTTTTTATTTAATTCACTCATCTGTATAGCTTGTATTTTTTTCCAATAAACATTAAAAAAGTGATCAGGTAATAGATCAAATTTGTATTTAATCAAATAACAAAAATCTAATTTATCCATAAATTCTTCTATAAAATTTTCACTAAATGTTTGATATCTAGCTATATACATCCAATTTAAATCATCTTTTAATACTCTCATGGTACCTTCTGAAAGATTTTGAAACATTGATACTCTCTTTATATACATCTAAATAATCTCAGAACATTTTATGATAAATTCGTTACTTAAAGTTTGATATTGAGAAATGTTTACCCAATGTACTTTATCTTTACATTTTTCTATAAAATCTTCTGATAATTGTTGATATCTAGAAATTTTAGGCCAATCATCAGGTTGAGCAAATTCTTCAATAAAAGAATCAGACAGTGATGAATATTGAAAAATTAAATCCCAATTTACATGATCTTTAAGATTTCTAATTACATCTTCAGATAAATTATTTCTGGAAAATGCATTCCAATTGATATCCATTTAATGATGAACGTATTTTAGAAAGGGATTTTTTCAATATGCATATAAGGTTTTAAAGTGTTTGAATTACCCTCAGGTAATATCATAATGTAATAATATCGTCGCGTTTTCCATAGGCAAAACAAGTTACTGAATCTTTATGGCTCACTCCTACTCTTAAAATTTCCTTACCATTGATTTCCAGTGATATCAGTGGATCTTGTCTTTTAGAATATGTATATCTTCTACCTAGTGGATGATCTATATCCATATTTATTAAATATATAGAAATTTTCATATACATATCTGTAGTTAATCGCATCTCTTGATCCAGTAATTTAGAACTCATCATGTTGAAATTTACTTTTCTAAATCCCCCAGTTGCAAAAGTATGAAAATCAACTTCTATGGTAATCCAGATATTTCTATTGTCTAAACATATTTCATTGACAGTATCATTATCATTTTCAGGTTCTGAAACATTCGTAATTATTTTATTTTTTGCATCAAATTTATCAGTCTGTAATATTTACGTATTTTTTTCAAAATATCTTTTATTCACAACATTTTTATCATCTTTAGGATCTGCTACATTTCCTATTCTTTTTCCTTTTGCATCGTAAGGTTTTCCTTCTAAAGAATGTAAAGTTGTTTAATTTAATTCTTTTATTCTCTTGCCTGTTTCTTCAGTAAAGGATAAAAAAACCTCCTCATATTTAGTTTCTATAAGATCTCTCAATTCAAAATGATTATTCTCTATTTTATTCAAAACGAAACTTTTAGTGGTTAAATCTAAATCATCTATAGGATTTTCACAATTTTTTAAAATTCTATTTTCCATATCATAATTTCCATCATCCATTAATTTAAAACCTATACCAGGAGGCCCAATAGGCCCTTCTTTCATTTGATCATCATAAGGTAGATAATAAGCACTCATTTATTATAGCATTAATTTTATGATTTTAAACTCTTAACCATTGTTATAGTTTTATTTTTCAAATTTATAAAACATCTCTTTCTTTCTTTAAAAATAAAATAAAACTTATATTCCTTTTGAGTATTCATTAATCTCTCCCAATTATAAATTCAATATCCAAATTATTTAAATCAGTATAGTTTTCATGATTTGATAAGTCAAAATAAAAAAATAGTATACACTTCTCCAAAATTCTTCTTATTTATCAAACATCCTGTTTCTGTATTAATATCATTTAATCCTGCATGTAAAAGAGCTTCATACACTCTATTATAATCTTTATTGGAAAATTCGTTTTGTAACGCATAAGAGGAATTTGTTTATTATTAATCATCAACCAGCATTCAGTCATATCTATATTATCAAATATCATATTATTTTTTTCATAATTACCATCTCTTTCAACATACTGAGGAATAACATAGACACCTAAAACTTCATCGGATGCTGTTGCAGCGGTCACAGATCCACTATCACTTTTATAGGGACCTACCATCTTAAATCTATATCGATCCCAATTTACCTCTATATCTTTATCAGATAAAAATGATTCCATAAACACTCTTTCTGCAGAATTTTTAAATTCTATATAAGGTAAATGCAAGGTTAAACCTTCAACTACTACCTTATAACTAACATTTCCGACATCAGTATATATCATATTCTTATTTTCATTTCTTTGAATTTCAATTTTCACTTCAAAACCAGAAATTACCTTTTCATATTCTCCAAAGAAATCGATTATATCTTTTAAAGGTGTCCATATTTTAATGACATTGCTATCTTTCGTTAGTTCCCATCTCTTTGTGAATCCTTCATTATAATCTTTATTCATTTTCAAATTATTAAAAAATTCAGTTATTTTAGTAGTATCTTCTAAAGTACCTTCATATTTTAACTCTTTTCGGTCAGTTGAATCAACTGTATCTAGATAAAAAAATTCATCTTGAGCTTGTGATGTTGTATAATCAGGAGTATAATGAGTTAATCTTAAAGCATGATTCATGATTGAAAAATTTGACTGTGTATTTGATTCAATTTCGGTATCTCCTATATGTACTTTTAAAGTTTTGATAAAACCTCCGCCATTTACCAGACTCACATTTTCGTTTCCTATGGATGATTTATCATTTTTTGTAATTTTTAATTTTTGTTCAAGATATCCTCTAGAATATAAAATTTTTGTTTTAGTATCATTAATATGAAAAACATAGGTGACATTCTCCTCTGAACTATGTTCTTTTGGGTGAATTTCTCTTAATTCATAACTCTTAATTTGATCATTATAGTAATAATGAGTATCACTCAAATCATAAATCTTTTGAATTTATTTAGGAAGAATTTTTAAACCACCTCCTTTTTTTTTCATTGAAAATATTTCATTTAATTTATTCCGTGTTTGGGGTTTTTCTTCAGTTTTCAACAAAACCTTTAAAAATCCTTGTATTTTTTTACTTTTTCTATATAATATGTTTATTCATTTATTTATGAAGAAAAAACTGGTCTAACAATTGATATATTTTTATAACGTAGTTATCCTCAAAAATAGGAATAAAATTAAATTCTACAGCTCCTTTATTTAAATCAATTAATTCACCTTTTTCATTAGTAATCCTCATTTTTATTCTTTCAACAGGATCCGTTTTAACAGGAATATCCAATTATTAAATTCTTTTGAAATTATACTACCTGGAGGATTTGTATTATAATGAAAGAATAAATGACTTCTGAATTAGATTGATTTATTAAAGATCCTTTTACAACATCGCAGTGAATATAAATATTATCATTTCCATTGGATATATCAGCTATATGTTCACCTTCAACCTCTGTTTCTTCATCATAACTTCCGTATATCGGTTTTAAAAAACCTATAATTTTATGAAAGTTACTTTTTGTAAAATCAATTACCCAACCTTTTTTCAGTTTAATAGCTATTCTTTGTCTTGCTTCAATAATACCAAATTTCACAAGTGGATCCTCACCAAATATTTTTATCATATACTCATTTAAATCTCTTATAGTATAATTACCATTTGAGATAACAATTGTTATATCTGTGTCTAATGTATACATTCTAAATATGTTATTTCTATAATTCTCACTTATATTAAACCATGAAACTTCCATAGAAAACGACTGTAAAGCTAATTTTTTTAATTTAAGAGGTGTAATAAAATTTACAGTGAATTCCTCCGATTTCTCATGACCTTCAGATTTTAATATTATCATTTATACAGAACAAAATTTTTATAGTCACTAGGTTTTTGTGTAGGAAATGATTTGAGAACATTTCTAGGTGATTTACCTTTATTCCTTTCTCTTATATATTTCATACAAAATAAACCACATTTTACAGATGTAGGTTTCTGTAAAAAACTATCATTATGACCTATTTTTGTTTTTTTATTAGATGTAACAAGAAATGATTTAATATTTTTAGGAATATAGTCTTTCTTCATATTGTCATATTCACCAAACGGATCAAAATATTCCACATATTTATATTTAGGATCATTATAATAACAAACCCAATGAGTTCCAGGACCTGTTGATACATCTAAATTAATGATTCCATTTTCAAATTTTCCTATTGTTTTAGGTAATAAATCGGAGGTAAATACACCTCTAAATCCTTTTTCATTTTTCATATTTTCTTCAATCATTTTGTTACTAATTCCCAAGGTTGATATATCCCCTTTCCATGTTTTTTTTTCCCCAGATCCTTTCATCTTTTTTTGTACAGTTGAACTAGCTAATCCTGATAAAGCACCTGTTGCTAATGCTGGAACTGCAAATTTAGCAGCGGTTATTAAAGAGGGTATAAGTGCTGCTAGAAATGGTAAAAATCCTCCATTTTTATCTAATTGCGTTTTACTGATAGTAATTCTTTTTCCATCATTAATATGATTAATTTGAGTTTTAGTTAAATACATCTCATGATTAGGAGTTTTAGATTTATCTATTTGTAATGTTAGTTCTTCTTTATTTCTAAAAGCTGATTTAAGTTTATTTTTCTGACCTTCACTCAAATAAACTTTATTTTTTATCATTTATTAACAGAGAAATTGCTTATGATATCGTTGTACGTCATTATAAGTCATTTCTCCATTTTTTAATAACATATCTAACAATAAAACTACTTGATTATACAATTTCTTTGATTTACTTCCATTACATATTTTTTCTGTTAAATTTGATAATACATCCAATCCTTTACCCACCTTCATATCTTCACTACCTCGAATCAGATTTAATCTATACATATAAATTTCCAACATATTTTCTTTATTTATAATTTTTTCTATTTCATTCTTTTTCTGATTTAATACCTCCTCTGAAATATTTTTAGCCCTAGAAATTGAACTATTTAAGTTGCCCTTTTTCCTCGATAATCCTACTTTTAGATGTTTAGCTTTTGCATACATCTCCTCTATTTTTTCTTGATCATTTAAAAATACTGAAGGTCTGTATAATTTCCCCTCTTTTAAATATTTTAATTTAAATTTTGATCGATATCATAAGTATCAGATACTAATTTTTTCACAGCTTCAATAGGCTCTTCTATAGATGGAAATGAAATATTTTCTACAACATTTTGAATACTTTTTACAACCTCTTTATTTGATTTTTCATATTTTTCAATTTCTTGAGTGACAGGTTCATGAAATTCCTCTAAGGTTTTTTGAATACCTAATTTTTCTTTTAGTTGATCTTCACTATTCTTTCTTACTTCTTTTTCTAATTTTACTAATTTAATTGAATCTTTTATTTGCTTTATAAACTTGTGTTTTCGTTCTTTTTCTAATTCGTTCATTTATATAATATTAATTTTTTACTGCAGTAAATCATATTTTTTACTGCAGTAAATTTTACTGCTATATAAATGATAAAAATTAAAGATTACACGGAACCAGATGAGTTACCTGATCCTAATCAACATCCTTTGTTACCTAAACATCCATTTAGATTGCTTATAACAGGGCCTTCAGGTTCAGGTAAAACAAATTTACTGTTAAATATGATTTATGATTATTTAAACTTTGATGCATTATATACATGTGCAAAAGATTTATACGAACCTAAATATTCTACATTACAAGAAATATATACAATGTTTGAAGATATAGAAAGAGAAGATATTTTGAAATGTAAGAAGAATAAGAAAACATTATTAGAATTATATGATAAATACAAAAAAGAAGTAGATTTCTTCAGATGATTTTATTACAGTAGATGATTTAAATCCTACATTAAAGAATTTAGTTATTTTCGATGATTGTGTGACTGAGAAAGATCAAAAAACCATTCAGGAATTATTTATCAGAGGTAGAAAGTAAAACGCATCCATAATATATTTATCGCAGTCTTATTATACAACACCTATCAATACAAGAAAGAACTGTAATTACTTTATATTTTTCAATCTACAACCAAAAGAAATGCAACAGATTATAAGAGAGATAGATGGTAAATTAAGTACTGAAGAATTCAAACAAATATATAATAAAAGTGTTCAAAAACAATACGATTTTTTAATGTTAGATTTAGTGAATCCAAAAATTAGATACAGAAAAAAATTTGATCCTATATAAATGAAATGGAAGAATATTTAGAAAAAAGATTGTATGTTTACAGAAAGAGTAGAAATTTGTATCAAAAGATAAGTATTTCATTATCAGTAAGTAAGGTCATTCTAAGTGGAACAGGTTTATCAGCAATAGCTTTTCTACTGCTTGCTTTTTTAAGTTTATCGGTTGGAATAGTAGAAGCTATTGATCTTGCATTAAAAATAGCAGAAAGGAAAGAAGAATATAGACATTGTTATAATTTTTATAAAGAACTCATTAATTCGTTTAAAGCTAAGGATATGACAGAAGAAGAAATTCATATGCGAGAAAAGGATTTCATAAAAAGTTTAAAATTTAATCCAGTTGAAAAATATGTAAAACAAATGCAATTGAATCGATATAAATTTATTCATTCTATATAAATGGTTTGTAAAAAAAATATTCATATTTTTAAAGGTGGTGATATTGTTGGATGGTTACAAGATAAAATAAATCCTCCAGAAATGCATTTACCAGGATATCAATATTATGGTCCATTTACAAAATTAGAAAAAAGATTAAAAAGAGGTGATCCTGGAATAAATAAAGTTGATAAAGCATGTAAAAAACATGATATTGAATACAATAAAACAAAAGATACAAAAAAGAGACATGTTGCTGATCAAGAATTAATAGACAATTTAAATGCAATATAAGATCCAACATTTCGAGAAAGATTAGGTAGAGTATTTATTAAACCTATTATTAAAGCTAAAATAAATTCTGGGTTAGGAATTTCTACTTCTATAAATATGTATTGTGTCAAGTGTAAAAAGAAAACCAAAACTAAAAATTATCATGAAACTACTTCTAAAAATAATAAACCAGTTGGTAAAGGTATTTGTACAATTTGTGGTAGTAAAAAGAATACTTTTTTAGGATGAAAAATTTAAAAGAGATATATTATAATCCAGAAACAGGTTATTGTGGAATTAATGAATTGAAAAGAAAAACAGGATTACCTAATGTTGAAGAATTTTTACATGAACAAGATGTATATACTAGATATAAACCTGTCATTCGTAAATTTAAAAGAAGGAGAGTTTATGTTCCAAACAGTAATAATCAATTTGACGCTGATTTGTTATTTATAAAAAATTATGGCAAATATAAAGATGGAACTAATTATTTGTTAACAGTTATAGATGCTTTTAATAAATATGCTTGGGCTTTCCCTATAAAAAGAAAAACATCTGAAGAAGTCGTACAAGGTTTTAAACAAGTTTTTAAAGAAAGAATACCAAAATTTATATTGACTGATGAAGGTACTGAATTTACAGGAAAAGTTACACAAAAATTATTCAAAGATAATAATATACGTTGGTTTCCGACTTATAATAAAGAAATAAAATCTGCAATAGCTGAGAGATTTAATAGAAGTATAAGAGAAAGAATTATAAAATATATTGCACGCTAACAATACTAAAAGATATATTGATGTATTACCCAAATTACTTAAAAATTATAACAATTCATATAGATCTATTAAAATGACACCCATTGAGGCTAGTCGAGATGAAAATGAATCTCAAGTTTATAAAAATTTATATACGAAAAAGATCATAAAAAAACCTAAATTTAAGATAGTTGATAGAGTTAGAATATCAACAATTAAAAAAACATTCAGGAAAGTAGATGATTCTACATTTACGGAGGAAATTTTTATGGTTTCTGAAGTAATTAAAACAGATCCAATTACTTATCGATTAAAAGATTTAAACAGTAAAGAAATTGAAGGAACTTTTTATGAAAATGAAATGGTAAAATATAATAAAAAAGATGATGTATATAAAATTGAAAAAATCATAAAAAAGAAAGGAAATAAATATTTTGTAAAATGGTTAGGATATCCTGATGAATTTAATAGTTGGACATCTGATTTATGTGATGTTAGGTATTAGTTTAAAATTTTCAAAATCTTTAACATTTAAATCATGATGATTTTTACGGGGGGTGATGTATCACCCCCCCCCCCCCCCGCTTTTATAACATAGTAAGGATATCATTCTTTTTAATTATTGATAATTTTCTTGGAGCATCATCTTTATATACTTTCTTTTTTAATCTATTTTTATATTCTTTATTAAATTAATTTTATAAACTTTATCATCATTAGAAATCCAAGATGACCAGAAATGTCTTTTAAAAGTGGTCCCCCCAGATCTGGGGGGCATATTTATCATCTTTGAAAAAATACGAATGTAACTATATTTATTAATGAATCAGGAATTTAAAAGATGTGATAGTTCAGAAAATAAAAGCTGTTATTAATAATATTTCGTAGTAAATAAATGAATGTTAACTTCTTTGACGGTGTTGAAATGGTTGAATCTATTGATATTTCAGATAATGAAGTTTCAGATAATGAAGTTTTAGATAATGAAGTAGCATATAATTTAAAGATGAAATTAATGTATTCATATGATGAATATTTTTATATTATAGATTACGAGAGTTTAAAACAAAGAAATAAAAAGTAGAATTAGTTATTTTAATCGAATAAAAAGGAAGTATAATATTACTCAATAAGTTGAGGGTATGTTTTTAAAATTTTTAGATTTTATGTATTATGAAAAATCGGTTAATTATTATTATTTTATGAAAGAGATTTGTGATATTTTAAAATTGAAAATAATATAAAGGTTCAAAGACTTTGTTATAAAGTCAAAAAGAAATATGAAAAAATCTGAAATGATTTCAGTGAAATCCCTTTATAAAAATAAATTGTAATAAATGGATGTGACAAGAATATGCACACACTGTAAGATTATAAAACCAATGGACAATTTCTATAAGCATCGTAATTATGGTAAATATTGACAGTATTTGTAAAATTTGTAAATCTAAGATTAGTTATACAAAATATAATTGTGAATGTGGAAAACAGTATACATATCTTCATAAACAAAGACATTTGAGAAGTAATTATCATATCAAGCGAGTTGTGAAAAGTATTTAAAAAAATATTTCCTAATAAATGGATATGCAACTGAGAACAAAGACTATTGGTGTACTTAGAAAAGTAGTAAAACAATTGAATATTAAACAATCTAAAGGCTGTAAGAAGGATGATTTAATTAGATTATTAATTAAATATATCAGAAAAACAGGTGAATATAAACCTGCTTTAGTAGATTTATTAAATTTAGATATATCAAAATACTTGGAAAAAAAGAAGAAAATATTTATTGAAAAACCTGAAAAACGTAATAAAATTCAGAAAATTTTTGATTCTTTTAGTTTAAGATTTGATAAAAATAGTAATGATTTTAAATCTGTAATTTTCTTTCCTGAAGAAAAGTTATTGACACTAGAAGAAAATCTTGAAAAGTTATTTACAGAAGATAGAAAATGTCGTATATGCGGTAAATATTACAAAACTGAAGATGAAGAAAAACATATAAAGAAAGACTTAATGATTAAAAGATCAAAACAAAAGAGAAAATGTATTATTTGCGGTATATATTATAAACATTTAGAAAATCACATATCAAGTCGAAAACATAAAAAAGCATTATTAAATGATGAAGGTAATGTAGAAATTAAGGAATATGAAACTGCTTATAAATCTAGATTAAGATCATATAGAATTAATAATTTTAATAATATTAAAATCTCTCTAGAATTTTTAGAAGAGAAAAGAAAGGTTGTAATAGAAAAAATAAAGCAAATTTTGAAAGAATTTAATGGAATAAAGGTAAATTTTAAATTGTTTTGTTTGTATAAATTGAATGAAGAAATTCAAGAATTTACATTCAAAACTGAGAATCTGATTATATTAAAATCTAATGATTTACATACTTTTTATGATTATGTTATTGACAAATTAATGAATGAATCTGATGAGTTTATATCAAAAGGATCTGGTTGGAGTCTTGAAGAAATTAAATTTTTGGAATTGAGAATAAATAAGTATCAACCCTTGATAGGATCAAGTTATATTGATTTACCTGAAAACATTAAATCTAAACAAGCTATAATAAATGTAAAAAATAAAGATAATAAATGTTTTATGTGGTCTATATTATCAGCAATTCATCCTGTAAAAAAAGATCCTCAAAGAGTGTCAAAATATGAACAATATAAAGATGAATTAAATTTTAAAGGAATTGATTTTCCTGTTTCATTAGACAATATTAAGAAATTTGAAAAACTAAATAATATATCTGTAAATGTTTATAGTTATGATGGTTCAATTTATCCACTTAGAATAACTAACAATAAATTAGAAAAACATGTAAACTTGTTTTATATGAAAGATGAAAAAAATAATCATTATTGTTGGATTAAAAATATGAATAGTTTGATCAGATCACAAATTACTAATCATCATATATTTTTATGTGATAGATGTTTAAATCATTTTTATTCTGAGGAAAAATTAAAGATACACGTGGAATACTGTAAAGAGAAAGAAGCTGTCACAATTAATATTCCTAAAAAAGATGAAGTTATTCAATTTAAAAATCATGAAAGAAAAATAAGAGTACCATATACTATATATGCTGATTTTGAATGTCTCTTACCTAAAATTGATACACGTGAGCAAGATCAAACTAAATCATATAATATGAAATATCAAAAACATGTAGCAGATGCATTTTGTTATTATATAAAATATGAAAATGAATACTTTATACCTCCTGTTGCTCATAGAGGACCTGATACAATCAAAAAGTTTGTATCTATGTTAAAACAGGATACTCTTAAAATTGAAAAATTTATAGAAGGAAAAACTAAAAAATATGAAAGTATCAAATCAATGATAGAGTTCGATGAAAATCATTATAAAAGAACTAATATTTGTCATATATGTGAAAAACAAATCTTAAAGGATGAAAAAGTAATTGATCATTGTCATTTAACTGGAAAATATAGGGGTCCTGCTCATAATGTTTGTAATTTAAATTATCAAATTCCAAAATTTATTCCAGTAAAAATCCATAATTTAACAGGTTATGATTCTCATTTGTTTAAAAAAGAACTTGGATTTGATAAATCAAAAATAGATGTTATACCTAATACTGAAGAAAAATATATATCTTTCAGCAAAAAAATAGGAGGCATGAAATTGAGATTTATTGATTCATTTAAATTTATGTCTTGCAGTTTAGATAATTTAACAAAAAACTTGAGACCAGAGAATGAAATAAATAGATGTCCTCCAAAAATACAGAAAATGAAATATATTAAATACCTAAAATCAAAATTTAGAGAGACATCATTACATTTTCCTGGTGATAAATTAGAGCTCATTACAAGAAAAGGTGTATATCCTTATGATTATATGGATTCTAGAGATAAATACAAAGAAACAGAATTACCTTCAACAGATAAATTTTATAATAAATTGAATGAATGTAATATAACTGATGAAGAATATAAACATGCTCAACATGTTTGAAAAGAATTTAATATAAAAAATTTAGGTGAATATACAGATTTATATGTTAAAACAGATGTATTAATTTTAAGAGATATATTTGAAAATTTTAGGGATATTTGTTTAAAAACTTATAAATTAGATCCAGATTGGTATTTTACTGCTCCTTGTTTATCTTGGGATGCAATGTTAAAAATAACAAAAATTAAATAAGATTTATTAAATAATTATGATATGATTCTCATGTTAGAAAAAGGACTAAGAGGAGGTGTTTCTCAATGTTGTAATAGATATGGAAAAGCAAATAATAAATATATGAAAAATTATAATAGTAAAGAATCTAATTATTTAATGTATTTAGTTGCTAATAATTTATATGGATAGGCTATGAGTCAATATTTACCATATGGAGAATTTAAATGGTGTAATGATTATGAAAAAAATTATGTTAAACGTGAATTATATAACAATAAAATAAAAGATGATTCAGAGAATGGATATATATTTGAAATTAGTTTAAGATATCCAAAAGAGTTACATGATTATCATTCAGATTTACCATTATGTCCTGAAAATAGAATTCCTGAAAATTCGAAACAAGGTAAGTTATTAACAACTTTATATGATAAAGAGAAATATGTAGTTCATTATAGAAGTTTAAAACAATATTTGAAAATGGGTTTAAAGGTTGCAAGAGTACATAGAGTATTACAATTTAAACAATCGAATTGGTTGAAAAAATATATAGATTTAAACACTGAAATGAGAAAGAAAGCTGCTAATGATTTTGAGAAAGATTTTTATAAATTGATGAATAATTCAGTATTTGGGAAAACTATGGAAAATATAAGAAAACGAATCGATGTAAGATTATGTTGTAATTATGATCAAGTTAAAAAATTAATTGCTAAACCTAATTTCAAATGTAGAACTATTTTTGATGAAAATTTGGTAGCTGTTCACATGAAAAAACAAAACTATTTTTTAATAAACCGATTTATGTTGGAATGAGTATATTAGATTTATCTAAACATTTAATGTATGATTTTCATTATAATGTTATGAAACCGAGATATAAGGATAATATAAGTTGTTATATATGGATACAGATAGTTTTATATATGTTATTAAAACAGATGACTTTTATGAAGATATGAAGTCAATGATTGATTATTTCGATACATCTGATTATCAAGTAAATAATCTATATAATATACCTAGATGTAATAAAAAAGTATTAGGTAAAATGAAAGATGAAAATAGCGGTGTGATTATGGAAGAATTTGTAGGTTTAAGAAGTAAAATGTATTCAATAAGATTAGAAAAACAGAGTGTTGAAGAATACAATAATAATGAAGAAGATAAAGAAAACCATAAAAAATTTGAAACTAAGAAGTCTAAAGGAACTAAGACAAGTACCGTTAAAAACAGAATATCATTTGAAGATTATAAAAACTGTTTATTGAATAAAAAAGATCAATATAGAACACAGAATTTAATTAGAAGTAAGAAACATGAATTGTATACAATGCAAGTGAACAAGATAGCTTTATCAGCAAAAAATGATAAAAGATTTATATTAGAAGATGGTATTTATACTAGAGCTTTAGGACATTATAAAAATGCTTCTAAAAATAATTCTATATAAATGGATGAGTGTTTAGGTGATATTCGAGCTTTAAATTTTACAAATTCTGAAAAAATTTACTATTTGACTTATCTTTGTAAAGAATTGTATGATTTGTATATAAAATATAATCATACTGAAAAACTATTATCAGAAAGTTTTCAAAGGATGACTGAATTAATTGAAAAGGAAGAAAATGAAGATATTAAATTGATTGGATTAGGAGTTTTGTATGTTATTTCAAAGAACTTATTCTATTATGATTAGATTCCTGTTATGTATGTATTTATAAAAAATGTTTACTAATAAATGGAAGAGTTCAATAGACTTAGAGGTTATCCCAAAATGTTTAAATTAAAAGATTTAAATCCTGGGAAATATGATCTGATATCATTGAGTAAAATTATTACTAAATATGGAGATTCATTAATCGTAAAGTTAGATGTAGAAAATGCAGAAAAAGGGTATTACCGTGTGAAAAAACATGCAAAAAACTTTCTGATGAATCATTAAATAAAATCAATAAAGGAAGATATATATTTAAGTATTCAGGTATGATTGATGATAAATACGAATATGAATTAGAGAAAGCTTAATCATTTTTAATTAAAATCTCTATAATTCAGTGGGGGTGCGTCACCCCCCCACTATAATGTATAAAAGTATCATCTCTTTTTTATAAAACATATGTTTTGTAAATTTCTTAATGATTTCATTTTTTTTTTAATATATTAGAGGGCTCAGGTCCTCATATTTTTATAATTCTTTTTAATTTTATAAAAAATGTTTAGATTTAGCTAAAAATTTTGAGTTTTTCTATAAAATAAATGGGGGGGGGCCCTCAACCCCACCCTTTAAAAACAGGGTATTTATAATATATTAGAGGGCTTCCATTCATTTGGAGGTCCTCCTTTTCACGCATTTATTTTAAATAATTCACTGTGAAATCATACTTTTAATATGTATAAATCTAGCTTTTTAACTAAAAAAGTTCAGTAATTCACTGTTAAAATTTGATCTAAATGTTAAAAAGGTATATATACACCTTTTTAGCTATAAAAATCATGTTTTCAATATTAAAATGGATCGAGACCTTTTTTTTTTACAAAAAAAGATAAAATAAGCTATAAAATCATGTCTTTAGTGTAAAAAGAATATGTGTGCTCAGACGTGCATATAGACACTACTTCCATGAGAAAAAGAAACTAAATATTTTAGCATTGATTTAATTAACTGGAATAGAAGCGTAAGATAAAGTGAGACATTACACAAGCCAAAACAAAAAACAAAAATTTAGATGATAATAAAATGTTTATTTCATGCTAAAAAAAATTTAAAATTATAAAATTTACACATGGATAATGGATAATTAAAGCATGGGAAACTCTGTTAGGTTATACAAATAAGTTGGAAATGCCATAAAAAGAGGCACAATGCTTAAAAATCAAATTTCTGGTAGGGTAACAGTTTTCACAAATTAAAAAAAGAAACCAAACGACTAGCCCCAAATGAAAAGATAATTTAAATTTAACCTGTACTATTGGCAGCATGATAGAGCTGATCCTGGACTTCGTTAGCTACACAGCCACAAAATGAAGATACAAATTACCTTGCCGGCTTTCTGGCCACTAAAATACTTGCCTCGCCGGTGAGGCCACAGATTTGATGGTAACTAGGTGTAGGGCTGTATTTCCTTCAGAAAAACACCTGGACAGCAGTCTGCTAGGATGACAAAGGAGTTGGAGCTTGCCAAACTGAGGGAGCTGAGCAGACAGGTAGAACAGGAAGTCAGAGCCACTTGCCGGATTTTTGATGACAGAACAGATAACTAGGAGAATGGCCAGGATATGAGAGTCACTTGCCAGGCTTTTGACAACAGAAGAGCTAACAGGACAGTGCAGATGGCTATGAAGGTGCCTTTTCCTTACAGGGAAGGGCTCAAAACATCTGAGAGGAGTGTTCTATTTAAACTGGTGTGAATTGCTACTATTTTATTGAAAAGGGCATCCTGTCTGATATGTTCAGAAAAGTTTGAACATATTGCTGAGATCTTGATGCAGAGGGTGCCTTGCCTTTGAAGCTTAAAAAATTTAGTCATGTTGCTGGAATCTCTAGCCAGCAAAAAAAGCTGTTTAAAAAAAATAAAAACACTGAAACACTGCCACAGCTGTCCATACCAATGACATCCGTTCCAACTGCCATGGGCTCCTCTGCTTGGTGAGAAGTCCTGAGTTGGCAGCCCTTTCGGCTGCACCAAATTTTGAATCTAAGTCACGAAGGGTTCGGCTACTAGCAGGTTCTTTGATGAGTTAAGGTAGCCAATTCTATCTATCATGTGTCCACAGGTGTTAAACCAGCATAGACGCCGACTTAAAAAACTATTGGGGGTTCAAGAAATTTTAAACGAATGGTCCATGTATTTTTCAAAGAATTTAAGTCTAATTTAAATTTTATTTAGTCAGATTATCTGGCACAATAGTCTGAAATGCTAAAATGAAGCAAATTATAAATAAGTACAGAAAAATATTTTTAAAATATATTTTGCTTTTGCAGGCAAAACATTATTATAATATAATATACAGATACTGTGCGAATTTCCAACTCCATTATCATCATAAAAATAACAAAAAATGTAAAATTTAATTTTAGGTATTTTTACCAATGTTAAAAATATCAACAAATTTCTCTTTAAATCATTTCTGAGTTAAAATCTGAGTATTCAGAGTATTCAGTAATTCTGAGTATTCAGAATATAATAAACAGTCTTGAGGGGGAGATTTCTAACCATGTGATTTAATATATAGTAAATAGGGAATGAATAATGCAAAACTTGAAGAATTGATAACAAAAACAAAATGTATGCATGTATGCATACATTTTCTATACTAAATATGCACAAAAACATTAGGGGTTCGAGGAACTCATAACAAAATTATTGAAGGTTCAGAAAGTGTCTTGAACCCATGAAGTTGGTGTCAATGTAAACCAGTAAGCCAACTGATTTGTTTACAAACTTGAGTGGCAGAAGGTAAAGTGTCGCTTGGATAGCCATCTTGAAGAAACTTGAAGGAACTTAAAACTTCTTGAAAAATTAATTAACATCAAGAATGAAAATTATTTTTTGGGGGTACAGTTCAGATTAAGAATTTACCAAGGGTCCCTAGTAGCTAAAAGAAAAAAATACTTTCTGAGTTATGAAAACCCCTCCACAATAAGAGTTCCTGGGTAGGGCAACAAAAATCTTAAAGGGAAATTAATTTTAAAACTTTGAGGTTAGCAAAAAGGATCAACTAAAAACTTTAAGATGACTTGGTGGTGAATTATGTCAGGATAGTTTGATAAGTATAGTAAGAATCTTGTAAAGGGGTGGTTATGATCCAGTGGCAGGTTACAGTACTGGATTTCATTTTCCAATATCGACCCTATGGAGAACTAATGTAATTTTTCTGCTAATAGAGGGTCTTCACCCAACTGTCTACTTCAATGCTTCTTGATGAAGTATTTCAATTCTCAACAACAAAATATATTAATGTACATACACTAAAAAAAATTTAATGTGTAATTTATGTTTAGTGGGGTTGGCATGTACCTGTAGATGACCAGGGGCCTGGGGAGCTATTGCAGACTAGCAAACAGGGCTGATGATTTTGGGCTGATATTCACACAAATCAATTCCTTAGCGACCTAAAATATTATCACAGAGTTTCCATCTTGACACCATCGGAAAAATCAAAAAATTCTCTTTCAAACAAACTTTAAATGGAGTCCATACAAATAATAGATGAATTTTCGTGAATTTTTAAAAAATATATACTTTTCATGCATTTTAAACTTCTCTGGTTTTTATGTTACAATATACAAAAATTGATATGCCATCCAATGTTCGTATTTTACCAGCAGCTTCTAAATAAATCAGACTAATTCAGAAAATAGAACAGTTTCATAATCCCATTCGTTGATTAATTATACATTTTTTATCCTAGGCATGTCTTAGATTTTTTGAACAAACCTAGCATTTAACATTATTTATAATTATGTACAAAAGTGGCATACACAGAACTTAACTTAAAATTTGCATGAGGTCTGATTGATTCTTCTTCATTGATTGATTGTGTCTTCATATTGAATGTTTTTACTATAATGTTTTTCTGGCAATGTTACTTGTCTCCAAGACAAACCTTAAGTCATACGTGCCTCCTGGATGGTGCTAAATGAGTAACAGCTAATGGCTATGGTATATCTCATTAATTTATAATATTCTTGTTTTGTGTTTAGTCAGTTTTTCTGTTTCATATTTCTATCTTTGTTATCTTAGTGGGATGCCAGTACTATAATAGATGGATTTCCAATAAAGCCATATGCAACAACATTGGCCCCCAAATGACTTTTCTCCTGAATTCCCATAACAAACATTGCTATTCTATATATATATATATATATATATATATATGTGTGTGTATGTGTGTGTGTATGTGTGTGTGTGTTTACAGGGTGGGGAGCATTTAAAGTGTCAAAAAGGTGAGAAAGGTGATTAATTTTTCCAAAACGGTGACTTTTTCCTATCATCTCTCGATGCATATTATTGGAAAACTTTAAGCACAATATATTTATTAATTGAAATTGTTACATACCAATTTTATATATATATATAATTGTAACTTGATTTTTAAAGTCTTATGAAGTAGATACAGCAATAGAATATAGAGTTAGAGGTTTATGATGAAAAAAATGAAAAATACATATTTTTAAAAAACCCTACCAAAATCGGCCGGTTAAGACCAGTTAGGATGGATGGGGCATGGCCTTTATTTTAACTTTTTTTTTCAATTCTGCTTAGCTTCTGCTTAGCTTTGGTTGGTTTTTGCTTTTCATTATTTGGCTTAGGTTGGTTTGTGTCCATTTTTATATGCACTATCATTTGTTTTTTAGAACAAAAAAAGAAAAAAAAGAATGACTGCTGATTTTTATTTTTCAAGCAAGACTCTTTTCAATGTTTTCAATATACAGCTTTAATTTTTATTCTGATTTAATAGTCTTGACATCTTGACACCCATTAGCATACCGTGAGCAAGTTTGCTTCTTTTATGTTATTTTTTAGAGCCTTTCTTAGATGATTGGCGACTTCTACAAAAAATTTTTGGCTGCCTCTTTGATCTCATTATGTACCTTCTTTTCCTTCAGTTCAAAACATTCAGCCTCTATAGGTTTTTCCAATTTTTCCATTTTTTTGTAAATCCTCTCCCATGACCTTCATCTGTTTTTCTTCTCTTTTCTCCTCTTCCTCTTCAATTATCTTCTGCTTTTTGGATTCTTATATGTAGGTTACATATTATTGGTGAGCTTGTAATCTATATTTATTTAAAGTATCAGTCATTGGCACAAGATGAGGGGATTTAAGTATTCTTTCAAAGCATCTTTTACGGTTAAGATTGCATTTAAATAACTTTCTGTTATTGCTGTTTTATCTCCCACTTAAAGCCCATTTTGACAATGAAAATCTCTGTTTTATATCTGAATTGCCATGGAACAGGGTGAGGGCTGGTTTGACAAGGCTGTGTTTAGGCTGCCTGCATGTGAGGTCGCAGATAGAGCTGCAATAGGAAACCTGCAAGTTGGCTTCCGTCAAATTAGTCGGACGGTTGTCTTCCGGTGAAGGTTGTGCATTATATTCCGTTTAGGTCAATATTATGCTGACTGCAATATACAAGTATAAGAAATTTTCATATAGTTTTAAATTTCAACCACTTTTTATAGCCATGTTGTGTAATATATATTTGGCTGAAGCTGTAATATAAGAATAAATACTTTAAAAAGTCATTGGACATATTATTCCAGCTAACATGCAATACTGAAAATAATTTCAATAAAATCAAAGCCCACACTTTTAGTTATATGTATATAAGAGGAAAAAACTCCATTTTTCAAGCTTTATTTTAATGTTATATATGCATTAGTGAGATCTAAAAATAGTATATTTTTAAGTTTTTAAAGTAGTCTATTTTTAAATTTTTTCTTTCTTGAAAATGAAAAGCTATAAAATAATTATGTTTTATATATAACAGGAATTTTTTAATGACAAATTTAAAACATCACACAAAAGGAATAGCAGGAAAAATATAATTTAAAATTCTTAAAACGTAAATGATTAAATACTAGCCGCCTTTGGCGACCAGCCTGTTCGCTACCCTTGAAAATTCTGACCATGGCAAACTCGCTGGCGCGACCTACCAGAAAGGTGTAAGGTAACTCTTCGGAAGGCCAGGAAGTGCTACCCAATTCAGACTGGAATCCATTGGGGGAGGCATCCACAGGGACAGTACCCTCCTTCCCTACCACCAACCTCTTTGAAGGACTTACCGACCCACATGTTTAACGTCATCGTACTCCGCATGAACATGGCGGCAATTTTGGGAGTCAAACCTGGGCCTACCAAGTGTAAATCCCGCATGGTAACCACTGTGGTACTTTGCCCTCCACGACATTCTCCATAACTTTCTTTTTATTCACCCAATTTAGACCGGAACCCAGTGGGAGATGCATCCACAGGGACCGTACCCTCCTTCCTCTACCACCAACCTTTCGGAAGGACTTACAGACCCACATGTTTAACTTGATCGTACTCCGCGTGAACACGGCGGCAATTTTGGGAATCGAACTTGGGCCTACCAAGTGCAATTCCCGCGCACTAACCACTGGGTTACTTTGCCCTCCGCAACAATCTCCATAACTTTCTTTTTATTCACCCAATTTAGACCGGAACCCAGTGGGGGAGGCATCCACAGGGACCGTACCCTCCTTCTCCTACCACCAACCTCTCGGAAGGACTTATGGACTCACATGTTTAATGTGAAATACATCGCCACAATTAAGTTTTTACAATACAACAATACATTACGCCACAATAATACATCGCAATCAATACATCGCCACAAATCAATCCACCATAATTCAATCATTTAAATTTTATAATGACCATATGCTAAGCTCTAAATTCTAGCATTTAAAATATCACTCTAACCCAATGCCCCCATTTCTGGGTGGGGCTCTCGGGGAAGAATTGGATCTTCACAGAGAAGCCGAGAATTGTCTGAAAAATATAAAATCAATCGTCTTTAAAATTGCGATCCTGCAGGCAATTTTCATTATTTCTTGACCAGATTGGACTTGTAAGAATGCAAGATATTTCAGCTTTCTAAAAATGTAAATTATTAGTCGAAATTATGAGTACTTTTTATTATGCGAGAATTTAAAAACCAAAAATCGTTTTTTTGAGCCAAAAGTGACTTTTGTTTTAAAATCTTTAAAAAAGATTAGAAATCGAAATTGAGACTTGAAATTGATAAATTTTTCTCGCAATTGTCTGCTCTTTCCGGTGGTGTGATTTGTTTTTTTCTACGATGTCTGGATCGTGGAGAAAAAAGAGCAAAAACGGCAAAAAACGGTTGAAATCGCATAAAACATTAAATAACAAAAAAAATAATTAAAATTTTAAAAATCGGTTTTCACGTGTCCCCTCTCCCCCCCCCCCCCCGGGTCTCCGATTGCCAAATTTCGTAGCTCTACGACGCGCGGTCGCTGAACGTATAGTGTATAAGACACACAGACAGACATTGCCTTTTTTTTTATTATTATATAGATTATAGATAATAAATAAGAGTAAATTATTAAATCATAAGAACAAATTTAAAAATGCTTTTGAAAAATATATTATTAAATATTATAAAAAAAATTCGTTTTAAATACTTACAGATGAGAAATCTTTCTGCCACTTATAAAAAAAAAATGTAAAAAGAAAAAATAATTTACTTAGTTTATTATATGCATAAAAAATGCATTATTAAATAATGAAAAAAAATAAAAGAACAGGTTTATAATTAAATCTTTTTTAAGAATATATTATTATATATAATATTAAAAATTGTTAAAAAAAATAACTGCTTGTAATTGAATGGTTGAGTATCACGAAATGGAAGAGGCAATTTGTTGAAACATAAGTTAAGCATAAATTTAGTGCTATTAAATCATATTCCTTCACTATAAGTACTTGAGTAATAATTTTATATTTTTCCTTCACAATTTTACCAGCGTTTTTATGAAAAGGAGACCTTTTTCTCATTCTTTTTCTTCAAAGTGAAGCACACACATGCAGGCCCGTGGAAAGCGAGAGAAGAAAGGGCCCCTCTGGGCAAGGGCCCTTTTCCCTCATTTTTGTACCTAATTTTTCCTGTCCGGGCCAGGTTACCCCAGCAGATCGGGGGGGGGGGGGGGGTCTATTAATCTATACTGGTCAATTAATTAGAAAATTTTATGATCAAATACTTCTTGTCAAGTTCCTTGCTTTTAAAAAAAAGTTGGAAAGATTATTATATTTTATTTTCAGAAAAATAGAAGTGGAAGAAGGAATCACTCCATTCTTCAAGCTCTATTTTAATGTTAATTATACATTTGTAGGAGCTAGAAGCTGTAAAATTCAATCGTTTTATCGGTAATTTCTTTTTAAATATATTTGAAGAATTACAATTTAAATAACACTGTCGTCTAACATTAGTAAACGAAATATAATGGGTGACCCCATTTGGCTGTAAGACAACAACCATCGGGTTAATTTGATGGTAGCCCACTGGCAGGTAGCTCAATGCACATCCGCATTTGACGATAGCCAAATTACATCGTTTCCACAACCACAATTGCAGGTTGCCTAACCACTTCGGTTTGACAACTTTCCCAACATTTGAAAATTTGTAATCCCCAGAAGTAGAGATGTGGCTTTTCTGGAAAATTTTGAACTTATTCTTAAATACAGTAGGTGACCTCATATCCGCAACCCTAAAATCTGCAATGCCCTAAAATCAGCACAACATTTCTGAACTGACTGGCTTTGGGATATTCGCTAACATTTCTGAATGTATACAAACATTTTTGTTTGGTATGTAAACTGTGAAAATTACAGTTAACTTTTTCAAGTAGTATAAACAGTTAACCTTACAGTTAAGCTTTAAAAAAATGCAGTAAATAAATGCTGAAGAATTGTAAATTGTAAATGCTTTTATCACCAGATAATCGAAACTTATTTTTATTTTGTTCATTTTATTCATGAGTTGGGAAAAAAAAATTTATACATCTGGCAACACAAGCATGTGCTAATGTTTATCAGTGTTAAGGCTGTGGTTAGGCTGCCTGCATGTGCGGTCGCGGATTAAGTTGTAGTAGGAAACCTGCAGATTGGCTTCCGTCAAATTAGTCGGATGGTTGTATTCCGGTGAAAAGTAGCATTATATTCCATTTAGGTCGATATTATGTTGACTGCAATATACACAAGTATCAGAAATTTTTCTATTTTTTTAAATTCAAACCCTTTTTTATAGCTATGTTGTGTAATATATGTTTGACTGTAGCTGTAATAAGAATAAATACTTTAAAAAGTCATTGGACATATTATTCCAGCTAACATGTAATAATGAAAATGATTTCAATAAAATCAAAGCTCCCCCCCCCCCCCAATTCCCTTCTCCTATATGTATATAGGAAAAAAAATAATTGGTGAGATCTAAAAATAGTATATTTTTAATTTTTTAAAGTAGTTTATTTTTAAATATTTCCTTTCTTGATAAAGAAAAGTTATAAAATAATTATGTTTTATCTATAACAGGATTTTTTTTAATGATAAATTTAAAACATTACACAAAAGAAATAGCAGGAAAAAATAATTTAAAATTCTTAAAACGTAAATTATTAAATATAATAAATAAGAGTAAATTATTAAATTATAAGAACAAATTTAAAAATGCTTTTTTTTTTTTTAAATATATTATTAAATATTATATTAGAATTCGTTTTAAATACTTACCGATGGGAAACCTTTTTGACACTTATGAAAAAATAAAATTAATAACAAAAAGAAAAAATAATTTACTCAGTTTATTATGTACATAAAAAAAATGCATTATTGAATAATTAAAAAAATGAAAAACAGGTTTATAATTAAATCTTTTTTAAGAATATATTATGAATATATTATTATATATAATATTAAAAAAAATAGTTCCTTGTAATTGAATGATTGAATATTATGAAATGGAAGAGACAATTTGCTAAAAGATAAGTTCATAAATTTAGTGCTATTAAATTATATTCCTTCAATAGAAGTACTTGCGTAAATATTTATATTTTATATTCTTCCTTTACAACTTTACCAGCGTTTTTCTGAGAAGGAGTAAAATGTCACTTGTACCTTTCTCATTCTTTTTCTTCAAAATAAAGCACACACATGCAGGTCTGTGGAAAGCGAGGGGGGGGGGGAGGAGCCTCTCCGGGCCCCCGTTTTTTACCTAACGTCCCCTCATTTTTGTACCTAATTTTTCCAGTCCGGGCCGGGTTCCCTGCATACCCGGGGGGGGGGGGGGGGGGGAGCTCCAGCTCGGGTCTATTAATTAGACAATTTTATGATCACATACTTCTTGTCAAGTTCCTTAATGACGTTTGGAAAGTGGAAAGATTATTATATTTTATTTTCAGAAAAATGGAAGTGGAAAAAAGGAATCGCTCCATTCTTCAAGCTCTATTTTAATGCTATATATACATTTGTAGGAGCTAGAAACCATAAAATTCGACTCTTATATCGGTAATTTATTTTTAAATATATTTGAAAAATTAGAATTTAAATAATACTGTCGTCTAATGTTAGAAAATGGAATATAATTTGTACCTTCCGCCGTAAGACAACAATCATCCGGTTAATTTGACAGTAGCCCACTGGCAGGTGGGGTCAATGTTCATCCGCACTTGACGGCAGCCAAATTACATCATTTCCGCAACCGCACTTGCAGGTAGCCTAACCAATTCGCAGTGTTAACAATTGTATGTTATGTTACACTGATTAACTTCTGTACTTATATCATTACAATTTCTCTGCTATACTGAATAATTTATGGGAACATATATGTTATAAAGAATTTGGCGAAATTCGCCATTTTTTTTTTGCCACCAAGAATGGAGCTAATGCATACAGTGTTTGAAAAGTTCTAACGGATGCCATTTTGGGCTTTGTGAATAACAAATATAAACATATATATTTAAAAATGCATAAAAAGCTAATACATAAAAGCTAATACATAAAAAGCTAATAAATAAGTATAAAATAATGTTAAAATATTAAAAAAGATGGTACTTTAACAAAATTTCAAAAGAACGATACTTAGAAAAAATTTTGTACTTTAAAGAAATTTAAAAAAAAAGATACTTAAGAAAATATATTGTACTTTAACGAAATTTCAAAAAATCTATATTTAGAAAAAATATTGTACTTTAAAGAAATTTCAAAAACACTATACGTCTCATGTAGCAACGGCTGTTTGTGCGAGAACTACACAGACGTAACATGAAAATCATAAAATTTAATACAGTCGAGAAATTAAACTTTAAATTACCCTCTAAAACAAAGCAAAAGCCATGCTTAAATCAAAATCAAAACACAGTACCTGGTTTAATGAAATCCAAAACTTTTCAAAGAAAAACACGTGTAAATATCCAAATTGCACAAATGGCTGTTTCCATATTGCGGTCATCAGAGAATGATCATTTCTATGTAAATTTTCTGTTTCTACATTATTTTATCTATTAAGATGTGCTATCTTTAGTTTTTTATGATATTCACATTTTTAATGCATTTTTACACACAAAGCAACAAGAGCCAACGGCTCTTCCGTGTGTACTGAAAACACCGGTTCTCGTTAGATCACCAAAGTCAAGCAGCATCGGGTATGGTTAGAACCTGGATGGGTGACCACCTGGGAACACCACATGCTGTTGGCACATTTCAGGCGCGGTAGGCCGGTGGTTTGCGTGCTGGATTTGCACGCTGCCACAACTGCCGCCGTATTCATGCGGAGTACAATCACGTTAAACATGTAGGTCCGAAAGTCCTTCCGAGAGGTTGGTGGTAGGGGAAGGAGGGTATGGTCCCTGTGGATGCCTCCCCCACTGGGTTCCGGTCTAAATTGGGTGGCACTTCCCGGCCGTCCAAACGGTTACCATACACCTTTCTGGTAGGTCGGGCGGTCTGGGTCTCAACAACAACAACAACACAAAGCAACAAGTCCGGCCACCCATTTTGTTGCTCCATGTCTTCGAGTCGGTCGGCCTAGACTTTCGACACAAAGCAACAACACAACAAAAATAAAATGGCCGAAACCGAAGGTAACAGAAAGCTAAAAGGGATTGCCAGAAAAACATCATCTCGGGACATTTCGTGCCACATTTGGCGATTTATCGCTCCAGAAAAAAAAAGCATCAAAAACCAAATTCTTTACATCGAATCTGTACCAATTTATGTAATGATAAGTATAAAAAGAAATGCTGATGATATTGAAACTGAAAATCCCATAAGAAAGCATGTTGTTTTAATAATTTTGGAAAAGGTTGAGATCCTGCAAAAACTGGATAATGAAGCAACTCTAAGTCATATATTTAATGCTTATGGAATTGGTATTAGAACAGTATATGAGATAAAAAAATAAGGAAAAAATTTTGAAATTTTATACTAAAAGTGATACTAATAAAGGAATTGTAAACTGGAAGACTCTACATGCATCTCACTGTGCTAGTTTCGATGCTATAATTTATGAATGGTTTCAGCAAAGCGATGCCAATCACAGGATTGCTTTTACGTTAAAAAGCTAAACAAATCCACAAGGATTTTAAAAATTATAGAGAAGTGTGACTTTTCTGTTGGATGGTTAAGATAATTTAAAAAAAGACATGGAATATGATATTTAAAAGCCTGTGGGGAGAAAATTTCTGCAGATAAAGATGCTGCGGAAGAATTTATTGACAAATTCTGTAAGATAGTTTTAGAAGAAAATTTGTCTCCAGAGCAGATTTATAATTTAGATGAAACTGCCTGCTTTTGGCGTTGTCTTCCATGAAAGATACTAGCAACATGTGATGAAAATTCACCAGATGGTATAAAAGAATCAAAAGAAAGAGTCACAGTTATGCTCTGCAGTAATGCTGCTGCAACTCATAAATGTACACCTCTTGTAGTAGGTAGAAGTGCCCATCCTCGAGCTTTCAAACACGTTACTTCTTTACTTGTAATTTATACCTCTAATAAAACGGCCTGAATGACCAGAGAAATCACAATAGATTGGTTCAAAAATAATTTTGTAAAAGAAGTGAGAGGGCATTGTAAAGAAATAGGTTTGACAGATGATTGCAAAATTGTATTACTGATGGTTAATTGCCGTGCTCATCCAGATGTCGAGATTTTAAATTTTAAGAAAGTACAATGCCTCTTTTTACCTCCAAATACAACCTCTTTAATTCAACCAATGGATCAAGAAATAATAAATAGCTGGAAATGTTAGTATAAAACAAATTTCCTCAGACAACTTTTAAATGCTGATCCATCTTTTGATTCACCTAAAATTTTTCAAAAAAAGTTTGATCTAAAAGATACGGTATATATGCTCACTGAAGCATGAAATGCTGTTATGAAAGAAACTTTAAAGAATGAATGGCACAATTTATGGTCTCCTTCATTATTTTTTGATAGCGATGAGGATGAGACTAATGACTTTGAAGGTTTTAGAATGACTCAAACAAAGAAAAAATCTTCAGAATTGCTTTCCTAAGCAAAGAAAGTAAATTCAAGTATATCCAATGTTCTAAGCCAAGACGCTATTGAAGATTGGTTTTGTAAAGAAAAATCTACCAGTAAACAAGTGATTACAGATAATGAAATCATAGCAAATGTAGAATCTCAACCAAGTGGTTCAGATACAGAATCGGATTGTGAAGAAGAAAAAATCACATTAACAAAGAAATAGAATTTGAATATCAGTATCTGAAATTCTTAGAAAAACAAAGTTGTGTTACACTATAAGAAAGAATGACTATATACAGACTGCAACAAAAGTTACACAAGGAAAAATTTAAAGTTTTAAAATAACCAACCATTGTGTCAATGTTCACAAAATTACAAGATAGACATAAAATGACATAGATTAAACAAAAGTACATATCATTAAAGTGTATCATTTAGTGTATATCATTAAATTCTTGTGTAAATTTGAGTAAAATGTGTCTGTTTTTATTGTGTGTATGTATGTGTATTTATTTAATGTGCATAAGCCGTTCATATGATTATTTCAACGAAGTAAGTGTAGTAATTTTTCTTTTGGTTCTTAAAATCCACAAAATTCTGAAATCTGCACAAACGTCTGGTCCCAAGCAGTGTGGATATGAGGTCACCCACTGTCAGAGTTGGGCAGTATCAAAAATACATGTATTTGAAACACATTTTCAAAATACATTTGTATTTTGTATTTTAAACTGAAAAAAGTAAAGTATTTTGGTAATGTATCGAAAATACATTTTCAGAGTATTTTATATTTTCAAAATACTCAAAATACATTTCTTCAGATTTCGAACTATCATATTTAAACCACAGACGAACAATTCGCAAAAGAGAAAAAGGCTAATCTTAATTTTGTCTAGTCATTGATTTCATTTCTAAGCATTCATCTAAACATCTTTTTTTAACCTGGCACAGATAAAGATGTTTATTAATGCAAGAAGTAATCCTAAAGTTGCATTCTTTGTGAAAACAGTAACATAGGCAATTCGAACTCTGTGCATTATTATATTTTAAGTAAAGAGTTGCAACACGAAAGAGGAAAGATACTGTTGCTTGTTAAGCAAATGCATTTAGTTAATTAATTGATTATGATGTGCACGGTGTACAGTTAGATGGGAAATGTTTTAAAGTAATATCAATTGATGATAATAAAAAAGTAAGGCAAACTGGCAATTATGGAAACCAAAATATGTTGTTATAAATGGAACTTTCAAAGCCACAAAGCATTTTAAAACAAATCTAAAGGAAAGATTTTAATTTTATGCAGTTGTACCATGATTTGACAAGTATTTACATAGTCCCTTGGCATTTATTTAATAGAGGTTGCACTAAATTATGAGTTTCATTGCTAGCAAAAATTTGCAATACTATATTTTTTTGGAAAATGTCTCCTTGAAAAATATTTTTCTTAAGCTCAGATGATCATTGATTTAACGTTAGCATCATATTTCTGAGGGGTTGGAGGTTTACTATGGATTTCTACTTCCAGATCATTTTCATTTCTGGTTCAAAAATTGTCACTTTACTTGAAACGTTTATATCTCAAAACTGGCTATAGATAAAGCTTAGATGATAACTGATACAATTTTGCATTCCGCATCAATTTCTAGAGGAAGTAGGGTGATTCACTAAAAATATTTACTTCTGGTTTCTTTTCCACTTCTGGTTCCAGAACTTTCCCCAAAACTTCTATTTCTCAGAATTGGTTATAGATAGAGATAATGACTAATATGGATTCAGCATGAAATTCCGGAGCGGTTCTAGAGTTAACTAAAGATTTCCACTTCCAGTTCTTTTCCCACTTTTGGTTAAAAAAAATTCTTAAAAGTGTGTTCCATGAAACACACTTTGAAAGTACTGCACTAAGAGTTTTCATTTAGAGTTTTGGAGATGTTAGTTTCGGTTTTTCTGAAAATTTATATAACTGTACGAAATATGTATGAAAAAAGGGAATTAAAATGATTTATAGTTCTGTCAAAAATGAAGTGTATAAACCATTTGCCACCATATAAAGGTTTCTTCATAAATTTCTTGTGTTTACTTTCCCTACAATACATGATAATGCATAGGAAAAGTATTGAAATCATGTCAAAATTCAACATGGTTCGAATTTTTCGACAGATTTACATGTTTTGAGACCTCTAGAACACAAAAACGCTATTTTTAGCTGAACATCTGTGTGTGTGTGTCTGTCTGTCTCTGTGCAATTTATGTATCCACTTTAACTCAAAAACTTATGGTAAGTCAATTGTGGGTGACTCTGGTTCTGATTAGATTTTGGTAGGATTCAGGATACAAAAAACCTGCCTTTTTTTTGAAATGGCCCGCAAAAATGTCTGTATCCACGCTAGCTAAAACTTAATAGACCAAATTTCACAAAATTTGATAGATAAGTCACTTGTAGGTTATCCTGGTGCTGATTAGATTTTGGTAGGATTCGAGATAGTATTCGAGATAAAGAAAACCCTGCCTTTTATATGAAATGACCCGCAAAAATCATCAAAATCTAAAATAAAGGACTATGTACGCTCAAATGTATCCATTAAATGCTTGTTTTATGCTTATCTCCCCCCTGTTGGTCATGCCACTAGGTTAACAAATGTACCAAATCATTAAGAGTAATTTAAAACAAATAAAGCAAGAGATGGTAATAAAATGTAAATATTCCTTCCTCCCTTTAACTGTAAATATAACCATTAGTAAGCTCAAAATTTAAAACAGCTAATGTAACCTGTTGACAATAAATAAATAGAGGGTTATGATGATATTTAATACAGCATGTGCTTAATTTTGTAAAACTAAAGTATGATAAAATCCATTTACTTGGATCCCTTAACCCTTTCGGGATGGCGGCATTCCGGAGCTGTTGCGGCCCAAAAGACGAAGCGCTTCGCTTCCGAACTGGTCCCAAAGGACGGCGCATTTTTTGCGTTAAGCCTAACTCTCGAAAAAAATTCACTAAAAATCACCTACTCAACACAGAAATCTACTTTTTTCAGGAATAAAAGAAATATTTATGTTCTATTTGATGTATAATTTTCATATAAATCTGAATACAAAATACTCGTTAGTTGCTCCCATTCTTTTATCCGAAATAAACGAATAATTTCACTGCCTCTAAAACTCAAACAAAAAAAATTACTCTCTTATATTCCTATGATTCATCAACGAAATCATAATGCTGAAATAAAAATAAAAACCGAAACTCAATTATAAAATTGTTGATGCTACGAGAATTGCTCTGTTTGTTTATATTACAAAATGATTTTCACCGCTCCAAATGGAGAAATAATTCATTCGATCCTCTTCTGCCAAGGTCATGCCTCTGCAAAATACATTGGAGTTAGTTCCACGGGCATGGAACGCCATCTAGTAGACAAATTAAAACGTTCTGTGTGGTGGCACTTATAGGTGCCACTATCCGCTTGCGGTAAATTTTCCTCCGGCCCGAGTGCGTGCCGTTCGTCCTTGAATGCAAGTTCGCAGCTGGCACGTGGGCGTGCCGATCATCGCGAAAGGGTTAAAGGTTTACACTATGAACAATTTTTATATTTTATGAATTAAATTTTTTTTCAACCTATTTGATTTAGAATAAAAGGTCAATTCACACACATTACAAAAAATACATTATTTTATTAAAATAATAGAATTTTACCTTGCTGTACACTTGACTGTAGATGACTGATTATTGCAGTGAAAATTGTTTTTACAGACATAACTTGTGAACACTGTGCTAAGCCTAAAGTGAATAATTCACTCCAACAACTTCGAACTAACGTAGCTTGTACTTCAGGTCTATTTAAAAAGGACATATATTTAAATATCACATATATGTACAAATTTAATATTTTATAATATTTAATGTTCCTCATACTTCATCTGTAAGCATCAAGCTTGTTTATAATGAAGTTGAGGGACAAAAAATTAGTTTACTATAGCACTTTAAATTGATATTTAAAATTGTACTTTTATGATATCAAAGAACCCATCCAAAATTTCATAATATTTGAAAAATAACATTAAATAACTTCTTACAAGTAGGCTTGACTGTAATAACATAATAATAAATAATTGTTCTAATTTCAAAGCAAACTCTAGTTTTAAAAAAATCAGCTGTAAAATCTCATCTTACATGATAAAGAAAGATGTCTGTCAGTAGTGCACCTAGGATTAAGTTCTGGGGTTTCTTTACTTATCATGTCCAACATCACCACATTTTGGGAAGGTTGTGATATATATACACTGCTGTATAATTGCTAAAGACGGATCACAAATTGCAATGTAGCACAACATTAAGAGGAGTGGAGTCCTAGCAGGATAAAATATTGATGTCACACTGTTTGGATATTAGAATAAAGATCATTTATTGTTCAGGAAAATACAGAAGGTTTTGAAACATCTGAAAGGAAAAAGGTGTTAATTTGATGCTGTGTACGGAGAAATGGAAAAATGCATATGAACGACAGCAGGCACCTTTGAGAAAGGTGTCAGTACAGGATATGTCCACCGTGAAGTATGATGCAACATTCCACATGTCATGTCATGCTCTGCACAACATTATCGAGCAGCTGTTGGGGCAAGTTATCCCACTCCTCTGTCAGTGCACGGATGAGGGTGTTCTTATTTGTTGGAGGATATTTTTGACCAGCAAGTAGCCTCCCCAAAGCATCCCAAACATTTTCAATGGGGTTTAGATCCGGAGAACGTGCTGGCCATATGGAGCATTGAATACCCTCGGTGACTAGACAATCCTGAACAGAGAGTGTTCCATGACATGGTGCATTGTTGTCCATGAAAACAAATTTATCACCGACAGCATCATGGAAAATGCGAACATGAGGCAGTAAAACTCCATCAATATATCGTTGGCTGGTCATAATCCCAGTTGCAACCACATGTAGGGGCGTGCGGCCATTGATCATGATGCCGGCCCATACCATGATACTGCATGCCGGATATTGATCCCTTTCCTGGATATTTTCTAGGTGATAAGCAGTACTACTCTCAAGCCAGATCAGTTGGAGTCTACAATCCGATGACAGACTGAACCTACTCTCATCTGAGAATAGTACGCAAGCCCAGTCCTGTTTGGTCCAATTGCGATGACATGATACCATTGAAAACAGGCGGTACAGTGCAGTCTGGACAATGGGACACACACACAACAGGTTTGCTGGGGTATGGTCTTCCTTCTCCCAAACGTTGGCTAGAGTTTTTCGGGAGATCAGCTGTCCTGTAGTAGCAAGAAACTGATTTGCCACCTGCTAAACTGTGGTGCCCCGGTCCCTTTTTGCCAATAGGACAATGTACCTGTCTCCTGCAGACGTCATACTTCTAACACGATGCCTGTAGGACGTGATGCTTACTACACATTCCAGTTGTTTTAAATGCTTGCCACAGCCGTGAAACAATGCTGTGGGCAATGTCAAACTCCCTGGCAACATCTGTTATTTTTCGCCCTTCTTCAATTTTTCCAATAATACGACCATGCATAAAATCATTTAAGTGATATCGGGAAGACATACCAAAAATTTCAAGTTCGTCAATTAAATCTTTCTCGTAAAACTTTCACATGGAACAACTGTCCACAAGTGTCAAATCCTTTAAATCTCTTATCAGCGCTATTATGTGAAGAGCAGGCACGGAAATGAAAAATTTGCATATGCACATCTCTTCTTACTGTATTCTGCACTTATTCTAATTTTCCACATTTTGCTTCCTTTCATTTTGTGGTTGCTATGGGTGATAGTGTCATCCGTTCTTAGCAATTGTCCAGCAGTGTATATATATATATATATATATATATATATAGAGAGAGAGAGAGAGGGTGTCCCAAAAAGATTGAAACAAGCTTTAATTCTTTACCTGTTGGAGATAAGTGGGAAATGTAAATTGTAAAAATGTTGAAAGTAAGGTAGGAAATAAGACTATGTTAATGAAATAGTCCTCCCATTAATTTTCAAAAAGTTAGACTTTTTAAATTTTTATATGACCCCCTTAGACAAATTTGGTCAATCAGAAAATTTTTACTTTTGATGCAACAAGATCATTAAAAACCCACATATCTGTATCTTTAAAATCAACTGAATTATGATAAAGGAAAAATTCAGACTTTTATCACTTTTCCGTAGCATGTGAAAGGCTGGTTCATCAGTGAAAATTGGGATTATAAACAAATTGACGATGGAAATTGTTTAGATAAAAAGTACTTAAAAGTACTTAATTATTGAAAAAGTACTTAATTATTGAAAAGTACAACAGAATCCACATGATTGCATTGTGAGCCTATGCGGAATTTGCAAAAATGTCTCCTATGCATTATCATCCAGTTTATCTTTTTTGTGGTATGTCACAAATTTACATTTCTAATTTGATATATGGTCCCCATTCACAATGTTCAATTTTCAATTAAATATAACTCACTCAATTTTACAGATACAGATATGCAGGGTTTTTTTAATGATCTTGTTGCATTAAAAATAAAAATTTTCTGATTGACCAAATTTGTCTAAGGGGGCTGTATAAGAAACTTTTTGAAAATTAATGGGAGGACTATTTCATTAAAGTAGTTTTATGTTCTACCTTACTTTCAACATTTTAGGAATTTACATTGCCCACTTATCTCCAACAGTTAAAGAACTAATCATACTTCAATCTTTTTGAGACACCCTGTATATATATTTATTTATTTATATTTAAAAAATAATAAGAAAATAAAAGAAGGTGAAAATGCAAAGCCCCCAAACTTAATCAATAGGCACCTGGTGCCCCTGCATTTTTCCCCTTTTTTAAATTTTTTTTTAATATGCCTATAGACGTTAATTGCCATTTTTGTTTAAATATTTAATTAAATGTTTCATTAATCAAACATTACTTAATTGTGGGTTAGGTTACTTGTGAGCTCATCGCCTCATATATAAATAGAAGTTGATTTGATTCACATACCTGATGTTGCGATTCAGTAACATGAGCCAATGTCCAGATGGAAGGAAACAGGATTTTTTTCTCCTGCAGCAAAAATTTGCAAACTTTTATATTTTTCGGAGTTATCCTGAGTCCCAATGGAGTTGTCACTCTGAGACTCGATGGAGTTATCATAATGAGATTTAGTGACATTATGACTTCCAATGTTAACCATGTCTTCTGCCATCAGCCCATCATTCACTTTTTGTTTTCTACTAACGGATATAAATTTTAATAAATCAGTTTGTAAGCACTTCTTGCCTGAAGTTGTCTTTGACATTTTACAAATTCGAACAAAAGTTAGACTGTAACGTTTGACAGAAAACAAATAAATCCTTTACAATGGATCATACTGCGCAAAGCAATAGGCTCACCCCTCTTCGAAATCTCAAAACAAAGTGGCATGGGAAGGGCGAAATGCTGGTGGACACTACGAGCAGTACCCGTTTGACAGTACTACCTTTTCTCCCAGGCGTCAAAGAAGAGCGAGGCTTGGTCATCCTGATATCTGGCTAAATGGGTTCCCAAAAGCAATCACTGTGTACAAGTGATGTACAGACACTAAAAGTTAAAGATAGCCATCACAAAAGGTGCCGAAAAACTAAACATATGGCCAAGGGCGGATTCAGGGGGAGGACGCAAGGGGCGCGCGCCCTCCCCGAGAATAGGATTTCAAGGCAGAAAAAAAATAAAAATATAAAATTATTAGAAAATAAAAATATAGGAAATAAATAAAAATAAATACAGGAATGTTTAAATTATGCTTAAAAAATCCGACAACACAATCTAAAGTAGAAAATATAAGCTGAATTCAAGGAAGTATCTAGAAATTAAAAAAGAAAGAGGAGGTCGTGACTTGGTCACAGCACAGTAGGTGTTATTTATTTTCACAAATGAAATATATTTGGTCGAATAATGAAAATAAATTCAGAAACATTTTATGATAGCCTAACGATGTGTTCACACAGAGCCCATTGTCTCTTTCAGACATACCTCCGGGGGAAGAAGCCCCCAGGAGACAGGTATTGCCCCCTTGCGACATTTTATGTTAACCTAGTTTCTATTTATGTGACACAGCTCTTTGATATATGTATACTGGACAAATAGAAAACTTACACTGGACTGGACAAATAGAACCCCCCCCCATAAAATTTCATTCGCCCCCACCCCCGGCCAAAAAGTCCTGAAAGAAATACTTGGCAAGACTTTCCTGGAATTTTCTAAGATAGTATGGTAGGTGTGCTTTCAGAGCGGTAATAGCTAATCGAGTTGAGCAAGCTAATGAAAAAGTAAAATTTTATTGAATTATGCCTTATTTTTCGATATTTTGTAACTGCAACGAACTTTGTGAAAAAGTTAAATATAGTAGGAAAATAAAAGGTTTTTGGAGATTAATGAACGAAAAGGAAGTTACCGTGAACAGGAAACTGAAACTCACAGACTATAGTACTGAAACCAGCGTACATTGCAGATTCTAATCTTTCGAGTGCGATAAGAATTTCTATCTTACAATGTTTGTAATCGTGCAAATTCGACCTTTTTAATTGGTCGTTGATACCAAGCAGTTGTGATTCTGGGAATACCTCTATCAATAATTCCTCAAACACGTGTACTCGAGACATCGCAGCATAAGTAAAACCAAGGGAAAATTGGGGTTTGTCAATTTCTACAACGCACTGATGACGGATCTTGGATTATATCTTGAATTCGGAGAGTTGCATATGATACAATACACTGTTTTAGAGTTATGCCTTGACTCAGATGGGCGTTGATTGCATATGCGAGAATATGCAATAGAATATGAGAATATGCAATGTACATCGTACAAAAATAATAGAAAACTATGGAACAGACACAATTTTTAACCAAAACCATAAATAGAGGCATCATATTAGAGAGAATTTTAAGGGGAACTAGCTTGATGATTTGTCTCTGTGACTGCAGCGGAGACGGTGAGACCTGGTTGAAGGGAGTAGAAGCAAAATTATTGCTTGAAAGTGACTAATATGGTTTCATTTGTATTTATACGAACTAACTTCAAAGAAAATTTCACCACAATCGTTAAAGTCGTTTTTGGGGAAAATTATTTCGTTTTTCATACTTTTCACACTATTTTCTAGTTTTTTATACTATTTTCGATTTCTATAGCTAAAAACCTAGTCCGCGTTAGTTGTGACCCCTGTGCAAAATTTTAGTTATGACCACTGTGCAATTATTTGAAGTTTTTTAAAGCCAGACGTTCTTAAGGAAAACGGTGACAAAAATGACATTTGGGCGGATCCTAAAGAGCTTTGTTATGCTCAGCTCAATAATCAAATTCTTTTTGGATTTTCATACTTTTTTAAAGAGTCGCAATTAAAAGTGTATTATTAAAGCTATATGTTTAGCAGATATAATTTTGAATATCTTCCCCGTAATTAAAGTGCTTTTAGCTATTAATGCTGTTTTGACATCATGTCGTTTGAAACTCTGAAAGTTATGTAAATCACTATTTAGTATGGATTAATTTTGTTTTCCTTTTGTATGTACTGTTTGTGTGCACATGTCCTTTTTCTCAAATAAGTAATTCAAACAACAATGATTTCAATTTTTTACATTTGCCAGTATATGCATGCGGAACAACAGTTTGGCAAGTGAGCTGATAAAATAGGAACTGCTAAAATATAATTGGAATGATGATTCGGCTTACACGTATCCTTCATTTATTAACCAAAACATGGTCGGGAAGAACAAAGGAAAGTTCAAGCAGTGCGTTTCGAAAAATAACATTGACTTGTGTTTTTGCCTTTAAAACAACAATATTTCTGCATGTTTGTGGGCACAAGTGCTATAAGCCGGCCTTTTGCATGCTGACTTGAAAACATGGGCTTCGCTAAGATTACAGTGAACGAGAGCTACCCACCTGATTTTAGTTTTTAGAAATCTCAGGTGCGGTGCTTCGAAAATTGTAAGGTAACAATTATAAAGGTGTTCCCTGGAATTTAGGCGCAAAATCTAGGTTGAGTTACGTGTCGGAAATGTCGCTAGAAACGTTTTGAACATTGGGGGATTTATCTCTGCTCCATTGAACTATAGTTTCTACAGAAGAGGAATTGATTGGATGCACACGAAGCCACTATAAAAATCCAGCAAACGGTCAAAATGCTAAGGGAGAAGCATACCTACCCTAAGAAGTTCTATACTAAATTAGCGATGCAGGAGGAAAGCGGGAGTTGGGAGTCGAACTAACTATCCCAAGACTAGATGGTAGACAGCAGCACCAAGTTAAAAATTTAGTTGAAGGAGACTCCTCATCAACAGCGCACTGGAAGTGGACTGTTTGCGTTCTTTGCTCAAATATATCCTATGATTTTGAGAAAATTTTCACTCGCCAAAGGATTTCAAATCATTTAACAAATTAAAGTCTACGGATGTTAAATCATACTTCAGAAGGATCATCAAAGCATCATGCCATCTCATGGCACTAAACGATTCAGATCAAGACATCCTACAACAAATTGTTGCAGAAGTAAAACTCCTTTGTCTGAGGCCAAACTTCAGTAAGTCTTTTTCGCTCGGCGTATTGGAAAAATTGAGGGAAGATGGCGATATTTACCCTTACCTTATTAAAGTATACAAGACCACACTTCGAATGTCAATTGTCACAGCAGAGCGAGGTTTATTTACTTTGCGAGGACTTAAAACTTGGTTGAGATCTCAAATGGCCGAAGACCGGTTGACAGGACTCGCTTTGATGAATGATCATCCCCATATTTGAGTTGATGTAGAGGTCGCAATAAATTAATTTGCCACAAAGGAAATTAAGTTTATTTTATAAATACTCATGGCTGAGATATGAAAAAATAAAGATATTAAAAGTTGTATGAGATATGAAATGATAAAATAAAATTATATTAAGATATGAAAAATGATGATTAAAATATATATCTATGAATGTCTTTGGGTTTTTGTTTGATTTCTCAATGTTTTCCGAGTTCATTCAAGGGCATACCAAATCACAACCACAAATTTAACAAAATAAGTGTGAATTAGCTTTCTAGCTATGCGCCCCACCCGACAAAAATTTCTGGATCCACCCCTGCATATGGTGGACATTAAGTATTTTTTTGATACTTCCTCATCCCAGCTGCCCAGATCGACAACGAGCCAAAATGAAGTTTCGTGGGTCAACAAGGGTGCACCAGGTCTCGACTACATCACTGCACAATAGTAAAAGAAAAGGACGACAGCACACTGACCCACGCTATTTGTTTATATACTTCCACAGAATTACTCTAAATTACCTTTTTTATGGCTCCTGGGGGGTAACCCGGGTGTGAAAGAATAGTCCCAACGTAGCTCATGCATGTCGTAAGAGGCGACTAAAATGGGTACCCAGCGTCTGGGTGTATAACCGGGCACCCTGTCCCTGGGGATTATATCAGGGGACTGGTCCTCCAGGTTGGGAGTTGGGTGTGGGGCTGACTACCCCATCCTGTAAAAAAATATCAGTTACGAAATCTAATGAAGAAACAAACCGGACTGCTTTATGGAAACGACCTGGAAAACGTATTGGAGCAAGAGACTGGCAGACCAGGTCTAGAAATAGACAGTCCTGGAGGAATCTTCAGTAGAAGGCCATGGCTCATCCTGGGCTGTCATGCCAAATATGATGATGATGATGGGGGGGGGGGGGTAACCCTACCCCCCTCTGGGTGCACCACTGATGTCTGTCAATGTATGTGTTCAGTCTGCAGCGGGAAATCTAAGCATCATATGACCATGAAATTTGGTACGTAGATTCCCTGCACACCCCAGCGTTATTTTTTTTAAATTTCAAATTAGTTTTTCAGTTATTTCATGTTTTACCTCAATTTAGGCCAATATTTACACAAATCAATTCCTTAACAATCTAAAATATTATCACAGAGTTTCCATCTTTATACTATAAGAAAGATAAAAAAATTCTCTTTAAACAAACTATGAACAGAGTCCATATGATGAATAGACAAATATTAATGAATTTTTAAAAATATATGCTTTTTATGAGTTTTAAGCCCCTCCGATGTTTATATTACAATATATTAAAGTTAAGGTGTAATCCAAGGTTCATTTTCTTCAACAGCTGCTTAAAATATTATAGACCAATCCAGAAAAGAAATTTCATAAATCCATGTTGATTAATTATAATTTTTTTATCTGAGGCATGTCTGTAATTTTTTGAACAAATCTAGCAGTTTTCAAACCCAACGGAAGGTTGAAATGTACTGGGAGATGGACCAGACTCATTTTGTCAAGGGAGCGGATATTTTGGGATTGTGTGAGAGGATCTGCATGTTTTGCATCATCATGAGGAGCAATGTGTTGAATATACGGTCAATTGTCATTCTCATTTGAGGAGGGCATGTGCGATTTAAATCATGTAATTTTCAGATCGAAGCCATTTTAAATTGTGTTCAAATATATTATTTAAGCAGCGGATGCTTATTTAATTATTTATATATAGTGGTCACTTAGATTTCATGCTATTTAGAAAATATGGTGTAATTAGGTGCTTATTTGGGTCAAGCATATGCTCACATGCATTTGTTTTGAAATTTAAGTGTGTGCTCATGCAACAGGTGACTAAGCTTTTCAAAAACTAATGAATTCAATAAATCCCGGGCAATGCCAGGGATACTTTCTAGTACAATATATTTAACTTCACTATGTTAAAATTGAGCATTCTCAATTACGAGCCGCACTATCATTTATGCAGAAACAGAGATGGATTTGTTATTACTTCATATTATAATTCTAATATGATTTCATTTTAAATGCAGATAAAATTAGTGCCATAAAATACATTACTTTATAGAAAAATATATAAATAAAAAAAACTGCAAGGTAAATGAAGTAAAGTATTGCACTTACTGAAGTAACTGAAAAGCAGGTATAGATCTAGCCCAATGAACAGAAAGAAATAAAAGTCTGGAACCACTTTCACAAATATAGTGAACGTTAAGATAAGAAGATCCTGGGTTAGGAGTAGTCAGATGAAATGCAACATGACAGTCTAAAAGTAATGGCCCTATAAAAATATCTAAAAGATAATACTCTGGAAACTATAAGCATTTTATGTAATGTATATAATATTTTAAAAAATTAGCTTAACAAAAATTTAATGTATTAAACAAATGTATGAAAAAATACAATACAACAAAGGTGACATTTTTTTAGATAATATGAATATAACTATGTAGTATTATTTTGTTGAGATTCCCTAACAGTACATAATAAAGATTTATATTAAAATACTCTATCACTACAAATATCTTATATCATTGTAAACCATGCAATACATGCACATCCATCTAATTACATATATACTGTTCAACAGTGATTGCAATTAATATTAGTATTAATACACCACATTTTTCTCCCTCCTAATTTAGAGATTAAGTCTGTGAGGAATTCTTCTGTCCCTTCCGAAACATCTCGGCATAGTTCTGGAATTGACAATAGCAGATTTGTTGATCGGTATCCCTGGACTACTAACTGGCACAGCAATGCTATCTGGTTAGTCTATGACCTTTTCCTTTGGCACATTGTCTGGTTCTGATGTGATGTTTTCTCTGATGCTTGTGAATGGTTTTCTAGGGATTCTTAAAACCTCTTGGACTTGCTCACCAGCTACACGCATTTGATCAATGTGGTTACATTTACAGTATAGTGCACATTTACAGTATATTGCAGTTCTTTGTCTTGGTTGACCACACAGCCAAACTTCCATTTTGAGTTTGCTAATCTGTAATTATGAACAGCAACTTTGTCTCCAATTTTGAAGACATAATCTCAAAAGTAGTAGTTATTTCATCTGACTCTTTCATGAATTCTTCCTTTTAGATTAGGGAGGAAAAGGCCAATCCTTGTTCTGATTTCTCTTTTTAGGAAGAACAGGTCCATGACTACATAATTTGGTGCCTGAGGTGTAATACAAGTGCCCCTCTACTCTTCATAAAAAGGATATATGTTCAACAGATGATTTTCACTAGGGATTCACAACTTTTGAATTGTGTGAAAACATTGATATACAAATTATGTAATTACTATATCTCACTGAAAATCAATAGGCTTATTATTGTTACTGATTACATAACTACTAAACACGATGTTTCTCCATTTTAGATAAAAAGAACATGCAATATCTTAAGAACGGCACATGCTGTCATTCTAAAAATTATGTAATTCACTTTTAAATAAAAAAAATGCACATAAAATGGTGATTTTTGTAGTAAATTATAACAATATTGTTTTTATAGTATTTTTTGAATTTAAAATTTTTGAAAACATTGAAAATATTAATGTGAGTTGAGTTTCCTGATAATTAACTGGCTAATAACATTTATTACTTGAAAAATCACACAAAATTTTATTTTATTTGCTTTATTTGTTCCAGAGATATTGAGCAAAATATTAAAAAAATAAATAAATTTTCTGATATCTCGAGAACGGTTCTTGATAATATAGGTTAAAAGTATGTACGACAAATCATTTTCTCATTTGATAATAGTGGGTTTATTTTATTTTTTCATGATGCAGATAAAAGAAAGATGAAATATACCAAGAAAGGTGCATGTTAGTATCTTATAAATAATGATATTCACATTTAATTAAGAATCACATATTAAGTAACTATTTTTGTAACATATTTATATATCATTATGTACATTCATATTTATATGAGATTATACAGCAGAAGAATTTTATTAAATCATTACTGATTTAAATAATTAAGTATAATAAATAATTAAATAATTAAGTATGTATATAAAAATAAATTTTATTTTGTATTGAATTCCATTTTGACTGGATCATATTATTGCAGCTATTAGATTGAAAGGTTGCAGAGATTATTGATACATATTTTCAATTTCTTCTTTTATCTGTTTTATTTTGGCAAGCATTTTCACACTCATATTATTGTGTTCAGACAACAAGCAAAATAAAGATGGTGCAGTTATATCTTCTAATAGCATTTCAGTGCTTTCATTTTGGCATATTTAGATCCAATCATAGTGCTTTCATTTTGGCATATTTAGATCCAATCATAGTGCTTTCATTTTGGCATATATTGATCCAATTTCAAATTTTTTGTAAATTTGTTTACAAATGGAACAAGTATGTTTTATTCTTCACATTTGCCTGCGAAAATAATTTTGTATAGAGAGAACAGGTAATCATATACTTCTTTTTAGGATAATTAAATTAAATATTTTAATAGAATGTTTTGAATAATAATTTCATTTAGAATACTTCAGGAATTGAGGAATTGGCACATAATTGTGAATTTTAAATTAATTTCATATTATATATTTGGTACAAAGAACAGGTATACTGCTAGTAATAAATATTAGAAACTGTTAGCAATACATACTAGCAATCATTGGTAAAACGTCATAAATAAGGAATAAAGTACCTATTTCCAAAGGTTGGATAACGGTATCCTAATGTACCAATTAGATGTCATATTGAGATATATGTATTGATACATTAAAATGATATATGTGAACAGGCCCCCCATATTCTATTTTGGGCCCGGGTACTAAGTCAAGCTGCGGGCCCTAGGTAAAAATAAAGGGGAAGGGATGCCACTTTTTTTATGTATTATTTTGGGGTAGAAATGAATTTAATAAAACATATCAAGTACAAGGTTTAACACATTATAACACACAAAAATAAGAAGTCTATGAAAGATATGACGGAAAGTGGTTCATATGATGGAAAGTGGTGTGTACATTTCATTTTAAACGAAATATTTTTATACTCAGTTGCGAACTATATATTAATAATATAGTTCGCATAGTCATATGAATTATAGTAAATATCTGAAGTGACATCTCCAGAACCAGAAGTGTAAATCATTAGTGACCTCTACTCCCTGCAAAATTCGATGCTTAATCTATATCAGTCATTATCTAAGCTATTCCTATAGCCAATCCTGAGAAATGGGTATTGTAAAGAAAATTGTAATATTTTTAATTGGAAGTGACATCTGTAGAATCAGAAGTAGAAATCTTTAATGAATTCTCATAACCCCTAAGCAATTTTATACTGAATACATATCGGTAATCATTTAAGCTTTATCCATGGCCGATTTTGAGAAATAAATGTTTGAAGGGAAATGAAATTCTTTTTAATCCAGAATTGGGAAAAGAACTGGAAGTGAAAATCCTTAATAAATCCCCACCTCTTACCATCCTTGAAATTCGATGCTAAATTCCTATCAGTCATCATCTAAGCTCTATAGTCAATCAAAATGCACGTTTCAAGGAAATGTTCTGAACCGTAAGATGAAAAACTGTAAGTAGAAATCCTTAGAAAACTAAATTCCAGAGGGGGCAGGAGGTTCCCTACTTCCTCTTGAATATGATGCTGAATCTATATCAGTCATCATCTAAGCCCATCCTTAAAAAAATAGATGCTGCAAGGAAAATGCAAATTTTATAAATGGAAGTGACATCTCCACAACCAAAAGTTGAAATTCTTAGTGATTTCCTCTAGCCCCATTGAAATTTGATACTGCATAAATCATTGTTTAAGCTCTATCTTTAGCCAATTCCAAGAAATGGATGACGCAAGGAAATTTTTGAACCAGAAGTGGGAAAAAAATAGGAAATAAAAATTCTTCCTGAATCCAGAATTTGATGCTGAATCCATATTAGTTTTCACCAAAGTTCTATTTATAACCAATCTTAAAAAATGGATGTTTTAAGGAAAAGAGGAAATTTTGAACTGTAAATGGAAACAGAACTTGATATGGAAATCTTTAGTGAACTTCCCTACCACCTCCTCCAGAATTTAATGCTAGATCCATACAAATCCTTATCTAAGCTCCATTTATGATAAATTCTGAGAAATTGATGCTTCAAAATAATTTTTTTGGGAGAAGCAGTAGTATTGCAACATTTTTGCTGCCAACATTCACTCAGAAAAAACAGTTATCAGTGTTGCAGTTGAATTACCTCCAATCAGTGTGCTATGTAGCATATAAATAAAATAAAATATGTCCGAAATATCTCTGGATCTTATCAGACGATCTACTTTCATTTGTTTCCTAAATTTTTAGATGGAAATAGCATGTGCACATATACATGCAGTATTTTGCATCAATCATTTTGACTCACTAAAAATCCCAAGACGCAAAGTTCTCTGCTTTTGAAAAAAAAAAACGTTTTTTTAACAGTTAGCAGCAAAAGTTTGTATCCTGCAAATACTCCACCAAAATTATTCTAGGAGGTTTGAATCCAGATATTTTTGAAAACTTTACCGATTGAAATTGCTTTTGATTTAATGCATTATATCAAACTGTTACAAAATAATATTTTCTAAATTACATGATTTTGAAGACTTTCGTTGAATTTTATCTTTTATATGCTGCATTAGCCCTATTTAAATGCCAATTCGCCAATTATTATGCCACAGTTGAGAAAATGATGGTGTGTTGAGAACAGTTTATACCAGCATAGCGGGAGCAGTAACATTTTATTTTCTTTTGTATCATTTGATTTTCACCAAAAATCAAATCGGTGCCTAATCAACATAGCTACCAAAATTTTAAGAAAATTTAGTGAATGTCTTTTAAACTACAGTGAATACAACGACTACCTAGATATTCCCACAGTCGGACAATCTGCCAATATAAAGTTGATAAAATGAAGTTCATTAAAAACGTTTTTGTTTCATAACTACATATATTATTTTAATTTATTTTTATAATTACATTAAGAGAATGAAAACATGAAATTAATTCAATATTATAATGTCATGTGTTCATTATTCATTATGTTCATAAAATGTTTCTTTCAAAATGTGTCAATTCTGATGTTTATGAAATAAAATGTCAAGTGCGAATCCAGAATTCTTTTTCGAGCGTGTGAGGTCACACAAGCTGTAAGGTCAAACAACACAATTTAAATATACAAAAGATCCCATATAATAATAAAAACTTCTCTATTCTGGATTTCGGGGAAAGGGGCAAACCTCCAAATCTCCTCACTCTTCTTCCCTGGATATTTCTTAGCAAAATGTAATAAATATATGATAGAGATGGTGTTAATTTTCCCTTTCACTGACTGAGCACAGTTCCTAGTAAATTAACAAGTTCAACATAAAATCATACAACATAAAGTGAAAGTTTAGAAACGCATCATAAACACAAAAGCATTAATTTCCTTTTATAATGCAATATTTTCTCTGAAGATTTATACATATTTAATTATAGTTATTTTAAAGGATTAAATTTACAAAACAGCATAGGAATTTGATAAAATAAATTTTTACTCATTCTAAGATTAGCTTTGTTTCAAGATTAATATATCTGAAAATAATATTTGAAAAATATAAGAAAATTATTTTGAACATACATTAAAATTTTGATTTTGCATTGGGATTTGTTTCAGCGAATAATTTTTTTATAAGATTTAGTCACATGTTGAGAGATGCACTAGCAACTAGCACTGATAACACATATGAGATTACTATATAATTGTATGAGAAATTAAAATAAACTTGCTGTAAAGAAATATCGTCTATCACTGAAACTGAAATCAACATGGGAAGCAAGTTCATGCCAGGGAGGAAGAAACCAGAATTTTTCTTTCAACATCCCTGCATTCAGTCGAACACGACCATGGATACCCCGTCGTGTTAATTGGTTTACGACCTCGAAGAGCAGGATGATAAGATTGCCTCCTTCTCAAACTGATATTTCACGAAAGAAACCTGTAGAAGGGTCGTTCGTCTCAGTAGTTAGCTGGATGTGATTGATATGAGCAGTAAACATGAATGAGCAAACTTTTCCACCAGGCTCATAAACGTATTTAGGTGTAATTCTAGAAAATTTCTTCCTGTAGGGAATGGTTTTTATTGCCTTCAGATTCTGAACACAATGACACTGAAGCTATCTGTACCCAGACAGCTTGTATTGAACTAAGGGGACCTTATTTGAGGCTTTTTTTACTATTTCAGATATGAGATATAGAATCCTAACAAACGCAACTTATCAGATGTGTTGTACTAAATGTTTTGTACTTTTCTTTCATTCAAACTTATAGGTTGTGTTTAGGCTTTATATCTAATTTATATTTGTAATTTTACAATTACGCATAATATGTAAATTTAAAAAACTTTAACGTCATTGTGAAGCTATCTCTACCCAGATGATTTGCATTGAACTAAGGAGACCTTCTTTCAGCCTTTTTCTACTATTTCTAAATTATTTCTAATTTACTTTCTCCTTTTTTTACTATTCTAAATCAGACAATCTTTAATCAAGTAATTTAGAAAAAAAACTATATATCCATATACAAATGTATAAATATTTCATCCTCAACAATGTTCATGGGCCCCTAAAAGTTGCCGGGCCCCAGTACCCTAGTACCAACTGACCCCTCCTTTGTGGGGGCCCTGTATGTGAATAACACATTCAATACTTCCTTAACCTGTTTAGAACCAGGGATGTGTATACGCTATAGAGAGCTTTCTCCTTCCTTGGCCCACCAGTGTGTAAGTGCTACAAAAGTGAAACGGTTTCAGTTTCAGTTTTTGTTTTTCATTAGGATGCAGACTAATTTGATAGTATAAACTTTGGTGTCAAAATTCAGATATTCAGAATTTTCATTTTTTTTAATGCTTTTATATTGTTTGTAGGAAGTAACTAGAGTTAATTAACAAAAACCAATTTTTGTAAATGATAATTTTGTAATTGACAACTGATGTGTTAAAGTGATGAAACCAGTCTTTGTAAGTGACCACTGTTGCCCGGAGAATGCTAATTTGTTAAATTTAAATGTTATTAGTGTCATACCTCAGCATGATGTATTTTCCCATGTCCATGTAATATAAATTAATCTAAAATCTTTATTTTTTGGATCAAAACCCACTTTGAATGCTAACTATCACACCCATCCAAGATGGTGTCATTTTTGAGAGTTTTGAAGCATTATCTTAGCGTCATGGCATCAGGACCCTTAATTCCTTTAAAACATTTATGGTTTCCTTGAACTGGGAGATGTGATTTGTGATATTGCCATGAAGGGATACCAGAATCTCAAAGATATCATCTTGATAGCTACCTTCCTACTAGGGTCCCACGCACAAAAATATTATGTGGTGGTGAGCGTAGTGCATGCCAAATTTTTTATATACACCACCCAAACATCGAGGCTCAACACATTTCTGCAGACATTTCTACACATTTTTTTCAGAGACATTTTTGCTGATACATCTTTTCTGCTGCATCATCCGAGACCACTTTTGATAGCTCTCGCTCTTCTCCTGGACCACCCCACTGGGGTCGACGCCCTGAGACCTTCTCCAGTCGCTTCTGGCATACTCTGCTCTCTGCACTCTCTCGACAGATTGAGTTGAGGATGGCGGAATGGCAATAGACTGCACTGTGGCATACCACCATCAGCCTGCTCTCACCAGTGACCCTCTCCTACCAAATGCACTAGGTACATTTGGGATGGACTGTACCTTCACTAGCTTTCTGAACACTCAGTAGAAATTGCTGATCCTGTCGATGACCAGGCTGACGTCATCCCTCTGAGGATGTGGAGCCTCCGACTCCACTGGCAAGTCTCACCTGATGAGCTGAAGGAGAGCCCTTAGTGCCCGAAGAGAGGTGAGTTCTCAGAAAAAGAAACTCTTAAGGCCATATCACATTCAAGAACTTTTGGAACAACTAACTAGTTCAGATAACTTTTCCACCAATTTTCTGGCAAGAAAGTTGGTGATAGGGTTGTCAGATAATTGAAGAAGTTGGGCTAAATGAAAAACTGCGAGTGAAAGCACCGTATTTTTATCACTTTTTTGGCCAGAAATATACAGTTGTGTATTTTGCAACATTGCGGTTAGGGTTACGGCAGCGTGTTTACCGCTTGGCAATTTGTCTGCTTTATATTACATGGATATTATAGATCGATTTTGAATTGAAATCTATAAAATTTTAATTTGGCCTGATATTTTGCTAAATTGTGGGTTTCGGATTATTTTATAGCAGTATTTAACCATATATATAACAGTATTTATATAAATATATAATATATATATACTAGTTGTAATTTGCCTTACTCGTTGAATAGCTACAAATTAGTTTTTATTGATAGGTACTCGACACATTCTATACAGCAAACACTACATCTATTGGAAACAAATAAGCAATTATCCAATATTTATGAAATACTTTGAAGTTGAATGAACTGCTAAATTTATATCAACCATTAAGTTATGGATTAGTTTGCTTTCAATTATTACATTCTTCATAGTTCACATTATGCAATTAACTACTATAAAATACATTTATTGTTTTTAAAACTTTTTTGATGCTTAACTCAAAATTATTTACATTTTAGAGTCTTGAACATTTTTTTTCAAACATTGTTTACAATTTAACAACCAATATTCAGACCTTAAAAATAGTTTAATCAGTACAGTGTTATGTATTGTCATGTACAAATTTATGACATGAAAATTTAAAAAGCGTAAATTATATTTCTGATGAAATTTGAATTGCATTAATTTTCAAAGTTCACAGTTTTTGTGTCTAAAAAATTAGCACACGAAGTAAAATTTCAATGTTAAATGCTATCCTCAAAATCATCAAAACTTTGAATGTTGAATACATAGGTTTAAAGCTAATGAACAACTGTTCTTGATTATTAAACTCCTTTGTACTCACACATAAATTATGTTTCTTGCATGACAGTGCTCATATATACAGACAATGCTCATATTTTAGTTATTAGTTTTATAAATAAACAGTATTGCATGCATAACTTCAAGTAAATTGCAAACTTTTTAAAATTACAATTTCGGAGATCCCATACAAACAAAACTGTAAACAAAAGGTTATTCAAACACAAGAAAAATTTAGGAACAATATATGATAATTTCAAATCAAACTTTTACTATAGGGCAATTTCTATAATGGGTTCAGCAATAAAATAGCGTATCTGATATAATATATATATATATATATATAATAAACAGATCGGCTGAAATATTGCAGTACACGTTTATTTCTCATCAAAGGGCTTCAACTCTGTGCATTTAACATAATCCCAGAAGTGTTCAATATTGTGAATATAAATAGCATAAACATGTCATAAGTCAATTTATGATCATGCAACAGAATATAAATGAAAAATATACAAAACATACTTGTTTAAAAGTGTATTCCAATTGCTCATCTTTAAAACTTTTAATAAATAAAATATTACATCGATATGTGAATCAAAATCGGCTTAATTCTTCATACCATGTTGACAAACTTGTTGAATACTCTTCTTACAGGAAAGAAATATAAATACTTCCATCTTAAATAGTATAAATTCATCTGAAAATATTGAAAGATGCAGAAATTTCCACATTCTTGTTTGGCCACATTGTTTGTAGATTTCACGCCATAAACCAGCTGCACCAACCTGTTCTCTATACATAATATCTCCGCTACTCATCGCTGATTGGCTGGTTATAGAAAAATTGTCCCAAACGAACATATTTTTCTACTCGTTCTAGAAAAAGTTGTTTAGGGTTGTCCCAACTTTTTGAGCTTATCACACACACGTTTTCCCCCAACTCGCGGTAAAAATTGTTCAAAAAGTTGGTTGTCCGAAAAATTGCCTAAAACGTTCTTGAATGTGATATGGCCTTTAGAAGGATTTTTCTAAACATCATCATGTCACTCAGTCATAGGAGATTCACCAGGCATTTGGGGGTTTTCCCCAGTCATCATTTTTATCCATCATTTTTATCATCCCCTTTAAGATGGGCTCACATTAGTGGTAAAGTTCAGATAAAGTTTTTATTTTAAATTTAAAATAAACATTTATGTTCCTGGGTAACTTTGGTCACATAGACAACCAATGTTATTTCCTTTCTTGCCATGAGGCAAGGTTAAGTAAAATCTTTTTATTTGGCTTGGATTGCCACTTATGTAACTGCATATAATGTGCCAATAAATTTTAAGTTTTATTTTCTCCCTAATTCTGTTGTGTTTATTTTAGTCCCCTTAGTTTCCTATTTTCTTCCAGTTTTCTTCCCCATTACAGAAATCTGAGAACCAGGTAACTACTACTTTTAATTTAAGTTTTAATTTTTAAGTTCATATTTAAATTCCTAGCAGCAAAACACTATACGATCACACTTCTTTGAAATTTAGTTGAGTAAATTAGGATTTAATCTATGCGTTTGTAGAAGGGCATGACAAAATAGAGGCATATGAAAGCTGTTGTGGTAGTTCTGATTTAAAAAGCATGTCAACTGAGATATTTAAATCGTTGGTTTCTTTCATCGCAGTTATTCTGTGTTTAATTTAATGAAGAGGCTTTTGGGTATGATTATAAGAGGATTAAGGCTTGGAATTTTATTACTGGTATTCAGGGGGAGTGGGTTATGAACTGTAAGAATTTAGTCAGAAGAATTGCAATAATTATGGCAAAAAGTGTGAATTATTTTTTCGAAAGTGAGATTTTACAATTGATGAATGAATCTCATAGTGATATAAGTGAATAAAATGAAACAGTTGGTTGCGCTTTAGTATGAAATTTTATCTTAAAGTCACCAATGTGTGTAATGATGTGGTTAATATTTTTGTAGGCACACTTATAATAAGGAGAGAGAGACACAGATAATAAGAGTTCAAATGTCAAAGATCTGTCATCTATTGAGTTTCCTGAACTCTAAATATAAACAGTTCAAAACCTCATTAAAGGAAATTAATTCTTTAATCCGTATTTCAGTGATGATATTATACAAGTAATAGTCAATGAAACAAACAAGTTTTCAAAACTCACATTAGGAAAACAATGGTGGAGTCAAGTCTCTCAAATACAATAATGCCCATGTATTTCTGTGGTAATGGTAGATGTATTTTAAAGCAATATTTATTTAATACAATTTTTTTGCCACTTTAGGCTTAGTATCTAAAAGTGCCTGAACCTGGAGTAGCAAATGATTTTCATTGTATGCAGTCTTACAGAAACATTTTTTCCTTCACTCATCGGTCATGAACGAATTAAAGAAAGCAGGTATATAGAAATTAGATGACAATAATTGTTTCAAGGAAGAAACAATGTTTTCACCTAATTTTCATATGCCTGCTTTCTTTAAGAAAGTACTGAATGTGCTATTCTCATAAGCAGCAGTTTTATCTTGTGATGATGTATGTGGCCTTATGTAATAATTATGCAACTGTGCTATTTTGGTAGTCATGAGGAAAAGCAAATTTTCTTTTATGTTCAAATTTTGAGTATAACCTATCTTGATAACTCAGCATTTACAAATGTATGATATTTTAAAATAAATTAAAAAGTATTTAATATAATTGAATGTATGTGAAAAATAGTTCATAATCAATTTTGTTTGTTTTAGTCATTTTACACAATTTGGTTGAATCATATTGTGTAAACAAATGTGATCAACTAGGAATATAATTTCTCCACTCAAAATACTTCCATAATCATAATAAACTATAAAAGTATTCAATAAATGCAACATACCATCAAACTCAAACAGAGAATCATTTTCTTGCTCAATAGGCAATGATAACTGGTCAGAGCAACCACCTGCAACCTGTGAAATGATAATATAAATTATAAGATTAGCCAATAAAATACAATATATAGAGTGATCATAAACTCTCAACAAAAAAAAAGAGGGGAGATAGTACACATCAAGATAAACAATATTTGTAATGGAACCTAAGGCCACATTCACTCATAGTGTCAGAAAAGAGTAAAATTACATATCCCCCCCCCCCCATGTTGATCCTTCAACAGTGAAAAAAAAAAGAGACTTACCTAATATAGGAGTTTTCACATAATATAGGAGGTTTCACATCACAGAAAGGCTCATAGTAACTGCTTAAAGTGGTGTCCAAGGGCGTCGTTGCACAGCTGGCACTGGCAAATGAAAGACAGTTGCACTTTAGCACAGACTCCTGGTGAGGTGTTGATCTCGTCCACAGCAACAATTCTCCCAACGAGATCTTCCTGATCAGAGGTGTCTCATACACCAATGTTTTCATGTGTCCTTAAAAGAAAACGTCCAGTGGATTAAAGTGCAGGGAGTATGGAGGCCAAGCCACAGGTCCACCATGTGCAATCCACCATCCAGGATGTCACATTTAGGAAATATCGAACTTTGATAAAAAAAGTGTGCTGGCGCCCCATCATGCATAAACCACATGTCCATCTGTGTGCTAAGTGGAACACCTTGCAACAGGTTGGGAAATACTTGCTCCAGGAATTCACGGAACATTGAGCTGGTCAAACGTTCTGGCAAAAAATAACGTCTCACCGGACAATCACCAAGGAAACCTTCATTCGCCCATGTCAGCCGTACAAAGACACCCTCAGATGCCACGTTGAGCAGCTACCTTGAGTCTTTCCCTGGTGCAAATAGAAACATGAAACTCCTAAATTACTTAAGTCTCTTTTCTCACTGTTGAAGGATCAATGTGGATATGCATCTTTATTCTTTTCTAGCACTATGAGTGGACTTCCACCCTAGGTTCCATTTCAAATACTGTTCATCATGATGTGTACTATCACCTCTCTGTCTCTTTTTTTTTCTGAAAGAGTTTACAATCACCCTGTATATATGTTTATATGCACATGCATATATATATACATACAGTAACTTCTCACTTATATGCTCTGTCATTTATGAGTCTCTCACAGTTATATGATCATTTTTAGTGGTGTTGGCCAAAAATAATGCAACTTGATTTTCATTTATGTATTTCAGTTTGAAAGGTAGCTCTAAGATATGCATCACGGAAATTTTCATGAGCTTGTTTTCTTAAAATTGAAGAAAGGATTAACAACAATCAATCAGGCAAATTTGTCTGAAGTCGCTCATTTTCATTTAATGTTTCATTACCATAGATGTGATCTGTTCAGGGATTTTTCAGTTTCCAAAATGGGTAAAGAAACAAAGTTATACATTTTATTCAAAATGGAAATGATTAAAAAGTCTAGATACCTAATGCATCAAAGAAATCTTCATCAGAACATTTTAAAATTCCTAAATTGGCTCTAAAAGGGATTTTGATAAACAAAGATGCCATTATGACAGCCTATAGGGAATGTAGATTTCACTTCAAGAAAAGGAGCAGGATACAAAGTTGGAAGTTTGACCAACTGGAAAGTGTTTTACAGCAATTGCTTAATGGAAGTTGTGTCTCTAATGTATCAGTCAACTGTAAGTTACCAAGAGAGAAATCAATAATCTTAGCACAGATTTTTAGAATAGAATATTTTTTCCGCATTGTATGGATGGATTGAGAAAATTAAAAAAGGCATGGATTAGCAGTTCCTATCATAAATGGTGAAAGTGCAAGCATTGAAGAAGGTACCATTAAACAATTGATAACTGATATGCCAAATTTAGTGAAAGGTTACAAGCCTAAAACATCTTCAACTGTGGTGAAACAGGACTTTTTCAGAATGATGACTGAGGAAACTTTAGATGGTGAAAACTGTATCATGGCATAAAAAAATTAAAATAAAGATACACTGTATAATCAAGATTGGCACCATGTCTGCATACAATAGACAAAACCAAGAACAAAACGTTTATAAACTTGTTGCTATTAAAGATCGTTTAGTCCATAAATCTAGTGTTCCTTACTATCCTAGGATTTTCCGTCCTTTTATTATTTTCTGCCAAGAATTTGGTTTCAAACCCGCTCACTTTAATTTACCACTTTATTTAATCCTATTCAATCTGATAAACTTGGAAATTTTGATGACTTTAAAAGCTCTGCTGGGATGTATGTCATTCCCCTGTTATCCCCTGCTGGTGACTATAAATTTTACATTGGTAGTACAAAACGTACTGTTGGCATCCGTTTGGCAGAACATGCTCATGATGTCAAATCTGGTAAACTTTCTACGGCTCTTGCTCAATATGTGGTTAATGATAAATTTCTTCCCGTTTTTGAAAAAACTTTCCTTTTGGTTCGTTGTAACAATCCACGTAGTATTCTTCTTTATGAATCCCTGTTTATTTATATTTACCGTGAATCAATTTGCAATTTTGATCCTGTTCAAATTTTAAGTTATGCTTGGCGACTCATTCTCGACTCTATGCAATTCAAATCTCTTAAAAGTTTTTTGTGATGTCATTCTCAGGAATATCATGCTTGAAGTTTTTCTAAAATTTGTATTAGTTCTTTTCCTGTAATATTTTAAAATTCATAAGCATTTAAACTTATTTTGTAATTTCAGTGTATATTTCTTGTATTATTTTAGTAAATTCATTTACCATTTTATATTTTATGCAAATTTGTTTTAAAATGGTCTCTATATATATATAAACATTCCATGCTTTTACTACTCATATAGCCATTGATGAAGGGCGTATATATGTCCAAAAGCACTCTGGCAGTTTTTAACAATATTTTGTATGTCTTTTAGGATGTTAAATATAAGACCTTTCATTTTTTAAAAACGTTTTGTTCTTGGTTTTGTCTAAAGGTGCACTGTTCTACTTTGCTGCAATGCTAATGAAATTATGACTGAGTACTGTGCAAGTCACAGCAATGGAAGCCCTCACAGACACACTGATAAACGAAGCAAGCTGAAACTTGCACATATAGATAAGAAAGGATTCTGTTACTGACTGTATTTCTTGGAAGTGAAACAATTGAGTACAACCCGATCCTTCTCAAAACTTTTGTAGTGACCTTCGTATTGGCGATCATTGCAGATGCTTAGTCATAGGTCGTATGTGATGTACAGTGACAAGCAGCTCCGGACAAAAAAGATCCTAACATTAAAACTTCACATTTTTTTGTCCACTGAAAATAAAGAATTTTGGAAAATCTTTAAGGAATATATAAGCAATTTTTGAGACAGAATGACTCTTCAGTGGATTGATTGGACTTTATTTTCATTATTTTGGACAGAATGGCTCTCAAACTTTAAATAGATATATTTAGAGAAAAGAAATTAATAAATAATCAGAAATTAATAAAAAAAAATACAATTTTATTATTAAAACATACCTTATTATTCACTTACTTATATACTCACCTACTTAGTTTCGGAATTTAACATTAGGGAGCTATCCTGTCCAGAGTTGCTTTATGCATAGTGTGTATTCTCAAATTGTCCACTGAATGCTCATATTATGTGCTATTTTGCATTGAGTTTATTGAAAATCAAATATTATATTTGAAACTTAGTTTTCCATCTCTGAAGAGTAAAGAGTAACCTTTACCTTATGTAAATTCAATAATATTTTAAAACTAAATTTGTAAAAGATATTATTTTACCTTTTAGATGTTGTGCTTCAAATTATGACTGAGACACATACACAGAGTATTTTATTGAACTATTCAAAAAAAGAACCAAAAAAAGGATGATCCAAATGTTAGTAACAATGTCAATGCTATTAATATTGTCAATACTGATTAATATTGTCAATACTGATTTGTTTTATGGAAGACCCTGGACCACATCTTGTTCTTCTGCACTGGAGAGAACTTTTTAGAACTGTTTTAACAAAAATTTGTGTCCCTCTGCCTATTTTATCTGTTTTGTCCAATGTACATTTTATGTGTATTGCTCTTTTAGTCTATAGAAAACATCGTGAAATCGGCTGCTAATGCATCGGACTCACATTTCAAGTTGTATGTATATATGTACATTATTTCACTCATGAATTTTAAAAAAGTTTTTCATTAATATTTTTTTTTACTATATATATACAGGGTGGTCATAAAAAAACTTCCCCGATATATGAACCTCTAGCGGCCTATCCGCTCAACCAATCGAAAGGAAATTTCAGATATTGTTATTTAAAGGTATGCGCTCGAGATTGTGATGATTTCAAACAATAGAGCTCTCATAGTTACGGTTCCAGTGAAAAAATTTCGAAACTTTCGAATGGCAACATCCACTTTTTTCCTGCGCAAATTGGTCAGCGCATTGAAAAACAATAAATGGCATTGAAATAATACACATATGATGAAAATTGGTGACATAAAACATTTGCAAAGAAGAGCATTATAAAGGACCAATGACAACACAGAGAGGAGGTGCACTGACACACTTTGCATAATTCACAGGGATAGACAGTAGAAGCACCAATCACAGAACACCATGTGCAAAGCATTGCTTGTGGAAAACCTTTAATAAGCAGTGTGGTAAGATTGTTTCTTCAATCAGGTGTTCTAACATGCCAACAAGATGATACTTACAGGGAAACAATGAGGTGAATTAATAAAGCTGTTTTATCTGAATGGGTAAAATGCTGCCGAAGCAGTGCGAGTTTATTGGCGAAATCATAAGCTAAGACGAGGCCCATGTTCTATACAAACTGTACGTGATTTGGTAAAAAAATTTGAAGAAACTGGATGCACATGTGATAGACCGCGACCCGGACGATCATCTGTTCCTGTTTAAGTTGTTGCAGAAGTGCATAATACGATTACTGCAGGTCCATTGCGTATTGCAAGAAGTGTTGCCCACAATTTGGATGTACCGAAAACCACAGTCCTCAAGCTTCTGCACTCTGTTCTGCGGATGTTTCCTTATCGATTCCAGCTTGTCCAGATGTTGCAACCTGGAGACGAGCAACAGCGTGTTGACTTTGCGAATTTTTTCCTCATTAGATATGATGAAAATTGCAGGTGGCCGCTGCGGTTATTATGGACGGATGAGGCACATTTCTCCTTAACTGGGAACGTAAACTTCAAGAACTACGTTCACTGGGCTGACGAAAATCCTCACGATGTGGCACCAGTGCCTTTACACGAAGCTAAAGTGACTGTGTGGCACATTCATCGCAAGTACATTCGTTCTCGGTCCGTACTTCTTCGAAGAGGTCACTTCTAATGGTATGCAAACGTGCTCTATCACAGGCCATCGGTATAAAACAATGTTGCAGAATTACGTAATTCCAGAATTGCAACAGCGAAATGTAGTTAATGACATTGTATGGATGCAAGATGGTGCTCCTTCACACATCGCTACATGTGTTCGACAAGTGCTGCAATTCAACTTTGGTGATAGAGTCATCTCCCGTAACTTTGCAGTTTCGTGGCCACCGCGATCCCCCGATCTTACTCCGATGGATTTCTGGTTCTCGGGTTATCTGAAATCTAAGGTGCACACATCAAATCCATGAGATTTGTCAGAATTGAAAGATGCCACAAAACTTGAAGTTATACAGATTCCTTCTGCGATGTTTTGTTCGTCATTGTTGTCAACAATCTTCCGCATGCAATGCGTTATCGTCTGCGAAGGTGGGCACTTTCAAAACTTGTAATTCCAATAAAAGTTTTTTATCCTCTCCTCTCTTGTATTGTCATTGGTCCTTCACAATGCTCTTCTTTGCAAATATTTTACGCCGCCAATTTTCATCATACATGTATCGTTCTGACGCCATTTATGGTTTTTCAATGCGCTGATCCCTTTGCATAAAAATAAGTGGGTGTTGCCATTCGAAAATTGTGAACCTTTTTCACTGTAACCGTAACCATGAGAGAGAGCTCTATAGTTTGAAATCATCATAATTTCGAGCACATAACTTCAAATAACAATATCTGATATTTCCTTTCGATTCGTTGAGTGGATAGGCAGGTAGGGGTTCATATATCGAGGAAGTTTTTTATAACCACCTTGTATATATATATATATATATATATATTATAGATTTCTGTCCAGATACTTTGGAACTAATTCCTAATGAAGCCACTATTAGTAATAACATTAATTTTTTGGACTTAAATCTTATTATTGAACCTACTAATAGGATAGTTACTAATTTATATGATAAAAAATACTATTTTAACTTTAACATAAATAAAATATTACCTTTTAATTCCTGTTCCTCGATTCAATTGTTTAGAAATATTATACTTAATCAGCTTTTCAGAATTTATAGATTATCTGATAAAAAATATCATGCTATGCATATTAATAAACTTATCCACTTTCTCTTGAATAAGTATTACCATGTATTTACATGTTCTTAGTGTTGAATATCTTCTTTTATCGTCTTTTCACATTACTGTTATTTCTTTCTCACGATTGGCAACAGCAGTTCTCAACTTTTCATTCTTTGAGATTGGCAAAATTGGTCTTATTATTCAAGGCTCCAATGGATCAGACTTATGCAGTGTTTTTTCAGATATTCTTGTTTCCTAATATTTTTCAATCTTTATGCAAGTTATCAGTGTTTATAGATATAATCTATCACTGATATCAGAAACATGCATTTTATGTTCATTTTTATAAAATACTTGAACTTGCTTAAGAGTTTTATCGAAATGAACAATTCATTATTAGGCCTAGGGTTCAGGGGGGTGCCACTCCGCTGCCACGAACATATCTGTGACGTCAGATGGAGTCAACTTGCAGTAACGACACAAAGTGCCACAAGATGGCGCGGCAATCGCCGATTGAGATTATATATATATATCTCGCCTGAGAGTGCCGGCAAAATATTTTATTATTTCTCAAGCTGTTTCAATCTGATGGTTTGTTGCGGTTGTTGTTTCTTACATATCTTTTTACGTAAACTTTGTTTTGTTTTAAATCAATCCAGTCTTTATTAAGGCTAACTTAAATGGGTGTGTACACGTCAATGGAATGGTCGTAAAGATCTGTAAACTTGTGCATTTAAATGTGTGTATACAAGTCAATGGAATGGTCGTAAAGATCTGCAAACTTGTACTTTGAATGCATACTTACAAGTCAATGGAATGGTCGTAAAGATCTGTAAACTTGTGCTCTTGAATGCGAGTGTAAAAGTTACTGGAATATGTGTGATTTTTTATTTATATCTTTCACTGTTATTACTTTGTTATTTTAGTGTGTGTGTGTACCCAATGAAGAAACTAAATGCTTGTTATGAAACTAAACGCATTTACAGAGGGTATTATTTAATATAACATAATATTTTTATGATAAGTATTTATTCTAGTTATTGTCAACTTTGAAGTGCTTTAATATATACATAGTTTTATTTAAGTATTTGTGCATACAAACTAATATTGAATTATTTGAACATATACAACACCACATTGTAGGCTGGCAGCAAGGTTAATTTTCTATTCTAGATTTCTCAAGACATTTGAACAATGATATAATAAAATAGACTTTCTTGTTACTAGTTGATTAACTGATATAAAGTAGGATTATTTTAAATTTTCTACTTTGTTTTGGTTGATTTGCTGGTGTGAAATGTCTTATGTATATATGAAGATTGAAAATATAAAATTATATTCTGATGAAGATGCTTAACCATAGTAAGAGTTACGGAGTGCAAAACCGTTCTTGCGAATGCTGTTATATGCTCCAGGAGCCCGAAGCGGGTGACCACCACCACCACCATAGTAAGTGAAAAATAAATGTAATGATATAATTTGCTTGCTCGTATATTTTTCATCATGAATCAATATACTATAATACATTTAATTTATTATTCTGAAAGTATATCATAGTGAGTGTGTTAAACGATTGGTTTCTATACTTTTATATGTTTACATTGCATTTCGATTTGATATAAATTCTCTTTTTGATCTAAAAAAAACTAATAAAATCAAGTGTTTAGCAATAATATAAGTTCTTCACTATAAAAGCATCAATTAAATTGTTTACTAGTTAGGCATAAGTACATCCCCCCCCCCCCCGAAAAAAAAAGAAAGACATAAAACTCTTAGTGTTAGCGTTTTATTTATTGTTTTGATTTAATCTCGCACATTTTGTATTAATTAAATTTTATTACATTACATTTTATTAATTAAATTTTAGTACATTCAAAAAATGAAGGGGGGGGGGGGGGTACGATTTAAGAAAATAAACAGGCGCTTGCTCGTATATTTTTCATCATGAATCAATATACTATAATACATTTAATTTATTATTCTGAAAGTATATCATAGTGTGTTTGTTAAACGATTAGTTTCTATATTTTTATATGTTTACATTGAATTTCGATTTGATATAAATTCTCTTTTTGATCTAAAAAACACTAATAAAATCAAGTGTTTAGCAATAATATAAGTTCTTCACTATAAAAGCATAACTTAAATCGTTTACTAGTTCGGCATAAGTATATCCCCCCCCCCTCCCACTAAAAAGATATACAACTCTTAGTGTTTTAATTATTTTTTTGATTTTCAATTATTACAGATAACATAATCGAAAATAACTTTATTTATATGCATTTAGAAAAAAATTACGCGATGTTTATTTGTGTATAATGAAAATTTTAGAATGATTGCTTGTTTAGAAAACTTTCCGAACATATTTCTGTAAATTCGTGTATTTAAAACAAAGTTCATTAATAAAAAAAACATCGCCTCCTGTAATAACAATGACAGGTGTCAAAAAGCGAAACGAAACTTTCAGATGATTTACATTTTTTAGAAAGGGAAATACAGTTTTATTATGTATGTACCCTTCCAAAAAACCCCAATACTGCATATTTAAGTTGTGTTCACGTAAAATTAATGTTATTTGAGTATTTATTTTATATTTTAAATTAAAAAAAATGATTAAATTAATTTTATTACCACCCTTTAACATTGGAGTCTACCGGGCCGTTCCTGATTTTCGACTCCAAGTGACGTTGCGTCTTTACGTGCTCTCATTGGCTAGAGGTGAAGTGGCGCAACCTTATAGATATAATAACCTTGCTAGGGTTTATCCACGTGTAAAGCTTTCATGCTTGGATTTTATTTGATATTATTTTATCGATTCCTTTCCATTGATGTTTTTTATTTGTCTTCAGTTTGATGACTAGCGGTTTGCATTTTTATTTTCCACTTGATTGATGATTCTCTCTTTGATACTTTTATTTGTAAGGCATTTTGTAATGTTGGTGTTTTTTGAGTTGAAACTTCTCTCTATTCTTTCATTGGATTTTTAAACTTTTGTTATTATTGAAAACATTTTATTTATATGCTGCATTTGCGCAATAAAATAAATGTATTTTGTTTCGTCAATTGTTTTTATTTAATATCTTTAGTATTTCTAACTATTCATATATGCAAAGTATCCTTAATTCTTTTAGTATGCTTCAGTATTTATGACACTTTTATTTGCAATCTATTAAAATTTCTGCTGCATTTGCACTAAATTTAGTAATAGAATTTGTTGCTAAATTTTTAAGTCTACTTTTGTCCAATGTTAATAGAATTCCGATGCTCGTACTCTCCTTCATTTTTTTTTGGTTATTTTTATAGTCCATATTAATACTTTTATTGTTGTATTATCTGTATTATAAATTGACCTCCTACTTACTGTTTATTAATTTAGTTAAATTATTTTGTTATAATAAGTAGATTGCTATTATTCTTATTTTAACCTATTAATATACAACTCTTAATTGTAATATGTTTAGTGCTGCCATCTATTGTTATTCCTTCTTACTTTTTGTTAATTTTGATTTTTTGTTTGAGTGATTAAATATTTCTGTTTAGTATACTGTATTGGTGAATTATTGAAGCTCTTTTAAACTGTACTTTTCAGTACGATCTTCTTATTTTATTTTAATGCTTATTTGGAATGGATTTTAAGTGAATCCAATTTTTACATCATATGTATTATTATACAAAGTGCTTTATTTAATCAAGTTTAGATTTGATAATAACTATAATGTTAAATCTTTTCTTTATATTTTATAAATTCCTCCCTATTCACATTAGGATTAGGTTTTACATGGACTTAGTTGTTTATTCTTATTTATCTATAAGCAATTATTTTAATTCTTTTATATTATGTTCTCTATGTTATAGTGTCATACTAATAATTATTCTTATATTATTATGAATTACACAACTTATATGATTTAGTGACTGGCAAATATATTTATACTTATTATTATATAATTTGATAGATATTGCCAGTATTTTCGATTCATGTTGGGAATTGTCTAGACCGATATCAATTTACCAACATTGTGGCATGGAAAATTTTGAATATAATAATTACCCTGCTAAAACTCATAATTTCAATAAATGTAAGAATAAAAATTGCAAAACATGCTCTTCCGCTTCTAATACTCAAATCACAAACCAAAATAGCCATTTGCCTTTCTGTAAAATTTTTAATTGCATTTATCGACTTTTGTGTAACATTTGTAATATATCTTATATAGGACAAACTAGCAATCCCATTCATTTACGAATGAATGTTCATAGAGATCACGTCAAAAAACATATATCCTCAATAATAATTTTCTTCCTACATCTAATAAAATAGAATATAAACATTTTGCTGAAGGTGGTTTTGAAAATATTAATATACATATTTTGGATATAAAAACTAATACAGCTGATAGAATATTTTTCAAAAACTTTTACAATAAATCAAATTGTACTCTTTTTCCATATGGATTAGATCAATTATATTTAAATGGTAATATTGTAAAAAATAACTTTGTAGATAATCAATATTCTATTTTTAATCACCTATTTTTGAAACTTCATTTAAATAATATAAACTCACATAATCTCAAAAAATTTAAAAGAGGCAAGGGAAGCTCCATAGTTCATAATTATAAAGCTGAGATTAAAAGTTTACATCATCAGTTTAACAGCACTTATCAATGGAAATTAATAAAATCTTGGGTATTTGTGGTTAAGAAAAAACATTTAAATAATGGTTATGCTATTTTCTTAAAATTAAATCTAACTAATGAACAATTTAATCATATTTTCTATGATTTGCTCATTACTAGATCAAAGTATTTAAAAATAAAACTTAATCAATTTCATAATAATAATACGCCTACTAATTCTGATTGTGTGATATCTTTTAAACATCCAATTTATAATTCTATAAATTTTGGGTCTATTTTTTACAAATTAAAACACTTATTGCCTATTGAGGATTTGAATGTTACTAAGACTTTTAAATACAACAAGCCGATTGGTAAAACTATTTTTAATTACGATGAAATTTCATAATCTCTTTCTATTGATAAAGATTCCATGTCAAATGTAGATAATGATTGTATTTGCAAGGTAGATGAATATGCTGACTATATAAATCCACACTTGAACCATATCGTTACAGGAGACTTAGCAATAGTTAAAGACGAAATGTTAAGAACCATCATGTCATTTGGTACAAAATTCAGGTTAGCATCCTGTTATAACTCTTTTAAAGTTTTAAAATCACTCCAGTGCGGAGGGCAAAACCGTTCTTATGAATGTTGTTATATGCTCCAGGAGCCCAAAGCGGTGACCACCAATAATAATAATAATAATAATAATAATAAATCCATCTTGACCTTGATAAATATATTTATAAATTAGCTTCTAAATACGCTCTGCCTTTAGAGGCATTTAATATGTGGAAATTCACTTTATTAAAATTTATTAAAAATACTATTTGTGGTATTAAATTGTCTAGACCAGGGAGGGGCAAACTTTTTCGGTCGCGGGCCAAAAATCGAAAAAAAAGTTTGGCGGGCCAAGATAATTTTTTCGAAAAAGATAAAAACTATAACAAGTACTACATTTTAAATATGTTAATGAGATGAATGAAATTGCGATTTCATTTTTAAAAGTTCCCTATATTGAGGTTCGAAGCAGGGGTGTAGTCGAGAGGGGACGCGGGTGGACGCAGACCCCCCACCTTTCCTCCTGATGTCAAGCGTACCCCCACTTTTTACTTTGTAAGGGGGCGCTCTTTTTTTAAATTTATATATACATATATAACCCTTTTGCAGCTTATAATAGTTGAAAGGCTCTTTGAGATAATTTCATTTCAAAATGCAAGAATCTTAATTGATTTTTCTTTCTTGAGCTGAGAATCATATGCTTTGAAGCACAATTTTTGGTTTTTAATAAATAACTAAATAGAATAATTATTATTCTTTTGATTTTATCAACATATTAAGAGCTCGAGTTGGAAAGTAAAAAAAGAAAAAAAAAAACAAAAAACAAAAAAAACGATACAATTGAAAAAGTATCTCAATACAAAATCCACGATACATTTAGAGACTAGGGTCGTTATTCAAGGCATTTTATATGGGTGATACTTGTATAGCGATACTTCCCAGCCCTATGTCAATCACAGAAATTATACAGTATTGGCTAAAATTCTTCAAAAAAAAGAGCGTCCCCCCACCTTTTTTTTTACGACTACACCACTGGTTCGAAGTGAGATGTACTGATTCTAAGGAACGAGGCTAAATGCTCATCTGTCAGTCTACTCCTGAGATTACTCATTCTAAGGTTCATAGTTGAAAACACTTGCTCACATATATAAGATGAAGCAAACATAGCACTGATTTTCTGGGCATGAGATATTAAATTTGGGAAACTTACTTTCGATAATGATTTGTAAAACTCCAACTTTGGCATATTTAGAAACAACTGTTTGAGATGATTGTCAGATTGCAACTCAATTAATTCAAGCTGTAAATCTGACTTCACTGCTTCACAATTTACGTTGAAAGGCATGGTAAAAATATCCAATTCTGTTTGAATGGCACTGAAATCTTGAAATCTACGTTCGAACTCAAAATGCAGTTTTTTTAAGTAGAAAAGGAGATGGATATAAAATATAAAAATGTTTTCGTTTAATTTCCATCGGACCAGCAAATTAAAATCCGCGGGCCGGATAAAACCTTCTGGCGGGCCGTAGTTTGCCCATCCCTGGTCTAGACCTTTATATAGTATTGATAATAATAATAATAATAATAATCAATCCATCTTGACCTTGATAAATATATTTATAAATTAGCTTCTAAATATGCTCTGCCTTTAGAGGCATTTAATATGTGGAAATTCACTTTATTAAAATTTATTAAAAATACTATTTGTGGTATTAAATTGTCTAGACTTTTATACAATATTGATAATTTAAAACATTTCATTAATAATTTACAAAGATCTTTTGTTATTACTTATGTTGATGAAGCCTCTAATAATTATGCTATTGTCTGTAAAAAATTCTATATACAATTTCTGATAGATTATTTAAATAACAATAGTCTATTTAAACTTGATTCATACTCCATTGATAGTATTAAACTGAATTATCAATATGTATAGTGATTTAAATATTAATTATACATTTCTTAAATTTCCATATATAGTGCTAATGTCTAAATATCATAAAAATCCTATTACATTTAGAACAGTAACTAGTGGTGGTCATAATACTTACTCTATTACTGTGAGTAAATTACTTCTAAATTATTTAAATGTAATAAATGATAGTTTACGTTTTTCTAGCAATAACTACCCTATTCTAAATAATAGTAAAGAATTAAATTAACACTACTTGATAAACTAATTGGATTTCAAATATTTGATTTTAAAGATCTTTTTAATAATATTAAGATCTCTGATCTGTATGTAGTAATTTTAGCTCTATATAATGCTTATACTACTTATCATACTACTCATACTATATTTACTGAATTTTCTAAATTTCTTCACTTTGTTCTTTTCAATAATTATATATTTCAAGGTAATAAATTATACTTACAAGTCTCAGGGGTTCCACAAGGTGGCTGTAGTAGCAGTATATTAGCTAATTTATACCTTTATCATCATGAAAAATCTTTTACTTCAACAGATTATAAAATTTACAGATATGGTGATGATCTGATTTGTTTGGTCTTGACAGACAACTGTGTCATAGATATGGCTTTCTATCCAGATAATTTGAAACTAATTCCTAATGAAGCCACTATTAGTAATAACACATTAATTTTTTGGACTTAAATCTTATTATTGAACCTACTAATAGGATAGTTACTAATTTATATGATAAAAAAGACTATTTTAACTTTAACATTAATAAAATATTACCTTTAAATTCCTGTAACTCGATTAGTACATTAATATTAGTATTTAGTACATAGTACAGTACGTGACCTCTTATCCGACGTTCCAATATCCGGACTCTCTAAAAACCGGAATACGGCAAAATAATGCCAAATTCTGCGCCAACAAGCGATTATTTGCTAAATATTGCGCCAAATAGCGATTTTTTGTTTAAAATCCCGCCAAATGCTTTTTTGTTTTAATTAGCAATATCAATAAAAAAAAATGCATTGAAACCTACTATTTTAGAGGGTTTGAAATAGGATGCGCAAACCGCGCACGAAATTCAAAATTCCCGCGCAGAAAAAAATACCGCGCGCACTCGCCACCGCTGATTCTTCTTAAATTTCAAAAACGAACGCGAGGAATTCTCGCGATAGCGAATGGAAATATTCCGTGGATCATGTTTTTTCCGAGAAGTTCCACAATTTCCTATTTTCCGGAAAACATCCGAAGTAGCACCACTTTTCACAAAAATTTCCTAAGTGGCTGCATCCGGCCGTCACCCCCGATAGCTCTGGGAGGTGACGATCCAGCACAGGCGAAACCGTCACATTGACGGCGAGACGCGTCATTCCATTCTTCACTAGTTTCTGATAAGTCTCCGACTTGTCCGTAACTAACTCCTGTATAATATAATGCAGGAGTTAGTTACGGACAAGTCGCGGCAAGGTGCTTTTTTAATGGCGTTTCATTTTTTTCTGGGTGTATAGGGCAGAGCACACTTGGCACAAAGGTTTCGAAATTTCCGAATTCGTTACATTTTCTTTTCTGCGCTTTGTTCCGGGACTTTGATTTTCGGTAAAAGCATTCCAACCTTTTCGCTAGAAATATCCCGATATCGCTAAAGAAATTCTACGCTCTTCAAACGCGATGTGCCGCGCAGAATTCACACTATTTTGCACAATTTATTAGAAAAGATGAAAAAACAAGAGCGTCATCAGCGCATTTACGAGATGACAGAAAGTACGTTTAAGTAAGGAATTCCCGAAATTAATGAGAGTTAACTTTTGCCGAAATGCAGAGAAAAGTATAGCAGCTATAAAATGTCATTCAGGGCCTTCTGATTGATCTCTTTAAATATTTAACCTAAGCAATAAACTTGTCATTTTCTCGGGAAAATCCATTTTTTTTTCCATCTCCGTGGAAATATACACATCTTCAATATTTTAAAAAACGTTGATGGAATTCCAAGATCAAAATCATTTTCAATTAAATCCTATTATTTGGATGAAAATGGCTATTTAGAACCGAAAATTGACCCTAGCAAAAAGTTCCATTGCAGTATATTTATGGGGTCTTAACGTGTTACATTTATTAATTAATAATTTATAAAAGACAGTTTAGCAATATCGCGAATTTTTTTTATTTAAATACGATCGCCGGTATATTTCGTTTTATTTTTAATTATTTTCCATTTTTTCAATCTGCTTCCATCCACTAATATTTTTATATTTTTTGTGCTTTTTATGCTGGGATATTATCTTTTAAACATATTGTTGGTGAAAATGAGATATATGGTTAGGATAACGAAATTAATTTTTTTTTATTTATGCAGGCATTTAGAATTACAAGGCTTATTAGAAATACATTTGAAGAGCATAAATTAGAATTTGATATATTTGCACCCATAGTTGAACAATCTCATTTCAATTAAAAATGAACATCCTTCTCATTTTAATTTTATTAAAAGTACTTTAAAATATTTTGAAACATATGAACAAAGGTGCTTCTGCCAAAATATTAGATGAATATAGTGAGGGCCCACTTTAGTTGAAATGTTAAAAAAAAAAAGAGACTTCTAATAACTACCCTGAATAATCAACTTTTTTCAGACATTTTTTTCTTTCAAAATTTTTCTTAATCACTAAATTTGATACTATAATTACATGTAATTTGCATTTTAGTTAACCCATATAGATTGTAAAAAAGCTTTTTTTTTTAATACATTTATGTTTTTAAAATGAATTATAATTTTCTATAACGACATTTGAGACCATTCCAGTAAGTTTTAGAAAAAGTGTTCTGAATTACGGAAAAACCCCTTATCCAGAATGCCTGAAGTCCCAAGCATTCCGGATAAAAGTAGATCCTGTACTGTATATTAGTATTTAGTACATAGTATAGTTAAAAAGTTTAGAATGGTAGATTATACTTAAATTCTCGCCTTACTATCTTATTTTAGCCAGATATCCACTTTCTCTTAAATAAGCATTACCATGTATTTACATGTTCTTACTGTTGAATATCTCCTTTTATCGTCTTTTCGCATTACTGTTATTTCTTTCTCACGATTGGCAACAGCAGTTCTCAACTTTTCACATTTTGAGATTGGCAACATTGGTCTCCTTATTCAAGGCTCCAATGGATCAGACATATGCAGTGTTTTTTCAGATATTCTTGTTTCCTATTATTTCTTTAGGCATGTTGTCCAAGTTATCAGTGTTTATAGATATAATCTATCACTGATGTCAGAAACATGCATTTTATATTCATTTTTATAAAATACTTGGATTTGATAAAGAGCTTTATCGAAATGAACAGTTCATTATTAGGCCTAGGGCTTGTCCACGTGTAAAGCTTTTATGCTTGGATTTTATTTCATATTATTTTATCGATTCCTTTCCATTGATGTTTTTTTGTTTGTCTTCAGTTTGATGACTATAGAGTTTTGCATTTTTATTTTCCACTTGATTGATGATTTTCTGTTTGATACTTTTATTTGTAAGGCATTTTGTAATGTTGGGATTTTTTGAGTTGAAACTTCCCTCTATTCTTTCACTGGATTTTTAAACTTTAATTATTATATATATATATGCACTATACAGGGTGAGTCGGAATTGCTTTTACAAAAGCAGAGGGGTGATAGTACCCCACCAGACGAGCAATAATTACCATGGAACATAGGGTCGTAATGCACTCAGAGAGGCAGAAAAGAGTAAAATTAGAATACAAACCTGCACGTACACCAATGTTGGGAAAGCGAATGAATGATACCAAACGTTGTACAAACAGATTTATTGTGCAGTGACAAACTCACAGCAAGTGCTCAAAGTGGCGACCACATGTGTCGTTGCACCATTCATAACGGCGAAGGAATGACTGATGCACCCTCTCGAAGATTCCAGTTGTTGTGTTAATGTGGTCTGCGGCAACAACGATATGAGCGACGAGATCTTCCGCCGAGTCCTCAGGCATCTCGTAAACTAAAGATTTCATGTGGCGCCAGAAGAAAAAGTCCAGTGGGTTGAGGTCTGGTAAGAGAGGAGGCCATGCCACAGGTCCGCCACATCCGATCCAGCGCACGGGATATGTGGCATTCAAGAAGTTCTGGACCATGATGGAAAAGTGTGCCGGGGCTCCATCGTGCATAAACCACATGTCGCTCTGGATGGGGAGCGGAATGGCCTGCAATAAACTGGGCAGCACGTGTTCCAAAAAGATACGGTATGTTCCGCCGAACAAACAGTCTGGCAGGATGTACGGGCCGACTAGGTAATCACCAAGGATACCTGTCCAGATGTTCAAGGTAAATTGGTGCTGGTGTTAATGATGGGTTGTGCAGTAGGGATTATAGGCAGACTACACGTGTTGATTGTGCATGTTGAAAATGCCTTCTCTCCTAAACGTTGCCTCATCGCTAAATAAAACTAATGCAGGCAATTGTGGATTGGTATTCCTCATCCCGAGAATGCACTGCACAAAGGCTGCCCGGCAGGAATAATCATCTGGGTGCAAAGATTGCACCTGTTGCACATGATAGGGGTGCATGCATTCCTCATGTAAAATACGCCATACCACATTCTGAGAAACACCCATTTCGTCTGCCACCGCTCGCGTACTGGTGGAAGGAGCTGCTGCAAATCTCGTCAGGACTCGCTCTTCCAGTTCAGGCGTTCGTGCAATTCGCTAATGTCCTGCATTGCTGTTAGCGATGGCGAACGACCGGGTTTCTCGCAGTCGTTGATCGACACTGGCAAAGGTAGGATGACTGGGAATATGACGCGTTAGAAACCGCTGCTTGTACAATCTTCGTGCTGCGCATCCATTCCCTTTGGCTTCACCGTATGTGAGGTGCATGTCGGCCAATTCCTCATAGGTGTACTCCACCATAGCATTCACGAAATGCGTCGGACGATGTTATCATGGGAATAGCTTGCAGCGTTGAAGTTGTGCCGGTTTTTAAAGGGCAACGTCTGCTCTTATTGGCTATAGCCGGAACCTACTAGGAGCCAGTTATGCTGATTCTGCTCCCTGGACATTTGCATACGGTAACTGCGTTCGTGTCTGGCATAGGAGATACTACGAAGGCAGGTACACAATGACGTCCGAGGCGCTGACTGCGTTATGCTCGACGCGATTCAAAGGGCCTCTTTTCTGCCTCTCAGAGTGCAATGCGACCCTATGTTCTATGGTAATTATTGCTCGTCTGGTGCGGTACAATCACCCCTCTACTTTTGTAAAAACAATTCTGACTCACCCTGTATATATATATATATATATATATATATTTGTTATTTAAACCTTATTCTTAAAGAATATTGGCACCTCCATGCCACAAAATTAGGAAAATTAAGACACTTTATATCAATTATCTTTATTTCAAAAGACAATTATTTTATTCACACACAAAATTATTATTTTTCTCATCAACAATAAATTAGTGATGGGAATTGCTGTTATTTTTTATTAGCAGTGCTAAATACAAATGTTAAATTTTATTAGCTACTAATTTTAATTGTTATCTTTAGTGTGAACATGGGGACATTTTATAATTTTCAATATGTGCCAGTTTCAATAATAGAAAATATTGAATATCTCACCGAGCTATATATCATATGAGGGTCATTACTCTCTATTCTTTAACGTTAATGCAAAGTTTACACCTTCTTCTTCGACCCAGACCATCTGACCTACCCGAAGGTGTAAGGTATCTGCTTGGACGGCTGGGAAATGCCACCAAAAGTAACCTAGTGGGGCATCCACAGGGAACGTACCCTCCTTATACCAGGGGTGGAAAATCTGCGCCAATTGCGCCAAACTGCTACAATTTCCGTTCACTGCTACATCCTGCTACAAAAGCACTTAAAATCTCAATATCTGCGCCAAACTGCGTCAAAAACGCAATTTTTTTACACGTGCAAAAGCGAAAGTTCCGCACTGATCGGTCCGAAATGCGAGAAGAAAAAATCCGGTTATTTACAGTTATTCGGCGCGATTTTAGACCGCATTTTCAGTAAAACAAGTCTGCGTATCACATGACAAGTACTTTAGAGTACAACCTTGGAAATCCGGACTTTGCCGATTCCGGATCATAGAATTTTAATAAAATTCAGATTTAATATTAACTAAATACACTATAAAGCACTATCTTTAGTAAAAATAATGACAAAAGTTAAGTTAATAAATTAAAACATATTATTTAATCTAAAAAATAGGGCAAAAGAAATTTCTAAGAAAAAATATATACACATTAATAATTTAGAATGTGTGAACGAAATGAAATGATAAAATTACATTTTATCATTTCGTTTAAATATTTGAATTAACATTTGTTATTTGAAGCATGAGAAAGCAGTTTTCTTTATCCTGTAGATGGTCATTATATCTGTTCGGTTTTAAAGCTTCTTTATTCAAGACCTTTAATTGCATGATCGATTGTTTGCATAAGATTATCAATGGGTATTTTTTCTTCTCCACATTTATCATCCCTACTTTGATATTTTTTTATTTAATATCATATCGCGAATTTCGCCATCACTCAATTTATTTACGATTGGTGCATCATCATCACAGTGCAGAACTTCCGTTTTATCGGCTTTGTCGAGATTTAATGAAGCACCAGAAGAATTTAATGTAGCACCGAGATTTAATAAAGCGCGAGGATTAACACTTTTGCTGATATATTTAAAGGTGTAAATGCATTTAAACCGTTTTCGCTATTAACGAACGAAAAGCAAAAAATAAGAATTTAAAAGTTTTATTTATTTTCTAGCATCTATATAATGTTATGTTTAATATAAGGCTGATGACTCTGAAAAAAGTAAAAACTTTATTAGTAATAGTCATATATGTAAAATATATCGCAGTAGATAAAATAAATGTCTTTCCTAAAAAAGAAAAATATATCTCCTCTCAATGATTTTTCTAAATTACGATAAGTCATTACTAGGCTGCAGCAACACCGGAACGTGGTGGGGCAGGGAAAGGGAAGAAAGGAATTTGCTTAGTTCCTAATCGTAAACACAGCTGACCCCTTTGAGAGGTCTGTATGTTAATGACCTTGGTGCTCGGTTCTGTGCGATACGATATTATTTAGTTATTTATTTGCTATTTATAGTATGTAAATATGCCTTTCTAAACAAAAAAGGCAAAATATACTGTCGATTTTAAGCTGACACGTTCGACGAAAACGAAAAAATCGTCAGATATTGGGAGGGAGAGGAGATTCTGAAGACAAAACAGAATTCATTGAAGAATGGGATTCGTACTACGAAGTGAACAAAATAAATTTCCGTGAGCGTTAATATGAATTCTCGGCATTTTTAGATTTAATTGAACAATCTGTGATAAAATGTTACGATAACGTTTTAAACTGCTTAATATTAAAAATTACATTGTTTCAGAAAAATGTCTTTTTCAATAATGAGAAAAGGAAATTTTATTAATAAAAATTCAGTATTTAAATAACCATGTATATTTTACGCGAAATAATTCATCGGGAGTTGTGACTTAATAAGGAGGAGGAGGGATAAACGCCAACAACATAATTCACGCTCCAACCACGAGCCGATCTACGGCCATCCATCTAAACTTTCGTTTCATTTCGGGGTTCAGAAAGTCGACCGGAAAATACAGTATTTGTTTATAAAATATAATTCCATATAAATAATCTTACCCTGTTGTTTTAAATCCGCGACTTCGTCAGTCCGGGGGAAAAAAAACGAAAATTTGAAAAACAACCGGATTTTCGATGTTGTACTGTACTATTTTTTTATAGCTTCTTTTTCAAGTTATTTTATGTTTGTTGTTTAAAAGTATAGAAATTCCGACTTTTACGAATTTTCTGTAGTTGTACCGATTTTTACTTCAGATAGATAGATCGTTAGAGATAGTCGTAAAGTACCCTTTTGCATCTATTTAAATTTTCATCTTTTAATTATTCCATATTAGAGCAACAAAACTCTTATTTTAATAGTGCGGGTAAAAAAATAAATAAATATTTTATTAAAATAAATAATTTTCACATAAATTTGAGCTGCAATTTGTCGGAACATCTATCTATTTATGTTGAACAAGTCAAAATACAGGATGATAAGAAGGGAATGAAAAGTTGTGTTTAGAATAACGCTTTACACTAGCATTGCATGGATCTTCACTGGCTTTGATGAATTACTGGAAAATTTAATTCCCTCATATTATTTAATTACGGCGTTCGGTGACCAGCCCTATAGTTCTTTGCAATAGATGTCAATCGCTCACCACCGCTACGCATCTAAGTCACGGCTAACGGTGCAATTTAGGAAGTAGCTATCGATGATCGCGGTGCAGTTTAGGAAGCAGTTTTAGATCGCTTATCTCCTTGGCGTATCTCTGCTACGCATGCAAGTCACCGCGGGCTCTCGGCTAATGTTAAGAATACTTCAGAGGCGCATGCAATCCGCGTAAGTTCTATACAATAACGCTTCATTCAATAACGATGCGCGAGCATATGCAATTCGCATCGCATTACAAAATGAATCTTCTTTTATTAGCGGATGCTGGCATGCAATGTGCGTAGCATTGAAATAGCTGTCAATCACGCGCGCGTGTTTCGTGCACCATTTGTGCGGGAGCGTGGCACCCGTGTACCGAATTCACAATATAAATTACACTTTATTCGCGTATTCGCCTTTAACGCGCTACGCGGGTGTATCAATAAAGATTTACGCGGACTCACAATTGATAATGCTTTGCACAATAAATAAAATAATATTAATAAATACTTTTATATGTCTTAAGCATTACTTATATTTCCATAGAAAAGTAAATTATATAATAATTATAGGGGAAATTTCGTATTTATTCGAACTTAATACTTTCCCCACCTTATAAAATAACATTAAAATCTGTTTTTTCTTATAAGGTTAGCAAGTATAGATCGAAAATAAATTTTGATCATTCATAAATTTATTAAATATTTTTTATTTTATTTTTTTGGAAACTGAAGCTATGAATTATTATTTCAAATGTGGTTACACTAGAACCTAAAAAATACATATGAACTTTTCTAAAATGGATATTCAGAAAGTAAAATTTATAAACTAACTTCAATATTTAAATGAGAAGGAATTTAACAAAACTAAAAAAGCAATTAAATTCAGATATTCTTGATAATAGTTTGACAGTGATTTTTTATCTTTTATTAAATTTCCCATTTATTAGTATTCTGTAACTTAGTGTCTTTATGTAGTCCCCCTTTTCTGGCCTTTTTTAGTCTTAGGGAAAACTGGTTGTAATATAAAGTGATGTAAAAAAAATTTTTTATGCTTTAATAATAAAACTCCTGACTTTTTGAAGTTTTCCTCTTAAGATTTTGAAAATCTACTAAATGGAGATGTGAGCAATTTGTCAATAACTAAAGAACTTTTAAAATCTGTAAAAGAAGCAGGAGAAAAATATAGACAAAGCATGGAGAAAACAGCAGAAAAGGAGTTAAGCCAAAAGCTGAACACGAGAAAGATGTATTAAAGAGTTTGAAAATAGACAGTGATGAGTTAAAAGAAAAAGTTACAATCATCACAAAAAGTGCTTTCTACAGCAGAGAAGATGATTGAAGGCGGCATAAAAAAGAAAGATTTATCAGTGATTGAAAATGGCCAAGTTCTCTTAAAAGAGGCAAAATCAAATATTGAAAAAAATCTCACAAAATTAGAAGAGCACAGAAACTCGAATTAATTCAGTGTGTCCAAAATGTTAGAAAACAAGCATCTCGGACATAAACTATTTGTATTTTGGATAAAAAAAATGTAGTGTGTATTTAACTAGCAGGCAACTTGTGTTCTTTAAGATTAGATAGTATCATTAAATCTTTTTCTCATTTTTCTAGCTTAACTTTTTAAGATTTAATACTCTTCATGCTTTAATTAATGTAAAATGAAATTTTTGTATGCCTAAAATAACTATCGAGTGTGCGCAACATCATTTTCTAGCTGCTACAAAACTGCTCTGCACTGCTACGAAACAGCAATATTTCCTGCTACAAAGGTGCTACAAAACTCAGTTTTCAGTTTTCCACCCCTGCTTATACCTTCATACCCTACAAACAACCTCTCGGAAGTACTTATATTTCTTGGACTCACATATTTAACGTGCCCATACACCGAGTGAACACAGGGACAGTTTAAGCAGAGCCGGGAATCGAACTCAGGTCATCCAATTGCAATCCCCACGCACTAACCGCTGGGCTGTCCCCCCCCAAAGTTTACACCTGGAAGGAAGAAGCAAATATCTTCCGCGTAAGCTAATTAATTCACAGTAAGTCAATCAGTCAACTTTGGAAATAAGTTCCCGAGAGCGCCTATGCTTTATTGACTGCCCAGTCTTATTAACACTGCAAACAACTTTAACGAAATGAAAAAAACACCTGCTTACATATATTACATGTCGCTTTTTTCTTATTTCTACTATCTGAAAATAAATTCCAAATACATGCCTTTTAACTCAAGAAGTTTGACAGAAACAAAGTATTCTATTTTAATTCGTGAGATGGAAATGGAAATCAATACCAACTCTACACCAAGTAGACTGACCCAAACATATATATTCAGTGCTAACCTGGCGGATTAATAACTCTTCAACGAGCCCTGTTATTATCGTTAACAAAACACATCTGTATCTTAGCATCAAACTATTACCTGAATGAAAATCTAATAATACAATATTAATGCCAATATGTGCAATAAACATCCTTCTTATCACTAACAGGACACTATGCTACTGATTTTTCATGTCAGCCTCTTTCTCGGAGAAAATTGACAAACCTTTTTCACGCCCATCTCTTTTTAAAGCCAAATAACTATATCAAAGCGTAAACAGCTTGAGAAAACAAAATGTTAATTTGTGGCAGCCATATGCTGAAACAAGTTACCTACAAAAACAAACACATTGCGAATGAAGCAGATTGAGAAATTTTAACCGTTTTTTAGAGATAACTGTTAAGTGAGTGCTTCTGCTTTACTAACTACAGTAAAGGATGTAACGAAATTTTTATTTTCAGTGAGTGCAATGGAAGTAAGCAGGATTTGTAAGCAGCATCTATTTAGTAGGGCATTCGGATCAGTTAATTTAGACCTGTTATTCTTCAGTAAATAAAGATCTCAGTGGCTTTGACCAAAAGAAACATTCCCATCTTGTCTCACTATAGGAATATACTCCTTTTTTTGGAAATAATTTGAGAATCGGAAAGGCTAGAAAGAAATATAATATGTCATTGTATTTTGTGTTATATTTTTATTCTTTGGAATTTTAACCTTTTTGGGCTGACTTATCCTCATAGTGTGGTAGAAATAGTGTTAGAGGTGAAACTAATTGCAACAAATATGATTCTTGTTGTAAATGGTAGGTAACAAGCTCCTAATCAACATACTAAAAATATACATCCATACTGTTGCTCAAAATGCATTTTTCTGCCGCCATCTTGAAAAAACATGAAAAAATCACAAAAAATCATGTGTGGTATCAAATTGCAGGAAATTTCATGCTGAAAAAGAATATGATATTGGTTTAAAAAAAGAAAAGGAAATAACAAAATGGTGGCCGAAGAGCTGAAAGAAAGCTTTTGCAGTGTTGAAAAACATCTTTTTATTAATCTAAGTGGCTTAAAAAACCTAGGTAGTTTTAACTTCGTTCACAATTTAAAAAGAAATGTTAAATTAAAAAAATAATTAAAATTTTTATTATGTAAAGTTAAAATTTCACATTAAACAAAATCTAAAATTTGAAAAATTATACAATAAAAGGGGTTTTTATAATATAAAATCATATTTATTTCATCAAAATCAAATCTCATCTTCATCTAAATCAAAACTGTCTCCTGTGTTTGTACAGTCCTTTCCACAACAGATTTTACAAACTACTGAACATGGAAGTCCATATCAGCGACATGTACATTTCATGGTGTTACATGGTTCTTCAACTGTAGTTTGGCAGGCACATTTAATCATATTTAAGAGTTTTTCTGGTGCTGGGCTCAAATCTGTTAATATCGGCTGAAATTCTCCATCAACCAACTGCCAACCTCATAGTGTAGGATCAGGGTTTGGCATATTAAGATTTTTCCAAATAAAACACTGCAAATGCACTCGAAGTAGATAGTATTTCGCTGCATTTTGTGTTGGAGGCAAACAAGTTATATCACATTATTTTTTAGCTGAATCTATTTTCTTAATGTATTATTCATAACGAAACTCATTTAGGTTGCTTGTGTCGATGTTATCTCCATTTAGTGATACAATAACTTTACAGCCAATTTCGACCAAATCTTTCTTAGTAACATCCTCGGATGATCCAAAATAGGAAGCCCATTTGCATAAGATTTTGGATTTTATGATATTTTTGAAAGCAGAAGATTTACTTTTGCCAAATAACGTACTGGTGGTCTTACACCCTGTTAATGTGTGAACAAAAGGTAAAGTTTTGCAAGCCTCCTCTCCAATAGATCTTTGCATGGCTTGAGTGTCACAAACTTTATCAGATTGTGTGGCAGACTGCATTAAAATGTTCTTAAAAGAATGATATAGTAGTAGGATTAAAATATCAGTATTATCAGCTACTACAGTGACATGTTTTTTCTTGGCTATGTTTAAAGCTTCTTTGACGATTAGTGTGCCTGCATCACCTTCTGTATGAATGACGGAATGACCTCTTCCTTGAAAATAACTCCCCGGTATAGTGATAAAGAGTTGTTTTTTTGTGGAGTTAGAAAGAAATTTGTTTTTCTTGATGATCACAGGCGAATTTTCATCAAAGCCTACTACAACAGATGACTCCTTCATGCACAATCTGTGCCCCATATCTTTTATATTTGGTTTTTCATACCCACCAAACACTATTGTCACTTTTCCAAACCTTCTGTTGACATACGATTCGTGTTGCCTTATGACATCGCCAAATGTTGCAGAAGCGGACCATGGTAACTGGTGAATTGATGCACAACCTTCAAGAATGTAGGGTACTTTTCCGGGAATGAGACCATTGTATGTCAACACAAAGTAAGGAAAAGTGACAATAGTTTTTGATGGGTATGAATAACCAAATATAAAAGATATGGAGCACAGATTGTGCATGAAGCAGTCATCTGTTGTAGTAGTCTTTGATAAAAATTTGCCTGTGATCATCAAGAAAAACAAATTTCTTTCTAACTCTACATACAAACAATGCTTTATCAATATACTGGGGAGTTATTTTCAAGGAAGAGGTCATTCCGTCATTCATACAGAAGGTGATGCAGACACACTAATCGTCAAAGAAAATTTAAACATAGCCAACGAAAAACCTGTCACTGTAGTAGCTGATAATACTGATATTTTAATCTTACTACTATATCATTCTTCTAAGAACATTTTAATGCAGTCTGCCACACAATCTGATAAAGTTCATAACATTCAAGCCATGCAAAGATCTATTGGAGAGGAGGCTTGCAAAACTTTACTTTTTATTCACGCATTAACAGGGTGTGACACCACCAGTGCGTTATTTGGTAAAAGTAAATTTTCTACTTTCAAGAATATCATAAAATCCAAAATCTTATGCGAATGGGCTTCCCATTTTGGATCATCCGAGGATGTTACTAAGACAGATTTGGTCAAAATTGGCAGTAAAGTTATTGTGTCACTAAATGGAGGTAACATCGACACAAGCAAGTTAAATTAGCTTCGTTATAAACAATACATTAAGAAAATAGATTCAGCTAAAAAATAATTTGATATAGCTCCAACATAAAATGCAGCGAAATACCATCTACTTCGAGTGCATTTGCAATGTTTTAGTTGGAAAAATTTTAATATGCCAAACCCTGATCCTACACTATGGGGTTGGCAGTTGGTTGATGGAGAATTTCAGCCGATATTAACAGATTTGAGCCCAGCACCAGAAAAACTCTTAAATATGATTAAATGTGCCTGCCAAACTACAGTTGAAGAACCATGTAACACCATGAAATGTACATGTCACCGATATCAACTTCCAAGTTCAGTAGTTTGTAAAAACTGTGGTGGAAAGGACTGTACAAACACAGGAGACAGTTTTGATTTAGATGAAGATGAAGATGAGATTTGATTTTGATGAAATAAATATGATTTTATGTAATAAAAAAACCCCTTTTATTGTATAACTTTTTCAAATTTTAGATTTTGATTATTTAAATTTAAAATTTGACATTTATCAAAATTTTAATTATTTTTTTTAATTCAACATTTTTTTAAAAATTGTGAGCGACGTTAAAGCTACCTAGGCTTTTTAAGCCGCTTAGATTAATAAAAAGATGTTTTTCAACACCGCAAAAGCTTTTAGTTTTTCGGCCATCATTTTGTTATTTCCTTTTCTTTTTTCAAACCACTATCATATTCTTTTTTAGCATGAAATTTCCTGTAATTTGATACCACACATGATTTTTTGTGATTTTTTAAAGTTTTTTGTGATTTTTTCATGTTTTTTCAAGATGGCGGCAAAAAAACGCATTTTGCGAAACAGTACGGATGTATATTTTTAGTATGATGATTAGGAGCGTGTTACCTACCATTTACAACAAGAATCATTTTTGTTACAATTAGTTCCACCTCAAGGTGTTTTTTCATTTATTTCTACTACGTTATCAGTCCTCCATTGAAATGTACAGGTGCTTGGGGGAATAACTCAAGAACCGGAGTAGCTAGGAAGTCTAAATTTAGTATGTCATTAACTTTTGTGGTATATTTTAATTCTTTGGATTTTTAATCTCATCGGGCTAGCTCGTCCTCAGTCCACCATGAAAATGTACTCATTTTGGGGAAATAATGTATGAGGATTCTATTATTTATTATTATTGTATGCTAATTTTACTTTTTATTATGCTAATTTATGTACAAAACACCTCAACTCTGTTTTCGAGAATCACATACTCACAACTGGCCAGGACTATAAAAGAAGAGGCAAACATTAGACAGGTTGAGATCGAGTATTCATATTGGTATCCAAGTGAGATGCAAGTATGAATTACCAGTGTCAGCTACGGCTGTTATCTTTATACGATAGTGTACGGGTGTGATGGTGATCTGTTCATTAATGGAAGTATGCAGCGAAGTGATTGTCTCTACAAGATTGTGAGCATAGATATATATGGTTTAATAGTTAATTAGTAGTTCTAGTTCAATTCAGTAAGAAATGTTAAAGTTTAGTCTCGGTATAGATATGGTAGTGCTAACTTGTAAATATTCTGTGCATGTAATTGTAATTTTGAGTTGTCCGCGAAGTTAGCTGGAATAAAGTATGTGTTTGTTAATGTTGTAGATCATTCATCCACACACACACACACACACACACAAACTGTAGTCAGTAGATTTAAGATTGAAGTGAGTACACTCGTGAATCAAAGGCATGATTTTAAGAATAGATACGTAAAGGTTACTTTACAATGGCATCCTCAGAGTAGAACTAATTAACCCCGTAGGTTAGGTCGAAAAGCTGCAACGAAAGTATGTTATTTTTTAAGAATTCCGTGGTTAAGCGACTTTACAAATGCCACTGAACTAATTAAACCCCGTAGGTTAGGTTGAAAATGTCAATGTCGAAATTAGGTTGTTTTTAAGAGTTCCGAAGTAAAGCGCATTTACAAAGATGAACGAATATAAAAGAATAGCGATAATTATATTGTTTAAATAATATTGTGTAGAAATATTGCACAGTAATGTTGTTGTTGTTGAGACCCAGACCATCCGACCTACCAGAAAGGTGTAAGGTAAACAACATTACTGTTATGTAGCAATATTGTGTATTGTGTACTAATACGGTGTAGTAATATTGTGCAGTAATATTATGTAGTAAGATTATACAGTGAGATTGTGTAGTAATATTGTGCAGTGATATTTTGTAAGGTAATAGTATGCAGGGTAGTAATATTTTTACAGAATATTGTATGATAGTTTCAATCGTGGTAGTCTTAAGTAATAGTTCCAGTAAGATTGTAGTTGTCAAATACTATGACCGAATTTAAGTTAGAAAGTAAAAATAAAATTGAATATGTCGCAAGGAAATGATGTGGGTCAGTTAGCAGCTCTGTAATAACTACAAATAATTCTGTGGAACAGTATGGAATTATGTCAGCACAAGCTACTTCATTGACAAATTCACCTAAATTTTCGTTTGATGGGTTAATGTCTAGTGGAAAGTTTATTAAGGAATTAGAAAGATATTTTGAGGGAAGTGTATTAAATGAAGCACAAAAGTTAGTAGTGGCATAGAATACTTTGATAGGTAGAGTAAAATATTAGCTGAGTTTAAAGATAAGGTTAAGCAGGCATTTATTTCCAGATGACAGGGATAAAGTTCGGTTAGAAGTGGAGTTGTATGGAAAACGGCAGACTGAATATGAATCGGTAACAAAATGTTTGTTAAGGAAAGTAGAAATAGGAAAAAGATTAGAACTAGGTTCGGAAGTAGACATGAAAAAGTTGTTTTTTGATAGGTTGTTGTCTAGGTGTCAAGATTTTTTTTAGGATAGGATGCCGGGAACAGTTGAGGATTTCCTTTTCAAAGCAAAACGATATGATGAAAGACACATGCACCCAAACTCCCAATATAATAATCAGTGTCGTAAGCAAAATTACAGAAACACGGAATTTAAGGAAACCAGTGCACAAAAAGACAGACCTAAAAATCAAGGACAAAACTATTTCAATGAAAGGGATAACTATCAGTTAAAACAAAGTACCCTGAAGTGGAAGAAGGTGCTCTATAATAATAAGAATAAAAACCCAAACCACAATAAATTTCAACACGGTGCAGCTAATGAATGCAACGCTACTGCATATAGTGATGAAATTAGAAGGAATTGCAGTAGAGGTACTAATAGAAACGGGAAGTGAACGATCTTTCGTATCAGATGAATATTTTAGGAAAATGTGCCTGATACAAAGATTATACAAAGTTAATGATCTGAAAGTGATTACAGGTCAAGGTGATGTAGGTAAAGTTATAGGATCCTACTAAGGAACGATTGAAATTCAAAACGAAAAGATCACAATGCCACTATTAGTACTTAGATAATTACAATTTCCAGTGATCCTAGGCGTGGACTTTTTAAATGCAACAAAGGTTGAACTAAATTTTAAATCAAAGTCAATAAAATTTGAAATAAAAAACTTAAAAACTGTGCAAGAAAAAGTAGAAATCAAGTTAACTAAGGACCAAAAAGCAGATTTACAAACTGGTGTTGATTTTGTAAATTCTAAAGTGATAAAGCTTAGAATTGTGGTGGAGACAACTGAAAGTAATCGAAAAAGTGTTAAAATACAGTGTAATAATCAAAAATTTAAATGCACGCCTATGAGGGAATTAGATGTTGAAATTAAGCGTGTATCTCAAAATAATTCAGAACTTAAAAATCGGAATGAACAAAATAGGATGATGGCAGTTAAACCTTCAGTAGTGAATGAAAAAACTGAAATAAAAATGAGTTCAATGGAAGAAAATGCAATAGCCATTCAAAATGATCTAAAATTAGCCGAATTTTCAAATTCTGAAGTGCAAGAAAGTAGAAATAAGGAAGTTGCAGAAAGCACATTAACAGAGACAAAAACAGTAGAGTGAAAGATTTTGAAAGTGAATCTGTGATTCAAAATATCAAGGAAATATCTACTAATTTATCTAAGTTAAATTTTACTAAGAAAAGCAACATTGAAAAGTTCATAAATTGTAATTATCTGAGTGAAACTAGTTGTGCATCATCAGAAAGGAGTGATATTTCTAAAACATGTATATCTTGTCCAGAATTAACGCAAAGTATTTCTTATCAATCGGATCTTGTTGCAGAAAAGGAAGCAAAATGTGACACAAGTCAAAAATTCGGATCGGAAACTATCAAAGAAGCGAAAAGTGACACAAGTCAAAAACTTGGATCAGAAACTATTCAGAAAGCGAAATTTGAAACAAGTCATAAAAGCAAAGTAGCAGGGAAGAGTGAAACTACGATTCTAATAGTAGCGGGAACTACAAATCCAAGAAAACAGAACATTCAAAATGGTGGTCTAGGTAAAAAGTGGCAATGGCAAAAACGAACTTGGTCAGAAACGTGTAATCCGAATGCACAACAGAAAATGAAAAAAAAATATGGTTTCAGAAAGCGTAAGGCAGAGGAAGATATGGCACTGCCAGCACACAGAACAATGTATACTTCAATGAAATGCCAAATGAAGAAATACCAGAAAAGGTTACGAAAATGAAAGAAAATTATTTTGGAATTAGTACCGGAACACAGAAGGAAACCAGACGGAATCGATAAAGGACCAAGAAAACCACAGCAGAAACAGTTTTATCCGCAGCAGAGAAATGTCATGAGAGAGGACCGAAATCATCTATGGACAGTAAGGAACCAACATCCTAAATGGACAGAAAGGGACCAAAATTCTTGTTGGACACAAATAGATCAGAATCATCGATGGACAGAAAGGAACCAAAATCATCTATGGACAGAAAAGGACCAAAAGGCTCGATGGATGCAAATGGCTCGAAATCATCGATGGACAGAAAGGGATCGACGATGCAGATGGATTGAAATAGATCAACGAGGCAGATGAAAGAACACTGAGCCGAAATGGCTATATAATTTTTTTTTTAAATTCTATTTTGGAGGAGAAAAGAAAAATAAGGAGACTTTGAACTTTGTCATCCTTAGAATGACTAGAAGAAAGAAGAGGGAAATAAAAATGTATGATATAAATTGTTTTAAAATTAGTAAATGTATAAAATGTTACTTTTTCATTGTTAAAGTAATTATAAATGTAGTAAATGTAAAAGGATGTTTTTTTAAGAAAAGTAATTAATGAAAAATAAGGTTCAAATAAACTAATGTAACTTTAAAAATGTAAGTTGTGTTTTGAAAATGAATAGAAATGCATGTTGTTTTTTTAAAAGTAAAGATTATAAATTTTAAAAGTATTTTTATATGTTTCAGTAGAAAATGAAATTAAATAGTGTTAATTGAATATGGAATAGATCTAATTAAGTAGTATGTTTAACTAAGTAACAATATTTTTATGTATATTACAAATATTGCAATTTCATGTATCTTAAGTGTATTACAATGAAAGGTAAATTACTGAACTGAATAGCACGAGTTTTGCCAGTATGAACAACTGGATGAAGAAAGGATTTGCTCCAGTTGTTCCTAGGGAGTTTGGCTGGCAAAAGTCTTGTGTAGGAAAATTTTTAGAAAGGTTTGTTTAGAGGACCCGCGTCCAAAAATTTTTTAGACTGGCCGGGGTGAGTGTGAGGATTCTATTATTTATTATTATTGTATGCTAATTTTACTTTTTATTATGTTAATTTATGTACGAAATGTCTCAACTCCTCTGTGTTCAAGAATCACGTACTCACGACTGCCCAGGACTATAAAAGAAGTGGTAAACATTAGACAGGATGAGATCGAGTATTTGTATTGGTATCCGAGCGAGATGCAAGTGTGAATCACCATCGTCAGCTTTGGCTGTTATCTTCATACGAGAGTGTACGGGTGTGATGGTGATCTGTTCATTAATGGAAGTAGGCAGCGAAGTGATTGTCTTTACAAGATTGTAAGTATAAATATATATGGTTTAATAGTTGATTAGTAGTTCTAGTTCAGTTCAGTAAGAAATGTTAAAGTTTAGTCTCAGTATAGATATGGTAGTGCTAGCTTGTAAATAATCTGTGTATGTAATTGTAATTTTGAGTTCTCAGCGAAGTTAGTTGGAATAAAGTATGTGTTTGTTAATGTTGTAGACTATTCATCAAACTCTAGTCAGTAGATTTAAGATTGAAGAGGGTACACTGGTGAATCAAAGGCATAATTTTAGGAATAGATATGTAAAGGTTATTTTACAATGGCATCCCCAGATTAGAAACCTTTACAAACTAAGAAGTGGAGCAGCTAGAAGGTCCAAATTTAGTATGTCATTGCCATTTGTGGTATATTTTAATTCTTTGGATTTTTAACCATTTTCAGGTTGGCTCGTCCTCAGCTTGTTATAGAAATGTACTCGATTCAGGAAAATAACTTGAGAACACAAGCAGCTAGAAAGTCCAAATGTAATATGTCATTGCCTTTTGTAATATATTTTAATTCTTTGGACTTTTAAACTTATTGGGCTGGCTCGTCCTAGGCCCGTCATAGGAATGTACTTGTTCTGGGAGAATAACTTAAGAACCGGAGCAACTAGAAAGTCCAAATATGGTATGTCATTGTCTTTTGTGGTATATTTTAATTCTTATTAGATTTTTAACTTTATCAGACTGGCTTGTTTTGAACTTGCCATAGGAATGCACTTCTTTCTGGGGAGGGGGGAATAACTTGAGAACCAGAGTAGTTTGAAAGCCCAAATTTAGAATGCCATTGTCTTTTGTGGTGTATTAATAATACTCCAAATGATATTTTATAGCAAATTGCAAAAAATGAGATTAACAGCACAGCACAATCTTTGATAGCTTCTTGAAAGAAACTTCCTTGAATACCACTCAAATATTATTTTATTGATTCATTAAATTAAGATCTAATTGTATACAACTAATAATTGAATTCTTTCAGTACTTTAACATTTTTCTAAATTGGCTTTGTAATAAAGTATACATTTACCTTAACCATTGTGTCAAAAGCTTTGGATATAACATTGTTACTATCTTTTGATAGCAATCTGTTATGGGATTCCCCATTAACATTGACTAGTGATAAATCGCAGTGACTTCGATCAACAGGGTCTTGCTTCATTGCAACTAATGAAGTCACCACATTAGCTAGTGTACTTAAATCTGCAAAATAAAAATAAAAAATAATTGAAGAATCAAATAAAAATACACTGAATATATATATTATCATCTAATCACTCAATACAAGTTGTATAAGTTTCACCTCTATAAGGATGGTAAAGTGAAAGAATATATTTTCCTTATCCTTATTTTTTAAATATTCTATCCTTATATTTTTAACACAATTAAAGTAGTAGCTCATCAGTTGATGCAGGTGAAGCACTGCTTCATCTAAAATAATTGGTTAAATGTTTTTTTTATTCAAAATTATTTTAATTTTTTTGTCAAATTTAAAATTCTATCAGAAAAATAAAATCCAAAATTTTATTTTGATCTTTCTCATTCTTTTTTAATTTTTTTTTTATATTTAATTTTTTTATAAAAATTAGAATTATTTATATTTATATTTTGTGGTCATGTAATGTTGATATCAAAACGTCTAACTCGCTGCCACTGTACTCATAGCAATGCTAGCTAACACGTCTGCAATAATAAAACCTAATTCAGGAGAAATGTACTTTGCTTTCTAAGGCTTTTGCTATTGGATGGTTGCCATTATGATGACTGGATGTAGATGTAGGAAGTGATATAAATTTTTACCCTGCTTCATGTGCAAGAAGTTTCTGTTCAGTGCCATATTTGGCTATTTCTCAAAGGTTGGTCTGCTTTTGAAGTATTTATTATATATTTATCTTTTAAAATTACTTAAATATGATCATTGCAACAATTTTGTAAAATATACCATAACTTTTGTTTGCTTCTACTATGAAATGAGAAGGAATTGGCAATACAAATGCAGAATTAGTAGAATCTGATGAAAATATAATGGATGATTTTTCTCTTCAAATTTGTTCAAAATGCAATGGCGATTGAAACACACACACACACACACATATATATATACAAGGTAGGATAAAAAAATTCAGAGACTGGCTTACTTGACGGATATGATTTATTGATATGTGTTACACACAACCACCTTCCAGGCCACTCATAAACCTGCTGCAAGCCTTTGGACCAGCCGAGTGGTCTGTAAAAGGTGCCCGGGAACTTTTTGACTTCAGCGACGATGGTGATTTCCACTGTGAGGACTGCCGTTTCATTTGTGGGTCGTACAAGAAACCCTACGTCCCATCACCGGTGATAATTTTTTAAAGGAATGTTGCATTTTTGTCAACAATATTAATCATTTCTCCACAGATCTACATGCACACATCCCACTGATCTTCGGTTAGCATTTTTGGTACAATGTGTTGACACACACAATGCATGTCCAGTTTGTCTGTCAGGATAGTTTGGCAACTCCCGTACAAAATTCCTGCATTTTTAGCAATGATGTTGATGGTTTGATATCAGTCAGCATGCACAATTTCCGCCAACTTTGGAATATTGTCCTCCGTAATTGATATTGACGATCGGACAGTCCGCGGATTGTCTTCTATGGATTCATGGCTGCCCGTGAATCAGGAGTGCCATGAAAACACCTTCGCACAACACATTGCTCTCTCACTGTACACCTGCTGCAACATGTGCAATGTTTCTGTCTACGATTTCCCCAAATGCTGGCAGAATTTGATATTCACACATTGTTCTTCAAACGCCATTTCCGTTTTCGACGAATGCGAACAACTACAGTTCACTGACACATATTGCCTGGAAAACACTGCACTGCAGACCTGCTTCCTTCTTTTCACATCTCGCATCACATGTGACTGTACGCCATGGTACAATCCGGAATTTGCACATGTGGGAAAAATGCTCAATTTTATATTTTCTTGATAATTTTAGGCTTACAATTTTCAAATATGCCATATTAAATGTCAAAATGATTTTGAATAAATTAAAAATTAAAGTTTAAATAAGCAAAAAATGACTCGATATCATGTGATCTTGAAACGCTACATGATTGGCTCTGACGTCACTGTACATGAAGCATTAGTGTTTACGTTTTAAAAACAATGCTAGATCAATTCGCTTCTTCGCATTCATAGTTTAGAAATAATTTTTTGAGCCGTAAATTTTATAATCTTTTTTAATTTTACCGTATATTTTAATTGTATAACCCATCCATTTCATTTTGTTCCAGATGTTGATTTTTCTGGGATTTGTCAAAGGACAATCCGATAATCTTCCTAAAATTGAAGCTATATGTATGTTTTCATTTTTGGGAACGAATCCCAATTTTATTGGAGCAGAAATGTGAGGAGTTAAAACTAAGAGGTATGTATGATCTTCATTAATATTGACAAATAAATCTAAAACTAATTCAAATGCATGAATAATTCTTTTACATTTAAAACTTTAATTTTGATTGCACGTGGAAATAGTCGCACACTACAATGTCCTATTCTGTTTTTAAGCTGATAATTGACTTTTTATAGTAGTTTATACTGTAGTTTGAAATTATGTAAAGACAAATAAAGCATGCCTGAAATACTCAAGAAATTTAAATACAATACAAACTACAAAAAACCCAAATTTGAATGACATAGTCTGATTTGTAATATAACACTAATATATATATAGCAAATGCTGGGGAATATCAATAACCTGTTTCCAATCAAAACAAAGTAACTGTTGTCAGATATTTAGTACTTATGAATAATAATTTTATAGATGTTTTAAGACTGGCAGTAGCAGTCAGATAAGGTGTGCAGGGGTGTGTTGTACCAGGGCCCATGTTTCTAGTGAGGTCCCCCAAAGTGTAAATACACTGTAATGTGGCCTAGTTATACCACACATATTTTAAAATGTGTTTCTTGCAGATTTATCCTTAGGGGTGTAATAATAACCTCCACAGTGCTAGGGGCAAATATTTTTTTATATTCACATAAAATCGAAAAATGAATATAAATTAATTTTTGAATAGGGGTCTCTAAAATTTTTTTGCAAAGGGTACTAGATTTTCTGTTAAGCCAGTATAATTTTATATATATATACCGGTATATATTTTTAATTCCTGATTTTTAAAATAAACTTATTAAGTAAGATAAGATAAGGCAATTTCTTAATGGAGTCGTATAAGTGCACTGGAGTTGAAGGTTGCACTGGAGTTGAATCAAGAAACAGTTCTAAAAAAACAGTTACATTTATAGTTTGATTTAATGTCTCCCCTTACAAAGTTAAAAGGATTTATCAAAACTTAAAAAAAATTTCATAGAATATTCTGTAATATGTCAAATTATATTATTTTGATATAATTGGAAGAATAAAAGCATTATAAGAGATAATTTATTTAATTATTTGTCTCCCCCTCCTCCAAAGAAAGGAATATTTTATTTAGCAGATGAAGGAGGGGGGGGGGGGACACTGGGATTTTGTGTTCTGTATATGGCGACAAAAGTTGATAGAACCATTACTGTATAAACACTGCATAAATTGAAGATATAATGCATTTATACTGACAAAGAATAGTTAAAGTAGTATATATATATCAGCAGTATATATATATCAGATAAATATTGATAAGATATATTTCACAAATGAGGGTTGCACAACTTATGATCACAACTTATTTGTTACACAAGGAATGACAGCCATTTATTATTATAAATTACTATATAATGTTAACATTTCTATTTATACAATAGATATCATGAAAAAGAAATAATTATAAAATAATGTGCCATTGTTTATTTCAATAAAATGTTTGGCTTAATAACGGGTGGCGCCAAAAATGCTGGCGTTATTTTAAGATATTTATTACTGCCACCTCTTCCCCCCTCCCCTTGGGCAGATCCTAGCGCCACCCCTGTTTAATAAATTGTGAGATATTTTTAAGGTTTGATTCTATGTTTTTAAAACTTATTATTTTGAGATACAAGCTAGAGTATGTTTTATTGTTCAATCCCTAACTTGACCACAAAATTCTTTAAATTACTATTTACACAGGATTATTTATAGTTTATTATTGATCCAAGCAAGATTGTATCCAGGATTTGATTTCGGGGGGGGGGGGGGGGGGGGTTAAACCCACATTTCATATCTTGATTGATCTTTACCTTTTCAATGTTAACTTTTTCATTTTGGGGGGTTTGAACCCCTGAAAAAAAAACTTTGGTTATGGCCATAAATCCAAGTAAACAATATTTAAACAGAAGCAAATGTTTACTTACCGAAAAATGATCTTCACAACACCAAAGAGATGTTTTATTCGATAATTTTGGATTTTTCTGCTCATCCCTTTTCATTGCTTTAGTCCATGCTTTTCTTTTAATTGGATCTTTTGGAACATTAAAAAACAGCTTATCAACTGAATTAACAGCTGTATTTGTGCAGCAAGGTACTAAACAGTACTTGTAGGTCGGTTTTAGAATCTCACTCATTATAAAAATATGATAAATAAAATATTTTGTCAGAGAATCAAGTGAGCACCTCTCGGAATCCACAGTAAACAGTGTATTGCGCTCTTTGTTTACATGCATAGTGACGTCACAAGAGCAGCCATTACAGAAACAGCATTTTCGCACCAGATTGCTAAGTGCGAGTTTAAACATTTTTATATTAACTATCTAAGTTCAAAAATTAAAAAAATATATATACTATCATTCATGATTTTTTCTCTACTACACGATAAAAAAAAAAAAAATAAAAAAAAAAAAAATTCTCATAGTTCCCCTCTCCTTCAATCCGGGTCAGAGATATCAGCATAGTCTCCGAACTTTTTGATCCTACCTAATATATATATATATATATATATATATATATATATATATATATATATATATATATATATACAAATACTATTTGGCAGCCATTTGGTGATAGTCATGATGTTGGGGGGAGAGGGGTTCCTGATTAAACAAATATATTAAATCAAAAAGAAATACATAACATAATATGGCACAACTATGTAACATTGAAATCAGTGGTGTAGTGCCATGGAGCGATGTGGAGCAATTGCTAAAGGGTGTGTGAGCTGAGGGATGCCTCAGCCGATGTATTTTTTTTTTTTATTTCATTTATTAATTTCATTACAGCCATTAACAGTGACAAATCGCATTGTTGTATCAAAATCTTAAATTGTTATATTTACAAATTTAGGCCTGACAGGTCCAATATCTTAATAGAACATTATGTATATAGTATTTTATGTTGAAGGATCCATAGCAAATATCATGATAACACAGCGGGTTCGATTGGACCGATGATCCGATGCAGCGATTAGGCAAACTCTTTTTCAAACTCTTTCTCAAACAGCACGGATCAGTGTCATCAAAGAAACTTAGCAGCTCCGCAAATAGAAAGCGCAAGCAAGAAAAAGGCAAAATGGATAAAGCATTACTCAACAAGGTACCGAAACTTACAAAATTCTTTTCAGTGCAGCAGTCAGAGGACAATAAGAAGTCCATCATATTCGCAAGCAATGAAAATAGAGGGACGTTTGAACTTGAGGAGACGTTGCCGCCTATTGAACATTAAAACCAAGGTGCATCAACAGTATCAGCTGTTGCTGATCATGCTGATACATTGCAATCATCGACGTCCTCATCTTGTGATTATTGTAACATTGCGAACTTCATAAAACCTCTTTTGCGCGACAGTACAAATATTTTAATAGAAAGAGGACCATATCAAAAGTGTGGTCCGTTTCCAAAGGATGTGAGTGGTCACAATAAGGGACAAGGTTTTGACATGCTATACTATATCAAAATGCCAAAAAATAAAATGAGTTCATTCCTGAAGATTAAGTGCCAGTGGTTTGGACATTCCCCTAAGTTGAACGCATGCTATTGTCTTCAATGCTGTTTGTTTGAGGCTGGAAGAGACAAGTTCGACAGCAGTGGATATAACGACTGGGCGCATATAACGTGTACAATAGAAGGCCACGAGAACAGTTCAGAACATTCGCTAGCTTGTGAAACATTCGACCGCATTGCTTCGCAACGAGGCATTGATGACCAACTCGTAACAAATATGCAGGAAACCATGCTTTACTGGCACCTTATACTTTGACGCATCATAGATGTTACTCTATATCTAAGTACGAACAACTTAGCTTTTAGAGAACATCGTAAAACAGATGACAGATCTGTAACAATGGGGAACTTCCTGGAAGCTATACATTTATTAGCGGAGTACGATAACATCCTTGCTGAGCTCATTAAGTATCTTAAAGGGACAGTGAATTATCTAAGTCCTGAGATACTAAACGAGATTATAAATCTTCTTGCAGAAAAAGTATTAACGCAAATCATGCATGAGATGATACAAGCTGCGTTTGTCTCAATTTTACTTGACATGACACAGGATATAGCAAAAGTCAATCAGCTGTGCTGTATCTTTCGGCATGTTGACATTAAATGGGACAAAAATGACTTCCCGTCATGAAGCAACTTCCTGTCACTGTTGCTTCATCTGAGAGAAGTTTCTCAAAGCAGACGCTTATCAAGCAGTATCTCAGATCGACGATGTTTCAACTTTGACTGCTATCTCTTGCCATTCTTTTGACTGAACAATTAAGGGCGAAAAATCTCGATATAGATCCAATAATCACTCGCTTTGCTATGTCGTAAAGTGTAATTTTGTACATTGGAACAAAGGAACCCTCTTTTGAATTTGTCATACTAGCTAAGTTCATCGTGAAAGTGAACTGCGTCGGTTGGTTCACAATTAAAATGAATCCATCATGTTTCCATGGTGCTCAGAATCTGTAGATTATAGTTAAAAACTCTCGTTACTTATCAGACCATCTACGAAAGATAATAGATCCTGTAATTTCATGAAATACCTATTTCGCAAATCATGAAAATATCCTCATTGGAATGTTTGCTGACAAAGACAGAACATCAGGACCCTAGACATGAAGAGAATTGCCAAAGCAAGAAGTTCTGTGGACGCAAATATTGCCATCCGACAGTTTGTCATTCCAGATTTGAACTTTGATACTGAAAATTATATCGACTTAATCGACTTGCAGGAATGTGAATTTATGGAACCTCCAGTTAAGGTTTCTTTTTCAACTGATGATCTCGCAATGCTGGTGAGTATGGAAGGTTCGATTAAAGATCTCAGCTGTTATAAGTTTCAATGTCACATGCAGTCAGTAGAAAGATGTGTGAAATTAGTCACCAAAGCAGCTGCTAAAGTTTGTGGACCAGAAATGGAGGGAGGGTTATATCAGATCAACTTTGGTCTCTCCAGGAATAATGGCTTCATTTGAAAGCAAGTCACATTATAAAATTCATTAAGATTAAATACTTCTAGTTCATTTTAAGTTCATTTAACCAGTTTCTGCTAAAAATCTTTGTATTTCAGCTAATAAAATACTTCGTTCATTTTATACCATTTTTGTGATTTGTGGTGCATGAACTTCAGTCTCTTGCTGTAGTAAAAGATATGAACATGAAACGATTGTGAAGAAAAATGGGTGAGTGCCTTTTCTAATTTCCAGTTTATTACAAATAGTTATTAAAATTACTAGACATTTATAACTTATTACTAGATATAATGTAAATTTATTTAATTCTAGACATATAAAAATTATGAAAATTGAGAAAAAACGAAAAATTGAAATTTTTGCCACTTTTTCGAAACTTTAGTCCCCTTGCAGTGGTAAAAGATATGATTTCACTATAATTAAATTTTATTGGGACATTACTAAAATATCTTGATGTAGCTGTTGCATTCTATTAGAAATTGTATTGCTAAGTTTGAATAATTTAAAATTTTTTTGTAAAAACCATGCTTTTTTATGATTTTTCGGAACTTTGCCCCCCCCCCCCCCCCTGCAGTGGTAAAAGGTATTAACCAACTGGTGCAATATTTTGCGAATTTATTCTTTATTACCTAAGGCAACTTTTCCATGTTATTACGTTTCGATTATATATATTTCATTTTTTTTGCGATCCACCCTATGGCATAGCCACTGAAGGATCTTCAATCACTTCTGTCTGTGGCCTAGTCAGCATCACAGAACACTCACACTTCTTCCTGTTTTTTTTTATAATAGGCTATTAGTTCTTTGTCTGCTTCATGTATCAAAATATATTCCTGACATAGATCCAGTGTTCTTTAATTGGTCTATTATTAAACTGGCTCATGTACATTGTAACGAAGCTTAAGTCATGGTCTTGTGCCACCGGTTAAATACAGAAGTTGTCCTACTACTTGTCTATACCTGTGAGCATTTTCAGGGTTCATTCATTACTCCATCATCTGATGATCAACTAAACTTCATTCTAGGGTCCAAAGGTGTAGATTCTCCCTTAACATTAGACATAGTGAAGGTCGTCAACAGTTTTAATATATTTTAATAGTGGAAATAAATTTTTCTTTTGGTTAGGTGTTTTTCCTGGGTCTGAGGGCCCTTGCAGAATTTTTATCAAGGGTTACTAACTTAGAAAAGTAATTTTTCATTTAGATATTAGGAAAATTTTTTATTATAGGCTTAGGTGCACACCTCAGAAAGCTAGTTTTCATTTTTGATGTTAGACATTGGTTTTAAACTTTTTCTTAAACAATAAATTTAAATAATCCTTATAAATTTAAAAAATATATATATTTAAGAGCTTTTTTAATAAAATTTTAAATTGGGTTTGAAAAAAAGTGTTTTATGGAATGATAATCACATCCTATACAGAAATTGAAAGAGTAGTTTCGATGATTCTAGATATATCTTCCCAGTATTTACATTTCTGAATTTTTCTTAAAGAGAAAATAACTCCCTTTCTTTTAGGGAGATTTATGATAAAGAGCAAGAGATAAAATGGACGTTTCTGTGATCTTAGGGGTGAAGGCCCACTTACTAGGGCACAAGGGTTTGATGCGCACTATGGGCACATGGTAATACACAACAATGAAACTGCATGATTCCAGCCAAATGAATGTTGGATGAGTCAATTGCTTTTTTAAAAATAGATGAATATCAGGAACAGCGGACTGTGGTAAAAGATAGTCTGGAACCATGCGAACTCCACATGGACCCCTGCTCCTACAAGAACAGAATTTTTTTATACCATAGGGATACTAAAGACTTTTAAGTATGTCCTCTGTGAGAAAACTGGCTATGCTACTGAAATGGTGGTCATTTTTAAATTTTTGAATTTGGTGTATTTAGTTAAGTCAAGGAAAAGTAATAGATGTGGTTCCTAAATGCAATACTCACATTTTTACTCACATTTTTTATATAGAATCTATTCATTCACATTGCTGAATACGAATCGACCATTTATTGAATGATGTCTATTTTTGAACATTATTTAAAGTAATAAACACTAAATTTAAAAAAAAATAATAATGAAATAAAAAAATAAGCTATTTCATGATAAATATTTTATTTTAACGTGAATGGCTTTATTTATTTGATGCTAGCTTGCACCATTCTCCAGATATTACATGTTTCTGATATAAAACAGTTAGAAAATAAAATAAATAAATATATATATTGGCTTACATTTATCAAATGAGTGGATGCTTTTTAGTTTTAACTAAAGGTGAATGGATTCCATCGCTTAGCAATTTTCATGAACCATTCTCAAGATATAAGAAATTTTTGCCATATGGAGCATGATATCTCTCGGGCAAATTGAAAAAATAGAATAAAATTGGGTGAGATTATGATAATTACAAGAGTCACTCTCTAAATAATAGAAATGTCATCTCCCCATTTGGAAGAGCAATATTTTTTGAAATATTTAAGCAATTTTCATGAAATGTGACATAATTACTTTAATTGTTATCTACAATAATCTGGATTTTATTGATTTTCAGCTAGATCAAGTCAATAGCAACTCAATTCATTCCCTGATTTCTCTCAAAATAAAATTTACTAATGTTAAGTGATTATTACTCTTATCAATTTGCTTATAGTGTTAAGATAACCTTTAAAACTATAAAGTTTTCAAGTACTGGAGTTTCCAAAATTTGGAAAACTGGAGTTTAGTTTTAAAGTGCTTTAAAATATGTAACTAGAAATAAAAATAAATAACATACCTTAAAACCGTAAAGGTTAGGGAGTGGGGAAAACAGGACTCGAAGGTACCATTTTAGATTTCACACAAGGGTGTAAACACATCACAGTCCTGTTTTTTTGTAATATGACACTATTTTAGATGAATTTACACATTATCAGTCACTTCAGATACTAAATAAATGAATGAGAATCTCCCTCCTCTGATCTATCTAAAAAGATCTATGAATCTACCTGGACCCCACCCATGAACGGGCAGCAGACCATGTCCACATTTTCCAGGCCACCACTGTACATGGGTCTGCTTTTGATCTTATTAGTTTAATTGATTTCAAGAATTTGTCCAAGCAAATATTCCACTCTCTTCCTAATTGATATAAACTATACAGACTCTTCTTCAAGCAGACCTATCCCTTTTTGTTCACATCTGTGCACATCAAGGGCTATTCCATATGATTCTTTAGAGAATAGAGCTTCTATCATTATTGGATCTTTTGCAGAATCTTGCCATTTGACAGCACTGCATATATGGCATATCTCTTGCTCTGATATCTTTGCCACCAACCATTCTGAACATCTTGTGTTGATGGACCCCCTAATGTCAATGTTTTAAAGAATGAAACACTAACAGGGATATTTAAAAGAGTTAATATTACCATCTTGCATCATTGAGTCTAAGTTTATATTAGACATTTCATCTTTATTCATAATATGCATATCAGTGGATTTAGTTAAATTTCCCCTTCATGATCAGCTTCAAGACTCCAACTCTGAGTATCATCAGTTTCTTTGTTCTCCATATGGTACAGAATCTTTAATATTGTGGTTTTCTATGTCTTGACCAGATTCCAGTTCTTTCTTAAAAAGAAATATGTTTTCTTCAAAATTTACATTCTGACAGACAAAGAAAGTATTACTCTTCACATTCCATAACTTAAAGCCTTTAACTCCATATGAATAGCCTACAACTATGCACTTTGTAGATTTTGAGTCAGATTTACTGTTCCTGTATCCACAATTCCCCACACTTCAAGCCTTGTACCCATACACTCTTAAATGGTTTAGTGAAGCATCTTTTCCAAACCATAGTGTCTCAGGAGTTTTTCTATCAATAACTTTGGAGGGGTACTTGTTTCTAACATAATTTGCTGTATATACTGCATCAGCTCAGAGTTCTAAAGTCCTGATTCAATTAGCAGGCACCTTGTCATATCAAGAATGCTTGATTCATCCTCTCGGTGATGTCATTTTGCTGTGGGGTAACAGGAACTGTTAGTTATCTTTATATTCCATGCTTAAGAAGATGGTCATCAATATTTTGTTATCATACTTACCACTGTTGTCACTTCTTAGTGTTCCTACCTTAGAATCCACTAATGGAGGCTTTCAACCATCTGTCATCAAATTTACCAAGGACATTGCTCTTTGCCTCTATTGGAAACTCAACTGTATATCAAGAGTAGTCATCAATGAAAGTAACAAAATACTTTAATCCTTCCGCTGATGTTGGTTCTATTTTCCAGCTACATCAGAGTGGAGTAATTCCAATATTTTGCTTTGGTAACATTACCTTTTAGAAACTTCTTTTCTTCATTTTTCCCATTATGCAGATAGATAATATTTTGTGGGATTCTTCAGTTAACTCTCAATGCTGTGGCCCACTTCTTAATAATTTTATGGCATTATAATGGAGGTGTTCCAAGTCAACGATGCAACAAGGATTCATCAACGAGTTTTAGAAACTTTACAGTGTTCTTCAACTGTTAAGTCTGCCACTGTGTCTTGCCATCAATAAAACCAACCTATTTTTCTCGATAACTCTGGCTATTCTATTTACAAATTGTATTTTAAGTGAGATAAATTCTTCTCTTCAATTCTACCAACCGATAAGAGGTTTCCATCTAATCTGGATATATATAAAACATTGTCCATGGTCACATGTAATCCACAATTTGCTTCACACAATTCAATGTCAATAAGCCTCATACTTTCAACTTAAATTTTTGATGGCAACTTTTATGTTCGAATTCATTTTTCAAAAACTTGTAAATTTCTCTCGGTATGATGTCATGTGGTCTATAACACCATTATCCAGATACCAAACTAATGGATTTTCCACTGCTTTATTTTCTGTAAATAATGTTAAATGTATAACTTTCTTTACTTCATATTTTCCATTTCGTTTATTTACATCATGATTGTACTACTATAACCTTCCTGGCAGTTTTTTGCAATATGGACTAATTTTTTGCAACAAAACCATTTTACATGCCTTTCTTCTCTGTTACAGCCTGTTTGGGATAAACCTTTATGCCCAAGGGTAGACTGAGTAGACTTTTCACTGCTTACTTGATTGATTGAAATGCTTATGTTTAACTCCACTTCTTTTTTGTATAAATACAGTCACACAATCAGTTTTTTTTCTTCATTTCAACAATTTATCCTTTTTTTCTGCCAAGTCTGGCCTTCACTTTTTTATTCCTTAGACTCTCTTCATTTTGTTCAAGATTGAGAATTAGGACTTCATAGGCAGTGACGAAGTGTAAAGGACATTTAGGGAGACAGTGTTTACCTAAACAACCTGTTGTCGAAAACCCAGACCACCCGACTCGCCCTAGGGCATGAGCAGCAATTTGAGTGGCCAAACAACCTGCTGTGAAGCAACTCTAATTATACATTGTTCGAAATATTTTATGCACTTATTAAGAATGGTGAATGATTGGAAAGAAAGTAACTTGTTTGAGTATGCATTGTCTCCCCACAGATTCCCTTCCCACTTCCAGCTCTGGAATACCCAATAACATCTCCAAAACAAATTTTCTATCATTAAAAGCATAACCACTTTTGACCAATTTTCAATGTACATCCATTAATCATACAAGATAATCATTCATCTCCTTATTGTTTTTCACTCTAATATTGAAGAAATTCTGCATTAATTATAAAATATATAACAAACCACATTTGGAATGGATTTTTTCAAGCCTATTCCATGCTTCTCTCATATGATAGTACACATCTCAATATAATCGAAATACATATTATCAACAATAAAAAATGGAAAAGTAAATGCTTTATTGTTGATTTCCCTTTCATCAACCATCATTTCAGATGCAAAGCCAGGATTAATAGCTTCCCAGTATCCCTTCCCAGCTTCCCAGAGACAAGACTGCTCTGGTATGAATAGACCAGGAATGATAATTATAGTTGAATAATTGAAGGATTCTAAATTCTTCATTCATGGCAGCCATTCTCCTTTATTTTAAAGTCTTGATTATAAATCCCGAATAATTCAGTCAGTTATATATAATCGATAACTTCTAAGTACATTGCCTTATGCAATTTACTATAGAACAAATTCTAAACATTTGCAATAACAAAAGTCCATCTTCCTAATGTTTTTCAGATAAACAATCTGGGCATCCATAACGTGTCAGTTCTTCACAGAGATAGTGGGCGCGGTAGCCCATTGGTTAGCGCGCTGGAGTTGCACTCGGTAGGCCCGGGTTCGATTCCAGCCACTGCCAAAACTGCTGCAGTGTTCATGCGGAGTACGATCACGTTAAACATGTGGGTCCGAAAGTCCTTCTGAGAGGTTGGTGGTAGGGGAAGGAGGGTACGGTCCCTGTGGATGCCTCCCTCACTGGGTTCCGGTTTAAATTGGGTGGCACTTCCCGACCGTCCAAACTGTTACCTTACACCTTTCTGGTAGGTCGGACGGTCTGGGTTTCAACAACAACAACAGAGATAGTGGATTTTTGGTATTAAAAAGAACTATATATTAAAATGAAAAGAAATGCATAACATCACATAACTACATACACAATGCACAACTTATAACATAAAAAAATAAACAAAATCGGACTGTTACCATTCTGACAACACAAGAAGAGGTGTTGCCATTATAAACAAAAAATAATGTACATTTCCTAACAGTATGGTCTATACTAATATTTTTCTTATAAATCTCACCACTGAATATGCTTCACCCCATTCCTGAAGTCAAAAGCTGCTACTGCATAGATATTTTGAATATGAATTTTCCCCTTCAGTCTATACTTTTAAATACTCGAAAACAAAATGTTTATTATTGAATCATTCTGTGAAGGATATGACATTTGAATATATTATACTTTTTTAACATTTTCTTCTGACCAATACACACAGCATGCAGAACCCCCAAACATACTTTGTATGTAGAATACAAATAACCCTAAACAAAATTTCAGTCCTTTTGTTTCATTTGTCATCTAGAAATTAAAACAAATTAAGGGTTATAAGAAGCACATTGTCAAGTTGCAATATGACTATTTATAAGTTTAGCACCTAAATTTTCATCCTAGCTCTTAGATAGTAATAATATACTCAAGGGCAACTTAACTTGATTATATGCATTTATACTGCAAGGTGGAGCCTTACATCATAAAAATATAGTTCTTGAAATGTCATAAATGTATGGCAGAAATAATGAATGATGCATAAAAAGTTTAATAAAATTTGAAAATATTGAATATTAATTTTAGTGTACTTTTTATTTTTCTATGCCCATTATAATGCTTTCAGTGAATCAAATGCCTGCAGAGCTATTTTGCTTCCTTTGTTTGCAACTCTTGAGGTGAAACTCGAGAAGAGAAAAAGCCCCCTTGACATCTGAATTTTTTCACCTTTTTTTGTTTACAACATATTTGTTCCTTCTCGGATGTCATGAATTTTTAGATCGATGATTTAAGCTCTTATATATAGTAACATTTTATCAAAACATAGAAACATTTTTAATATACAATTTAATTTCCATCATATCTGTTAATGCTTTATATTTAGGGATCCCAGACATCCCGATTTTCAAGGGATAGTCCTGGTTTTTCATTTTTCTGTTGGGTTGTCCCAGTGTCCCGAAAATTTATAACCAAGACGCTAAATGTCCCGGTATTCGAACGTGTTAAAATATTTTTATCATAAATCTAGTTTTTGTCTACTTGAAGATTGTTAGTACTACAAAATTCAAAAGTTAGTAACACAGTAACAGAAGCTATCATTCATCAATCACCCACTAACCACTAGGAGTCTAGGAGGTGGGTAAGAAATGGAGTGAGCAGCAAGAAATTGGTATGGAAAATTTAATAATGTTTAATTAATGTTAGCGAGCTAATACCTAGATAAGGAACACAACCAAAATAATAAATAAAGCAAATAACTTAGTTTTATTTTGTGAATATATCTAATATTGATTTTCCTATTTCCTACACTTTCACCCCCCTCCTCCCCCCACATGCAGCATTACATTCAGATGTCCCGGGTTTTTGTTTCCAGAATCTGGGATCTATTTATATCAAATGCAAACTCTAAGCTAAAGAAGTTTTGCAGTGTATAATAAGTATGCTTATGCAAAATTTTTATGCAAACTTTAAACTTTTTATGTAAAAATTTTAAAAACTTACAAATTATCTTCAAAACAAATTGCCATTTTTGCATTTGCACATCATTCTTTGAAAATTTATTTGTTATGTAATTTTTAAATTATTGTCTTAATCAGAAATCTGTAAAGAATTCTCAATAAAATGATATTATTATAAAAATATAATGAAACATATATTATATAATCACACCAAATAAAGCATTTCCTCTCTCACTTGTCTATGATGCATTGCAGTGAATGAATTCAACCATAGTAAATCAGAGCATTAGATTTATGCAATCAAGATTTTTTACTGGCTCTGTATAATCAAGTTAAGTTGTTCTAAGTATAGAATTTGTCCAGTCCTGCATTACTGTAATAATTTTTTATGCATTTAAATATGTACATGCATAAATTTGAAGAAAGCAACCCTGGAGTGACTATTGTGAAAGATCATGAGTGAAAGTTGTGTAGCACATTTTATATTATGAATTTCTACATAATATAAAAAAGTTTATAGTGTTGTTTTAAAGATCTATCTGATATTATGTATAACTTGACCTTCTGAACCATTTTGGTTGAATTTTAAACAATCAGAAAGCCAAAAGTAGTTTTCCATCAATGTTACTCTCAATATATATATATATATATATATATATATATATATATATATATATATATATATATATATATATATATATATATATATATGTGTGTGTGTGTGTGTGTGTGTGTGTGTGTGTGTGTAAAGTACTGGTTACACAAATAAATAATTCTAGCATAGTAGAAAATTGATTAATTTCTACAATTAAAAAGAAACAATTAATTCCAATTATCAATCCCAGTATATTTATATCTTACCAGCAGCATATCAAAGTTTTTCTTACATGTGTGTTATGTTGTGAGCAACATAAAACAATCAAGATTTTTACTTTCATTTTACGGTTTTTTTTGTTTTTTTTATATAGATTTTAAATTACAAGTTTAATGATTGTTTGCATTGATTTTACAAAAATGTTATTTTTGTCATCACTTCAAATAACTTTTACAGTACGTTTAACTCTTAAAACATTTTTAACATATTTTAAGAGTTACATGAGAGAGATTCACAAACACACAAATGAATTAACATTAAATATACAGAAACAAAATTAATTAGGAAAATTATTTTAGATTTTCTAAAGATATTAGCTGCTTATTAAAATTTAATTACCTGAATTGCCTACATTCATATTCGCCCTTGTATCCTAAAGAGAAATAAATATATTAGGAATATTTTAAATATAACATATACACAGCATATACTACATAATATATATATAGTAAAAATACATTATATTCAAGAAAAACATTTTTGAATGTATGTCAAAATTATTATTTAAAAATATACTCATATTTAGCAACATTAAAAATGTTAATAAGGGTTTGAAAGTCAAATGATAGAAAAGAGAGAAGCTGCAACTCGGAAAACTTAGCTTTATAACAAACCTACAAAATAAAAGTATTTAACAGTAAATCTTCAATTAAATGCAAAAAAATACAAATTTCGAATCATCAAGTTAAAGATAATCTACAAAGATCAATGGTATGGAAACGATAATAGAAAAACATATAAAATCGAAGTATTAATGCTATACACATAGACAAGGGCTAGGCCTAAATAATGGAATTGGTCACTTCACCAAAACACTTTATCGGGTTTAAGTATTTTGTCGAAGCAAACACAAAATATGTATGTTTCTGAAGAAATAGATAGATTATATCTATAAACAATTTCTACTTGGACAACATACATACAGAAGGAAGAAGAAAGGAAACAAAAATATCTGGAAGAAACATTACATATGCTCAAACTAGTTAAACTCTGGAAACCAGAATGAAGAAACCAGTGTTGCCATTCGCAAAGGAAAAAGAAATGATCTACTGTTGCCAATTGTAAGAAATAAATAATAGTAATGTGAAAAGGCAAGAAAAAATAATAATACACAATAAGAGGTGTTTATGCTAAAGTTGATGCAAAAATAAAAGTATTATTAATACAAGAGAATGGTGATGTCTGGCTAATATAAGATACTATGAAAAGAATTCATGAAAATCCGGCTAATCTAAACTTTTTAACACCACTATATATATATATATATATATATATATAGATGATAAATTATAGAAAACACTTTTGATTTTATTTAACTATATTATTTTAGAAATTTTCATACAATATATGGATATTTAAAGAAAATTAGAGCCTTACATAAAAATCACTTGCTTTTTACTTAATTTTTCTTACCTATATTAACAAGACAGACACTGCAAAAAATAAAAGCCAGTTTGATGAGCATTAATTTTTTCTTTCAAATCAGAAAAAATAAATTTCTAAACATTGCACTGCGGTAGTTTGGATTTCAAAATATAAAATCCAATATATTTTTTTTAAAGCTTGATTTTGTATAACCAGTTTATTGTTATAGATGAATGCATAATTCTCTTGCGAGTTAAATTAAAAAATTACATAATGAATGGCTAAAAAAATCAGTATGATAATAGTATTTTATAATAGTTAATATAATAAGATCCATATGGAACTGATTGATTTTTTGTAAACATACCTCATGTTTGAAACTATCTTACTTTTTGGAAAAATAAGCTACTGATGTACTGTTGAGTTTATAGAACTTGAATGGCAAGGCTTTATATGGTGTGTTTTGTGTTTATAGTTTTATAAAATTAAACTCATACAGAATACAAAAACTCCTGTTTTGTTTGCTAATATCTTTCAACATTGAAAGATAAATTCATCTTCTGACTGTTTATAATATTCCATAAAAAAGTGGGACAACTCTCAAACTTTGAGGAAATTTCGTCCATCACATTTTGATGCCAAGTGATGTGAAAGAAAACAAACCTTATCAGAGCTGAATGTTGGCAAAGCAGCAAGAGGAGATCGTAAATCTTTACGTACATAGAGCCTTTGAGAATTAGCTGCCATAGGAGGGGTTACTGGTTTCTCTCTTGAATCTGCTGGTTTTCTCTCAGACTGGACCGCTGAAAGAAAGCATTAAAAAAAATAAAATTAAATAAATTAACAATTCAGATGACATATGTATCTAATTGTAAATAGAACAAACACACAATTGTAAATAGAACACATGAAATAGTCCCTTCCCCAAATCAGATTAATTAAAATCTATACAAAGGCAAATGTACAATTTTGGGCCTTGGTAAGATAGCAGAACAAAAATTCAGCGAAATCCCTGTAATGCATACAATATACCGGAACAAGAGTGTCGAAAGCCCAGACCGTTCGGCTCATCCGAAGACATAGAGCAGCAAGGTGGGTGGCCGGGAAAATGGAGCAAGAGCGTTGAAGTGTTGAAGACCCAGACCACACGACCAGCGTGTGAAGATTCTGTGAATAAATAATTTTTAAAAAAGGATGACTTTAAGAGGAAACTTCGCCGCCTGAAGCTAACCTGAGAATCCCATGTTAATCAATGGGGGAATGAAAATAGATAAATATAGCAATTGATTTTGAGATTTTTTCATGAAATTTTTTGCAAAATGTAGAATTGGACTATAAGCAATTGGGACAGTTTTAAAATTAATTTTAAATTCATTAGAAGTATTTTTAAAATTAACGCGAAGTGCAAAAAAAAAGTGCAAAAATTTGTTTTTCCCACTTCGCTCATCGATAGAAAACATTTGAATCAATTTAAACGAAATTTTAAGAACCCCATAGAAAAATTGAAAATTTTACTTTTTTTATGCAAAAAGAAAATCTGAGCTATGTTGAACCCAAATTTTATAATTGGTCAAGCATTGAATAGAGGCAAAATAAAAATATCCAATCTCTGCATGATAGCACCATCTCAAAGTTTGACATTGATAGATCGGTAACAGGTTGTCTCAGGAGAGTTTAGCTCCGCCTTTGATGAAGACTCTTTTGTGTGATCCCTCTCCCCACAAAAGTGATGGATCACACGGGGTGAAGTTATTGTGGTCACAATTTCTTGGATTTTGAGTTTTTGTTTTGAAATCAGGTCTCCCAGTGAAAAATCTGGCTATGTTGCTGAGATGAAAATGGTCGGTCATTTTAAATTCCCTTACAATGAATAATATATGTAAAAGGAAAATATGATGAGTCAAAAATCCGATTCTTAAATTTTGATGGATCTGAATGAACATTTTGAGCATTTTTGAAACGAATTAACCTTTTTTTAATGATATCTGTGGGTATAACTCTCAAACAAGTTATGAAAATCAAATGAAATTTTCTATGATTATTTCAATCGATGAGTGTAATAGGCATATTTATTTTCACTGAGGACAGACTAAGAGAAAGCCTTCAAATATTCTAACATTTTTTTTCAAAAATAAAATAAAAAATTATAAAACATAAGTATATAAAAGTGTTATGAATATAGCTAATGTGAAAGACCCAGGCCACCCGACTCACCCTAGGGAATGAGCAGCTGGTTGAGTAGCCGGGAATATAGCTAATGTGTAATATTTTAAATGTGTATTCATTTAAAAACGTGATTCTCGAAATATTTCATGTTTCTAATTTAAAATGGAAAAAATTTATAAGAAACAAGAAATTAATCAAGAAGTTTTTATAGGGTGGCGATTGATGTGCATACTTTATTTTTGATGCAACCATTAATTTTATTCTCTTTTACATATTTCGTACAGTCATGCCAATGTTCGGAAAAACAACATTACATCTCTAAAAGTGTAAATGAAAATCCATCCTTCATGAATTTCCAAACCAGAATTTTATGCTGAATCTGCCAGAATTTTATGCTGAATCCATATTAGTCATCATCTACTCTCTATCGATGGCTAATTTTGAGAAACAAATGTTTCAAAGAATGTTATAATCTGAAGTGGAAAAAGGACTGGAAAAAGTAATCTTTAGTGAACCCCTACCCTTTCCTGAACTTGATACTGAATCTATACCAGTCATCATCTAAGCTACCTATATCTATAACAGATTCTGAGAAGTTCATGTTTCAAGTAAAATTTTTGAAATGAAATTAGAGGAGAAACCGTAAGTGAAAATCCTTAATTCCCTATATCTCTTCTAGAATTTGATGCTGAATCCTTATCATTCATCATCTAAGTTATCATTTATTATCTAAAATTTTAAAAGATATAGAATCTTTTAAAAAGGATCAGATTTTTTAAATAAAAAATATTTAAAATATAATTATGCTGGAATTGATACAAAAATAACTGTTCTAGATGCAAGATGTGGATAATAGCACATGTCATTGTTTCAGAAATTATGTCATTAGCTTTTAAATAATAAATTACATTTAATAACTATTTAGGTATTGCACTCTAATTACATTTAATAACTATTTAGGTATTGCACTCTAAAACTTTTTGTAACGTTATTTACAAACGGGTCCAGAATGTTTTATTCTTCAGATCTGCTTGTGATGATAATTTTGTCTAGTGAGAACAGAGATTCTTACACGTTTTTTTTTAGGAAAATTGAATTAAATATTTTAATAGAATTCATTGAATAACAATGTCAGAATACTATAGGAATTAGAATACTATAGGAATTTACATATAATTGTAAATTTTACGTTTCTTTATATTATATATTCCACATGAAGAACTGAAATTTTGCTAGTTATTACATAAGAATGATACAGTAAAAGAGATTTGAATGAGTCTGCGATAGAATAAATTGCAGAACAGAAAAATTTGTACACTTGATGTTTTATTGAGATAAAGTTATAAATATTCAAATCAAATGTATAAAAATCTTGTAAATTAATGTCACTGAAACTATATTGTATAACGATAGCAATTAAACTTAAAAATACTTAATAATTAATCTGTAGATGTATAATGCATTTCACCCTTGGAAATTGTCCTGCAAAGGCACAAGTTTGAAATTATTTGTTACTGTTTACATGTATTTCACCCATAATTTTACTATCGACTCGATATATATAACATATGGACATAATATTTATTGTATGGCGTTATTTGTTAGGTTAAATAAATCTAATTTAATTAAACATTGCGTTTTACTATTCAATTAGTTTTTTGCTTCAGTAAAATTATTAGGTCTCAAATTATTATGTAATTTGTATTTATTTATGTATTTATTTTAATTTAAAACTATATTATATATTTAACTCAAAATATTTAAATAATTGAAGAATATTAGAGCCAAAGATAAACTTAACGTCATAAATAGTTGTAGAAGTAGGAAACGTCAATTGAGTTGGGTGGTTGCAATAGAAGCATCAAACACCCTGGAAATGTCTTCAGTCCACAACCCATAAAGCATAAAAATAACAAATGTTCAACTATAGCAGCTCCAGAGCTGAAAACTAAGACATTAGACAGACTTCCCATAAAAGATCTTATTCAAAGGAAATAGGAACCATGTCCTAAGACAGTGTTTTTAAAACTTTTTTAGTAGCGGAACCCTTTCAAAATTCAATTTGATGGCAGAACCCCAAAATGATAGAAAGTCCCATTGTGGTCCTAATAAGACATTCAAATTTTACGCTTCCCCCCCCCCCCCCCCAAAAAAAAAATGAGCTGGGTTGGGGTTTGATGCAGAACTAACTCTAACCGGCCGCACAATTAGGTGCTCCAAACCCTGTGGCAAATTGACAGACATCACTCTAAAAAAAGTCGAAACGTGTTCAAGAGGTCCTGAAACATATTGGCCTCAAAATAGAAAATTCTCATGAAAACAATACTAGAAAGTAAAATGTGATTGATATAAACATAAAACGTGATTGAAGGAATTTCTATAACAATCCATTTAGGTAACTCATATCTACAAAACTCGTGTTAGAAAGTGTTTTAAAGAGCGGAATAATAATTTGGAATGTGACCTTCAGAATTATACTTTGCTGTGCAGCAACAAGAATTGGTAGAGCGGTTACGCTTTTGTTTGAGCTCCTTAGAAAATTTTATCCAAAAACTGCACTGGTAGATAGAAAACAATTTGCAATTTGTTGTGTTTCTGTGGTCGATATACTTCCGTGGTCTATATATTAAAGTCTATATCAGTGTTTCCCAACGTGGGGCCCACGCCCCACAGGGGGGCAATTTGATTTCTAATGGGGGCAATTCGAAAATGGACTCGTCCAGGGTTTAAGTTAACCGTATGGCGACTCTCAGTCGCTACTCGAGCTGGGTAAATATCCAGTATAGATAACTTCTGTCCGCCATGTTCGTTTATTTAACCGATATCTTTGAAAAACTAAATATATTAAATAATCAACTTCAAGGAACACATAAAACTCTTGTCGATGCAAAAGCGAAGATATTTGGTTTCATTACCTTTATTGAATTATGTCAGAAATATATTTACAGCAAAAATTTCGAAAAAATTCATTGGCTCCAAAAATGTGAAGTGACTGATACCGCTACACTTGCTATTGTCGACCATCTGAGAATTCTATTGACTGATTTAGAAGAAAGATTTTCTGATTTGAAACAAATTGATTTTCCAACTTGGTGCAGCCAATGTTAGTGGATTTGTCTGATATTTCAGATATGCAATATCAAGAAGAACTCGCAGAAATGCAAAATGATGAGTCGGTTAAAACTTTACTTAATATAAAAGGAGCGATGGCATGGCTTTGTGAGGAAACACAAATCAAATACCCAAATTCAACCAAATGTGCAAGAAAACTATTGTTACCGTTTCCATCTTCATATTTAGCTGAATGTGAATTTAGTGCCATAAATGATTTGCTGCTTAAAAAAAGAAATCGGCTGAATATAACACAACGGGGAGACTTGAGACTGAAGCTAACTAAATTGGAACCTAACATAAAATCTCTTTGCAGCAAGCGCAAGGATCTCACTAAATTTAAATAATAACTAATTACTAATAAATAAAATAATATAGAAATATCTTTCATTAAAATTGTTTCGTACTTGAATTTCAGTTCTCCATTGTAGGTTTTGAAAATTTACTTACTGTGTTTCCTCAACAATTTCCCAGTGATTTCTTCCTAAAACCTCTTTTTTCTTCAGTGAACAATTCAATTTTTGAATATTAAAAATTATGTATATGTTACATGGGAGGGGGGGCATAAGAAGTTTAGAAAGGTTTAGGTGGGGCATGGAACAAAAAAGGTTGGGAAACACTGGTCTATATACTGGTATCAAATTTATAAAAATATGAATTTCCCGAACACCTGATAGCATCGGGATTTGTTATTAGTAACCTGCTATTGAAATCTCATTTAGTTCAAGCTTGATCTTGAATAAACTCCATGCCAATTGACTAAGATACAGAGGTTTATAAAATAGCGGCTTTATAGAACACTTTCTGGCTCCAAGTGATGGCAGAGGTTCCTGGTGACGGTACAGTCAGTAGATATCAAAGATATCCTTGATATATGAATATCCAATTTCCTGGTTTATTAGAATTCAAGCATTTATACATTTAATATGCCAAGATACATAAAATTAAAAACAAATAAAAAAAAAAAACAAGTTTAAGGAGGCAGACTTTTATTGAAAATGCAATAAAAATACTGCTCTGACATTTCTATCTCATACAATAAAAGTGGTTAGCTAGAAATTAAATAAAACAAATATTTAATTGAATATAGATATACTTTTAAGTCTAAAATAACATAACTCAATTTATGTAATCATTGATTTCATACATGAGTGATAATCTATATAAATAAAATTGAAAATCTGTCTGTGTGTGTGAATGTTTGTCTCATCATCAAAGAAGCTGCACAGATTCTCATGAAATTGTGTGGTAACCTTGAAATAGCTCTACCTGAAATGTAATTCATGTTTCGAATTTCTAGGACCAGGGGATGTCAATATATTCAGAAAAAACGAACCTTTCATAGAGATAGATAGCATTATGCAGATGATATTTTCTCTGCAAATTTATTGGAAAAAAATAATATGTTGCTCAGCAACGCAATTAAACCAATGTGTTTATAAGGCAGAGGATTTTTATTAGATGTAAATAACAAAGACTTAAAATAAATTTTATAAATGATTTTATAAATGATATTGCTGTTTTGATTGAGTTATATTAATTACAGTCTTCGGATTTAAAGATTATGGAATGATTGATATTTTCAATTTCTTAAGTCATCTGTTTTATTTTGGAAAATATTTTTCAAACTTAGATGTGGTAAGGAAGACACTCATCTATTGTGTTTTTATATATTGTGTTCAGCCAGAACTCATATATTGTATTTAGCCAATTATTGAAGCAAAATATAAATAGTACGGGCTTATCTTCTAATACAATTCCAGAGTTTTCCTTTTTGGCATATATTGATAAAATTTTATCTTTTTTGTAAATTTGTTTACAAACAGGACTGGATGTTTTATTCTTTAAATCTCTCTGTGAAAATAACTTCGTACAACGAAAACATAGATTCTAATACTTCCATTTAGGATAATTAAATATTTTAATAGAATGTTTGGAAGAACAATACCATTTTGAAAACTATAGAAATTTACACATAATTGTGAAATAAATTTTTTTTATATTATATATTTCGTATGAAGAACGGATATACTACCAGTGATTCCATATATTTATTCAATTATTACAGCTATTGAATGATGATATTTTGGAGTGTACCAAGTTAATGATATAGTAGTTTTATAAAATTTCAAGGCACCCACTTTTATTGTACGAGATAAAAATGTAAGAACATTTATTTATATTCTTTTTGTACTTTTATAAAGGTATAGATTCTGAAACTAGTTTTTTTTCTACTTTTTAGTATAGTTCAAAATTCAAATAACAAAAATATGCCAAGAAAGGCGACGATGAGCCGAATGTTGGTATTTTTACTGCTCCGGTTCTCGTGTTACTCACAAAACAAAAACTTGTATCTCCTTATGGTGGACTGAGCCGATACTGTTTAAAATCCAAAGAATTAAAATATAATATGAAATGCAACAAAATGTGAAATTGGAATTTTTTAGCTGCTCTGGTTCTTGAGTTATTCCCCCAAAATTTGTATATTTCTATGGTGGGCTTGGAATAGGCTAGACCAGTAAGGTTCAATCCTAACAACAATAAATCCAACAAAAATATATTGCAAAAGGCAATGATATGCTAAATTCGAACTTTCTAACTTCTAAGGTTTTCGAGTTATAACGTGTATTGCTGGTCTATGACAGGCTAGTATAAAAAGTTAAAATTTGTGCTTTTGCGTGGCATGATCAAAACAGTCATAGTCTGATCTTATTTAAAGCATTTCTGTTAGAACTACAGGCCTATGACCAGAGTTTCTTTCAGGACTTTTTGGCCAGGGGGGCGAATGATATTTTAGAGGGTTGCAAGTTTTCTATTTGTTCTATATAAATATATCTAAATGCTGTGCAACATAAATAGAAACTAGGTTTCATAAAATACCTCTGGGGTGGTGGATGAATACTCATCTCTGGGGGGGGGGGCTTAGTCCCCCCCTCAGAGGTATGCCTGAATTAAACACTACCTGCAACGGTGTATTGAGTCATGTAATCTTTTTGAAACACCCTGTATACTCTGATTGATGTCAAATAAAATTGTGTAAAAAAACATTTAATTACAGTTTTCAATATTAAATATTGACCTAAACACCATAAGCAACAGTAAATTCTGCTTTGATTTCTGCAACTGGTTCATTCTTTTTCCCAATTCAACTGACAATTAGCATATTTTTCCTAAAGTGGCTCACCTAGACTGGATGCCTTCAACATTCAGGATTGCATTTCTAAGAATAGGTGTGCCTGGAGGGCCCAATTAGTTAGTCTGTGCTGGAGGGCACTGAGTCGGTGAAACTGCTAAGAACGTCCCTCCGTGTTACTTCAAAGGGTGGGTGACTTGTCAATCATATTTCTACGCAGGGAAAAGCACATTTTTGGACACGCCTTTTCCCCCCTAACGCTTGGAGCGCTGGCAAGCGATTTCATTTATGGATTTGAGAAGACAATCCTCTTAAGAGGTATTATCTCAATAGATTGCAAATAGGATGTGTTGAGCAGGTCCCAGGGCCGACTCCAGACTATTTTGCATCCTAGGTAAGGCGAGCTATTTGAATCTCCTTATTCCCCCTCCCCTCCCAAATACAAACTTCGATTTTTAAAAACAGGTGTTTTGCAGAACAAGTAAAAATTCCAAACTTAAAACTGCTAAATTTATTTAACATTGCAAGAATATGTCACAATTGTATTTGAATTTGCAATTGATTAGCACAAATACAATAGAAAATATTTTGGCACACAAATCATTTTGAACTGAACACACACAGTATAACATATACCTCAACTATTTGCAAGACAGCATTAAAACCTGTTATTTCACATACTTTCAAGTATATGCTGTTAAAGGTTACTTGGCATAACCAGCCCGTTATGTTACCACAATATTTTGCTTACAATCAAACACAGAAACAGAGTTATAAGGCAGATTATAAAAGTTTCAATTTCAGGTACATCAAAATTTCACTTTGCATTTAACAGACTTTAAACCAAATTCATAAGCAAATTTCTTCATACATAAAATTTTTTTAAATTCATTGAAATATTCATAGTTTGTGAAATTTCATATTTATATTGTTATATTCGAAAAAGGAAAAGTCACATAATTTCTGTTTTTGGGAGGTATATGGAGTGATATGTTTGCATTCTAATAAAAAAGTTGTTTTAATTACTCTATCTCTAATTTTAGTAGCTTGTAGTAGTTTGTTTGTAAGATTGACTTAAAAATTGATGTTTCACCATATAACAAAGGATGACACAAACTTGAACTTACTAATTACACCAGCAAGGGCTTCAATTCAGGAAATATTTCTTTCCAGGCAAACTTGTTAGGCTTCTATCATCAAATATTTCTATTTAAGCATCATATACTATATTACAAAATATATTAGTGCTTTCAAATCATCGATCCAACTCTCCCACCTTATTTCCCTCAATGGCTTAACACTTATGCCTGAATCTGATATATGGCCAATTAGAATTTGCTAACACTTAGTCGATGCAAAGAGATAATTAGAAATATGTTGAACTAAACTGAAGAAAGTAATTGTTTCCAGACAATATCTAGAAGCATCATTGACTACCAAGTTTAAAGAGTGTAGGGTGGAAAAAGTGTAAAAAAGCATGTATGTTTATGTCCAGAACATTCTATTGTATGCCATTTTCCTTTCACTATTCTTTTATCATTGTTTCTATCTTTGTTTCACAGCCTTGGAATAACTAAATAACTTTTAGATCAAAACATAAATTATTATAGTTGCACATAGCAATAATACACAAGCATGGCACTCTAGCCAACACACAAGTCTATATACAAAACTGTTCTACAGTTACTGATACAGTTAAAGCGAGTACATGTTTTTACATACATTGATATTTAACAGTTACAGTTAAGTCAGCAACACATTAATTAACATGTAACCTCCCCCCTTTCCATTGAAGATTTTAAGCACACACATAATCATTTAGATATTGAGGCTTTTGTATGATATGCACTGATCTTTTTTGTTTTCTCGATGCATGTGGTGTGCTTATTGTCAGAGAACTATTATTAATTACTAGATTGAGCTACAAGGTGCTCAGCCATGTCAACATCAGGTTCTGTTTTGATCTTAAAAGGAATATTTGATGACCTTAAATGTACCCTGTTTCTCACAAAGGATCTACCCGAGCTATTCTGAATGACATATGACCTAGGATTTGGACCTTTAGAGATTATCTGGGCTGGTTTCCAAGTCTTTTGGTTAAAGTTGTAGGCAGCTATATTATCACCCACATTTAAAGGTTTTAGTGCAATAGCACCTCTGTCATAGTAATGTTTTTGCCTTTCCTGTCTAACAACAAATCTTTGTAATTAAGTATTTCTGCATTTAATAATTTGTTGTGTATGGGTATTTTGGTTTTTAGCCTACAATCAAATAGCAGTTGTGCTGGAGATAGATTCAATCCTGAGATAGGGGTATTCCTATACTCCATTAATCCCACAATTCACTCTTTATTGTCTTCTAAAGCTTTTCTAAGTATCGCTTTGGCAATTCTTACAGCACTTTCTGCCATACCATTACTTTTGGGATTTCGTGGACTTACAAAAATACATTCAAAGTCCCAATCTTTGGCGAAGGCTTTAAATTCAAAGCTATTAAATGGAACATTGTCACTAACTAATACTGAGAGGATGCCATACCTAGAAAAACAAACCTTTAATCGCTGATTAATTTCTGTTGTAGTTTTGTTATTTAGTCTCTCTAACTCAATCCATTTTGAATGATATCACATAATAACTAAATAATTAACAGTTCTATACTCTATAATATCAATACCCAATTTCTCAAATGGCCTATGTGGAATTGCATATGATAGAAGAGGCTCCTTAATATTGGCTCTCTGAAACTTTTGACATACTTCACATTGCAATATCATAGATTCAATACTTTTAGCCATGCCTGGCCAACACATTACCTCTTTTGTCCTGTTTTTACTCTTTTCAATAACAAAGTGTCCCTTATGTATTAAAGCTAGCATTTCATTTCTGAGAGATGAAGGTACAACAATTCTGGCATCTTTAAGTAAAAGACCAAATTCTACATACAAATCATTTTTGAATTTGAAGTAATATTTTATATTGGCAGGAATTTTCTTACTATGATCAGGCCAACCTTTTTCACAATACTCATACACAATTTTAAACTCATGGTTTAATTGAATGGCACTCTTAAATTGAATTAGCCTTCGTTCACTTCAGGGGCGGATCCAGAAATTTTTTTCGAGTGGGGCGCAAAGCTGGAAGGCTAATTCACACCTATTTTGTTAAATTTGTGGTCGTGTTTTGTCATGCCCTTGAATGAACTCGCAAAACATTGAGAAGTCAAAGAAAAACCTGAACACAGTCATAGATATATATTTTAAAATATCATTTTTCATATTTAAATATAATTTTATTTCTATCATTTTATATCTCATACATCTTTTAATATCTTTATTCTTTCATATCTCAGCCAATAGTATTTATAAAATAAACTTAATTTCCTTTGTGGCAAATTAATTTATTACGGCCTCTACATCAACTCAAACATGGGGATGATTCTTCATCAGAGCGAGTCCTGTCGACCAGTTTTCGGCCATTTGAGACCTCAACCAAGTTTTAAGTCCTCTCAAAGTAAATAAACCTCGCTCTGCTGTGAAAATTGATACTCGAAATGTTTTGTACACTTTAATAAGGTGTGGGTAAATATCGCCATCTTCCCTCAATTTCTCCAATACGCCGAGCGAAAGAGACTTACTGAAGTTTGGCCTCTGACAAACGAGTTTTCTGCAACAATTTGTTGTAGGATGTCTTGGTCTGAATTGTTTTGTGCCATGAGGTGACATGATGTTTTAATGATCCTTCTGAAGTATGATTTAACATCCTTAGACTCTAATTTTTTAAATGATTTAGAACCATTTGGCGAGCGAAAAATTTCTCAAAATCATGGAATATATTTGACTAAAGAACGTAAACAGTCCACTTCCAGTGCACTGTTGATGAGGAGTCTCCCTCCACTAAATTATTAACTTGGTGCTGCTGTCTGCCAGCTAGTCTTGGGATAGTTAGTTCGACTTCCAATTCCCGCTTTCCTCCTCCATCGCTAATTCAGTATAGAACTTTTTAGCGTAGGCATGCCTTTCCTTTAGCACTTTGATTGTTTGCTGACTTTTTACAGTCGCTTAGTGTACATCCAAGCTCTTCTTCTGTAAAACCCATAATTCAATGGTTTGATTATAACCAATAACTTACTCAACGAAAATATGGCCATTATGAATTCACAATGCCATATACCTTTGAGATTTGCTTTAGCCGTTATTCCCATATCATGGCATTGTGTTAATTTCACTAAAGTTGTTGTGAAGTGAGTAGCAAATCAATTTTTAATTGAAGAATTGAGTCATGGCACTAATCCCAGTTCAACAGTGTCCGACAAAGGATTAAACCCAAGTGATTGCTCAGTACTGCGTGATTTTCTTACATGGTTTTGAAAAAAGAGATAATTTCTTTTGAAAAAATCTGATGTGGGCAGCACATGACTTTCCCTGCCGACTTATGTTTAAGTTCCCTTTATTTTAATTACATTTAATTCACTTTTCATTCAATTTTCGTTCTCATTTGATAACTGGACTTATTTTCAAAGGTGGCGTATAGAAAATATGAAAAAACTAAAATATCTCGAGAACGGCTAGTTCTAGTGTAATGGGATTGATCTTATTCTTTTCTTCGTTAAAAATTACGTATTAAACAAGCATTTCATGGATATATTTGAGCATACGTAGTTTTTTATTTTAGATTTTGGCAATTTTTGCGGGCCATTTTGCAAAAAAAGGCAGGTTATTTTTTTCTGAATCGTACCAAAATCTAATCAGCAGCAGGGTGATCTATACGTGACTCATCTACCGAATTTTGTGAAATTCGGTCCATTAGTTTTTCAGCTACAGTGGATACAAGCTTTTGCTGGCCATTTCACAAAAAAGGCGGGTTCTTTTATTCCGAATCGTACCCAAAACTAATCAGCACCAGCCCCGCCCACAAGTGACTTACCTACAAAATTTTGTGAAATTCGGTCCATTAGTTTTTTAGTTAGAGTGGATACAAAATCTGCACAGACAGACAGACACACAGACAGACAGACACACAGACAGACAGACACACACACAGACGTCACGCTAAAAATGGTTTTTTCGTATTTTAGAGGTCTCGAAATGTGTAGATCCGTCGAAAACTCGAGTTGCGATTTTCGGCATGATTCCAATACTTTCCCTATACATTACCATGTATTGCAGGGAAAGTAAAAATAGATAATTCAGTTCTTAGTGTGTTCCTGTTGGAAGGCGCACCACAGTAACTAGAAATTACCAAATTAAGATGATGATTTTGCAACGACAGAGAGAGGCGTTCACAATGCCTATTTTAATTTCCGTCACATCATACACAGTTGCAAAATATTTAAAGTTCATCTATTACAACTAGTCGCTACGCCAGAATTCAGATCTAATTCCAGTTCCTTTATAAATTTAAGAATACTTTTCCTAAGAACAGAACTTCTAATTGACCAGTCTTCGTCTTATCTCAAATGCCTCCTTGAAGTTCCACGAAATATACAAAATTTTCTTTTCCAATGCCATTTGAGCAATACCGCACTGTGATAAACAGAGTTGTAGCTTGGGAGATTCATCAGTGATTTTATTAAATATTTTACTGTAATATTTTTTCCTGTACCTGTGTCAGAATCGCTTTGAGAATCTCGACACAAATGCAGATTATCAACTCATTGCAAGTCATTTTAATGTTGAGTTTGTAGAGCATTTTTCTGTTTGATTTATATAATATTGTATCCACTGTCAATTTCAAAGCGAAGGACTTTGAGGATTCCTTGGTTCCTGGTAGGTTTGCGATTGGTGTCTAGCTCTGATGGCCTCTCTGTGAAATATTTTGGAGGCCAAACATCAGAATAGTTTTTATTATTGAACGCAGCCTTGCCATGCTCTCTTCAACTTATTTCTGTCAGAAAAAACTCTTCTGGTTCCGGTTATCTACATTTGGTAGAAAGAAACGTTTTAATAAATGTATGAGCTCATCCTATTGTGTTATTCAGTGTTATTTTATTTTTTCTAAAAAAAATTATTTTTCATGTGAACTTTACTTTTTAAGTGGCTTTGTATATCCCAACGTAACTTGTGCCCACAAACATGCAGAAATATTCCTGTTTTGACGGCAAAAACACAAGTCAATGTTATTTTTCGAAACGCACTGCTTGAATTTTCCTTTGTTCTTCACGACCACGGTTTGGTTGATAAATAAAGGATACGCTTAAGCTGAATCACCATTCCTGTGATATTTTAGCAGTTCCTATTTTATCAGTTTACTTGCCAAACTGATGAAAACTAACAAATGTAAAAAATTTAAACCATTGTTATTATTTAAATTACTTATTTGAGAAAAAGCACATGTGCACACAAACAGTACATACGAAAGAAAGACAAAATTGATCAATACTGAATATTGATTTACATACCTTTCTGAGTTTCAAACGACGTGATGTCGAAACAGCATTAATAAGCACTTCAATTACGGAGAAGATATTCAAAATAATATCTGCTGAACATATAGCTTTAAGAATACACCGTTAATTGTGACTCTTTAAAAAAGTACGAAAACACAAAAATAATTTGATTATTGAGCTGAGCATAGCAAAGTTCTTTAGGATCCACCCAAATGTCACCTTTGTCACCGTTTTTCTCAAGAACACATGGTTTTAAAAAGCTTAAAATAATTGCACAGTGTGCACAACTAAAATTTTGCACAGGGGTCTACACTAACGCGGACTAGGTTTTTAGCTATGGAAATAGAAAATAGTATGAAAAAACTAGAAAATAGTGTGAAAAGTATGAAAAACGAAATAATTTTCCTCAAAAATGACTTTAACGATTATGATGAAATTTTCTTTGTAGTTAGTTCGTATAAATACAAATGAAACCCTATTAGTCGCTTTCACGTGGAAAATCTTACTCTCACCCCCTTCAAGCAGATCCCGCCATCTCCGATGCAACCACAGAGACAAATCATTAAACTAGTTTCCCTTAAAATTCTCTCTAATTTGATGCCTCTATTTCTGATTTTGGTTAAAAATTGTGCCTGTTCCATAATTTTCCATTATTTTCGTACGATGTTCATTGCATATTCTCACATTCTTTTGCATATTCTTGCATATGCAATCAACGCCCGCACCTAAGTCAAAGCATAACTGTAGAACAGTGTATTGCATCATATGCAATCTCGCACATGCAATTCTCCGAAGTCAAGACATAACCCAAGATCAGTGCGTTATAGAAATTGACAAATCCAAATTTTCGATTGACTTTACTTATGTTGCGATGTCTCGAGTTCACACATTTGAGGAATTATTGATCCAGGCATTCCCAGAATTATGACTGCTTAGTATCAACCACCAATTAAAAAGGTCGAAGTTGCGCGATTATAAACATTGTAAGATGGAAATTCTTATCGCACTCGAAAGATCAGAATCTGCAATGTATGCAGGTTTCAGTACTCTATAATCTATGAGTTTCAGTTTCATGTTCACGGTAATTTCCTTTTCGTATATTAAACTCTGAAAACCTCTTACTTTCCTACTATATTTAACTTTTGGCACAAAGTTCATCCCGGTTACAAAATACCGAAAAGTAAGGTATAATGGCATAATTCAATGAAACTTTACTCTTTTCATTAGCTTGCTCAACTCAATTAGCTATTACCGCTCGGAAAGCACACCTAGTATACTATTTTAGAAAATTCGAGGAAAGTCTTGCCCAGTATTTCTTTCAGGACATTTTGGCCGGGGGGGGGGGGGGGGGGGCGAATGAAATTTTATGGGGAGCAAGTTTTCTATTTGCCGAATATACATATATTTAAGTGCTGTGTCATATAAATAGAAACTAGGTTAACATAAAATGTCGCCGGCGGGGGGGGGGGGGGGGGGGGGGGCGAATACTCGTCTCCGGGGCAGGGAGCTTCGTCCCCAGGAGGTATGTCTGAAGGAAACACTGAATTCTGTGTGAAAGCATCGCTAGGCTATCATCTAATGTTTCTGAATTTTCTTTTCATTATTCAACAAAATGTATTTCATTTGTGAAAATAAATAACACCTGCTGTGCTGTGACCAAGCCACCACCTCCTCCACAGATGCTTTTTTAATTTTTACATACTTCCTTGAGTTCAGCTTATATTTTCTACTTTGGATTGTGTTGTAGGATTTTTTAAGCATATTTCATGCCTGTAAATTCTTTTATTTATTTCCTATACTTTTATTTTCCTAATAATTTTATATTTTTATTATTTTACTGGCTTGAAATCCTATTCTCGGGGAGGGCGCGCGCCCCATGCGCCCTCCCCCTGGATCCGTCCTTTTATTGGAAGTTGTTTAATAGTATGAACAACACTTAACATATCAGGATCATCTGTGACTTTATCTTAATATTTAACACTTTATCATTAGTACTTACTACCTGGTTTGATACACTGTCAATATACAGTTCCTCACTTTTACCATCCCTTTTTATATAATTTATTAGACATGCCTGAGAAAGTGTATCTGCAAGATACATCTTACTCCTTTTTACATATTCAAGTTCAAATTGATATTTTAACAATTTTAATAACATTCTCTGTAACCTTGATGAGATATTACATATTGGTTTTTTAACAATAGTGGTGAGTGGCTTATGATCATTTTGAATAATAAATTTTACTTTCAATACTACTTTTCACTTTCATTACTACCTGTTACAATAACAGCATCAAAATACACTTCAACATATTTTATGTCTTCAAATAAATTTAGATTTCGTTTTTAGAATACTTCAGGAGCGGTTGCTATTCCAAATGGCACTCTCAAAAACTGATACCTGCCAAAAGGAGTGTTAAATGTACATAAATCAATACTATGCTCATCTAAAGACACTTGCCCAAATCCATCCTTTCAATCAAGAACAGAAAATACTTTCTTTCCCTCTAGCATGCTTATTAATTCCTCAGCAGTAGGTATTATATGATGTTCTCATTTAATGGTTGTATTTAAATTTCTAGGACCTAAACAAATGTGCAAGCTCCCATTTGCGCAGAACTAACCCCATAAACCGAGAGGTAGGTCGGGTCCGCACTTCTGTTTGGAAGCTCCCATTTGCTTTTTCAATAACTATCATACTATTAACCTAATCTGTTGGATTGTTAACTTTCCACACTATTCCTTGGGATTCTAAATATATAATGTTGTTTTTAAACCTTTATGTAGAGCAAATGGCACTCACCTTGGTGGATTTATCACTGGTTTAACTTCTGGTTTTAGCTCAAAGTGATATGGATCCCCAGGAAACTTTCCCAAATCTCTGAATATCCCATTATATGCATTGATAATGTCATATTTAATGTCTGAATAAATTAGATACATTTTTTTAATTAAATTTAACATCTGATATGCTCTTAAACATAGATGGGCTTTTGCCGGTTTCTGGTTTGAAGGTGTTATAAATTTCCACCCTTTCATCACCTAGGAGATTGATTAAAATAGCTATTATTACCTTGTCAGGCTTCTTAGATGTAATCTTTCTTCTTTTCAGATGTAATAAGGTAATTTTCCAACTTCTGAGTCTACTTTTTCCAAATCTCAGTCAAGTTACCACAAGAAAATTTAATTTCCCTTGGAGGTTTGAAAGACTCCATTATTTCAGTCTTTTAAAGAAAACTTAGTAGTTCATATTAGGATAGGAAAGTTCAGTTTTATCAAGTGCTCAGAGATCACACACATGGAACTATACTTCCAAATCCATTTTCATCCAAAAATCAGGATCAAGTGGTCGAAAATAACTGACACCATATTTCTATCTTTGTTTTTTACAGCCTTGGAATAACTATATTACTTTAAGATCAAATCATAATTTATTATATTTGCACATAGCAATAACACACAATCATGGGGTACCGATCTATTACATCCCTCAATTGTTGAGGTTGGTGAAAAAGTTGATAGTCACCACATTGATTGGCTGTGAGAGCCAAACAGGTTTTCTGCCACCCGGTTTGTTTGTTTCAAGATGGTGTTTGTTTACATTTTGTGTCGCACGTGCATATGATGGTACATTCAACTTTTAAGGTAAGAGAAACATTTAAAATGATTGAAGCTTGTTTGAAATGTAATTATTAATATTAATCTGTGCATTAAGTTACCTTTTAGCTCTAGATGAATTCTGATGCAGATATTGCTGTAATTATAACACATTATTTGTACGAGATATTTTTCTGGATTGGCATTCCCTACACATTAGTCCGCAATTCCTGTACCTGCATGTATTTTTTTTTTTAGTTTAAATGATTATAATTTAGTTTAAATGACTTTAAGCTAAGTACTATATATTTCCTTTTTATATGTATCATTTTGTTAAATGTTGCATGTACTTAATAACATTTCACATGATGTCATTATACTTCTGTCTACATCCAGTATTATGAGATACATATTTTTAACAATTGTCATTAGAACAAATAAAACTAAAGAATATTTCAAATCAAAATTAACTGGAATTAACTATCAAAATTAAGGGCTATAAAAAAATCTTTCAATTGATACAAAGTTTGATAATGTACCCCAGATGGGATAACTCCCCCCCCCCCCCCGAGGGGGGCTAATAACGTCACGAACACAAAAATTGCATTGCGACTATTTTTTACTATAATGATTGAAACTATTAAGTTTCGTGATCATTAAGCTACAGATAAGACGATCAGCCATAATCAGAGAAGCGAGACATAAACATTGAACAAAAACGAGTGAGTTGTATGTAACAGGTGCATGTATATTTTTGATGACAAGGTGATACATTGGTAGTCGGAGAATTGGGAGGGCAATGACTCACAGGAGAGTTTTAATGTGCAGAGAAATTCTGAATGAGCGATTGAATAATTACTAATGTATCAGCATCGTTTTCCAGATGGATTGCCTCGCGGGAAAAAATAACTTTTAGACTTACGATTTTTTTTTACACTCTGCGTATAAGTTGACCCCCCTACTTTGAAGCTTTTTTTTGTCACAAATTTTTTGACTTATAAGCGAGTATATATGTACTTTATGAACAGGAAATGGGTTTTTTTTTTGCACTCTTCCATGTTTTATAATTAATTGTAAAATGCACTTGATTTTTTCTGAAAAACAATAAAAATAAAAACAATTAAATTGAACAGTAATAATAATTAAATTGAATCAAAACCTCAAATAAAGGCAAAACACTTTTCTTAACGTTTGATTTTTTCATGAATTTTTGGATCTATTAGTAACTTCTAAACTGTGTGAAACTTAGTTTAATATAAACCATTTAGAAGGTAGGCCCTACGGAACAAGCAAAACAAATGTTTGAAGCTTGTTTTATAATGGTCTAAATCACACTCTAAGCAGATTTCATGAGAATATAGTACATTTATGTGAATGTGATTCTATTAAAACACCAAAGAGTCACCATTCAAGGAAGGTTAAATTGTCATTTTAAAAAATTATTAATTTTGTACATGTAATCCCACATGTTTTGAGTATTCAATGTGACCCCTTTTCAGTTTTATTATTACTAGTCATTTTGTACTCTTAAAATTTTATTTCTATGCAACCCTATTCAGTACAGCTTACTTTATTGCGCATTTATAGGTATAAAATAAGGGAATACAAATTTTTAAATAATACAATATTCGTTATTGAAAACAACAATTATATAATGATAATTCTGTTATAAAATGATAATATCAAAAACAAATAATAATAATAATAATCAACTAAATTCAATAACCTGGATATATCTGCTTTTGCTGCAAAGGTGTTGAAAATTGGTATAATTGTAATTTTCAAATGCATCCAAGGTAATTGCATCCGAGGTAAGGCATTATCATCCATAAGGAGGAAATTAGGACAAACTGCTGCAGCATAGAGTCTTGCAATGGGGTCTAGAACTTAATCCAGATACCATGCAGCTGTCACAGCAGGGCCCCCACAAAGGGGGGGGGGGTCAGTTGGGACCATGGTACTGGGGGCCTAGTGACTATTAGGGGCCCGTGCATATTGGTGAACATAAAATATTTATTATAGAACATCTGTGTATGAATTTATAATTTTTTTCCTAAATTACTTGATTAAAGATTGTCTGATTTAGAATAGTAAAAAAGGAGAAAGTAAATTAGAAATAATTTAGAAATAGTAGAAAAAGGCTGAAAGAAGGTCTCCTTAGTTCAACGCAAGTCATCTGGGTAGAGATAGCTTCACAATGACGTTGTGTTTAACTAAGGTGACCAATTTTTTTACAATGAAAAGGAGGACGAAAAAATTTAAGAAAAAAGTACAATGTAAATAAATGAAACATTTTATTAATTCAAACAAAAATACACTAATTGTGCTTACATCCCTTTTAATTATTTACTTAAACGATTATTTTTCCATTGAATGACTATTTTTTGTCAATGTATCATTTTCTAACAGTAACAATATATTGGAAATTTCGGAGCAAGCATTCTTCATATTGAATTTTACGGTAAGTGCTGCAGCTAGAGTATCAACATTCAATCTTGATTACACGAAGTATAATATAGAGATAAAGTAAACAAAGTGAAGTGCACAATGGTGCGAGACATGTGAAGTTCTCCTATGCACTGCGCATACGTTTCATAATCGCGTCTTTCCGAACTGTACCGTCACATGACGTGTAACAGTTCGGCACGGCATCTCTGAAGAATCTCAGAGATTAACAGATTAGTATTAAAATATCGAAAAGGAGGACAGGTAGGAGGACACTTTTCGAGGAAGGACAGAACCTACAAAAGGAGGACGATTGGTCACCTTAGTTTAACGGAAGAATCTGTCATTATTTGTTATTAAGAAAGGCGATGTCGACAAGGCAATAAAAAAAACTCCGATCCCTACAGGGAAGCAATTTTCTAGAATTTCACTGCTAAAATAGATACGTTTATAACACTAGCGGGTAAGTTTCATTCGTTCAAGTTTAGAGCTCATATCAATCACATGCAGCTGATTACTAAAACGACCCTTGTCAACAGGTCTCTTTTATAAAATTATAAGGATAGGAAGAGGGGATCTTATCTTCCCTCCTCATAAACCAATTAACGTGACAGGGTATCCATGGTGCCTCAAGATACTTTAAACAAGGTGTCGGACCAAAAAGCTAGAATCACTAGAGGTAGCCTTTCCTTTGTTTGGTGATCTGAAAAGCATGGCTAGTATGTCCCCCTTTGCTGCTACAAATAAGAGCCAGATTTGGTACGTTCACGCTAGAACGGCACTTTGTAGCAGTTCCAGAATATTGTAAAAGTGTGCCATTGTGGTAGTTTGTTCACATTATTATACACAACTTCCTTTTTTATGAATCTTAATCTACGTATTTTTAAATCTCTAAAATATACAGTTTCAAAATGCGTGGATTAAGATTCTGCAACACTTTCTTTTCTTACATATTTATTTTCAAATTTTGTTACGACTGTTTTAGCTTTTTTTTCAAATTGTCATTGCAAATTATTTTAATTAATATTTCAGTATTTTTTTTTATCCTAAAACATACATTATATCTATAGATAACATTTTGTTAATGAGATATAGGTAATATTTGAGCAAATCGTTACTGTAAACAGACTTCTATTAATTGCTAAACATTTCATATTTTAAAAGTACAGAACTTTGTTTCCAAATGGTTCTTTGCTTGTTTCTAAAATTCTACTTTGTAAATTCTCACCTTGAATCATTATATATATATATATATATGTGTGTATATATATATATATATGTGTGTGTGTGTATATATATCCATGTATATATATCATATATATATATATATATATATACATATATATATATATATATATATATATATAGTAGGTGACCTCATTTCAGCACTGCTTGGGACCAGATGTTTGTGCAGATTTCAGGATTTTGCAGATTTTAAGGACTAAAAGAAGAATTACTACTATTTACTTTGTTGAAATAATCATATGAATGGCTTATGCACATTAAATAAATACACATACATACACACAGTAAAAACAGACACATTTTAGTCAAATTTACACAAAAATTTATTGATATACCCTAAATGATATGTACTAAATTTAAATCTAGTAAAAATATTTTGTTTAATCTATGTCATTTTATGTCTATCTTGTAATTTTGCAAACATTGACACAATGGTTGGTTGCTTCAAAGCTTTAAATTTTTCCTTCTGTAACTTTTGTTGCAGTCTGTATATAGCCATTCTTTCTTGTAGTGAAACACAACTTTGTTTTTCTAAGAATTTCAGATACTGATCTCCAAATTCTATTTCTTCCTTTGTTAAATGTGATTTTTTCTTCTTCACAATCCAATTCTGTATCTGAACCACTTAGTTCAGATTCTACATTCACTATGATTTCATAATCTGTAATCACTTGTTTACTGGTGGATTTTTCTTTATCAAACCAATCTTCAATAGCATCTTGGCTTAGAACACTGGATATATTTGAATTTATTTTCTTTGCATAGGAAAGCAATTCTGAAGATTTTTTTCTTTGGTTCAGTTATTCTAAAACCCTTCTAAGTTATTGGCCTCATCCTCATTGCTATAAAAAATAATGAAGAAGGCCATAAATTGTGTCATCCATTCTTTAAAGTCTTGTTCATAACAGTAAATTTCACTGCTTACATATAAAAAATGTTTGTTTACATTCAGAAATGTTGTGCGGATTTTAGGGCATTGCAGATTTTAGGGTTGCAGATATGACCTACCTACCTATTGTATATATATATATATATATATATATATATATATATGATATTATACTGTATATATATACAGTACAACCTCGAAAATCCGGACTTTGCCGATTCCGAATTTTCCGGATTATAGAATTTGAATAAAATTCAGATTAAATATTAACTACATACACTATAAAGCACTCTTTTTAGTAAAAATAATGGCAAAAGTTAAAATCAATTAAAACATATTATTTAATCTAAAAAATAGGACAAAAGGAATTTCTAAGAAAAAATATACACATTAATAATTTAGAATGTGTGAACGAAACGAAATGATAAAATTACATTTTATCATTTCGTTTAAATATTTGAATTAACATTTGTTATTTCATTAATTTTGGTTTATGGGAAAGCAGTTTTCTTTATCCTGTAGATGGACATTATTTTTGCTCAGTTATAAAGCTTCTTTGTTCAAGACCTTTAATTGCATGATCGATTGTTTGCATAAGATTATCAATGGGTATTTTTTCTTGTCCACATTTATCGTTGCTACTTTGATTTTTTTTATTTAATATCATATCGCGAATTTCGTCATCATTCAATTTATTTACGATTGGCGCATCATCATCACAGTGCAGAACTTCCATTATATCGGCTTCGTCGAGATTTAATGAAGCGCCGGAAGATTTAATTAAGTGACGAGATTTAATAAAGATCGAGGATTAGCACTTTTGACGATATATTTAAAGGTGTAAATGGGTTTAAACTATTTTCGCTATTAACGAACGAAAAACAAAAAATAAGAACTTAATGAGTTTTATTTATTTTCTAGCATCTATATAATGTTATATTTAAAAGACTGATGACTCTGAAAATAGTAAAAACTTTATTAGTAATAGTCAAATATGTAAAAAATATCGCAGTAGATAAAATAAATATCTTTTCAAAAAAAGAAAAATATCTCTCCTCTCAATGATTTTTCTAAATTACGATGAGTCATTACTAGGCTGCTGCAGCACCGGGACGTGGAGGGGCAGGAAAAGCTGTCAGAAACGCCCTAGAAATTTACCCAACTTCACACGTTTCAATATGTACGAAAATAATTACAACTGCTTTTCAGGAACCAGAAACTTTACTTCAAAACTTAACATTCGTACAGCCAACGTCAACTCGTAAACAAAACCGCTCGTTTCTCTGACCACGTCTACAGAAACCCAAGAGTGTTGCCATAGCATTATTACAAAACTAAAATAGACAAATTCACAAGAAATGCAAATTTAAATATAAAACTTGAATAACAAAATCAATGTGTGTTACTTAACATTCTCCCACCTTTTGATTTAAACATTATAATCAAAACTTACAATAAATTAAAGATAAATTAACATTTAAATGGAAATTAAACTTTTCTACATTTATCTAAACCTAGATGGGAGTCTAATTGTTCTGCCACTTCTAGTAACAACAGTTTTTCGTTGAGCATAGGGTGAAGTGTCCACAACCCTTTTCTCACTAGCTACAGTATCAGTTTCTGGTTCTCGGGATGGACATTCAATTTCAAGAGGGAAAATTCTCTGAACTGGTCGAATTAGTTCCCCCGTTGCTGTCTTTAATTTCACAACTCTGTTGCTGCCATCTTTTCCGGGATAAACTTCAGTTATTTTTGCCATTGGCCAGAAAGTTCTTTTCTTATTCTCGCATTCAATGAGAACTATATCTCCAATTTTGACATTCAGCATTTTCATTTTTCCCCTATGTTGCACTAATTGGCCAAGATACTCTACTCTAAATCTTTTCCTTAGCTGATCCTTTAATGTCTGCTGATATCTCAGTCTTTTTGTGAGATCCACTTTGTCCAAAAGGTCCAAGTCTGGTACTCCCACCGTCTGCATGTCCTGCAAAAACATAGCCGGAGTCAAAGGAGTTAGGTTTTCAGGATCTTCGGAAATGTAACTCAGTGGTCTGGCATTAATTATTGCTTCGCAATCGCAGAGAATGCTCATCATTTCTTCATAGTCTAAAGAAGCTGTTCCCAAGACCCGTCTCAACAGTCTCTTAACCATCTGCACAAGACGTTCCCAAAACCCTCCCCACCAAGCAGCGGAGGGTGGATTGAACTTCCAAGTAATTCTTTTGACTGCTGTTTCTATTTCAATGGTTTTCCAATCAATTTTTTGTAGAAGATTATCAGCTCCGACAAAATTACTTCCATTATCACTATAGATGGTATTAGGTCTTCCACGACGTGCTATGAACCGTCTGAAACTGAGCAGAAAAGCTTTAGTAGATAATGATGTTATGAGCTCCAAATGAATAGCCCTATAAACAGCACACGTATAAAGAACAACCCAACTTTTCACACCTCCCCTCAATATGAGGGGTCCAGCCAGATCTACTCCAGTAATTTCAAAACTGACGCTTGTCTCACTCTGTCTTCTGGAAGAGGAACTGGAGTTGTTTGTATACATTTTGCATTGTGTCTCTTGCATCTAATGCATTTCGAAATTACATGGCGTACTGTTCTCCTTCCATTAAGTATCCAGAATTTTTCACGCAAATCTGACAATAAGGAATGTAATCCGGCATGAAGTTTGGTTGCATGGTGTTCTTGGATGATAAGTTCTACCAATTTATGTTCGCTTGGCAGTAGTATTGGGTACTTGAAATTGTCTTCATCTTTACGTTCTGTCAACTTTGTTTCCACTCGAATTAAACCATCACGGTCTTTCAACAGACACAAGGATTTCAAACTATTTAACCGTTCCTTGGTAAAGGTGTCTCTTTGAACAGTTTTGATAATTGCCTTTTCAGCTTTATTCAACTCATCAGCAGATAATTCTCCAGTGTTTCGATCATGAATGTTCTTTCGAGCGTTCTGAAGAAATCTCAAAATCCATCCTACCATTCTTACAATTTTTGTATACCTTGAAAAATATGATAGAAACCATGTCTCTTTAAACGTTTTACTCAACAGAACCGCAGAGATATTTTTTCGTTCTTGCAGCACGTCTATTTCATTAACTGTGCATTCAGAGCGTGGCCAATCCTTTTCATTCTGTTTCAGCCATGGAGGTCCCTCCCACCATCGGGATTCAATTAATTTCTTCACTGAGCATCCTCTGGAGGGCAGATCCGCAGGATTGTTTTGGCTATTAACATGTCTCCAATTTTCAATATTAGATAATTTCTGGATTTCATTTACTCTATTTTTGACAAATACTCCCCACTGCTCATTTCTTTTAATCCAGTGTAGGGCAGTAGAAGAATCCGTCCAGAAATATTCCCTAACAGAATCAAATTTCAAACTTCTCTTCACAAAGTCTGCTAGACGTGCACCAATACAACAAGCTAAAAGTTCTAGTCTTGGAATAGAAATGGGTTTTAATGGTGCAACTCTTGATTTTGCCATGAGTAGCTGCACGGAAATATTAGTATAGGTTTCACATCGCACATATACAACAGCTGCATATGAAATCCCAGATGCATCACAAAACACATGTAGACTCAATGTTGAGTTATCATTGATAAAAGCATGTCTAGGAATCCTCACGATATTAAGCATTTGTAGTTCAGCGATCCATTTCAAAAAGTTATGTGAAACATCTTTCGGTACTTCAGCATCCCAACTCAATTTAGATTTCCAACTATTTTGTAATAACAACTTAGGATACAATGTAACTGGACAAGTGAAACCTATGGGGTCAAATAGTCTTTGTGCAATACATAAAATAGTTCTTCTACTGATGGTCCCTTCAGGTTTGCTTATCGCTGCGATGTCACAGAATAATACATCTTCTTGTTTGTCCCATAACAATCCCAAGACTGTTGACGGATTAGATTTGACACAAGTATCCGTTATTTCGGTATGTTCCCAGTCTCTTAATTCAAATTTTCCTTCCGCCATCACCTCTGTGGATATTTGAACAAATTCTTGCAATTCCACTTCAGAGTCTACAGAACACACACAATTATCAACATAAAATGCTGATTTAAGTTTCTGTGTTACCTTATGTTGAGCTGAAGATGAATATTTGTCCAAATGGTGTTGTATCACTGCTCCAAGAAGAAAAGGACTACAGTTTAATCCAAAGACTACTCTGCAATGTTGAAAAATCTTTATAGCATTCTGGCTTTCACCTTGCCACCAAAGAAATTTTAAAAATTCTTGATCACTTTTAACAACAGATATTTGCAAGAAAGCCTTCTTTATGTCCGAAATAACGCCGATTTTTTTCTCTCGAAACTTCAAAAGTATTGTGGGAATCAGATCCAATAGATTTGGTCCCTTTGCCAAACATTCATTTAAGGAATAAGATCCTTTCTGTTTACAGGATGCATCAAAGACAGGTCTAACATTAGTCGATGAATTGCATTTAAATACTCCTCGATGAGGTAAAAAATGACCACTATTCTCTGAACTTTCTGTGATTATTCCTTCTTGCCACCACTCATGGAAAACAGCATTGTAGCTTTCAAACTTTCCTTCTTTCATGAGTTTCGATGTTGTGGCATTCAATCTCTTCTCAGCTATTTCTCTGTTAGTTGGTAATTCTCCTTGAGTATGCATCCAAGGAAGACTAACTTGATATCTTCCGTCTTCATTAATTCTAACTGTTTTCTTGAAATGATCCGAAACAGCTGTTTCTACTTCGTCTTTGCTTTGATGTTCACATGGTTCAGTGATTCCAATAGCTTCTAACTTCCATAAATCAGGAACATTGTTACTATGAATCGAAAGTGAAGTTAAAACCGAACCATAATTGCTATACTTTGAATCCTCTTGCGACTTTCCCATTACAACCCATCCTAGATGAGTTTGCACAGCGACCAGTCCACACTTGAGCTGATGAACGCGTCCTGTGTAAAGTTGACCAGCGAAATCGGCTCCAATAAGTATTTCAATAGGTGGCTGATTGCTTCCTATATCCGTGAGCTGGATTCCCTTTTGTCTCATTTCTTCCAACCATAATCCAGTCTTGAGTCTTGGTATTGAACCACATATAACAGGTTGGTCTAACACTTTAATTTTACAGCAATAGTTATTAACTGAACTATTCAAAATTACATTGTAGCACTTGTGCTCTCTCCTAGAGGTGATTCCTCCAAACACGACTTGTGTTAATATATCAGTATTCACAGGATTAAATCCCATCTGCCTTGCAGTACTTTCTAGAATATAAGAACGCTGAGAACCTGTATCAATCAGTGCCCTAACTTTTCTGTCTTTTCCGTGAGCTTTAAGAACCACAAGCAGTGTTTGCAATAGTACTTCAGAGTGGCCTTGGCTGGATAAAGTAATATTCTGATCCCCACCTTCTTTGAACTCTGTAACTAAAGCCCTCTTATTATTGGTTAGTTCAGGACACATAACTACCCAGTGCCTTTTGGAACAAATTATACACCGAACATGTGATTTGCACTGTTTAGAACGATGTCCAATCCGTAAACAAGTGAAGCATCCCTTCTTTCTTTTTAAAATATCGTGCTTCTCTTCTAGAGAAAGTTTTTGAGCTTTGAAGCATTCTTTACTTTCATGAAATTTTCCGCAAAATACACAAATGGCCTTTTCACATGAATTTATCCCTAAAAATAAATCAGTAGCAGTCGGTAAATTCATACCCGTTTCCTTACAAATTTCCTTTCGACTACTTTTCTCATTTTGCTTAAAACCAGCTTTAGCAAGCGAGATACGCTCTTCACCTTCTACTTCAGTTCTTAGGAACAATAACAGGTTTTTCAACTTATCAATGTAAGTATCACTTTCTTCACCTTTAGCCGCCACCGGATTTCTTAACCAGACTCGTAGTATTTCTTCCGGTATGCAAGATTCAACAAGGGGAAAAAGCATTGCTGCGTATTTGTCAGAAGTCATACCAATTGATTCAAGAGACCTTAAATGCGATTCTAACTTATCATACAATTGAGCTGTATTTGCTTTGAATTTTGAAGACACTGCATTTTTAATCACCAGTCCAAGCAATTCCCTGACATAGAACTCTATGAGTAGCTCTTCCCTTCCAAATCTATTTTTAAGGCTTTCAACAGCTTTTGAATAATTTTCTGCAGTAGGAGGGAAGCTGTCTACTATTTCTTTTGCTCTTGTGCCAACGATCATAGACTGAATTAAATATTGAAATTTATCTTCTTCTTCCATCAATTTATCTTCATGGATTCTCTTGAATTGACTCCAAAATGCTAGCCAATCTTTTATTTCACCCCCAAATTTCACAAATTCAATTTTAGGAAGCTTCAGTTTCGTTTTTTCTTGAACATGGGAAAAACTCGCACTTCGTTTGGTTGCGGTTTTATTTAAATGCATTTCGACGCCAACCCTAGCAGTAACCATTTTTCCGCGATATTCTTCTATTACCCCATATTTAGTTTCATATTCTTCCACTTTTGAATCATCGGCAAGCAAAGCTTAACAAAATCAATGTGTGTTACTTAACAAAAGCGAAGAAAGGAATTTGCTTAGTTCCTAATCGTAAACACAGCCGACCCCTTTGAAAGGTCTGTGTGTTAATGACCTTGTTGCTCGGTTCTGTGCGATACGATATTATTTAGTTATATATTTGCTATTTATAGTATGTAAATATGGCTTTCTAAACAAAAAAGGCAAAATATACAGTCAATTTCAAGTGGACACGTTCGACGAGAACAAAACAATCGTCAGATATTGGGAGCGGGAGGGAGACAAAACAGAATACATCGAAGAATGGGATTCGTACTACGAAGTGAACAAAATAAATTTCCGTGAGTGTTAATATGAATTCTCGGGATTTTTAGATTTAATTGAACAATCTGCGATAAAATGCTACGATAAAGTTTTAAAGTGTTTAATATTAAAAATTACATTGTTTCAGAAAAATGTATTTTTCAATAATGAGAAAAGGAAATTTTGATAATAAAAATTTCGTATTTAAATAACGATGTATATTTTACGTGAAATAATTCATCGGGAGTTGTGACTTGAATAAGGGGGAGGAGGGATTAAGGGGACGCTTCAGTTAAAAGAAATCTCTGTTCCCTTGAAAATTGCACCCGGTGGCTCAAGAGATGAGCAGTTCCTTTTTTCAAATGATTGGCATCTGATGGGCCAATGAGAGTAAGGTGACGAAAGGCCCTTGGACCTCTATAGTTTATGACTTGCTTGCCTGTCCAAGAGGATAAAGGGGGGAATCTTAGAAGGGTGCGTGTGTGGTTTGGGGGACGAGGTAAATGAATGAAAGAATGAAAAAAAAACGTAACTGGAGACTTTTCCCACTTACTGAAAGGAAAATTTTCTATCCATTCTATTTCTTGTCAAGGAATAACCAAAGAGTTCTCCTAACCAATTATAATATAATTCTAATATAAATATATATATATGTGTGTGTGTAACTTCAATGTGTGTTTTGGACACTAATCCAGGTAAACACTAAAATGTGTGTATTAAAAAACTGGAATTAAAAATAAAATTAATGATATTTCTATGCCTATGAGTCCAGAGCGATGGTATAAAACTAATATTTATTTAGTCATTTTGAATATATCATTATTTCCTTTTTAAATAGTATACATTAGAGTGCATTGTATGAAATTTGAAGTTTGAAATGGATAATACAGTATTAAAAATATGTGATATTCTACATACCGCATTTTTTAGCCTTGCAGGATGTATTTGGAAATTATAGTATTTAGCATGAAAATTCCTTGTGTTGAAAATGATTTGTTTCAACAGGGGTTACTCGGAAATCTCGGGTTCTGCATAGTAATGAATAGCAATGGCGGTTGCCACTACAAGTACACTGCGGAACTGCAATTCTATTCAAATAGTTAGTCTCTATTAGCGGTACTGCACTTCCACGGCGTTTTTACAGAAAAATGATTTCATTTGTTGACATAATAACTCAATAGAGACCTATATAATAATTGTCCTGCATGTGTTTTGTTTTTATAAACCCTTCAAAAGCCCCCCCGGTGGCCTAGAAGACTAAATCTTTGTATACTCAAAAATTCAACTCCGGTACAGAACTTAACACAGTCGGAATTTTGAGGAAGAAAAACTACTGGTTCACCGAATATTTATACAAACAACAAAAATTATTTACAAACAAGAAAGTAAAAATGATTTCATTTATACAGATACTGTAATTCAATAAATACCTATATAATAATTATTCTGCGTGTATTTGCTGTTCCAAACCCTTCAGAAGCTTCCGGTGACCTAGAAGACTAAATCTCTCTCATAAATTCAACTGCGGGACAGAACCTAATGCAGCAGGAATTTTAATGGGAAAAACTAATTGATTTACCAAATAGTTAAACACTAGCTGAATATCCATTGAAATTCAACGGCCTTCCAATGAGCAAACCCCAAAAACAGGATTTTTTAAATAATCCAATTTTTTCAGTTGTCTTTTTCAGACTGTTCACTCATGCACCAAATTTCAAGTGTATGTCTCACTTTAGACTGGGCATTTCTCAGTTATTCAGCCAATTAAACATTTAACACACATGTTAAGCACATACGCATAGGCATATTTGAGGGAGGGGAGGGATTCAACCCCCCCCCCCCCCCCACATCAAAATTAAAAAGTTTCAAAATGTTTCCTAAACACACATGTGATAAAAGATATTTATTCAATCATTCAGTTTGTCATTCTGGAGTCCTTGAACTAGAAAAGCAACGCGTTTTTACCTTCAATAAATAAATAAATAATGGGAATAAGTAAGGAGTTTTTAGAATTTAAGAAAGAATTTAAAAAAAATGTGTTCCGGCTACTGCGTCACTGCAATAAGGGAGGGAATTATCTAATTTTGGAAAAATCCCAGTTCTTGGAGCCGGCAGAAGAAAGGGAAAAGTCGAAGATCAAAAGTCAGTTATTTAGAGACTAGAGGTCTGCACAGGTCTAATTTTAAAAATCTTCCCGGTTCAAAAATGTCAAGATTTGACTCGTCCAAAGCCCGAGATTTTTTCATTGGAATTCACCTGAGCCGTACCGTAAATACTCAAAACCAACCTCAATGCGGCCCGGCCTGAATATTTTACAATACACTGAAACATGTTGGCTTGTATGCTGATTAAAATTTGCCATTTAAGGAATTAAACACAAGCTCATCACATATAATATTAAATGTCAAGGAACCCAAATTTTAAAATTAATTTCAAATTAAAAATAATTAAAATCAAGAATGAGCATTACAATAAAAAATGAATTTTTATTTATCATTTTGGTTGAAGATGAGAAAGGATGAAAAAAGACTGGGATTATTTTTTTTAAAATGCTTTCTTCATTTATCAGTGACAAAGAATCACAGTACAAAAGAGATTAAACTTTTTGCGACAAATTTAAAAATAAAACAAATTGAAACTGGCACTTGACAAATGATAATAACCTAATGATCATTTCCTCAAAAATTAAATTTGGAATGTATTTCTTCCCTATTCAATTTATAAATCACATGATGTTTCGAAACATGACAATTGGTGCATCGGTGTATATTTATACTGCTGTATCCAGGCCAGAACATATTTCTTGTTCTCTTACTATAGCTTAAAACAAATTGAATGTTGTGAAGAGCAATGTTTTATTTTGACTTCGGAATGTAGTGGAATAAAGAAGTCTTCAATTTCTTATCCAAAATTATAATTTTTCTGTATCGGGTTCTAATTGACCCATCTGCATTCACTGTGCAGAGTAAAATCTTATTACCTAACTAACAGCATGCCCGTTCTTTGTACGGAGTACCTCTAAAATTCGATACATTCAGAGTAATATATCATAATACTGTAATAATTAATTATATTTGAAAACTTAAAAACTTCATCGCAAAAAACGAACTTGATTCAAATGATGTCATCAAAATATAAATCGCCTGGCTCTCTATGGCTTTTTACGGCAGTTATCGTGCTAACGGACAAACAGAATGAATAAAGTCATAACCACTTTCCAACTTTGTAGTAAAGTGTTAAAAATGTTTATTTAATTATCAGCATTTTGTGAGGATGATTCTTTCTTATGCTGCTATGACTTATATAATGCAATGATTTTTCTTTCTTGCATAATGCAATGAATTTACATCTTTCACAGTGATAAAACAATGTATAAGATTCACGGCCCTATATGTTCAGGTGTAATTTTTTCACAGTTTTGCATGGTAAATCCCGAGTAATACTGGATATTCACTGCTAGTATAATATAAAGAAACTTAAAATTTGCAATCATGCTCAAATTACTATATACTAAATGACATTGTTAATCAAAATATTCTGTTAAAATATTTAATTTAATGCCCCTAAAAAGAAGTTAGAGAATTTCTGTTCTCGCTATACAAAATTATCTTCATGGGCGGATCTGAAGAATAAAACATCCCGGCCCCGTTTGCAAGCAAATTAACAAAAAATATGATATTGATTCAATATATGAAAAAAAATCTGATGTGGGCAACACATGACTTTCCTTATATAATACAATGAATTTACTACTTTTACAGTTAAAAAAATGTTATTGTTATAGTAGATAGTACTATGCATAGAATGAGTAAGGTTACGTTTTAACATATCTAAAAAGCTCTACTATACAGCAAGGAAATTGTGGCAAAAATTACTTGTTAAAATGCTTTTCCTATTCAAATATAACAAATATAAACTAGCAGATGACGTGAATCAGAAAGATAATAGTCACATGGTTTGCCGAATTGAGATCTTGTGGACATTCTATGTAGAACTGGAAACGATGTCAGTTGTAACGTCATGCTCCCTCTATCTAAATGGGTTATTCTAAGACTCCTATATTCTCATTTAGGAGCCTTAGGTAGATAAACAATATGGCGTAGTAGATAAACTTATAGTAGATAAATGACTAATGGTGTCCAAATACAAAACTATTACCCAAAGAATATTGTTTTGTAATGGGTTCTTATATTCTTTCAAAGATATCGAATTTTCTTGAATTAGTCGACTTTTTCATTGATTTCTATCATTTTCATTCATTTGGCGAGATTTTCGTTAATTTGGCAACATTTAAAAATGTCGCCAAGTTGGCAACATTCCGACAAATTTGTCGTCAAAATCTCGCCAAGCGTTATGGATGGAGAAATAAGTTATTCTTACAGCAGATAAATGACTATTGGCATTCAAATACAGAACTATTACTCAAACTATCTTTTCTCATGAATGGAATAGATCCACGAAAATGATGTCACCAAATTTATCGCATGATATTACATATGAAAAGTGAACATGTTTCTTAACAGTTAATATTTTTTTAATTTATGGGACTTTTTGATAAATTTATTTGAAAAATGTGCAATATCTCGAGAACGGTTCATGTTAGTGTTCTAAAATTTCTGCCAATCTTTTTCTAATGAAAAATTACATAAGAAATGTCTATTTGCGTAACTTTATTAGCGGTTTTGATTTTTTGAAGATGTTTTCAAAATTTCACTCGAAAATTTAAGGGGGAGGGGGGTTCTGATCATTCGATTGCGTATAAAAACAATAGGCTTACAGTATTCATGGATTGTGATTTTTGTACCAAATTTCATTCGAATCCCTCCATTCGTTCGTGAGATATCGTCTCCACAGACTCACTGACACACACACACACAGACATCACCTCAAAAATGTTCGATTCGTGATCAGGGATGCTTGAAATGCACTCTCCTGTCGAAAACTCGAATTGGATTTTTTTTGACCCCGTCACAATACTTTCCTTATACATTATGTATATAAGGAAAGTAATAAAAGTGTTAAAATTGCATAGGAGCCTTACTACTTATATTCTCAAATATTAGAAGATATACCCTATATTAGTAGATTACATGTACAAGTTGAAAATATCAATAAACCCGTAATCTTTAAACCTGAAGGTACAACCTCAAAAATCCGGACTCGTCCGGACTTTGCCGATTCCGGATTTTCGATTTTTCCGGATTATAGAATTTGAATAAAATTCAGATTTGATATTAACTAAATACACTATAAAGCACTATTTTTAGTAAAAATAATGGCAAAAGTTAAGTTAATCAATTAAAACACATGATTTAATCTAAAAAATAGGGCAAAAGAAATTTCTAAGAAAAAATATACACATTAATAATTTAGAATGTGTGAACGAAACGAAACGTTAAAATTCCATTTTATCATTTCGTTTAAATATTTGAATTAACATTTGTTATTTCATTAATTTTGGTTTATGGGAAAGCAGTTTTCTTTATCCTGTAGATGGATATTACTTCTGCTCGGTTATAATGCTTCGTTGTTCAAGACCTTTAATTGCATGATCGATTTTTTGCATAAGATTATCAATGGGTATTTTTTCTTCTCCACATTTATCGTCACTACTGCGATCTTTTTTTATTTAATATCATATCGCGAATTTCGCCATTATTCAATTTATTTACGATTGGCGCATCATCATCAAAGTGCAGAACTTCCGTTATATCGGCCTTGTAGAGATTTAATGAAGCGCCGGAAGATTTAATAAAGATTGAGGATTAGCACTTTTAACGATATATTTAAAGGTGTAAATGTGTTTAAACCGTTTTCGCTATTAACGAACGAAAAACAAAAAATAAGAACTTCAAAGTTTTATTTATTATCTAGCAGCTATATAATGTTATGTTTAAAAAGACTGATGACTCTGAAAAAAGTAAAAACATTATTAGTAATAGTCAAATATGTAAAAAATATCGCAGTAGTAGATAAAATAAATATATTTTCCAAAAAAGAAAAATATCTCTCCTCTCAGTGATTTTTCTAAATTACGATGAGTCATTACTAGGTTACAGCAGCGCCCGGACGTGGTGGGGCAGGGAAAGCGAAGAAAGGAATTTGCTTAGTTCCTAATTGTAAACGCAGCCGACTGTCACCGGTGGCAAGCCAACCCCTTTGAGAGGTCTGTGGGTTAATAACCTTGTTGCTCGGTTCTGTGCAATACGATATTATTTAGTTATTTATTTGCTATTTATAGTATGTAAATATAGCTTTCTAAACAAAAAAGGCAAAATATACAGTCGATTTCAAGCTGACACGTTCGACGAGAACGAAAAAATCGTCAGATATCGGGAGGGGGAGGAGATTCTGAAGACAAAGCAGAATACATTGAAGAATGGAAATCGTACTACGAAGTGAACAAAATAAATTTAATATGAATTTAATATGAATTCTCGGGATTTTTAGATTTAATTGAACATCTGTGATAAAATGTTACGATAACGTTTTAAAGTGTTTAATATTAAAAATTACATAGTTTAAAAAAAAATGTCTTTTTCAATAATGAGAAAAGGAAATTTTGATAATAAAAATTCAGTATTTAAATAACGATGTATATTTTACGCGAAATAATTCACCAGGAGTTGTGACATGAATAAGAGGGTGGAGGGATTAATGCTAACAATGCAATTCACGCTCCAACCACGAGCCTATCTATCTACGGCCGTCCATCTAAACTTTCGTTTCATTTCCGGGTTCAGAAAGTCGACCGGAAAATACGGTAAAATAAATAATCTTATGTATAAAATGAATAATCTTACCCACCCCCTGTTGTTTTTTTAATCCGCGACTTCATCAGTTCGGGAAAAAAAACCCCGAAAATTTGGAAAACGTCCGGATTTTGGATGTCCGGATTTTCGAGGTTGTACTGTTGTTGTTGTTGAAACCCAGACCGTCCGACCTACCAGGAAGGTGTAAGGTAACTGTTCGAGGTTGTACTGTAATTGATTCCAGTATATGCCAAAATGAAAGTGCTAAAACTATATGGGAATATATACCCGTAATAATGTCGTAACCCCTTATAGTGTCGTAGATTAGAAGATATGTCCGTGTGTTAGAAGATTACCTGTATTACAATATGAGTCTCAAAAATCTTTGCCAAAGTAAAACAGATGACGTAATAAATTGAAAATATCAATAATCTCCGTAATCTTTATACCAGAAGGCCGTAACTAATTACACAATATGCCAATATATGTCTAAATATATGCCAATATACCTGTACTACTTATATTCTCATAGATTAGAAGATATACCCATGCCTTTGTAGAAGATTACTTGTACAACGTACAATATATGAGTTTCAACATTTTTTGTCAAAATAAAACAATGGCATAATAAATTGAAAATATCAATAATCCCTGAAAGTATCAATAATAACAAGTTTAAACCTGAAGACCGTAATTGATATTATCCAGTCAAAAATGCAATGTCAATAAAATTTATTTTACAGACATATCTTTATTATTCAAATCGGAAAAGATTTAACAAGAAAGATCAATTACGTATAAATCATTGATTATGACACACTTTCCAACTGCCGGCCACACAATAAGCTGCCAGAAGCCTTCGGGTTGGTCGTGTGGTCTGGGCTTTCAACACTTTCCAACTGCGATGCAATTTTATTTAAACATCTCTAAAATGTGATACATTCAGCGGTGATATTTTTAAAATTATCACAATAGTACAATAATTTATTATATTTGAAAACTTTATCAAAAACAAATGAACTTTATTAATTGAGAATTTTGTTTCATATGTAATTTCAAATTTTTCTTTTACGGTTTTGATTTATTTTAAGCTTTTTTATTTATTTTGACACGGCCCGATCCGACCTGAATTTAATATATAAACTTCGCCAAATTGAATATTAAAATATCCCACTGGTGTGTGGCATTCCTAAATTAGTGAATATTAAAAAGCTTAAATTATACAATTTATTTAACGATCTATCCTTGCATCAATTTTAAAGTCTCAACGATTATCATAATCTGTGAGTACAAAATTTTCACATATAGTGTGTTTCAGATTGTATCCTTTTGCTATTCAAAGTTATCTTCACATGCAGGTCTGAAGAATAAAACATCCTGGTTCCTTTCGTAAACAAATTTACAAAAAATATGAAATTGAATTAATGTATGTCAAAATGAAAGCGCAAAATTGTATGGGAAGACATACCCGTACTACTTATATTCTCGTAGATTAGTAGATATACCTGTGTATTAGTAAAAGATTATCCGCACTATTTTTATGAGTTTCAAAATTTTTTGCTAAGAAAAACAGATAACATAATAAATTGAAAATATCAATAATCCCCTCAATCTTTAAACCTGAAGGTCGTATTCGATATAATCCAGTCAAAAATGCAATTGCGATAAAATTTGTTTTATATGCATTTCTTTATTATTTAAATCGGGGAAAAAAAAATAATAAAAAAAACTTCTGCGCTACATAAACACACTGGTTTTAAATCTTTTGTTAAGCGACATGATATCATTTCCTTCAAATAAATTTGCGAAAAAACATTGATAATGCTATGTCTATAAAAGATTTAACTGCACGTTTTTTTTTTTTTTATTAATTATCTAACTTGAAACATGGACTCAATTTTAAGTGGGGCTATTCCAAAAGCTACCCACAAAATTTGTCGAAATTCGGTGCAGTCTTTATCCCAAGACAAAATCTTTACTCATAAATTCAACTATGGGACAGAATTCATCAAAGCAGGATTTTTGATGAAAAAAATGTGACTAGTTCACCAAAATTTTATACATACTATAACAAATTACTTACAATCCATAAGCCCCTCAGTGACCTAAATAACTGCAATAAATATAATATTTACATTAAATAAGTATGGAACAAATATATGCAAGAAGAAAAAGAGTAAACCAGCGCGAGTCGAATTATCTGTACTGATACAACAAAATGTAACGCAAAGGACTTCTCTTTCTTTACTGGACCAAAGTCAAAAGAGACCTGCTAAACACAACAAATGCACCCCTTCGTTCATTTCCCCGATACCAGTCCACCCCTCCCCGATCCACCCACCCCTCAAATCTCCACACCAAGAATTTTCACTCCCATTTTTCCCCTGGGAGGATAGGAAGAGTGGTTAACGTTGAAAATCGGAAGTTTCAGCAGTTGAAACATGATTTACTATTCAAATATACTAATCCCAAATTAATTCAAAAATCTAAAAAAAATCTTAAAAAGAAGCCAGAAGTATAATCTATTGAATGCTGTTTTTCAAAATGTGAAACGTTTGATAGTTAATTTTTTATAGCGCAATTAAGAAGGTGATGTTTTATCTAAGAAATTTTGACAAATTAACTCCATTTCGAGATATATTTAAAGTACAATTTAAAAAATTGATGACTGAGTTCAATGCATTAAACTATCTACAATCATGAGCAAAAAACAGAATTTTAAATTATTCATTTGCTAATGTGTAATTTGTGGAGAACTTCCCCTATAGGTTAACATGGGCATGAAAGCTAACTGAAGCGTCACCTTAACGCTAACAACGTAATTCATGCTCCAACCACGAGCCGATCTATGGCAGTCCATCTAAACTTTCGTTTTATTTACGGGTTCATAAAGTCGACCGGAAAATACGGTATTTGTTTATAAAATATAATTCCATATAAATAATCTTACCCTGTTGTTTTAAATCCGCGACTTTGTCAGTCCGGAAAGAATTAAAAAAAAAAAAAAAAAAAAAAAAAAAAAAAAAAAAAAAAAAAAAAAAAAAAAAAAAACCCGAAAATTTGGAAAACATTCGGATTTTCAAGATTGTACTGTACACCTACTGTATATATATATATATATATGATAATTAAACTTATATCAATGCATAATAAATCTATCTTCTCTTACCTTTTAGCCTTGATTTTTTAAAGATAAATCATATACCTAATTTATCTGTTTTTACAATATTTCTGTATATGACATACAGCAGTTCACTACGTGACAAATATGATTTGTATGCGTTAGTAATGGGTTGTTTCTTCAGGTGAATTTGGTCAAAAAATAAAACAATTGTATGAAATGAAACTTCAAAGAAACTTAGATTTTAATATTTTCAAACCTATCTTACCCAAATTTTACATGCAAATACATATACAAATATGCACTAACACAAACAGACACATATGCATACACGCATACACACAAGAACACATACACGTATATGCACACACACACAAGAACACATACATATAAGCACACATCTACAATCACATATACATATATGCACTAAACACACATGCACACAATGCAAACATCTTGCAGAGAGTGTTTGAATTGTGTTAATGAGGACTTAAAACATACTTTTCCTGCCACTTATTTGTCTTTCTATTTTCGATTCAGACCAAATAAAAACATATTAAAATAACTTATTGAGTTATTTTATGATTTTTATGGCAATGCGATATGCCTAAACTACGATTTGAAAACTAGAATTATTTTCCATAGAGACGTCAAAATGCGAGGGAAGTCAGCGACATACTGCATACCAACTTCTTTTATAATAAAATTTATACAGTATGCCAAATGTGCAATGCAATTATTAACTTAGGAGGCTTTTATTTATAAATTTTATATACAAATTGTTCGATATCAATCAGTTACATTTTCCAGTACATATGTCAAAGTGTACATGTATATTTATTGTACTAGATGTTTTTTAATATATTGAATTGCCGAATTAAAGGTGTATTATTTCAGATGGTTAACTATTGTCTAATGCTCTTTATAAGTAGTATATCAGTGTTTATTACAAATGCGAAAAAGTACTTAAAGGTATTGTTTTTTCATAAAAATATTCTCATTATGTTCAAAATTCCATTATACCGAAAGTTTGTTATAAGAAAATCTCAACATGCTTATCGTTCACATAAACATAATATTTATAGACAAATAAATCAGAAAGTAAGATAATTAAAATATATCTTCTTTATCTATAAAATGAAGTAAAGGGACATTTTTAACCCCGCGGGATACTTAAATTAAAAAAAAAATAACTTCTGATATCCCGGGATGTAAAAAATACTCTGGATTGCAATCTTAAAATTATATCTTAGGAAGCACAAACTATTTCTTGCACGCATCCAAAGCGAGCGGGCGAAATCTCACAGATTCGTTTTTCCAAAACAACCAAATATTGCCAAAATGTAGTAAAATGCAGTTTAAGATGTTTTAATGAATATTTTTTTATAAATACATTGATGGAATAATTTCTTCACGAGGCTCAGCAATATCTCTTACAATTTTTTTATCCTCCAAAGCTTAGGGGATAGCAGAAATAATTAAAAACATGTATTTTTTCTTTCAAGGAGGCTTTGCCATTCACCTTCTCCCATTGAACTGTACAGGGGAAACGGAATGCTATGGGCGGGAAGAGTCCCTGAAGTCACATGACAACAGTTTAGGTCTTGCGCTAGGGCTGCCGAGGCTTTCTCTACTTGATTGCTCCTCAGGGCCGGCTTAAGGCACCAGCAAAACAAGCACTTGCTTGGGGCGGCACATTTTAAGGGCGGCATTTCAGTCAACTTAAATAAAAAATCTTAATAAACAAAAAAATCTCTTAAATAAAAAAAAAGTTCTAGGTCTTAAATAAAAAAAGTTCTGGGACGCAAGCAACAGAATTTACAAGGGCAGTTGTATGCGTTAAAAAGTAAAACAAAAACACAATAAATGTCAAACATTTGTTCCCAGATAAAATAGTGAAAACGGCTATCCTTCATTCTCCCCTTGGAAAAATAGGACCAGAGGGTTAAATGAGATTGCTGCCAGTATATCGCCCCAATTTGTATCTTGCAACACGAGTAACAATTAGTTACTTTAGCGCACCGGGCGTCCGTACAGCCATCAACAGTACGCCTAGGGGCGGCATATTGCTCATTATCTGTAAACTACAAAAGCTTGTAAGTGAAACTGGTTTTTGTCAACTATTTCATGAAAAAATCCGATGAGAGAGGGCACTTTGCTTGAAACGATGGGGTTCCATCCAGAATTGCCGTTCCAGGAAACCCATCCTTTGTTAATTATTCTCCTACTCTCTAAATCCGGAAATCGTCTCCCCCCAATCGCGCAGACACATAAATAAAGGACTTGTTTCACATCTATGCCGAAACAGGTGTCCGCATTCAATGTTCTGAATTAGGAAACTGGACGAGGACAGGTCTCAAAAGACATCTTGAGACGCAGTGGACCATTGCAGAATTTATGGTCATACAAACCCCATCGGCTGTAAAGCATGTGTTTACCAATCATTTTGTTCAGCGCGAAATTTGTTTTGGGGGGAGTTTCTGATGGGGTCCAGTCGTACGTTTCAGTGAGAAGAACATCATTTTTCTTGCCGCAAAGAAGAGTTTATCGTTTTTCTTTCTAAATGTTATACAGTTGAACTTGTTGAATTTATCTAAAATGTTCATCTAGCATTTTGCATAAAATTTAAGGTAAGCAAGATATAATTATTTTATGATTGTTAAAAATTGTTTCTATTAACATATAACATATTTTACCCCCCTCCCCCATCAACGGATTGAGATTATTCTAAATTCCAGGTGTACAATCGGTATATTCTTTAATGATAGTTTTCGTTATAACGACTTATATACAGCATTTTTCGAGTCACATTTTAGCTAAAAAACACTTTAAATTTTACGCACGGATCAGTGTTTGTTTGTTCCTAGGACGTTATATTAAATTTAGCTCCTTGAAAGTTCTTAGAAACTGTTTCTCGTTTAGCTCAATTTTTAGATTTCTTTTATGTGTGCGTTTTTCCTACATAATACTGTATTGATTTTTTCTTAAATTAAAAGCATGTAATATTACTTACGCTATTTACAGACAACTTTTACTTTTTTGAATTATTCAAATTTTTGGTTATCAGGATTTCAGCTAAAGCTTCGTTTAATTTGAAAAGTAACAACTGTAATTTGAATGAGGTAATTTTTAAAACAAAGAAAATATTCAACATATTCACATCTCACCGCTTTAAAACCCCTGTTATTTTATAAACTTGAATCCTTTAAACGAATTATATCGAATCTTAATAATGCCTATATTCTGCGTTTATATTATGGAGTAAGAATTTAATAGAATATAACATTCTTTGACATTTGAGTATTTAAACGAAAGTTAATAGGAAATAATTTAGTTTTTTAAATTATTGGAAATCAATCAAAATTCATTTTCTAAATCAATTAACTGTCTCACATGTAGAGCTCCAAACTCTCCTATTTTTATTGTTTTATTTCAAGTCATCAGAAAAAATATGATGAACCTCAAAGAATTTTTGTTCTTTCTGATAAATAAAAAGTTAAAAAAAAAAAATATTGTAAATTTCTAAAACTTTCTAAATTATTTCAATTTTTGAGTATAATTGAAATTATGTTACTATTTAATTAGAACTTTAAAATGTTACATTTAAAGCATAAGGAAAGCACATGTACTTTCCTTATATTTTTTTATATTATACTTGCAGTGTGGTGCACAGAAATGACCTCTTAGAATATTTTTTCAAGTATATAACTAAAGCCATATTCGTACAAAATTTTATTTCAGTCGGTTGAGTAGTAGTATTGTAATGTTGTGAAAACGACATGTGCTCAAATTGCGAATGACTAGTGAAAAATAAATAATAATAATAATAAAGCGTGTCGTTACTAGCAGGGTACCTCAATTTAACGATATGACTGACAGACCGATCGACAAAAAAAACTAAAGAATATTTATTTTGTGTTAATCACTCCCTTCAAAAACGTATAAATCTTTAAAAAAAATATGTGCGAATACTTACTTCTATTTTGCGAGGGAAGTATAATAAATATCACAAGAGTTATAAAAATATCCTTTTTATAATCTATTTTCCTGCAACACATAGGAAAGGAAAAGTATTGTGATGGGGGTCAAAAACCGGACGCTTGGATTTTAATAAATGTACCAGTGAATATTACCATCCATGAATACTAATCAACCATATTTTCAATGATATCTGTCATTTGTGCAGTGCTTCTTTCAGGACTTTTTGTCTGCGGGAGGGGGGGGGGGGAACCTCAAGGGGGGCAAATTATCTAAAATCTTAACTAAACTATATAGAAGTAATTACTATATATATACATATATAGAAGTAATGACTATATATATATATAGCAAATTGCGACAAAATCTTGCATCAGCTAAACAAACATTGCGAGTATTCAAACATTGCGAGAAAATCTTGCTTCAGCTAAACAGGAGGATGAAAAAATTTCAATATAATGTACATTGAATTATAGCTACAAAATTTCAGTCTGAAAATAATCAATAGCGAAATAAAATTATAATAATAATCTAAATGCTGCCACATAAGAAGTGGAAACTAGGTTAAAATTCGCAAAAGTATTTTGTGAGTTTCTGAATTTATTAGCATTTGGTCCGGTAACAGAAAATGTATCCGGGGGCGGGGGGGGGGGGGGAGTATGTTTCCGGAAGGGGCTTCACCCCCCTCCCCTCCCCAGATGTATTTCTGGAAGAATCATGGAGTCTTTGGCAATGTGTCTATAGCAAATCAATAAAATAGAATACAATTCGGTAATACTTCTTCAATCAATAAATATCAGAGACTCATTAATTTTCGGGTGAATGGGACAGAAGAAAGTCATCAATTTTTCGAACATTTAAAATCAAAAATAAAATGAACATGAAAAGTAAAATGTTTAAAAATGTTACAAAAATAAATATTTTAATAGCATTTTTCACTTAAAAGCGAATATCATCATTTATATAGAACGCTAATATGCATCGTTTTCGAGATATTTTGCGAGTTCTATTTGAAACAGGAAAAATAATAAAAATGCACTTAATATTATTAAGTTATTACACATTTTGCAATTACTTTTAACAGGAAATAAATGAATATCATTGTTTAGAAGTTTCATTGAAAATTTTACTTTTCCACATGCAGCGGTATGTATATCAAACAAATTAAGCAAATCAAAATATATTTGGTATACAATTAATAACTGTCAGCTTCTTAATTTTCTCGAAGGCCAGGATCTTTAAATTTTCTTATTTCGATAATTAATTTTTTTTTTAAAAATAATATTAAAATTTGTTACAAAAATATTAATTTTATATATAATATTTCATTTTTTAAATTACACCATTTACAGAACGATAAAATGTGTGTTTTAAGGTATTGCACGTTTTTGATTTAAAATAGACTCTTTTTTACATTATATATACTGCTCACTATTGTTAAAGAAGTAAATGATTTGCAAGGTCCGTAGAATATCTTATATATATATTCTATTAACCTTGAATGATTTGTAGGTACTTCTAACCAGAAAGAAATGGACAACATCATTTAGTAGTTATCACTAGTCGTTCTAGAGATATTAGAAAATTTTACTTTCCTGCAGGAAGAGATACATATCTCGAAATAATGAAGAGAATTACATAATAGAAGCATACTAAATCGGTATTAATAAAACCTATTGACTTTCAGCCATATCTAGTTATAAGAAAGTTTTAATTTACGCAATTGTTTTCTAAAATCGAATAAATATAGAAATTTTGATTTTTGGCTAAAATATTTTATTCATAACAGCTTCAATGGAGGCAAATCATAAGAAATATCTGAAAAATGAGAATTCTAAATAAAAAAAAATCATTTTAGTTCTAAGGCAAAGTACAAAAAACTTTGAGCTTAATATATAGAGTTAAACTTGGCAGTGTTATATATATATATAGTGATGCTGAATATTGCACTCTTTTGATGCAGGATAACGTCTTTGTCGCCACCTGATATGAGGACTATGTCGGCAAATCGGGTATGATGAAAAGAGTGAGATTTTGAAAGATTATAATATAGCTTGGAGTATAATAGTCGGAGGGGAACGACAGTGGTACCAAGTGTTAGACCAAGGATGTACGCGTGTTGTGAGGGGTGACGCGTTCAAGAGGGGAATGCGAGATAAGATAAAATGTATCAAGCAATAATCAAATTGCTACGTTTTATTTCTTTAATTCTGGTACTTAATTAACATTTCGTAATAATTAACTTTGTAACTTATTAGATCACTGTTGGCAGTTGTAGAAATAAATGAATTGTTTATGTAAGCCGTTGCTTCATTTACAAACACCCATGTGATAAGACATATTCTACGTTGCGAACGTATCTTCGGTACAGCCCCTCAAGTCTTTTTTTTAACTATCTTACAACAATGGGATTTTGTAGGCCATTTTGTAGAAAAAAATACCGGTTCTATACTTTGAGGATATGACAAACTTTAAAAGATTAAAATGTTCTACTAGACCACTAGATGTGTCTGTGTGTACCAAATTTCAGCTCTCTAGGACGTAGGAAAGTGTGTTGAAATGTCAAAGAAGTTGGAACAGATACAGACACATCATTCATGATGAGTTAAATAGAAGCTTTTAATAATAACGTTTATTAATATATATGTAAAAGCATGTATTAGACAACAGATTTTTTTAAATCTAAAATTGAATAGCATCATTTATATGATAGTAACATTTTTCATTCTTGAGATATTGCACATTTTTTTTTATTTAAAATGGAAAAAATCAAAATATTTAATACTACGACAGATCCATTCACTTGAGAAACATTTCGAACAAAATCGACTAAAAAGTGGCAATTTAGCAGTGTTTCTCTATCCTATTGCATTTATAAAGGTTAAGAGAAAAATGATTTTCAGGGAGGGGCAGCCACATTGCTTTCTGCTTGGGGTGGCAAAAAACCTAGAGCCGGGCCTGTTGCTCCTTGAAGTGTTGGACTCTCTTTGGCCCGACTGAATGCAGGGCTGTAGAAAGGAAAAATTCTAGTTTCTTTCTACAGGTTTGGCATGGCAGGAACCAAAGCAGATTAAATTGCTCCTTCCTTGAAGGCATGAACTTGCTTTTCATATTGATTTAAGTGATGTAATAGTCTATATTACTTTAAAGAAAGTGCAAAAAGCAAGTTTTGTTATTGGTGCTAATGCATCATTATTTTTAGGTATCTTAATCTTGAAACAAAAGTTAATCTTAGAATAAATTAAATTTATTTTATCACATTTCTATACTGCTTTGTAAATGTATTCCTTTAAAATAACTATAATTAAATATGTATAAAACTTCATGAAAAAAATTGCATTATTAAAGGAATATGAATGCTTTAGCGTTTATAATAATGTGTTTTTAAACTTTTACCTTATATTGTATGATTTTATGTTGGACTTGGTATTTTGTATAGAAAAACCATTGAAAGAGAAAATTCATACATTCTTTATTATATATTACATTTTGCCAAGACGTATCCTAGGGAGGAGGGGAAGATTTGGGAGTCTGCCCCCTCTCCCGAGATCCTAATTAGAATAGGATTTTTTTATTAGGATGTTTTGTACATACTCAATTGACATTTTATCACATAAATATCAGAAATATTTGATATATGGTCCCCATTCACCAATGTTCAATTTTCTATTACATATAACTCGCTCAATTTTAAAGATACAGATAAGCGTTTTTTTAATGATCGTGTTGCATTAAAAATAAAAATTTTCTGATTGAACAAATTTGTAAGGGGGTCCACAATTTCCTCTTTTCCGGAAAACATCCGAAGTAGCACCACTTTTCACAAAAATTTCCTAAGTGGCTGCATCCGGCCGTCACCCCCGATAGTAGCTCTGGGAGGTGACGATCCAGCACAGGCGAAACCGTCACATTGACGGCGAGACGCGTCATTCCATTCTTCACTAGTTTCTGATAAGTCTCCGACTTGTCCGTAACTAACTCCTGTATAATATAATACAGGAATTAGTTACGGACAAGTCGCGGCAAGGTGCTTTTTTAATGGCGTTTCATTTTTTTCTGGGTGTATAGGGCAGAGCACACTTGGCACAAAGGTTTCGAATTTTCCGAATTCGTTACATTTTCTTTTCTGCGCTTTGTTCCGGGACTTTGATTTTCGGTAAAAGTATTCCAACCTTTTCGCTAGAAATATCCCGATATCGCTAAAGAAATTCTACACTCTTCAAACGCGATGTGCCGCGCAGAATTCACACTATTTTGCACAATTTATTCGAAAAGATGAAAAAACAAGAGCGTCATCAGCGCATTTACGAGATGACAGAAAGTACGTTTAAGTAAGGAATTCCCGAAATTAATGAGAGTTAACTTTTACCGAAATGCAGAGAAAAGTATAGCAGCTATAAAATGTCATTCAGGGCCTTCTGATTGATCTCTTTAAATACTTAACCTAAGCAATAAACTTGTCATTTTCTCGGGAAAATCCATTATTTTTTCCATCTCCGTGGAAATATACACATCTTCAATATTTTAAAAAACGTTGATGGAATTCCAAGATCAAAATCATTTTCAATTAAATCCTATTATTTGGATGAAAATGGCTATTTAGAACCGAAAATTGACCCTAGCAAAAAGTTCCATTGCAGTATATTTATGGGGTCTTAATGTGTTACATTTATTAATTAATAATTTATAAAAGACAGTTTAGCAATATCGCGAAATTTTTTTTATTTAAATACGATCGCCGGTATATTTCGTTTTATTTTTAATTATTTTCCATTTTTTCAATCTGCTTCCATCCACTAATACTTTTATATTTTTTGTGCTTTTTATGCTGGGATATTATCTTTTAAATATATTGTTGGTGAAAATGAGATATATGGTTAGGATAACGAAATTAAATTTTTTTTATTTATGCAGGCATTTAGAATTATAAGGCTTATTAGAAATACATTTGAAGAGCATAAATTAGAATTTGATATATTTGCACCCATAGTTGAACAATCTCATTTCAATTAAAAATGAACATCCTTCTCATTTTAATTTTATTAAAAGTACTTTAAAATATTTTGAAACATATGAACAAAGGTGCTTCTGCCAAAATATTAGATGAATATAGTGAGGGCCCACTTTAGTTGAAATGTTAAAAAAAAAAAAGAGACTTCTAATAACTACCCTGAATAATCAACTTTTTTCAGACATTTTTTTCTTTCAAAATTTTTCTTAATCACTAAATTTGATACTATAATTACATGTAATTTGCATTTTAGTTAACCCATATAGATTGTAAAAAAGCTTTTTTTTTTAATACATTTATGTTTTTAAAATGAATTATAATTTTCTATAACGACATTTGAGACCATTCCAGTAAGTTTTAGAAAAAGTGTTCTGAATTACGGAAAAACCCCTTATCCAGAATGCCTGAAGTCCCAAGCATTCCGGATAATAGATCCTGTACTGTAGTAACAATTATGGTTTATAAATGCTAATGATTAGTTGTGTTTTTGGTGAGCCCTCCTTTAAGACTATTGAGCCCCCTTGAATTTCCCTCCAGCCCCTTTTCAATTTTGTTTCTGGCTACATCCCTGGTTGCTTTGTGAAAGTGGTTAGGCTACTGGCAAGTGCAATTGCGGATACAAGGTAGTTTGGCCACTGTCAAGTGGAGTTGTGCACTGCCAGTGGACTGCCATCAAATTAAGTGGATAGTCGCTGTCTTCCAGTGGAAGGTAGCCCATTATATTTCGTTTACTAATGCTAGCCGACAGTATTATTCAAATTGTAATTTTTCAAATATACTTAAAAATAAACTACCAATAAAAGAATCACATTTTGGGGATAGTTTTTCTAGTTTCCACAAATATATATCAATATAAATAAAATTGAAATTATATGTGTATATGTATGTGTGTGTTTGTCTCATCATCACAGAGAATGGCTGCATTGAATTTCATGATATTGTAGTCTTGGAATAACCCACTTAAAAAAATTTAAACCATATTTTGAATTTCTAGGACAAGGGGTTATTGAGATATATGAAAAAAAATATGAATTTTCCGTAGAGATACAATTATACAGATGATATTTTCTACAAATTTATTTGAAGAAAAATATATCATGTTGCTTAGCAATAGAATTAAACATATTTGCATTTATACAGGAGATGATATTTATTAAATCTCTTCCAATTTATAAATAAGATATATATATATATATATATATATATATATATATATATATATATTTATATATATATATATATATATATATATATATATATAAATTTTATTGGAATTGTATTTTTGACTGGATTGTATCAATTCTGTCCTTCGGGTTTAAAGATTATAAGAATTATTGATATTTTCAATTTCATGCATTATCAGTTTTATTTTGCAAATATTTTTCAAGCACACATATTGTGTTTAGCTAATTCTTGAAATATAATATAAATGGTATGGCTATATCTTCTAATACCTTTTTTAATGCTTTTATTTTGGCATATGTTAATTAACTTTCATATTTTTTCATAAATTTGCTTGCAAACAGGAGCCAGGACATTTTATTCTACAAATTTGCCTGTGAATATAATTTTGTATCTAAAGAACAGAGATTCTTATACAATCTTCTTAAGTGAAATAAATTAAATATTTTAATAGAATTATTTGAATTATAATTTCATTTAGAATATTTACAAGAATTCTAATCTCAGGATGGAAGAACTTACAACTTTCTTTTTCGTTAGAATTATTATAAAAGAAAGACTTCAAATATTAAAATTTTACCAAATTGTGAATTTTAAGATTCTTTATATTATACATTCTGTATAAAGTGCAGGTATACTGCTAGTATAACGTTAAAATAGAACTTAAATGAAGTGATTCCTTTCTCCACTTCTATTTTTATTTTGAAAGTCAGTTTTCTAATTTTGAAAAGACTCAGGCTGGAGCGTCGGTCTGTTGAGGGGGCCCAGCCTGACCTGGCAATGAAAGGGAAAATTACATACGAGGGGAAGGGGACTTGGAGAGACCTTAGCCCCATGCCCTGTGATTGTTTTTCACAGGCCTGTGTATGTGTGCTTCACTTTGAAATATTAGAAGAATGAGTAAAAGCGACATTCATTTTCAGAAAAAAGTTGGTAAAATTATGAAGGAAAATGCTTTAATGCCACTAAATGTGCTTAACTCAACTTCCAACAAATTGTCTCTTTCACTTCATGATACTCAACCATTAAATTACAAACCAGTATTTTTAAAGCAACTTTTAATATTATATATAATAATTTATTTATTAAAAGGGTTTAAATATAAGATTTCTTTTAAATTCATTTTTGGCTTATAATATATATATATATATATATATATATAGCATAGTAAACATATTAAAATAAAATTATTTCACAGTTATCCAATTTTTCTCCAGAAGTTGGCGCAATGCAGCACATTCTCCTAAAGTAACATACAAGATTCATATGAAAAAGAGAGGGGAAATGACCAAATGCAAGGCATAAAATGGTAGAGGGGGATGGCGACCCCTCTTTCCCGTTATCTGAAAAATCTATATGAAATTTTGAAGGAACTACATGAAATATATGACTTAAAAGAGCATATTACATTCAGAAAATACGAGGACTTGATTCGCATTGTGTTGTTTGAAAACATCTTATTTGATGGCACCAACTATTTTAAACAGGTTAAGGGTATTCCGATGGGAGGGGGATGTTCATCCCTGCTCGCCGATCTATACTTGTGTAAATTTGAAAATGGCACTCATATATTACATGAAATGCCATATTTTTGTTTCGTTGACGATGTCCTTATTGGGCAATATAAGAATACACCCCAATTTGATTTTACTTTTTATCCAAAAGAACTGGAATTGATTGAGAATATAAGTAAGGAGGAAGATAGTGTTGATTTTCTAGATATCACACTAAAACATGACAGTAGATATGGTACTTATACCGTCTTATATGACAAGAGAAACAATTTCAATATAAAAATCAACCGCATTATTGATTGGAGGTCCAATTTGACCAAAAATATTTTCAGAAATGTCGTCATTGGTCACCTCAATAGAAATCAACGCATTAATACTTTCAAGTCTGATTGCATCATGCATAATAGGAATATTATGAAGGAGGCAATAAAACGGAATTATCCAATTGGCTTCCTGAAATGTTATTATAATTCCCTATTTAATACAAAAAAGGGAGAAAATGCTTACTTAAAGGATATGGCAGAGGTATAGAACGATGAAAGTGATAATAACGAATAGCGCATGCGTGGACTTCTGTTATATATGATGCACTCCATCGTAACCGACAGGGGCATTTGCTGCATTTCCATTCTTTCCCTTGCGATCCTGGTCGATTCCTATTTGTTTTCTTTGCACTTTTTCGAGTGTTTTTGATTTGACACATTTACGGAAGTATGGCTTCTGCATGGCATTGGTACCGTGAGTGTTGCCCGGGCATAAAAGCAGTCTTTTAAACGGGAAAGAGGGGTCGCCATCCCCCTCTACCATTTTATGCCTTGCATTTGGTCATTTCCCCTCTCTTTTTCATATGAATCTTATATATATATATATATATATAAATATAAATTAGTAAATCCAATGTTAGAAAGTATATATATATATATATAATTTATTTTATTATATATTATTATTATTATTATTATTATTTGTGAAAGTGGTTGGGAGGCTTCCCATCAATAGGTATTTAAAAAAAAATTCTAATATAACATTTAATATAATTTATTTTTCAAAAGCATTTTTAAATTTGTTCTTATAATATTGTATTTTATAATTTACTTTTTATACCTTAACAGTAAAGTATTTAGATTTCTGAATAGGTTTAATAGTTTTAAATTATTTTTCCTTCTATTCCTTTTATGTAATGCTTTAAATTTATAGATTAGAAAAAAAAATCTTGTTATGGATAAAATAGAATTATTTTATAACTTTTCAAAACTGCATGTATTTAAAGAAATTATTAAATATTAGCCCCTGACTGCAACATACAAGTAAATGTATGCAAGTATAAGAAATTTTTATGCATAGAATTTTTATATATTTTTAAATTTAATCATTTTTTTAACAATGTTATGTTATATATGTTTGACCGTACTGTAATATAAGAATAAATACTTTAAAATGTTACTGGACATATCAGTAGCTTGCGTGATATTTTTAACTGGGGAAGCTGAGCAATTGGCATTTTAACTAGGAAACGGTTTTTGTATTATAAGTGAAATTTATATTGGAATATGCACTTTCAATAAGTTTTATTTCCTTGGTGAGTAAATTTAACATAAAAGTGCTAAGAGTGAATGAAATACACAATATTTTAAAATATGTTACTTATGTAAGATAAATACATACAAAATATAGCATTTTGAATGCTTCCTTATTTTTAAATAAGTTGAACTTTTATAACCATTTTATTAAATATGAAGTCATTGCCACCCCCCCACCCTCGGAAAATGTTTTATGGGCACCCATATAAGAAAGAGTGCACTGAAAATTGGTCAGAAATCTGGAACATAAGCAAAGTTGAAAATCACTGTAGTCAAGAATGTCCTTAAACAATATTGTATATTGATTATTTACAAATACTGTACTATGAAAACTTAAAAATATCTCATAATTATAATATGCTAAGAACCCGCTAGAAAATTATTAACCACTTTTATCTAATTGAGATTCTCCTGTAACATGGGATTTTTAAAAGGAAATCAGATTTATTCTTTCTAAAACTCCCAAATCTGAAAACGGATGCTTCGCCATATTGAAGCCAATATAAAGGGGTCTACTTTGCAAACAACTTAAGTTTAATAGTACCATTATTACTATATTTTATCTTTTTGATAGTGTTTAAAGTTAGGTAAAGGGTAGGTTATTTGTGAAAAATAAGTCAAATTCTGTAGTAGTACAAATAATAATTATTTTCTGCAATAGAATCACATTTGATCCAAAATGAAGGATCCATTAGCCTTGCTTGAGAAATGTTTTTTCAAACTACTCATGTCCCTCATCTAATCATTGACTGTTTATAAAGGGTTGAAAATGGGGGAAAGCAATAGTCACACCTTTCTGTAAGCTAGCTTCCATATTAGTTAATCAGCTAGGTAGGAGGTTTTAATTGGAAAAATACTTTGTCACTTTAAGGCAAGTAAAAGGTAACAATTTTCTAAATAATACATATATATTCACAAAGTTATTTAAAAAAATATAATAAATAAAAGTAAGTTTAAATAATTCTCGAATCTAGATTTTAAATTTGGGGAGGCTCAGCTTTTTAGCCTCAATGGACGCTACACAGCTGGGACATATTATTCCAGCTGAAATGTAATATTGAAAATAATTTCAATATTTTCTGAAAAACTTGCATCTCTAGCTATAGGAGGAAATCCCGCCATTTTTCAAGCTCTATTTTAATGTTCTACATACATTTGTGGATGCTAGAAACACAATCCGTGGAATTAGACTGGAAGACAGCGACTGCCCAATTAATTTGATGGCAGCTCATTGGCAAGTTGCTCACTGCACAACCACACTTGATGGCAGCCAAATTACTTTATATCTGCAACCACACTTGCACATTTTTTAACCACATCCTTGCTTTGCTGGAATAACAGTGATGGTTACAGCCAAAAAACTTATGTGGTTATAGTTAACAACACAACAATTACATTACATATATAACAATCAAGATCTCTGCCAATCTATTATGTAAATAGATCAAGTTGAGCATACTGAGTGTGCTTTTTTCTTGATGTCAAAATGCTTAGTATCATCCCCATCTTAATTAAAAGATCAAAATCAGAACAGGGGAATTTGCGTCATCATGAAAATTACACAATATATAAACATGTATTGCAAATTTTAAATATTAATCACAATATCTCTCAGTAAATAAAAATTGACATATACTCACAATCTGCCCTCATGCCCATGGTAAGGCACTTTTGTAGACGGCAATATTGGCATCGATTTCTGTGATGTTTTGTAACTTCACAGTCACGATTACCTCTGCAAGCATATCCCAGTTGCTTGCGAATACTTCGCTTGAAGAAACCTTTGCATCCTTCACAACTGACTGCTCCATAATGCCTGCCTATAAAAAAAAATTGACAATTTTAATATATAGCAACCAGGAATTTAAACAGTTTGAAGCAAGTCTTAAGAGGCTAATGCATATGAACACTATACTTAGTAGGGTAGAGTGAAATTTTTATTTCTGAAAATGAATTCACCTAGGGTACAAAAGTTCTATATCAATAAAAGATATATATACTTTCAAAATTTCAATATTATATTTTAAAATTTTAATAGACTTAAAATTGAAAAAATAAAATTTCAGGGTTTTTTGGAATTTTTTATAAAACATAATTTATTTACAGACAGAATTCCTACAAACCCAGGTAGCACAAATACGTAATTCTTACGTATCAAGCAATACGTAATCTTTACGTGTCAGGCCATACGTAATTATTACGCAAAAATGGTACGTTAGAATACGGTATACCAACCGTTATAAAAAAGGTTATTATTACGTATCCTTATACATTATTATTACGTATCCTTATACGTTAATATTATGTATATTCACATACGTTATTATTACGTATATGCACATACGTGTTTATTACATATCCATATACGTTATTATTACGTATATCCACATACGTTATTATTACGTATACCCACATACATTATTATTACGTATCTACATACGTGTATATTACGTATCCACATACGTTATTATTATGTATATCCACATATGTTATTATTACGTATCCAGATACATGTTAATTACGTATCACATACGTGTATATTACGTATATCCACATACCTTATTATTACGTATCCAGATACATGTTTATTACATATCATATACGTGTATATTACGTATATTCACATACGTGTTTCTTACGTATATCCACATACATGTTTATAACGTGTTCCCATATGTATTTATGCGTTCCCATACGCATTTATAATGTATTCCCATACATATTTATATTGTGTTTCTACATGTATTTATTACATGTTTATATTGTGTTTCTACACGTATTTATTACATGTTTATATTGTGTTTCTACACGTATTTATTACGTGTTTATATACATATTTATCACACATTGGACAACTCTACAGAATAGTGCATGCTGCAGACATGATATTTACAAAGTTTTATGCATCTTTGTAAAACAAACATATTGAGCCAGGTGAATATATTTTTATAATAGATGTCAAATTTTCAGATTGTGTTGATTTCAATAATGTACTTGAATTTATAAATTTGAAATCAACACAATCTGAAACAGTATCTTTAAAATTTAAAATACATTCATCTAAGTCATATTTTTACAAAGATACGATATATCAAATGTGTCATATATGCAAAATTCACAATACTATAGAATCACTCTGTTCATATGTAATAAATTTTTTATTTTAATTTATATTATATATTGTTAATACAATAATTTTAATGCAAAAATGTTTTTTTCCTTTATTTTCAGTTTATATTTAAATATATTTTTAATTCTAATTATTTCTAAATATTGCAAAAATTATAATCTACTACATTATGAAATATAATTTTAAATCTAAAAGATAAGCTATTTTAAATTGAAAATAACTTAAAAATACAGAATAAAATTTTGGGATATATTAAAACACATAATACTTAAAACATTTTTGCAATTTTTAAAGAGTTAATTTTTTAAAAGTAAACTTCAATACTAAAAATATATTAAAAAAAAAATATTAATAATATTGTAATTAAGTTTATAGGCTATTTTAAATTACAATTATAGGCTATTTTAAATTTTAATTTAGCATGCTAAAACTACACATCTCTGATCAATGGTGGTATCATGCAACTGTGATGATTTTTAAGAGTGAAAACAGTGAGTAAGGGCACAGAGCCCAAGTAGAACATGTTTCTAGATACACAGAACACAAACTGTTTCACAATTATTTCTAAAAATTGCAAAAATTATAATCTACTACATTATGAAATATAATATTGTGTTTAATGTTTTTAAAAAAATTCCCAGAATTGTGTTTTTATTTCTTGTACGTATCATGTTTATTTTCTTTTAAGTATAAGGCTTTTTTAACTTCTTCCAGGTATTTTTTTTTATTTTCTTAAAAGTATCAAATTATTTTAATTTAGTATTGTGTTTTTTAACATTTCACCCCAGTATCAACTTTTTTTTTAAATTTGTCCTAAGTAGCATATTATTTTAAAATTTCTTCCTAGTATATATTTTTTTTTAATTCTTCCAAATCATGTATTTAAAAAAATTATACCGAAATATCGTTTTTTAAATGCTTATAAATGAGACTTACTATTTAACCTAGAGAGCTTAAATTAGTGTTATTTTCTTTTGCTTTTAATGAGTCTTAATTTGATATATAACATGACTATGTTATTTCAAATTTGAATTTTTTGAAAAGCTTCAAAAAAAATTTTTTTAAATCTCAAAAACACCCCTTTTAATTTTTTTGAAAAAAAAATATATGCTTTATGGACTACTTGTATGCCAAGTTTCATAATGGGAAGCCAATGGGTTCCTATGAAAATTATTTTTTTTTGTATTAAACTATAAGTGAAATTAGCTAAATTACAAAAAATTTAATTTCCATAGGAACCCCTTAACGACCGACTATGAAATTTGGCACACAAATAGTCCCTTAATGTCTTTAATAAAAGTAAATAACTGAAAATCTAAAAGCCCCCAAAATCTGAAATTTTACAGTTTTTGTAAACTTTACTGGTACTATCACTGTACCAAAAATGATCGATTTCTGAGGTATCAAGGTTCAAACCATTAATTGATTTGACACGGAATAACATATACTTAGTACATAACTCATTAACCAGTTGTTTCAAACATTCAGCCCACATATGTTCTTTTCAATTTTAACAATTTGCTACACACTTAATATTTCACATATGTCACTCAAAATTTAATTTTATATTTGGGTCATTCCATATGGGGACACCCGATGAGTGTTGCTCTGTAGTCACAGATTTTTTTTAAATTTTTACCATGGATACACATGGTAATAAAACCCCCAAATCTGAATTTGTAATGTATATATCCCAATAATGACCCAGATACAGGCATTTGAAAAATGGTCATTTTTGCGAAATGGCGGCCATCTTGGATTTTGCACTAATGTTTAAAAATGTAATAGCATGAGAACTAATGGCTCAAATTAAATAATTCTGGTACCAATTTAAGGCTATTTATATCAGGAATATAAGTGCCATATCAAAACAATTAAAAAGATATATTTTAATATCGTTATTACATGAAAATTGCAAAAATCACCTTCGGATTGATGGGCAACTTAAATGGGCTATTAAAAAAATGGCCCCTAATATTTTTTTCTGAAACTTGGTACAAATACTAACTAATATGTGGGCTTTAAGTAAAAAAAAAATTAGAAAGGTAATATTTCTTATTGCAGAGAAAATGGCTTTAAAACATATATACATTTAGTTAACATTTGACATGCAATGCTTTAATCATTTAAAAGAAAATATTTTTTAAAAACAAATAATGAGTAAAAATAAAACATAGGCATTTTTTACACACTAACTAGTACGTGTGCTTTAAGTAAAAAAAAAATAGAATGGTAATATTTAATTTAAATAATGACTAAAAAAATACTGTTATATGTACTATTATACTGTATGGGAAATCAGTGTAAAATTTCTGGAGTGCTGAAAAATTCTAATAAAAATCTTCCTAGAAACCACACAGTTATCTCTCTTGTATTTTATTTTCTTATTTCAAATTTTAAAAAGGTATTTTCTATATTCAGTAGAGCTAAAGGTGCACATTTTTTCATAGTGGCCACTGACTTCTAAACCAATTTCACCTTAGAGGCAGTAAGTACAATAATCTTTGGCCTATTGGTTATAAATGACAACTTTCACTTAATGCTGAAGCTTTACAGCATACATATAGTTAATTCCACAAAAAATAATTTGTAATTAGATAATATAAAACACTCATTTTCATGAAAAGCATTAAAAAAAAAAAAAAAAAAACAGAACTACAGCATGTTGATCACCAAAACATATCTTTAGCCTTCTGCCAACTCCAAAGGAAACACTAGGCAATATCCCCTATCCAGTTGAAACAGGAGCAACAAACTAAACATAAACAAACAAGCTATTGGAGAAGAAAATTATCCTACAGCACCAATATTGTTTCTGGAACATTTAAAAACACCTGTTTCTGGTCTTTGTGTACATAAGACATCAGCTGCCTATAGCCTCCAAAGTTTCAACTCTAATACTCATAGTTCTGTTATATAAGTAATAGCAATTAACATATACCAGTTGTCAGTTCTTGAAATGATTACGTGTACTGCATCATCTGTTTTCTCTTAGGTTAAATTTAAAGTAAGATACAATATTACATTTCTGGGTGACTTATTCCTTTCAGAGCTCATTTTTGCTCAAGTGTTCAGAGCTGAGTATGTTCAACAAATAAATCAGTGAATTGTGCTTCAATGATTATTTCTTTTATTTATGTTCCATGATTAGTTCTTGTTATAAAAATTGAATGTTTTGTATGCAAGAAAATCAATGTGTCATTAAGCCTTCCTGTTTATTCCTGTACTTGTGTTCTGAGTGGCAGTATATGCAAGGTTCACAAAGATGAATATCTGAAATGTTGCAGTTTAAGACAGAAAACTTGTGATCAATTTAATAAACCACCAAAATCAGAACTAAGTCCCTAAAACCAATTTCTCTCAGACTGTCAATGATAAATCAAGAATTACTCATTCCAGGGGGAAAAAATTCTGCATGTCTTGTTATTTTTCCTCGCATTCATCAATTAGTGAGTCAGAGGTTTCTACTGCTGACATGGAAATGACCAATGATGCAGATTATAGTGAAGTCACAATAGTAATCGAACAATTGAATAAAAGCTGTGAACTTTTGGATTTATCACTAATAAAGTTCAATAGATTTAACTCTAAGAGGAAACTTACTTATATGCAAGTTAAGAAATTAAGTAGCCATGTTGCTACTAAAACTGCTACAGTATTGGGTATTGAAAGTATTGATAAGCTACAAAATTCAAGACATTATTTGCCAAAATTGCATGTTTATGATGGAAAATTATTGAATAAGTTTTCTTTAGATGCATCATTTAAAGAAAATGTGCAGATTTTAGAATTAGTCCAAGATTCATGGATAGTCCAACAAACAAAGGCATGTTATATTACTACAGAGAATTTAGTTAAAAAAAAAACAAGAAAAATTAAAAGAAACAGAAGGGATGTTATCAATGCCTAGTGAGATATAAGTGTTAAATTAAATTTGATACTATACAAAAGTTACTAGTTTTTATTATAACAGTCGTATGTGTCCAGGAAGGAAATATTGCATATCTATACCACGTGAAAATGGGAAAATATTAAAACAAAAGAGATTACTTTTGCATAATTTAAAAGAATTATATGCTGCATTTAAAGAAAATCATAATGAAATAAAAATACTATGTAAATTTTGCACACTACATCGAACAGAATATGTAACTGTTGGAAACAAAGTTATTAATTCTGTACGTGTTTGTATATACCATCAAAATATTAAACTCATGCTCCATGCCATCCATATCAGTGAATATATTACATCATTGTTAAAAGAAACAAGTTTATTGCACTGAATCATAAAAGTATGGTGAGTTGGTGTGATAACTGTCTATCTCAAATTCTTAGAGTACCAATGCATCCCAATGAATTAGAAATTAGTGTGTGTTTTGTTTGTATTTGTTATGTTTATGTATTCTTATGGCCCAAATGCATTATATATATGGCCAAGACCTTTAGATGTGTGCCAAAGATTATGATACTTGCTATTAGATGAAATTGGTTTAGGAGCCAGTGGCCACTAGGAAAAACTGGATATCTTCTGCTCTACTGAATATAGAAAATACCTTTTCATAATTTGAAATAAGAAAATAAAATATAAAATGGATAACTGTATGGTTTTTAGAAAGATTTTTATTAGAATGTTTCAGCACCCCAGAAATTTTATATTGATTTCCCAGAAATTTTACATACATATAACAGTATTTCTTTAGTCATTAAATTAAATATTAACATCCTAATTTTTTTTGTGCTTAAAGCACACATACTAGTTAGTGTGTAGAAAAATTCCTATGTTTTGTTTTTGCTCATTATTTATTTTTAAAAAATATATATTTTTAAATGATTAAAGTATCACATGTAAAATGTATATATGTTTTATAGCTATTTTTCTCTGTAATAAGAAATATTACCTTTCTAATTTTTTTTGTACTTAAAGCGCACATATTAGTTAATATTTGTACCAAGTTTCAGAAAAAAATATTAGGGGCCATTTTTTTTATAGCCCATTAAACTTGACTATCCATCCGAAGGTGATTTTTGCAATTTTCATGTAATAACGATATTAAAATATATATATTTTTATTTTTTGATATGGCACTTATATTCCTGATATTAATAGCTTCAAATTAGTACCAGAATTATTTAATTTGAACCATTAGTTCTCAAGCTATTACATTTATAAACATTGGTGCAAAATCCAAGATGGCTGCCATTCGGCAAAAATGGCCATTTTTCAAATGCCTGTATCTTGGCAATTATTGCGATATATACATTATAAATTCAGATTTGGGGGTTTTATTACCATAAAACCCCCAATGTGTATCCATGGTAAAAATTTTAAAAAAATCCGTTACTATGGAGCAACAAGTTTTTCTTAAAATGGGTGTTTTCACGTGGAATGACCCATTTACAATCAGTTACAAAACGTTACTTTTCAAGAACTTTTAAAATAAGTACTTCTCCAAACAAGTGAAGACAATTTCATCTCTTCCTTGCTCAAGAGTACAAACTCTCCCAGTTGCAGTATCAGGCTCTACTTTTTGCGAAATGGTCTCACCTAGCACATTCAAATATTCAATACGTCACTTAGTTGAGGATAAAAGAAAGAAGGAGAAGGTCCTTTAGGATGTAGGAAGCTAACTATATAGTCGCTCGTCTTTTCAAGAATACATGCAAGCTACCAAGATCCTTTATAGAGTATAGTGACAAATCCAGATTCAATTTTTGCTTAATTAGTTGGTGTAATATAGTCTAATGCTGTCACACGTTCAGTAAATTGGTGTTCACTACAGTAATTATGCTTAACATGAAGTATATTTTCAGAAATTGGGTAGAAAGTTTTGAGTACGTAAAAGTTTGAGTAGTTTTTGAGTACCCATGATTGCCTTAAAGTCATTCAACTGTGGCGACAGTATTTCTTTAACTTCTTCATACTCATCAACTGTGCTGTACTCAAAAACTTCATTCTTTTTACCCAAGTTCTGAAAATTGGCTTCTTGTTAAGCATTATTACTGTAGTGAACACCGGTTTACTGAACGTGTGACAGCATTCGACTATATTACACCAACTAATTTAGTAAAAATTGAATCTGGATTTGGCACTATATAGTCTATAAAGGATCTTTGTGGCTTGCATGTATTCTTGAGAAGAATAATGTTACGAGCGACTATAAAGTAAGCTTCCTACATCCTAAGGGACCTTTTCTTACTTTCATCCTCAACCGAGTGACGTATTGAATGTGCCAGGTGAGACCATTTTGCAAAAAGTAGAGCCTGTTACTGCAACTGGGAGAGTTTGTACTCTTGAGCAAGGAAGAAATGAAATTATCTTCACTCAGTTTGGAGAAGAACTTATTTTAAAAGTTCTTGAACGTTTTGTAATTATAATTGTAAATATAAAATTAAATTGAGTGGCATGTGAAATATCAGGGTGGCCACTCTTCAGACACATTGAAATTCCCTAACTTTTCCAGGTGAATTGAAAAGAAATTCCAGACCAGAAATTTTAACATAAAATGCGTGCACATCCCTATTTAGTTACAAATTTGATTAAAGAATCTTAACAATTACTCCACTATTAAAAAAAAAGTTATATTAAATCAGGAGAAAAAAATACACATTTTTTGTTTTTACAAATAAATTTTGACATTTTTAATAAAAAATACATGTAAATGCAGCAAAATTGAACTACTGAAATATTTAAAAGAATTTAATGTTTTTTTTCACTGAAGAAATAGTCTAAACTGATGTCCTTAAATATGGGCATTGCAAATTGTTCACAATGACAGACATTAAAGATATGCAAAAACTACACTGTAACAAGCCACAGCCATTGAATAATTAATGTCAATTCAGCAATGTCAAAAGAATGTCATTAAAATAGAAAAAATATTGTAAAATGTATATAATATTCTTGGCAACAGTTGTCCAAAATGGAGCACAAACTCTGCATTTTTGTTTTTATACGGAATCAAATGGACACATGGCAGCCTTTATTTAGAAGTTACGAGTACAGCATAATACTTGGCGAAATTTTTCGAAAATGGCATACAAACTGGGCAAGCCTGTTTTTATAAGGACAACTAGTATTAAAAAAAAAAACAGAATTTTCACAAAATTCCCTGACTTTTCCCGGTTGAGTGGCCATCCTGAATATTAAGTGTGTAGCAAATTGTAAAAATTGAGAACATATGTGGGCTGAATGTATGAAAAAACTGGCTAATGAGTTATGTACTAAATGTATGTCATTTTGTGTCAAATCACTTAATGGTTTGAACCTTGATATCTAAAAAATTGATCATTTTTGGTACAGTGATAGTACCAGTAAAGTTTAAAAACACCGTAAAATTTCATATTTTTTGCGCTTTTAGATTTTCAGTTATTCACTTTTTAAAAAAAGCCAAATCTGGTAAAGTTTTGAAATCTTTAAACAGTGGTAGATCAAAAACTATTTGACCAAGAGAGTTCAAATTAGTGCAGTCTTTTGTTTTCGATGGACCTTAATTTGATATACAACATGATTATGGTATTTAACTCTTTTTTAAAATTGGAGTTTCTAAAATAATTACAAACTAAAAGAGAAATTGTTTTTAGAGAATAGCATAGTCATATCAAATTAAGACCCATTAAAAGAAAAAAAAAATGACACCAATTTGAGATCTCTAGGTCAAATACTTTTTTTTTTTTGCCAAATTTCGCTTTTAAGAAAGTCAATAACTGAAAACTAAGAGCCCAAAAAATCTAATATTTACAGTTTTTGTCAGCTTCACTGGTACTACTATTGTACCAAAAATTATCATTTTCCATGATGTCAAGGTTCAGATCATTGGTTGATTTGACTCGGAATGACCCTTGGATGAATATTCAATTTGGCAGTATTTTAATTTCTTAAATTTTACACCATATGAAATATTGTTTAAAAACAAACTAATTATTCTTTGTAATCAAAGTTAGAGGTAAGTTACGGTACAGGAAAATTAAACGTTCTGCATTTTCAGGTTGCAACCTATTACCATCTTTAAGTTTAAAATCTAAGTTAAGTTTAAAATTTAAGTTATACCATCTTTAAGTTTAAAATACATAAAAACATGTAAAAGAATAATTTCTGATTTTACAATATTTGAAATAAACATGCATGCATGACAACAAATGCAATCTCGGACCACGTTTTCATTTAATCTCCGCTTAGATAGTATTAAATGCGAGCATGGATGCACATACCACGATGCTGGAAACATGCACTTTTCCCGTTTGCTTTTAAAGCAATATATGCATACATACAACAAAGCTAGGAAGATATATAAAATAAAATAAAAGTTAAAGCTAAATATAATTAAATAAGTTATATAAATTAAGCAACATGTTAACCTAACACTAACCTAACACGGGAAAATCAAGTTCAAGACACAAACCTACAAACACCGCGGGAAAGGGAAGTAATGACTGCAGTCAGTGTTGCCAGATACACAAAGCTTATGGCTTCGTCCCCTGAGGTAGAAATGAGTCCGTTCTGGAAGTTTCCAGAACTGCGTGACGTCACGGCGGGGTTAGAACTTGGGAGGGTGAAGATAAACAAGAAGGGATACATGAAAATGCCTTGGGGAAAAGGGTTCGAGAACAAAGCTGAAAGAGGATTTGAGCAAGGGGGAGCGTTAATGGTTATTTTTACATATGAAAAATGGTAATTTTAATGTAATATAAACGGTATTTATAACGTATGATAAACGGTATTTATAATGTATTTTAAACGGTAATACATAAAAATGCCTTTGGGAAAAGGGTTCGAGAACAAAGCTGAAAGAGGATTTGAGCAAGAGGGGAGCGTTAATGGTTATTTTTACGTATGATAAATTGGTATTTTTAATGTAATAAAAACGGTTATTTTAATGTAAAATAAACAGTAATACATACGTATTTAAAACGGTATTTCTACATACGGTATGTTCATACACGGTAATACATACATATGATATACGGTATTTTTATATACCGTTTACTCATAACGGTATTATAACCGATGTATTACCGTTTATACGGTTATAATACCGTCAACGGTTATAATACCGTATGTGTGTTACCTGGGAAAGGAATTGTGTTAGATTCTGAATTCTGGGAATTCTAACAGAAGTCCTATACAGATCGCCATTTGTCCAGTTTTGAGTACAAGAGATATTTTCCCAGGACAATTAACGGCTTTCCCAATTATTCCAAATTAACTTCTGTTTTTACATTTTCTGCATATTATCTCAGGAAAAATTGGGCATGTCAAAATTTTTTGGCATGATTTGTTTCCATTCTATTTTAAATGTGCATAAGATAATTTCTGAAGAAACGAATATTCTTGGAGATTTTTATTGGTTGTGCATGCACATGTATAATATGGCATTGAAGTCTAATATGCGACTCATTTTTTTACATTTTCTCTCATTCCATGTGTGTTTTGTACATCAGTTCTGAATTGTGTGTGCTGTGTGGTTAGTACAGAAACTGATGATGGAATCTAATCCAACAAAATAGTGTGCTTTATGTATTATACAAAAACTAATATATAATATTTTTGAAGCACCCAAGATAACTCTAGGATAATAAAGTGATGTTAAAGCATTACATATATTTTTATAATATAACATAAATAAAGTAAAAAACCTGAAATATTCATATTTATGAAGTTGCAAGCTATTTGAGGCCAGTTAAAATGTAAGTCAATAATCACAACGTTTTATGAAGCAATAATTAGCATCATAGGTAAATTTGCCCATTCTGAGTTGAAATTATTTGAGTGAAATATTCTTTTCTGAAAACTTCAAAAACGCTTTTAACATTTAAATTTTTAAGAAATGTTAAGTTGTATGCAATTAATCAAAATATTAATCTGTAATAATGAAATTTCATATAGCGATATATTAATACTAATCATTATCACTAATCAAGAGTAATAAATAGATTATAGTGTATTATGCATGTATCTTCTTACATAAAAGAAGATAATTGTTTGTGTTGTCTGTAGCAGGAAATCTAAGCATCGGACAGCAAGGAAATTTTGTACAGAGTTACTTCCGGACACAGGAAAATGCAGCTCTTCTGCGAGATTTTGAAAAAAATTTAAATTAGTTTTTTAGTTCTTTTTTTATATTTTAGCATGATTTTGAGTGACTTTCACACAAATCAGTTTCTTAGCAAATAAAAATGTTATCAGTCTATGTATTAGAATGTTCATAATGATATGTTCAAATAAAAAAAAAATTGAACATGCTAATAATTTGTTTGCATATCAAAAATGTTGCAGAAAAAACTTTGCATCCAATTTGTGTCAAATGTGATTTCATCACTCCACACAAATTTATTAGAACAAAAAAATCTAGTCTGTCATCTATTTTATGGGCTTTTTTAGGTAAACACAGTAGTCCAGTAGTCTGTGGACGGTAGAGATATTATACCAGTTGAATGATGTTAAAATCTGCTGTTTTCAAATGTTTACAAATATGTCTAGAACAATGCTATGTTTTTCTGCTGAGTAACCAGATAACTAAAGAAACATCTGTGACTCTGGTCATAACCAGAATGTCTAGTCAGCTGAGTTTTCAAATGTGCCTATAATCTCTCATTGGCATCTAGTCAATCGAAAGTTGTTATACATTTCTTACATTACAAATTGTAATTTGGCAACACTATTTTGTTTCTTCGTCACTTACAGCAATGTTTGAAATTTGAAGCAATAGTTAGAGATTCTTTGTTCGAAGGTTGGATTGGAGTACCATTATTTATAAGGTGAGTATTTTAATTAAAAACGTTAATCTTGGTTCTTTTACGATTCAACATGGATTCCAATCTGATTTTAAGAAAGCATTTACTTTTTCCTTTACAGATGTAAAAGAATTTAATTATATGGAATAACATTTGTGCTTCGTAATCTTGATTTCCTTTTTTGATTATAATTGCATATGTTATTGAGATTTGAACATTTCAAATGTTTGTTTTTTTCATTTATTATTGCATTTTCTGTTTGATATTCTTTTTATACACTTTTATGTAACTTCGATCAGGTACTATACATTGATATTTTTAAGAAAACTTTTTTTTTAAAGATGCAAGTGAATTTAATATATGGAATTACATTTATTCCCACACTATATGTATTTGTTATTGGGATTTGAGAATTTCAAATGTTTTTGTTTTTTCATGTATTATTCAATTTTATGTTCATTCATTCATTGTAAGAGATGAAAATGCAAGAAAATTTATTTAATTATTTTTTTGTTTTAGTGCATTTTAAAATAAATGTGTGAATCCTTAAACTTGGTTTTTTCTTGTTTGTTTTAAATTAGAAATTTGACTTTACTATGAGATTAAAATTTTTTTAAACAATATTGTTCTGTAACTTCTGTTTTGATTTCTCGTTTAAGTCTTTCTTATTAATTTACTTTATATTCATTTTTTTTTCAGTATATACAATGTTGTTTGAATTAATTATATGTTATAATTTTTTTTTTAATTTAGTGTGTTCAAATTAAAAAAATTCCACTTCCTGTTTAGATATATTTAAATGTTAATTGTTTTAATTCTTTTCTTAATTCTGCTATGATTGGTTCAAATAATTGTATATTTTATTTTGTCATTATAGGTTAATTATACAAAAAATGAGAGAATTTCAAATGTTTTTGTTTTTTCATGTATTATTCAATTTTATGTTCATTCATTCATTGTAAGAGATGAAAATGCAAGAAAATTTATTTAATTATTTTTTTGTTTTAGTGCATTTTAAAATAAATGTGTGAATCCTTAAACTTGGTTTTTTCTTGTTTGTTTTAAATTAGAAATTTGACTTTACTATGAGATTAAAATTTTTTTAAACAATATTGTTCTGTAACTTCTGTTTTGATTTCTCGTTTAAGTCTTTCTTATTAATTTACTTTATATTCATTTTTTTTCAGTATATACAATGTTGTTTGAATTAATTATATGTTATAATTTTTTTTTAATTTAGTGTGTTCAAATTAAAAAAATTCCACTTCCTGTTTAGATATATTTAAATGTTAATTGTTTTAATTCTTTTCTTAATTCTGCTACGATTGGTTCAAATAATTGTATATTTTATTTTGTCATTATAGGTTAATTATACAAAAAATGAGTGCACACACACACACATGCATAAAAAGAAGAAAACATTCAGGCAATGAACAAAAAGGCAATCCCTCTTAAAACAATGTGGTAGTAATTACGCAATCATGCATTCTGAATTTCTTTGCACTTCAAAATTCTGCGAGTCACTGCCCTTTTGATGTTTCTGACTACTAGTGTACTGCATCATCAAAAAATATGCATACATTTTCGTTCGATGTTTATCTCTCAGTTCTCGGATTACGGCCGATTGTTTTTGACAAAAAATGGCTCTTTTCAGAAATAATTCTGCAACATGGATTGCTTAAAACTATAATGCAGGACTTTAAGCTGAAAGTGTTTTTTTTATTGAAGATTTTTTATCTAATAACAACTGTGTTGGAGGGTAAATAAAAAAATCAACTCAAATAACGGGCGGAAGCCAGATATTGTTTTGATTGTGCAGTGGGTCAGGAACACTTGAGAGACAGGGATGCACGATTTCCCATTAGTTTTGAGGAGCTGCGTGCTGGAAGTAAAATAATGCCTGGAGCTTGTCACACGAGAACGAGTGTCCCCATATATATATATATATATATATATATATATATATATATATATACTTTTCGCTTTCAAGTGTTTTTGAGTAATTTATTGAATTTTTTTTTCTCTTTTTGGGGGATCGACTAATACGCGAGTTTTGGATTTTTTCCTATTTTTTTCTCTGAAGGTACTGAGGTCGACTTATATGCGAGTATATACAGTATATCTAAGTCTTCAAATCCAAAACTTAACATACTTTGGTAGGAAACTTTAAAATCGATCGTTGCAGAAATTAAACAAGCAAAATACTACAGTATTATTCTTGACTCAACAATAGATATATCCAGATTAGATCAATTTTCTCTTTTACTTAGGTATATCAGTCACAGAGGTTCAGTAATGGACCATTTCATCAAATTCAATGTTCTTCTGAGTTCGCAGGGATGAAAATTTTTAAGAATTGCTGTTGAAATCACTTTAGATATAAAAGATTGTAAAGGACAGGGGTATGATGGTGCCAAAGTTATGCCAGGTGATGGTATTGTGCTACAAAAAGGAATTAAAACTATTGTGCCAACTGATGTAAATGTATAATATTGTGCCCATAATTTAAATTTAATTATAACTGCATCCATGTAAGGCTGTGTTGAAGCGAAAACATTTTTAAGTACTGCTGAAGCTATTTATATCTTTTTGAATAATAGCCTATCATACTTTAATATTCTAAAAGAACAAGAGCTCTGTAACAACATGTCTTGACACTTGACAGTTAAACAGACAATCAGGCAGACTTTCACACTCGTTGGTCAAGCAGAATATCCAGCTTAGTATCGATAAAAGAAAACTTGTAGGCAATTTATAATGCAGTAAGACATTTTGTTAATGGAGAAATAAATTTGTCTGTTAATTTGAGGGCTTTTGTCATGTGAAATTTTGTAATATATGGATATATTTAAATTTTACATATCATTAAGTATGTGGATTTCAATTTTAACCACTTTCAATGCATTACCTAAATTATTACAATTGAAAACGATAAATTTAAAAATTGACAATGCTCTCATATCTTCTTGTCAAAAGCCTATGTCTGATTTACAATGTGATGATATCTTTGTTAAAATTACAAAGCAACACAACTAGTTGCATTGTGTGATGTACTAACATAAATCCTGAATTTTCAAAGTGTAGACTTAGAAAAAATACTTTTTGATGAAATCAGTAAAATTAAATCTATAGATGTTCCTATGCAAAAATTCTGAATTGAAGTATTTAACATCATTCCTGACAATATTATTCAAAATTTAACAACAAAAGATTTTAAATCAACTACTCACATGTTAAATGTCTTAAGGGTGAGCGTCAGTAAATCTTCTGCCTTATCCTTAACTTCTGCCTTATTGTTAACTTTTGCAAATCACATTTTTCGTCGAAATTCTGCTCAAACAGTTGCAAATATTTTCTGAAAGATAAAATGCAATGCTTAGGATTATATTAAAACTAAATTTAATACTCAATAAAATACAGAAAATATTTTTTATTTTATCCAAAATATTTTTGGTGCTGCCATCTGTTGTCATAATTTAATTCATAACGACTATTTTTATTTTTTAATGAACATTTTTAAATGTCTATTCCTTCTAATATGCTATTAAATATAACAACAGATTATATATAATAATGCCACAATCATGAAAAGGTAATTGAACTTGGACTTGAAGACAAAGCTGCAGTCCTCAGTGATGTACATTCAGATCCCCTTATCAAATGTATAGAATGAGAAATTACCTTTCTTGATTGTAGCATTATTATATATGATCTGTTGTTGTATTTAATAGCGTATTAGAAGACATTATTAGACATTTAAAAATGTTCATTAAAAATAAAAATAGTCGGTATGAATTAAATTACGACAACAGATGGCAGCACCAAAAATATTTTGGATTAAAATAAAAAATATATTCCATATTTTATTGAGTATTAAAAATTAAATTTAATATAATTTAAGCACTGCATGTTATCTTTCAGAAAATATTTCACAACTGTTTGAGTAGAATTTCGGTGAAAAACGTGATTTGCGAAAGTTAACAAAGAGTGGATAGGGCAGAAGAATTACTGATGCTCCCCCTTCCCAGGTAGCACAAATACGTAATTCTTATGTATCAAGCAATATGCAATCTTTATGTGCCAGGCCATACGTAATTATTACGCAAAAACAATACATTAGAATATGGTATATCAACCATTATAAAAGAGGTTATTATAACATATCCTTATACGTTAATATTATGTATATTCACATACATTATTATTACGCATCCACATACGTGTTTATTACATATCCACATACGTTATTATTACGTATATCCACATATGTTATTATTACGTATATCCACATACGTTATTATTACATATCTACATACGTTATTATTACATATATCCACATACGTTATTATTATGTATATCCACATACGTTATTATTACATATCCAGATACATGTTTATTACGTATCACATACGTGTATATTATGTATATTCACATACATGTATATTATGTATATTCACATACGTTATTACATATCTAGAGATACGTGTTTATTATGTATCACATATGCGTATAATATGTATATGCACATACATGTTTATAACGTGTTCCCATATGCATTTATAATGTGTTCCCATACATATTTATATTGTGTTTCTACACATATTTATTACGTCCGGCCGTCCAAATAGCTGCTCTTAGTCCTCTGGACGAGTCAGACGGTCTGGGTCTTCAACATATTTATTACATAGTACGATCCCGTTAAACATGTGGGTCCGCAAGTCCTTCCGAGAGATTGGTGGTAGGGGAAGGAGGGTACGCTATGGATGCCTCCCCCACTGGGTTCCGGTCTAAATTGGGTGGCACTTCCCAGCCGTCCAAACAGTTACCTTACACCTTTCTGGTAGGTCGGACGGTCTGGGTCTTAACACCAACATATTTATTACATGTTTATATTGTGTTTCTACATGTATTTATTACATGTTTATATACATATTTATCACACATTGGACAACTCTACAGTACAGTGCATGTTGCAGACATGACATTTACAAAGTTTTATGCATCTTTGTAAACAAAAATATTGAGCTAGGAGAATATATTTTTACAATAGATGTCAAATTTTCAGATTGCATTGATTTCAATAATGTACTTGAATTTATAATTTTTTTTTATAAATTTAAGTACATATTAATATTGAAATTAACATAATCTGAAACAGTATCTTTAAAATTTAAAATACATTCATTTAAATCATTTTTTTACAAAGATACAATACATCAAATGTGTCATATATGCAAAATTCACAATACTATAAAATCAGTCCATATGTAATATAATTTTTATTTTAATTTAAATTATATTGGTTATAAAATAATTATAAAAGATTACATAATTTCAGGAGTATATTTTAAAATTCATAAATTATTCTTAATGCAAAAATATTTTTTTTCTTTATTTTTAGTTTATATTTAAATATATTTTTAATTCTAATTATTTCTAAAAATTGCAAAAATTATAATCTACTACATTATGAAATATAATTTTAAATCTAAAAGATAAGCTATTTTAAATTGAAAATAACTTAAAAATACAGAATAAAATTTTGATACATATTAAAACACGCAATACTTAAAACATTTTTGCAATTTTTAAAGAGTTAATTTTTTAAAAGTAAACTTCAATACTAAAAATATATCAAAAACAATATTAAAAATATTATAATTAAGTTAATAGGCTATTTTAAATTATATTTGTGCATGGTAAAACTACACATCTCTGATCAACGGTGGTATGCGACTGTGATGATTTTTAAAAGTGAACACAGTGAGTAAGGGCACAAAGCCCAAGTAAAACATGTTTCTAGATGCACAGAACACAAACTGCTATAAAATGAATTAGCATTTTTTCGACTAATTATATTTCTTTTAAGAATATTTTTAATTCTAATTATTTTTAAAAATTGCAAAAATTATAATCTATTACGTTATGAAATATTTTGTGTGTAGTGTTTTTAAAAAAATTCTCAGAATTATGTGTGTTTTTATTTCTTTTAAGTATCATGTTTATTTTCTTTCAAATATAAGGCTTTTTTAACTTCTTCCAAGTATCATTTTTTAAAAATTTTCTTAACCTTTTAAGCGTGCTTAACGAGTTCAGCTCGTCATGCACTGCACTACTGCTAAACGGGTTTGGTGAAGTGGACTCATCATACACTTTTAAAGCCGAGATTCCTGTGTTTTTGACGAAAATAACATGTCATGATTTTTTATGAGATATTAACTGTGTTTAGAGTTTTTTACACTAGATGGCAGTAGTAGTCCTACAAACTAAATTTTATCAGAGGCAGTATTTCGTAAACGCGCGTAAAATAAACTCAGTTTTGTTGGGATTTCACATTCAAAGGCAGCCTCAAGTGCTTTCAATCTTATTTCAACAAAATGCAAGTTAACTTATGATTGTGATTCAGAGGAAGAACTTTTAAATATTTCAGATTTTGAAAGTGATTCAGAATTTTAAACAAGTTATTTGAAACAAATTGCTCTTTGTTATATTCCATGTTTTAAAATTTATCACACCAAGAGGAACTATTAAAAATTAAAATTGTATGTTTTTATTTACTTATCTGTTATTATACATGTTTACTTACTTATCTGTTATTATACATGTTTATTTACTTAATACTTATTTCAGCAAAACACCTCATTCAACACGCAATCAATAGGGAAAGGGGTATGGGTGAAAAAAACTCCCCAATGCAGAGCGTGCGAAGGGAAATAAATGACACGCTTAAAGGGTTAAAGTATCAAATTTGTTTTAATTTAGTATTATTTTTTTTAACATTTCACCCTCTGTACCAACTTTTTTTTAATTTTTTCAAAGTAGCATATTATTTTAAATTTCTTCCTAGTATATATTTTTTTATTTCTTCAAAGTATCGTGTATTTAAAAAAATTATATCGAAATATCATTTTTAAAATGCTTATAAATAAGACTTTTCTGTACGATTTTGTTTTATGAAAATTCAACTATTATTCATATTTTTTCATAAGTTTTCACATGTTTTTCAGTGTCAATTTCAAAATGTACTCTTGTTCATAATGAAATCTTTTCTTTTTTAACACTGTACAACATAGTTGAAAAGTGTTTATGACTTTGTTCATTCTGTCTGTCTATTCTTTTTTAACACTGTACAACATAGTTGAAAAGTGTTTATGACTTTGTTCATTCTGTCTGTCTATTCGCATGATAACTGCCATAAAAATGACTTTATCAAAATGAAATTTTAGTATGCTGTTCAGAGACAGTCTGTGGAACCTGAGAAAATTGCTTCGAAAGTTTTAGAAAATATTCAAATTATCCCATAAAGAATATGAAATATATATATTGCATACATATATATTTTGCTGAAATTTTTTATTTCAGCAAAATATATTCGGTAGTTTTTTAAATAAAAATTAAAGTAATAATTACACCCATATTATATGAAGAGATCACATGACCCACTTCAAAATAAGATATGGCATCCATCTTGTGTCAAAATCATGATTTTTTTCAAGTTCTTTTTAATTTATATTTAGTGTTGTATCCGTCCTAAAACCACTTTATTTTTGCTTGATTTCTGTGCATCTACATTCTGAAACAACACAATTACAATATATTTGAGTTTAAATGATCAAACATTGATTCATGGTTTTAAGTTTTTAAATAAAATAAAATTATTGTAGTATTGTGATAAATGAAAGGAATGGACTAAAAGTGTATGAATGATATATTTACAGCTTTTACATAGAGGGCCAAGTGGTCTATATTTCAATGAAATCATTTGAATAAAGTACATTCTTTTCGATGAAGTTTTAAGTTTTCAAATGTAATAAATTATTTTAGTTTTGTGATAATTTTAAAAATATTACCACTGAATGTATCGCATTTTAGAGATGTTTAAATAAAATTGCATTGCTGTTGGAAAGTGTTTCATACATGCTTTATGCACGATTGATCTTTCTTGTTGATTTTATGCACATTTGACCACATTATTTCCTCTCACAAGTTAAATATCATTAAATTTCCAAAAAAATTGACAGGAAATGCCTTCTTATAAGAAAGATGCATTTTATAAACACCAGATGTCATAACAGAATTTGTGTAAAAAAATCATTACCAAATTCAAGACCATGCATGGGGAAAAAAATGACCATTTTCATAAGAATTAACACAATATTTTAAATTTTCACCTTTCTTTTATCGCAAAAGGTGATTTATAACTAAAAAGTAAAAGCTTTAAATTTGTTTTAAAATAAAAAAAACCTTAAATAACAAGAAATAGTATAAACTAAAGAGTTAATATATGTTAATATAATGAAGCGCATGTTGTTCAGAATCATACAAGCAGTAACTATATTCTGCAAATAACATTAAATTAATTACAAAAAATTTATACTTTAAATGAATAAAATAATTTTAATATTTAATACTGTCTAAACAGAGAATAAATGAAAACATGGTCATATTGCATTTGTTATGTATGTATGCTTATTTCAAATCATGAATTATTCTTTTACATGTTTTTATATATTTATTTTTAGACAGGTACAATTACACTAAATGAAAGTTGCTTCATTTAATATTACAGGGATTAAAATTATTTTAGTCCGGAACTTCCAAGTTATGCATACACAGAATACATTCTAAGAAAGCATGATGCTGAACAACATTCTCTTTGTCTGCCTTTAATATATAATCCTAAAAGTAATATATACATACAATAACACTAGGAAGATATATAAAATAAAATAAAAGTTAAAGCTAAATATAATTCAATGTAAAATAAAATATGTAAATGAATCAAACAGCGTTTTGATACAAATTTGTTTTAAGTTAAATATCATTAAATTTGCAAAAAAAAAATTGGCAGAAAATGCCTCTTTATAAGTTAAAGATGCATTTTATAAACATTGGATACCATAACAGAATTGGTGTAAAAAACAATCACCAAATTTGAGATCATACCAATTATGGAAAAAAAATGCCCATTTTCATGAATTTAAAAAAGTTTCTAAAAGGCGATAAACAAGGTTGGGTTTTTGACGTGACATTGGTTTAATCAATGTTTTAACAGGATAAAACCGTCAAAAACCCAAAAGCTGCAAACAAAAGGGGAATTTGGTTTGAAAACAATAAAACCACCATGTCAATCATTATAAGATTGATCACCCACATAAATCTGAACAATATTATAAAAAAAAAATGTAAGTAATTTTAAAGCATTATCCATACAACAATACAAGTACATAAATACCTTTAAAATATTGAAATGCTAGCAATAATTAAAAATAATTTTTCAATTGTTTGAATTTAAATATCAAGGCATTCTAATTTTGTTTTAAATTAAAAACAATATTTATAACTTTTCTGAAGTTTTATTTTAACATTTTAGAGATAGCACAATTTGTTTTTAATATTCGGGTCCATTACACCCATGCAGCATTCGATAACACATAATGAGTTTAGAACTTTTCTCTCTCCAGTCCTAAATGATTTCACAATTTAGAATGGATGCTTCCAAAATATTCTTTCCATAGAAGCCGAACTAGCAGGTTGGGATATCAGTATAATTGCTAGTTCAGCTAATTTAAAAGCTGCACTGTTTTCATCCTGAAAACTTTCACACTTCGCAATACCTTTCCACCACATTATCGGATTGGTGAGTTTTGCACTTGTACTGAAGTAAGATGTTGGGAATGGGATTTCTTGGGCTTCAAGTGCAATCAGAAGTGGTAAACAGTCTTCAATTTTTTCTGTAGTATAAAAACGAGCAGTTTTCATTTGGCTATGTGTTAAGTATTTACCCATATATTTCGGATGCATCATGTAAGTGAGGAAATCGATTGGCATTAATGCCTGTTCTAATCTTTACTGAACAATTTCAATATGTGGCTGCAGGGAATCTTCTTTCAAAAGACTTAGCCAAATGTGGCGTGCATCGGCCAGTGTTGCTGTATCTCTTTGGAGTATGTCTAATCCATCAGCAATTGGTTTTAACTGTAGTATCAAGTCTTTGCACTGCTTATATAAATTATAGTTCTTAATAAGACAAAGAATGGCTCTATCAATTTCTTCCTCATGCTCATCTGCTATCTTTTGAAAATATGGTCTATTGTGAATAAAGGTATTTATGCATGTAAGCTAGCTATTCCATCTTGTATTTCCTGGAAGTTGAGGCTGAAGTGCTCCTTCATACTCTTTAAGCCATCCGCCATCTTCCGGGTAGATGATGGTTTCTAAAGTATTTTTGAACTTTTATCACTTGTTTGATAATAGCATCAGGTGTAAGAGCTTCACCCAGCAAATTAAGCCAATGTGCCGAACATCCATAAACTTCTAAATTTCTGTCGTTTTTATGAAGCAGTTCTCTGGCTTTCTCCGTAACTTTAGCGTTGTCAGTTACAACTGCTTTTACTTGGCATCCAAACTTTTCCTTGGCTTTTGCAATTGCATTCTGAATAACATACTTATGGTACTCAGCATCCTTTTTGTTGCTGCCACTATCTACAGCATCAAGAAAGTAGGCCTTGCCTTCAGCATGGATGCATGTCGCTATCGCAGGATCGTTGTGTAGGTTGCTCCATCCGTCTTCAATTAAGGTCACATTCTTCCCAGTAAGTTTTACCTTCGCTATTTCTTCAACTTCTGCTACAACTGTATCAAGTAGGGGTCCAGCTAATGCCTTTCTGTTAGGGATGCAATATCCCGGGCATAGTGCATTGACAAGATCTTTAAAAGTCAAATGTTCAACAATGCTGAATGGAATATTGTTTGCATAGAAAAACTTGGCCACCAATACATCTATCTTTTCAGCAGTAACTGTATTGGTTTTGATAATGTTATGTATCTGGCAACAGCCAGATCAGAGAACCTTCCAAGCTGTGTGACGCGCGCGTGCTTTGGTTACCTTTTTGGGTTCCGTAGTTCGTATTGTACATGTTCGGTGTAGTTGTTGTTATGCTCGTTCGTGCCTGTGTATCTTAATGCTAATAAATGTCTTTTGCATGTATGTAAAACGAATCGTATCGTCTCTCGGTCTACCTGGAATACATGACAAAAGAGTTGGCGACGAGGATGGGATCTTCGAACATTAATTTTGAATCTTATGATGCGTCTGTGGAAGACTGGTCCAGTTATGTGGAACGTTTAGAATCTTACTTCGTTGTTAATGGGATCGAAGATAAAATGAAAGTCCCTGCTATTTTAAGCCTTATGGGAGCAACAACGTATAAATTGTTAAAGAATCTGGCCACTCCGAACATTCCTTCTGAATTGACTTATCAAGATATCGTAAAATTACTTTCGGAACATTTGAATCCTAAACCACTAGAGATGACAGAACGGTTTCGTTTCTACAAGAGGAAGCAATTTGAAGAGGAGTCCATTGAAAATTATTGTGCCGAATTACAAAAACTGTCGATACACTGTAACTTTGGGAACAATTTAAGTACGATGCTTCGTGATAAATTGGTGATGGGTCTCAAAAACGGAAACATACAGAAAAAGCTGTTAGCAGAGGATAAGTTAACATACGAAAAAGCTAAGAGCATTGCATTCGCAATGGAATCTGCTCAGAGAGATGTGTGTGAAATTCAGAATCAAATGGTATCGATAAAAAAATTACATAGTTCGCAAGATAAAACTATCAAAAAAGATTTTTCTAAATTTAAGAAATCTGAACTTACAAAGAAGTTTGATAAATCTCGGAAATGTTACAGATGTGATAGTACTCAACATTTAGCTCACGAATGTAAGCACAAGAACACTCAGTGTAAGAATTGCTTAACAGAACGGGCATTTGGCAAAAGTTTGCCGCTCAAAACGTAACGAAACAGTTAAACAAATAGAATCTTGTTCTGAAACTGTACCAGTTAATAGCGTTAAGTCACCACGACATGCAAGGGATACGATTTTATTAGAAATTTTTGTTGAAGGGAATAAATGTTTATTTGAATTAGATACTGGAGCTGCTATTAGTTGTATGAATGTGAATGAATTTAAGAAACTTTGTCCGGATGTAGCCATTAAGCCTACCAAATTATTGCTTAGGAATTTCGATAATTCTATGATAACATCAGCTGGCCAAGCAGTGGTGCAAATTCAATACAAAGATCAAATTAATACAGAAACTATTTATTTGGTACATGCAAAAGTAAACGCAGTTTTTGGTCGTGAATGGTTGAGAAATTTCCAATTAGACTGGAGCTCAATTAAAGCAGTTCGGGTTGAAAATTGTAATTCTCGAACCAATAAATTAAATATCTTGCTCCAAAAGTATGAGAAATTTTTTTCTCCGGGTATCGGGAAACTGGAAAAGTTTTGTTGCCGTCTTCAAATGAAACCTAATTACAAACCGGTATTTTTTAAACCTCGACCAGTACCATTTGCTTTAAAAGAAAGAATAGAAACTGAACTTAATAGGTTAGTTGCAGAAGACATCATTGAGCCGGTGACATATAGTGATTGGGCTACACCAATTGTTCCTGTTATCAAACAGAATGGGAACCTACGAATCTGTGGTGATTATAAGGTGACTATCAACCCGGGACTAAAAATTGAGCAGTATCCTTTACCCCGTATCGAGGACATTTTTGCTGAACTGTCAGGAGGGGAGTTCTTTACTAAAATCGACTTATCTGAGGCATACCTTCAAATGTTAGTTGATGAGCAGGACCGACATCTATTGACGATCAATACTCACAAGGGTTTGTTCCGTTACAAGAGAATGAATTATGGTATAGCCTTAGCTCCGGCAGTGTGGCAGAGAGCCATTGAACAAGTTTTATCAGGCATCGCGGGGGTACACGTATTTTTAGACGATATTACCGTAACGGGGAGAAATGATCAAGAGCATTTTGAAAGGTTAGAATTAGTACTACAGAGACTAGAAGAATATGGTGAAGCGGAAAAGTGAATTTTTTAAGAAATCTGTGAATTATTGTGGTCATACAATTGATAAATTCGGCCTCCACAAAACACAAGAAAAAATCGATGCAATTACGAAGGTACCAGTTCCAAAAACTGTATCTGATTTGAAGAGTTTTTTGGGTTTAGTCAATTACTACGGAAAATTTATTCCCAACTTATCTACTCATGTCGCTCCTTTCAATAAATTACTGCAGAAAGGTACTAAATTTTTGTGGACTGCAGAATGTGAAAAAGCTTTCAAGGCATTGAAACAAGAAATTGCTTCAGACCGAATTTTATGCCATTATGATCCTAAGTTACCTCTTGTATTACAAACTGATGCATCACCAGTTGGAATAGGAGCAGTTTTAAGTCACATTATGCCAGATGGTTCAGAAAAACCAGCAATGTTTGCATCAAGGTCATTGACTAAAACGGAACGTAATTATTCGCAGATAGACAAGGAAGCATTGAGTATCGTATGGGGAGTAAAGAAATTTTATCAATATTTATTTGGTCGACATTTTGATCTCGTAACCGATCATAAACCCCTAGTATCAATTTTCGCACCTAATCGTAGTTTACCATGTCTATCAGCAACACGAATGGTTCATTATGCACTTTTTCTCCAAGCATTCAGTTATACAATCAAGTATCGAAACACTAAGAATCATGGCAATGCCGATGCACTTTCACGGTTACCACTAGCAGTTGACAAGGACTGTGAGTACTTGACTGAAGCAGACGTAACAAATATTTCGCAAGTTGAATTAATGCCTGTTACAGCAACTGACATAGCTAGAGCTACTAAAACTGATAGGAAATTGTTCGAACTGTATGAAAGTTTAAAATCTGGAACTGAATTACCTGTGCCTTGGAAAGGTAGAGAATCTGAATTTTCATTGCAAAATGGTTGCATAATGTATGGTCATAGAGTATGCATTCCTGAAAAGTACCAGAATCAAGTTTTGGAAGAACTTCATGTTGGACATCCTGGAATTGTCAAAATGAAGGCCATAGCTAGAAGATACTGCTATTGGCAAGGTATTGATGCCAGTATAGCCAATTTTGTTCAGAACTGTTCAGCTTGTATCGCAACGAGGAACGAACCAGCAAGGATAAATCGACATCCGTGGGAATGGCCAAATGGACCTTGGCAAAGGATACACGTTGACTACGCTGGTCCTTTTATGGGGAAAATGTTTTTTGTAGTCTCTGATGCATATTCGAAGTGGATAGAAGTCATTCCGATGAAAAATATTACAGCTAGTTTTACAATTCATCATCTTCGTATTCTTTTTGCTCATTATGGAATTCCCTTAACTTTGGTTAGTGATAACGGCGCAAGTTTTACTAGTTACGAATTTCGACATTTTTTGAAACTGAATAATATTAAACATATAACTTCAGCACCGTACCATCCTGCTACGAACGGACAGGCAGAAAGAATAGTGCAGTTATTCAAAGCTTCGTTGAAATCGAGTAGAGGTGATTCTGGAGATCTAAATGTGAAATTACAAAGATTTTTATTACAGTATAGAATAACTCCACATTCTCTCACGGGAGAAACTCCGAGTGCCTTGTTTTTGAAGAGATGTATTCGCACTAGGCTTGATCTTTTTAAACCAAATTTGAGAGACAAAGTTGTTCAGAAACAGAGTTCGAGACTTGACACAGAATCTATCTTGCGTGAGTTTCGGGAAGGGGAGAAAGTAGCCGTAAGAAATTATTCGAGAACTAACAAATGGAAAATTGGAACAATTATAAACCGAGATGGAACTTTGAGTTATAGCATACAAGTTGGAAATGAAATTTGGAAGAGACACGTAGATCAAATAAGGAAATGTGGGAAGTCGATTGAATTATCCCAAGCTGCTACTGAAATTCCAATTTACGATAAAGAATTAAATTTTCCAGATGAGCCAGTATCCGATGATGTTGCTGAATCGGAACCGCTTGCACCTGTACCTGAAGTTATCCCTGAACCTAAAGATGTACCTGTACCTGCCACTCCAGTGATGATATACCACCTAAGCCTGTACCAGACGCTTCCGGAAAGCTGAAAACTGATGTGCCACTCCGACGCTCAAACCGAATCAGGAGACCTCCAAAAAGACTCGACCTGTGACTCTATATTTTGTCGGGGAGGAACTGTTATGTATCTGGCAACAGCCAGATCAGAGAACCTTCCAAGCTGTGTGACGCGCGCGTGCTTTGGTTACCTTTTTGGGTTCCGTAGTTCGTATTGTACATGTTCGGTGTAGTTGTTGTTATGCTCGTTCGTGCCTGTGTATCTTAATGCTAATAAATGTCTTTTGCGTGTATGTAAAACGAATCGTATCGTCTCTCGGTCTACCTGGCATACATGACAGATAACATGCGAATCCATTTCATGCTTTTTTTTCGGCTTGTCTGGATTCTATTTCAGACTCAGACTGCACTTCTCCATCTATATCTAAAGTTCTCTTTTGCAAGCACTGTGATAAATGAGTTTCCATCCTTTCTACACGGTTTGCTCGAATACTTCCACAATTTTTACACTTTGCACATTGTTTCCCATCCCTTTCCACTTTATAATAATGTTGCCAAATCAAATCTGTCGGCCTTCCACCACGATTCATTACCACTTTATTCAGCTTAAACTTCAATACACACAAATATCTTTGAACTAACATAGCTTGAAATTGTAAAAAAAAAAAAAAAAAACCACAACTAGATTCCAAATGAAGTGAAACTAGCAGAAAATCTAAGACTACAGTTATCTTTGTCTTCCTTCCTTTAGGGGTTTGGGTGCTTTCATATAAAGTAAAGGGGTAAGGGAGGAAACCTTTTATCTCTACCCTATCCCTTAGGTGTAATGGAATGGACTAAGAAATTTTTTCATTAAGAATGAGTCAGACCATTGTTAGTTGAACTTAGCCTAGAATTTGGGTAGAGAAGGGGGGAGGGGTATGCATTGTTCAGTCTTATCAGTTATTATTGTTCAGAATTCAGGAATGTCTATAGAGAAGGGAGTGGGGGGAAGGTATGCTGTGGAACATAGCCTGTGGTTACAACTTATTGTCCCCAGTATTGTGCAGTCAAGATAAGGAAAGTCATTCATTGTCACCCATACCAGAAAACATATACAAGTTAGGAAAAAGAGAATAGTAAATAGGCCTACATTTTAGGTGGCAAAAAGATTTTTTCTTCCAAAAATTTATTTCCAAGGGTTATCCATTTTTATTTACCAATATAATAAAAATAACAATAAATTTATTCAAATCAATTAAATATTTAATTTACAAATAGAGTTACTCTCTTTCAATTATTATATATTGTTTTATTGTATTTGTTTTTTTAATTCTCCCTCCCTTACAAATACAAAGAATCCGAAAGTTAAACCTTGTACAGGGCACATGAAAACTAGTTAAGGTGCTGATAGAGGGTGACAGGATTTTGATTGGCAATACTGTTTGTTTCGTTCTCACTTGACAGTTTTTGACGTGACTGTTAAAACCATGGATTAAACCAGATAAAACCGTCATGCGTCAAAAACCTGCCAACCCTGGCAATAAACTTAGAAAAGTAAAAGCTTTAAACTTTTGTTTTAAAATAAAAAAAATCTTAAATAACAAGAAATATTATAAATTAAAAAGAGTTTGTTAAGGTAATGAAGTGCATGTTATTCAGTATCGTGTTTTTATAGAATTCTGCACATGCATTAGCAGAAAAATACTATGAAAAGATTGTAGAATCATTAAGTGAATAAAATCGTACAAGTAGAAACAGTATTCTGAAAATAATATCAAATTAATTATAAAAAAATTATACTTTAAATAAATAAAATAATTTTAATATTTAACACTGTCTAAGTAGAGAATAAATGAAAACGTGAACAGGAATTGCATTTGTTGTTATGCATGTATGTTTATTGCAAATCCTGTAAAATCAAATTATTCTGTTACATATTTTTTTATACATTTTAGATTTAGATATGTATAAAATTACACTAAATGAAGGTTGCTTCATTTACTATTATATAGATTAAAATTATTTTAATATAAACACTAACCAACACTAATAAATAAGTATTTTTACTTGCAGGTGGGTTATAAATGAACCAGCTTTCATTTAGTGTAATTATACATGTCTAAGTCTAAATATATAAAAACATGTAAAAGAATAATTTATGATTTTACAAGATTTGAAATAAACATCATGCATGCATGACAACAAATGAAATCTCGTACCAAATTTTCATTTAATCTCGCCTTAGACAGTATTAAATATTAAAATTATTTTAATCATTTAAAGAATACATTTTTTATAATTAATTTTATGTTATTTGCAGAATATCGTTTCAGTTTATACGATTTTGTTCACTTACTGGTTCTCTCTCTCTCTACATCTTTTCATAGTAATTTTTCTGAGCACGATGCTGAAAACATGCACTTTTCCCGTTTGCTTTTAAAGCAATATTTAATGCTAAAAGTAATATATATGCATACAATAATGCTAGAAAGATATATAAAATAAAATAAAAGTTAAAGCTAAATATAATTAAAAAGTTAAAATATATAAATTAAGCAACGTGTAAATCCAACACACGATGATACAAACCAGGTGGGAAATGGAAAGAATGAATAACAATAACAGTGTTGCCAGATACGCAGAACATATGCTTTGTTCATCGCGGTAGAAATACAGATAGAAATGAGTTGAGAAAATTGCTGGAAGCTTCGAGAACTGCATGACATCACGTCCGATCACCGAAATCAAGTAGCATCGGACGTGGTTAGTACTTGTGTGTTTTTGTGTGAAGATAAACATGAAGGGAGATCCCTGACCACCTGTGTTCGAGGACAAAGCTGATAGGGGATTAGCAAGAAACCCCAAGGGGAGGAGGAATGGTTATTTTTAAGTATGAAAAATGGCAATTTTAACCTAATATAAATGGTATTTATAACGTATGATAAACGGTAATCCATGAAAATGCCTTCGGGAAAAGGGTTCGAGAACAAAGCCGAAAGAGGATTTGAGCAGGGGGGGGTTAAAAGAAGGGAGTGATAATAGTTATTTTTACGTATGATAAATTGGTATTTTTAACATGATAAATTGGTATTTTTAAAGTAATAAAAACGGTTATTTTAACGTATAATAAACAGTAATACATACGTATTTAAAACGGTATTTCTACATATGGTATGTTCATACATGGTAATTCATACGTATGATATACGGTATTTTTATATACCGTTTACTCATAACGGTATTATAACCGATGTATTACCATTTATTGTATAACACATACGAAAATATAGCGTATAAATGGATTAACAATGGTTATAATACCGTATGTGTGTTACTTGGGTTAAATACTAATAATTGTTTCCCCTAAAATCCAAGAAAGCAATTTCTTTCTGATGATGAAAGAGAATGTTTTAATGTCTTAAGCAAATTTTATGAAAATGATCTTCAGAGTGAAAATGAAGTTGCTGAAGAATTTAAAACTTTCAAATCATTTCTTGTTAAATATTTTTTTACTGAAAAACATGAAATTACACTTGACAAAATAATTAAGTTTCATGCCAGTTAGTAATTTAAGCATTATATATATATATATATATATATATATATATATATATATATATCCTAATTTATTTATAAAATTTTAATGACAACACTGATAAAAAGTGTATCTGCTGAAAGAAGTTTCAGCAGACTAAAACTTATAAAAAATTACTTACGTAATACAAGAGCATAAATTGTTCTTAACATTTCTCAGTATTGAAAAAGATTTGACCCGAAACTTGAATTTTGACAAAGTACTTGACACGTTTTCAAAAATGAAAAAAAGATGCATGAAATTTAGCTAATAATTTATATGTTTTTCAAATTTTGCAATTTTATTTATGAGAATTGTTTCTTTTGTTTATTATCCATTAATATTATTTAATTTGTTATGGCTAGTGTAATTATTATTATTAAACATGTTAAGCATAATTGATTCATTAATAAAATAATGATATATCGAACTGATATATTTTAAGTTTCCTAAGTTTGCTGAAAACATTTAAAGTCATATGTCAAGTGACGATAATGAATGACTGAAATAGTTTACTTTAAAATTCTTGTTGGCGACTTTATTGCCAGATATACCTGCTAACCAAATTTCCTAGCTATGCCACTGGAAGGGGTAGAGAAACTTCAGATTCTTAGAATCAATCATAAATAATATTTTTAAACTGATAAATGTAACTATGTCAATAGAGAAGAATAAATGGAACAGCTTTAGTATATGGAATGTCAACATAATCCGTCATTTTTTGGCAAGCTAAAATATAGCCAAGCGTAATATTTGAAAAGTGATTATGAACGTCATGTTAGGCTTAGCGTGTAAATAACTGAAAAATATATAAGTAAAATTCAAAAATACATAAAAAAACAAATATTATACAGATGCGAAAGATAACACATGAGATTTAATTAATAATTTGTATGTTTCTCAAATTTTGCAATTTTATTTATGAGATTTGTTTCTTTTGTTTATTATCCATTAATGTTATTTAATTTGTTATGGCTAGTGTAATTATTATTATTAAACTTGTTAACCATAAATGATTTATTAATAAAATAATGATAATATCAAACTGATATATTGTCTCCTATGTTTGCTGAAAACATTTAAAGTCATATGTCAAGTGATGATAATGAATGACTGAAATAGTTTACTTTAGAATTCTGGTTGGTGACTTTATTGCCGAATATACCTGTTGACCAAATTTCCTAGATATGCCCCAGGAAGGGGTACAGCGACTTCAGATTCTCAGAATCAATCATAAATAATATTTTTAAACTGATAAATGTAACTATGCCAATAGAGAAGAATAAATGGAACAGCTTTAGTATGCGGAATGTCAACATAATCCGCCATTTTTTTTGGCAAGCTAAAATATAGCCAAGTGAGATGGTATTTGAAAAGTGATTATGAACATCATGTTAGGCTTAGTGTGTAAATAACTAAAAAATATATAAGTAAAATTCAAAAATACATAAAAAAATAAATATTATACAAAAGCGAACGATAACACATGTCAACACAGTAAAAATGGATAAAATAATGTAGAAACAGAATATTTGTGTAACAGTTGATCCATAGCAATTCGAACATGGACCTACTTTGCGGTTTTACCTCACTATTCTCGCTCTCTAAAACAAGATTACAGAAGCCAGTCCCATTGGCTGTCGGAAGTCACACATAGCAACAGCTGTTTGTGCAACAAGTGTTCTCATAGAACATGTCTGTTCAAGTTGTGTAACAAGTGTTCTGTCAACTTGAACATGGTTGTTCATGTTGTGCAACAAGTGATCTCATAGACCATAGCTCATAGAACATGGACCTATGACCACTTTATGGTCTTACAACACTCGCCTGCAAAAAAATATTACAGAATCCGGTACCACTGGATTAGAACCTCCCTCACATCCCAAAGTTGGACTTCCACTTGAGAAATTAAACTTAATGATCCTAAAAAACACCCTGAAACTTAGCTACAACACTGGTTACAGAAATCGAAACAGAAGCCATGCTTAAAGCAAAAACTCAAAATATGCTTAAATCAAAATCAAAAATGAAAATTCAATTAACTAATTTAATGATAAGTCATGGTTAAATCAAAAAATCAAAATACAAGGAACAATACAACCTTATTTAATGATATCCAACACTTTGAGAAGCTCCCTTATTGCAAAAAAAAACTAGCTAGAAGTTCCGAACGAAAAGCTAGGAGTGGTTGCCAGAAATTCCCACATATTTCACAATTTATCCCTTGCATTTGGTGGGGCGAAATGCAAATTTCTTATACTAAAGCTGTAGTGAATTATTTTCTTACAAATCATTATGAGTGTAAATGTAGGTGCTATTATTTGTACATATATACAAGACTTTATTGTTGTGTATACTCATGTTATGTTATTTTTTTACATAATGATTATATAATTTCAGATAAATTTTAATGTAATTTTTTTTTAATAAAAAATGAAGAATGCATTAAGCAATGTTGTTATTTATTTATATTGTACTGGCGAGTGAAAAATGTTTCTGGCAAGCAAACACCAAGCTGAAATTTCTTTCCCCGAGTCATCACTCTAAAAATATGATACAACATTCGGGGATTGTGACACTAGTTAAAACATTTATTTTGAAAATACTGAATTTTTCAGAGTAATGCAATTTTTTGTTGTGCACCACTTCATATACATTACAAATGAAGGTGATACAAAAAACAAAAACTAGAGGTTGATCCTGTTTATTTTACATTTTTGTGCCTTCACAAGGATAGATGAATGAGTTACAACTGATTCTGTTTCACATTGTTTTAACATTATTTTCTAATTTAAATTTTTATAATGGTTATTTTGAGATGTATTTAATATTTTACACCTATTATTTGACATGAAAATTAAAAAGAAGTTTACTATTAGGTCTTATACATAAAATGTAATTGTAAATCAAGTGGAAAAACTCATTTTACCATAGATCATCTTATTTATAACTTGAATGAGATGAGATGCATAAAAGATTTATAAACAAAAGTACATCATATTCATACACACTAGACATTCGAAAATATGTTGCATGTTTCTACTTAAAAATTAACTTTTTGTGAATTTCTTTTACAGTGAAATGTTGAACTTACCAGATGCCTTGTCTCCACAAACAACACAGAGATCATTGAATTTTCGATCCCCTCCATTTTTTAAGATAGGTTCTTCATCTCTCATTCTGGTCAACTGCTCAGCAGTTTGCCACTCTTTCACTTTAGTAGCCCAGTCTGGATTACTGGAGTTACTTCTACCTGATCCACTGAATGAAAGACCTGAACCCAGATCAAGAGGGCCAGGTTCACAAGTAAATTTCAGCACATCTGCTATACTCACCTAGAAAAGAGGAGATTTTAAATTAGGGAAAATATTCAATTTCAGCTATTTAGAGTATAAAAGGTTACAAAAGTTTTCATATTAGTAAGTAAACTATTGGATGCACTGAGCTAGTGAATGACTTCCTGCAATTGTAGGTATCTGTTATTCCATGATAATAATAAATGTGAATCTTGTTCATGAATGCTGCTATTGGCTGCTATATGCTGCTAAGTGTAAAGGGAATCTGGACAGACTGTGTCTATACAAACAACCAACTACAAAGCAACTCCCACTGTAATTATACATCTCTCTATATTAAAAAAAAGTAGCTGCCGCTGTTTGATACATTTCTCGTTTCTCGAGATTCTTTGCTTCATACAGCAAAAACTATCGCATATAAAAATGTGAAATTCAGTACACTTGTAGCAAAAGCTTTGGGGAATACACTGAAATAAACCGTTTTTTAATATATATTGTAGTTTAAGAAATATTTAATGTCAAAATCAAAGACAAAATATTTGAGCTGTGAGTTTGTGTCCTGGATAGACTAACAATAGCAAGACGATGAATGTTTGTAGGCAGGTACCTACATGGGTGAATTTTTGAAGGACAGATTCCCTTTTTTAATTTTGATGTACTTCTGGAGATATTTTACTTTTTATGTACTTCTGAAGTGAACTTTTTTTTTGGTATCGGCACGTCTAGCAAATTCTCTGTCTCTTACCGTAAAAACTATATCATACAAAAATATGAAATTTAGTACACTTATAGAGAAATAATAGGGAAACACGATGAAATAAACCTTTTATCGATTTCAACTTTAGTTTGGCATGAAATAGTTCACGAAGCTAGCTCATGATCAAGAAATTCAGTCTTTAGATTCCCTGGGCTAAGAAAAATCCCTGCTTTTCCCTTCTGCAGAAAATAGGCAGGGATAGAAACGAGATTTTTGAAAGTAGAATTTTTAGGAAAGATAGATATGAAGCAAGTGCAGCGAGTAGGAGGTGAAGCCTTCCGAAGGGTGTTGTGCGAGCAGGGGCAGAGCCCCCTAGGTATTCAAAATATTTTATGCACTTATTTCGAATAATGTATCAATGTTTGGTTGCTTATTGTGAGTTGTATTATTTAAGTGACTAATGCATGGAAGCTACACTTCTAAAGTACTATACTATATTTTATATACATTAATATACATATCTATATCTTACTATATAAATTTTTACCCCATGGCAAGCTAAACTGCAGGTTATACTAATAAGTAGCTGACGATACGGCAGTGGCCTCGAGGGAGGTTCTAAGAAGACTGATCAACTTTTTACCTAAGTTTGTAAAGTTGAAGAGCTCTACTACAAAGGACGTCAAGGTAAACAATGTATAATTAAAATAAAAATTACTTGGTAGTGGGTTGTTTGGATAGACACTCTCTACCCAGATTTCCTTTACGATTCACTACTGCATGCCACTAACTGCAATGGGAGTACCATCTTAGTTAACAGTGTTTGTGTAAATAAAAAGACAATATTTCAATTTTTTTTCTAATCAAGATTTGCATCAAGGAGCCAATGCAATTTATACATTGCTTTAGTTATGTTTATAAGCATTCTATAGACTTCTACATAAATTTTTATAGGAACACTATAGATTGCTGTAAGGCTTCAGATTTCTATAGGAATACTATAGATTTTTATAGACTTCTACAGAATTTACAGAAGTAAGTTTTTATTGACGAAGTTAGTTTTTACATTAGTTTTTATAGAAGTCTATGCAGAGTTTCTATGCAAGTGTCTACCGAGTTTCTAAATATATTCTATATGTGATATCAGCTCAATGTTAGATTATGTATAATTAGGATAGGATTTTTATGATTTTGCATATTTGCTTATCTTTTTGTAATAACTGGAACATTGTTTGAGTTTGTATACAAATATGTTTCATTAAAAATTAAGCTGATTTAATTACCTTTGTTAATGCATTTTTTCGAGATTTTTACATGCTATGGCATATTTTCAGTCATTTTAAGGCATTTTTCTTTTGTTATTAATCAGCCATTATTTTGTATATTTTGGTAGTTTTAATAAAAAAATATATTTTTGCATGAATTCCCTCAAAGGCACAGATACTGTAAAAAAAATTAAGTGGTATTTCTTGTTTATTCTTTGTTTTGTTTTGTAGGTCATGGATTGGTTAGTAAAAAAAATCTGATGTGTGCAGCATATTACTTTCCTTATATAATGCAATGAATTTACTCCTTTCACAGTAAAAATGATGAAAAGATCCATGGCACAGTGTTTGTAATGTTGAATTGCATATTTAGTGCTTTTCCAGCTGACAACATGTAAGCTATTTCGTACCCAATTGACTTATATTTCGTACCCAATAGTCCATATATTAAAATATTTTAGTAATATATAATAATAAATAACTTGGCACCATTTTCATTAATTTGGTGTCATTTCTGCATTTTTGAAGATATTTTCATCAATCTGGGACTAAATATCACCAGTTGGCTATATTTGGCTAGATTATTCGCCATATATATTAACTGTTACAAGCAAATAGAGAGAAGATAACCTTGGGAGAGAAGTGCATTTCTTATATACTAAAAGGTATGCCCATCATATGACAAAAATAAAAACTTGCAAAGTATTGCCTCCTATATAGCATCATTTTTATCAATTTGGTCACATTTTCATCAATCTGGCAATATTTATAAAAGTCGTCAAGTTTAAGACATCCCATCAAATTTTTCGTCAAGCATTACTGACAGAAGGAGAAATGGGTTATTCGGATGGAAGGAGAAATGGGTTATTCATTTTTCCCAAGATATTGAATTTTAATCAACTAGTCGTCATTTTCATTGATTATCATCATTTTTATCAATTTGGTAATATTTTCGTCAATTTAGCAACATTTAATCCTTTTCGTCAATTTAACAACATTATTTTGTTGTATTTTTTGTTTCATGCACCTCTTCCTTTCTTTATTAGTTTTGCATGAAATGTGAATTTTTTAGGTTGTTATTTTTACTTTATAGGGCAATTTTTACTTTCTTTATATATATAGCCTAATGTATAAGGAAAGTATTGTGATGATGTCAAAAATTCGAATTCGAGATTTCAATGAGAGAGCACGTTTCAAGCATCTCTGGACATAAATCAGACATTTTTGAGGTGATGTCTGCATGTATGTGTGTAAGTATGTGTGTGTGTGAGTGTATGTGTATGTGTATGTGAGTGTATGTATATGTGTCAGTGAGTCTGTGGAGATGATATCTCACAAATGAATGAAGCGATTCGAACAAAATTTTGTACAAAAATTACAATCAGTGAATACTGGAAACCTATTGTTTTTAAATGCAATTAAATTTTCAGAAACCAAATGCAACAAAATTTTGAAAAAATCATCGAAAATCAAAACCTTCAATAAAGTTACGTAAACAGTCATTCCTTAAGGCATAAAAAATTACATAATTATGTAATTTTTCATTAGAAAATGCTTAATACAAACTTTAAAATGCTAGCATGAACTGTTCTCGAGAAATTACATATTTTTCAAATAAATGTATCAAATATTCATATAAAATTTAAAAAAAAAGTATTAACTATTGTGAAATATGGTCACGTTCCATATGTAATATTATGCGATAAATTTGTTATCATCATACTCATAGATCTAGCTCATTCCATTCATGAGAGAAGATGCTTTTGGTAATAGTTTTGTAATTTGATGCCTTTAGTTATCTATTTACTATAAGAATAACCTATTTCACCGTCCATAACACTTGGCGAAATTTTGGTGACAAATTTGGTGAAACATCGCCAAATTGGTGAGTTTTTTAAATGTTGCCAAATTAATAAAAATGTCACCGAATTGATAAAAATGACACTAAATCATTGAAAATGACGACTAATTAATGAAAATTCAATATCTTGGAAAGAATATAAGAACCCATTACAAAACAATATTCTTAGGGTAATAGTTTTGTATTTGGACGCCGTTAGTCATTTATCTACTATAAGTTTATCTACTATGCCATATTCTTTATCGACCTAGGGCTCCTAAATGAGAATATAGGAGTCTTAGAATAACCCATTTAGATAGAGGGAGCATGACGTTACAACTAACATCGTTTCCAGTTCTATATAGAATGTCCACAAGATCTCAATTCGGCAAACCATAGCCCCGTTCACATGCACAATTTAAAGCCGGTATCATGGCCGCATTTCGACTGTGTCACCGTTCTCATGTCCAAGCAGGGAAAATACCCGTTCGAAAGAGGGTTGAAAGGGGGTATGATTTCTTTCCTTCTTATTTGAGGGAACGAAGGGGGTAGATTGGGGATTTTTACCCACAATTCCATGCGCGCAACTGCAATTTCTTGAAAAACATGGCGGATACTGAGATACCTCGTGGACCTTGTTTACAAATTCTATCTGAAGATTGTACAATAATGATGAATTTATAGCTCGTTATATAGATTATTTTGCATTCATTACACGGATTTATTTAAGAATTAAACGGATTGATCCTTATTATACATCAGAATTTAATGAACAGAGAATCCTACTGAAAAAGACTGATGCGGGTATGTACATTTTGTTTATTTGAGCTAGCTGTTATCTCATGAATTATAAATATTTGTTCCTCGATTTCAGGATAATTTTTATAGAAATGTTTGTTTCTTAATTACAAAACGTATACAATTAAGTGTTAGTTAAAAGTCGTAAGCCAGCTGATTTTCCTTTGAAGCAGCAACTTTAAAATATAGTGTTCTGTTTCTGGGGCAAATTTTCTGGATTTTTCTAAGTAGTTTTTAACAAATGATAAAAAGATTTTCTTAGTTCTATATAAGGAGAATGTATATTAAATAAATCTATCTTAATACTCATTTATTTTATATTGTTAAAAAGGAGTATAATGTGTTTATATTTAAATGCATATATGTTGCTAATTATTGTAAATAAATTATTTATACAATATATTTCAAGTTTGATTATTTTAGTTCTGTATTCTAAGCTTTTACATATCAATGCGAAATGTTCCATAACTTGAGATGATGTGATTATGATGTCAATATTATGATTAGTAGAGAATTTCGTTTTATAATTATGTATATCAATAACAAAGTAAAATGTTTCAGGCATTCAAAATAACTTAACATACATTTTGCAATAAACTGAACTGTGTTGTTGTTGAGACCCAGACCGTCCGACCTACCAGAAAGGTGTAAGGTAACTGTATGGACGGCCGGGAAGTGCCACCCAATTTAGACCGGAACCCAGTGGGGGAGGCATCCACAGGGACCGTACCCTCCTTCCCCTACCACCAACCTCTCGGAAGGACTTACGGACCCACATGTTTAACGTGATCGTACTTCGCATGAACACGGCGGCATTTGTGGTAGCGTGCAAATCTAGCGCGCAAACCACGGGGATACCGCACCCGAGATGGCCAACAGCACGCGGTGTTCCGAGGTGGTCACCCACCAAGTACTAACCGCGCCCGATGCTGCTTGACTTCGGTGATCTAACGAGAACCGGTGTTTTCAGCACGGTACGGCCGTTGGCCCAAAACTGAACTGTGTAAATTAGCTTACAAAATGCTCTCCCCCCCCCCTTAAAAAAAAAGAAAGAATACTCCATGATTGCTAGTATCAGAAATATAAATTATTTTTATATATTTTAGCTACTAACTACATATAAAGACAATTTTATTTTATTAATATATTAAAAACATTATTTTTAATTGCGGTATTAGTGGTATATGAGATTTTTTGTATCTGGGCCATGCAGTAAGGTCTTATGTGTTTGTAATAAAAAATGAGTTATACCGATTTTGCAATAGTTAAAATGTATTCGGTATAAATATGTATATTTTTTTCTCTATGCCAAATTCTTATATCGATTTGTCTTGAATAAAGTTTCTTAAAATGGTGTTACACTTTTTCCACTAATTCAAGTTTATACGTCATAATTTAGCTTAAAAACGAAGATTAAATGAGAAAAACTTTCTTTTTTGACTTTTAAGAATGAATTCTTTAAACAGTTTCATGGAATAAAACTTTTATATATATTAGAATAAGCATATATTTACAGTTTTAAAAATATATTAAATTTAATTTTGGCATATTATTTTTAATTTGATGTTTAGTTTATAAAGATCCAAGTTTAATTTATATACATTATTTAGATTTAATTTATATATAAGATTATTTTGTTTCTCATTTCCGCACATTTGTTATATTAAATAGATAAAATAATAAAAAAAACATCGGATAATGAATTAAAAATAATACGCTTTTTAAAAAAGCAATTAAACAAAAAAAGAGATATATTGTTTACCAAAAATGAATGTCAAAAGCATTTAAGAAAAGTTGGTCCTAGCCCTTTAAGCGGGAGTAATGGGGGTTGCACATGTGAACGGGTCTAGAATGGAACCCGGAAAATATCCCCTTTTTCACCCCAATGTTTCATGGCCGGAAAATACCCGCTTGCATGTGAACGGGGCTCATGTGACTATTAGCTTTCTGATTCACGTCATCTGCTAGTTTATATTTGTTATATTTGAATAGGAAAAGCATTTTAACAAGTAATTTTTGCCACAATTTTCTTGCTGTATAGTAGAGCTTTTTAGATATTTTAAAACGTAACCTTACTCATTCTATGCATAGTACTTAAATTTTCACAATTTGATCTGCCATTAAAAGCTATGTTTTGATTGCTGTGTGTAATTTTTGAGAATTTTTTCAAATTTAACCTTCCATGTTTTATATACCACAATTGGTATATTTGCTATTAAGGAAGAAGCAGTTATTTAATATATTCAAATCTATAAACAAGTACATGTATTTATTATATAAGTAGTATATATTCATTATAACACACGTAAAGTGCCATTTCTTTAAAATTGCCCTAAGAACTCATTTTCGTTAAATACTAGTTCTTGATTGTTCAGGGGCGTCCCAAGGGCCAAGAAGCCCAAAACACCGCTTGGGGCCTCATGTTTGCAAAGGGCCTCCAAATTGTGTACATTATTTTTATGAACCTCTCTTGCTTTCTTTTAAAGATTCATTTAAACATTATAGCTAATCCAACATTTAATAGTATTTTATACAATTCTGCATTTTATCATTAGCCATTTGTATATCAGTTTATAGTTGTTTTATAATGCTTTGACTTCGAACTTTTACTGGAATTGTAGTTGAGCACATTGAAATCTTGTTACTACCTAGTGTGTATGTACTTTCTGTGGAATTTTGGACTGTTAATGTAGACTCTAAAGGAAAGGTAGAAATACAATAGTTATATAACCAGGGCCGGATAATCCACTGGAACAAGATAGCTTTAGGCCTAGGAATCTTTTTAAACAAAGATTCCCTAAATATTTTTGACAGGAGAGGTGGCTAAATTCTATGCCAGAAACAAAAGTGTAAAAATTAAAATAATTAATCCATATTTACTTTTGAACTTGTAAAAACAACATTAATAAATTGACGGACAATCTATTTTTCGGAACCAATTTTCAGATTTGAGACTTTTTACTGTGTGTCAATACGGAGCCTTAAATAAAACTTGAGGTCACTTGGGGTCTAAGAAAATCTTGGGACAGTACTGGTTATAGTCTTATATTTTAATTACACTGCTCACAACTGAAATCGCAACACCATAAAGTTGTAGGTGTAGCTTTATGTAAATCAGGCAATGGAAATAGAAAGGAGAGATATGAAAATGATCACAGTTTTGTTATGCATAGTAACAAAACTGTGATCTCAGCAAGACAAAACTGTGAACTCAGCAAGGTGATGTAACACCTTGCTGAGTAGCATAAAAGCGTCAGGTCAAGGAGGAGTGATATATCTTAGACAATATTAAGTAAACAAATTATGTATGGTTCAGATATGGTTAAAGGTTAAATTTTAATTTGTTTACAGTAAACTGTTTTAAAGTCTGGATCATTTGCTTTGAGGCAAATCCGTTTTCAATGGAGATCCTGCAGATTGTATCGTGGCTAAACCGGAATATGCTGATTTTCCTCATTACCGGAAAATTAGAATACTCCGGAAGCATCATGAAATTGAACCTGTATTGAACCCATCTTTGGGAATGTCAGTTTGAGCGACCTTCCATTGAGATCAAGTCTCTCGGGTCCAGTATCCTTCGAGCAGGTTCGCGGTAAACGGATGTAATATTTATTGATAGCCGGTTGTAGCTATGCTCAAGTAGTGGAGCAATGTCTGTTTAAGTAATTGTTACGAATTGCCGATTGTGACTACGCTCTGTTTAGTTGAGCAATATGTTCTGATGTAAACCCTTTTCATGAGCTGCATCGCAGTTAATGATGCAGGTTCTTATTATTTGCTTTATTATCTTCTGTTTATGAGCAATAAAATCGTTATCATTACTCACTTCGTCGTGTGACTCACTCCAGTGCACCTGCCACTCTGAAAACACAATGATGTTGCAAATTTAACATCCTGGAAATTGGATTGGAATTTTTTTCATATTTATAACAATATCAGTGGTGGCTCGTGCCCAGAGGTTGCAAGGCGCATGACTTCCTCATAAAAAGCCCTTACATTATTATTTTTATTTATATAAATGTATTAAAAATTTTTGTAAAAAAATGCTGCATATTTTGCAAACTTTTTCAAAATGTCCTTCCACGAAAGTGTAGTGCTGCCATCTTGTAACACATTCAGCAACTAAAATCGACAATGTAGTTGCTGTATGCGTTATAAGATGGCAGCACTACAAGAATCTTCTACACTGTGGTTTTCTCGTAGGGCCGCAAATTCAGAGCGACCCAGATAGAACGAAGATACATAGTTTCAAATACTATTGTGAGTTTGAATGAACGAATATGAACATTGGCAATTTTCAAAGCATTGTGTACCGCGTATCGTTGAGCGGCGTCACCAGAAAATAAGTCAGTTTATCGTGGGTCTTCTAGAATTGGCATTATTTCGCTATTGTTGCTGCGCTTAAGAATATGAATTTGACGGATTCTGTTGTTTTCCAATATAGTTTTGGTATTTTTAAATAAATCCTTGAATAAAATGATCGTTTATACAAGAATGAGTTTGTTTATTTTTAAAGTTATATAAGTAATTATATTTTAAAGTTCAATAGTTTATATTTTAAAAATATAAATGCTCATGAAGTTCAATAGTTTATATTTTAAAAATATAAATGCTCATATATAAGTCAGATCAAAAATTTGTTACATTCTCTACATTTATGTATATAAAGAGAAAGTGTGACGGGTTGAATGGTTAAATTTGTCTTTTTGACGAATTTAAATATTGAAAACATTCCTCAACTCAAATTTAACATGATCTATTTGTGTAAATGGTTGTTTATGCATGTAAGAATCTGTGGACACGATATTCAAATAAAGAAATGGGGCGAATTGACCAACTTTTTGTACGATTATATTGTCTATGAAGTATGAAATGCCATTTATTTTTAGAGTACAAATATACAGAACATATATTTACGTTATTTAAATATGAAATAAATAAATGGCAGTCATTCATGTAAAATATTTTGATAATCAAAATACATAATCATTTTATGAAAACTATTTTTCAATATAAAACGTTTTTTTAATATAAAATAAATAACTGTCATTCAATCATATAAAATCTTTTGATAATCGATATATATGATCATTTTATAAAAGGTATTTTATAATCATCAGAAATCAAATTAAACAGTAATTTTATCAGTAGGAAACAAAGAATACCGATTTTAAAACCCTGGCATGCCCCGATTTTGAGATGTTGGTAGTTAATTCATGAAATGATTTATACTCGTATTATAAACTTTAAATGCAAAAATTGCAAATTAAATCAGGCAACTCTTTTCTCATGCAGCATTTTCGCATTATAGCACATTTGGAAACAATGTTGAATAGCGAAGCCATCAATGTAGCCAAAAATGCCAAACACCATTCAAAGTAATACAAAGTCAATATAACTTTTTTTATATATTTGTTGTAAGTGCATATAAATGAGTGCGATTATTAAGTTTATTAAGGCGCTGATAACAAAAGAACCAAATTTTAATATATATGCGATTGATTTAACATTGTTAAAAGCTTTTTACAAGCGATTATTAGATTGTTATAAAAATTAACTTACCTTGGAATGAAATAAATTTATATGCAGCTTACGTCATATGTTTTTGACTTTTGAATGTAAAAAGTTACGAAGAACGGTAAATATTTCATAGATGCCGATAAATCTAATATAATTCAACATTTCTTTTGCAGCGTAGTGCAATATTCAACTATTAAATCTTAAAAGAAAACCTATCAAATTTAATTATAAAACTGAGAAAGAATAATTTCCTAAGACATTTAAAATATATAGTAAAAATCACTCTCACAGCAAAATGTTTAAAAGTCTTTAATGTATAATAAAACTTTATTATAAGTTTTATTATAAATTCAAGACTTTTATTATAAATTCAAGTTTTAGCAGCCAATTATCATTATACACAAATACATATACAAATATATTTTCAATTTATTTATATAGATATATATATATAACATGCTTTAATCAGCGCCCCTCCTATGTATTGATCACGAGCCGCCACTGACAATATCATAGCTAAATTGTAGCATCATTGATTTCAAGTTGTAAAAATCATCACAGTATGTCAAGATTACTTCGACGTACCGCATACATTCAGTTGCTGTCAACGGAACGTAAATAAATCATTGTTTTACATGAGGGTGGAATAAGCCTTCGAAGGATCGCTGAACTATTGGGTTGTGATATGAGCACAGTTCAACGGTGTGTGTTACGGTTCTTGAGAGACAACGAAATGACATGAAGATCAGGTAGTGGAGCTTCCAGGTGTACCACACCACATGAAGATCGTATGCTTCTGAAAAGCATTGGACGGGAGCCTTTTACCACAGCAGCTGTGTTATATCGACATTTATCCCATACTACAGGTAATGTGGTTTAGCAAAAAATTCGAAACCATCATCATGACGCAGGACTCCGAGGTAGATGACCTTTTCGACACTTACTGTTTCAATGTCTTCACCGGTTACATCGCCTCCAGTGGTGTCAAATGAGACGCAATTGGTCGACAGAATGGCGAAACATTCTGTTCAAGGATGAATCACAATTCTGTTTTGGCATGCCAGATGGCCATACTCGTGCATGGCAGCGCTTTCAACACTGCCACCAGGAAGCTTTTTCTATCAGTCGCCACACAGCCCCCTAAGTGAAACCATGGTTTGGGGTGATATAATATTAGGTGGACAAACACCTTTGGTCCACATGTCTGGGGCAATATCACGGCACAACGATATGTCTCTGACATTGTGAGACCTGTGGTACAGCCATATCTGTTAACCAGGCCTGGACTGCTTTTCAGCAGGATAATGCCAGGCCACATACTGCACGGGTCTACAAGGTTCTGATATCCTGTCTTGGTCAGCATATTCCCTGGATTTGTTGCCAATTGAGCATATCTGGGACATCATGGATCGTCGATTAAGAGAACTCCCAATTCCAACAAACCAAGTTCAGTTACAAGCCCAATTGCGTGCTGTGTGGAATGCCATCCGATGGGGTGCCTCGTCGTATTCAATTCTGCATAGCCGCTCGCGGTCGGCCTATTCCATATTGATCTAATATCAATAAAGTTCCATGCTTTCATTTTCCAGGTATGATTTTTTAATCATTTGCACATCTCCATGTTACAATTATATTCTGTAAATTTCATAAGGATACATCAATTTCTTCATGGTGTTGCGATTTCAGTTGTGAGCAGTGTAGTTACTTATCTTTGAAATCTGAAAATCAACAATTTACCATTAATAAAATTTTATTTGTCAATTATCGCCATTTTTAGAACTACTAGGTGCAGTAATCAATAAGTAAAGAGACTTTGTGCAAAGGATAAGAATGAACTTAAACGTAATTAAACACAAATTTAGAAAAAAATAATTACAATAAATAAAACTGCTGCTTGTGAGAATATAACATAACTTTCTAATACTTCCTTAAAGAAAGCAGACAATTTAGCAAATAATACTTCTTTACTAACTTGTGCTTAAATATTGTTTTAAAGACAAAATTTAGTTTTGTTAAGGTTTTTCCTTATAGGTATAGTAATTTATGTATATATTTTGTTTGCGATAAAAAACAATCTAAAATTAATGTATTTACCTAATTCAAGTACTGCATTGATGTGCAATAGCCAATGCAAGCATGAATTTGGAAAACATTCATTGCAGATAACAGCATTCATGGACCAGTTTTGCAAGTACGCACTCATTAGCATGGAATAGCCAATATCTACAATGGTACCAAGAAAACTTGTTATATGCTGTAATTTTGAAACTTCGATAAGAAATGACAAATTCAGTTTTACCACGTAACCAGCTTCTATAGCTCAGGCTGCAATGGCCAAGTTCATAGTCACAGAACCTACCTATAGGGTGCATTTGAAAAATTAGAAAAACACTCCTATTGCAGATAACAGTAAGAATACTGACAACAAAATATAGTTCCTTTATATAGACAGTTTGGCCAACTGAGTTCGGCTCTTTTTTGATCACATCACTTTTATCGGCCTAATCGAAGCGGCCAATCCCTATATGCCATGTAAAGTGGTTTTTACCCACACTTTTTCGCATGTATTGCAAGAGTAAAATAATATGAGGATCACAAATTTCGTTCTGATGATAAAGGTCGAAGTTTTTCTTTAAAAAATATTTTTTTAGAGCTGTGATAAGTGAATTATTTAATTTAAAAAAATGATCATTGAAAGTTGGTGACAAACTATATTTTGGCGACTTGACAAAAAGCCAAAAGGTTGCTATCAAGCTTTGGTGTCACACGTGAGATTCTTTTGAAAAATTTTCAGCCAATACGCTATGTATTGCATAATATTCAAGCAAATATCCTTAATATAATCTATAAAATGTTAGCTTCACAAATTTACATACTTCTTAAAAGATGTTTAAATTGCCAATACGGTATTTTAAATTTATATATTTATATATATATATATATATATATAAGTGAATTAAAATGTGTTCCTGATCTTATGATTTATTACTAGTTTCATTTTGTACAGTTTTAATTCTGAAGTGGATTTATAAGTAAGATATACATACACCTGGTGATCTGATTCATTGCATTTGCCTTTTACTAAATGGCTATGCATTGCAGCTAAGATTTCCTTGAAAATTTTTTAGCAAAATGATCAGAATATAAATGTGATGGTTTTTAAAAAAAGCTATAATACAGTTTTCAAAAAATTTGTGTTCATTGCATCTGAGAGAAGTGAAGCTTATAAATATCCTTAATTATTAAAGTAATTATTATCAATTCATTACATAGTTTTTTATTCATAAATTTATTACTGAACCATTTGAATATTGTTTAGATCAATATATTTTATTTCTTCTATACTATTTTTAATTTTTTTCAGTGTAGCTTAGATGATATACTGTTTGATTCAGTAATGGATATGCTTGCAGATAACAGTATCATTTGAAGCTTTGTTTCAATATTTTTTTTGCAAAATGTTAATAGTCAAAATAATATATTGGTGCATTGATTAGTTACAGATCACATGTTCATTATTTAATTTTATAGCTCATTGTTTTAATATATAATATGGTGTTAATGTAGGTTTCAGATGTATATATTAATGTAGATTTCAGATGTAGAAAAACCTTGTTGCTATAAAGTTTTGATGTACAGTTGCTGAAAAAAATAGCCAAACAAGTGATGATAAATAATATTGCTTAGGTTGAGTTAGTTTTGACAAATTGTATTTTAACTTTATAAGTAAATGAAAAGTTTGTACCTGAAAGCTTATAAAGATATGTAATTGTCAGCCACAAATTGTGATTGAAGTAAGTATCCTTAATATAAAGTCCCAATTAGTAATATGAATCAGTAATCTCAGTCAGTAATATGAAGTCCTATCTAAGTATTCTAATAAACAAAACTTTTTAATTACTGTATTTATAATGAATTTTTAAATGGGTCTATAAAAGCTGTAATTTAATGTTTGAAGGTTCAGTTTGGATCACTCCGAATTAAGTTCTCTCCTGTTGATGTCACAATTGGCACCATGTGCATTGCTATGAGTTGGTATGGGTTTCATGAAACATATGAAAATGGTGAATATTTTCTTGGAAGTTGTGACATTACATGGATTTTATATTAATTCCAACAGATGTGTTGTTAAAGCGTTCTTTGCTTTTTGAGAATTCGCTCTTAAGTTCACGCATCATTTTAATTAGAGGTTTGCATCTTAATCCCAGGCAATGACAGGTATTCATTTCAATTTTTTTAATACATAAAATATGAAGGTCTTACGTTCAAATTAAAGTCTGTAAAATATAATGACCTGGTCTATATATTTTAAAAGTCTGTATGCAGATGACAGGGGATCAGCTGACCCTATGACCTGCTTCTGAATACACCTTTGTGTATAGATCTATGGCCAGTATGCATATGGATTTCACTGTATACAAGGCAAAGCATTAAATTCAATACATAATTCCATTTACATGATAATATTGGTATAAAAATTTGGTTCTTTTGTTGACTTTCAAATATCAACACATTGTCACTATGTTAAAAATGAACTTCTATCTTCCTTTACATATAAATGGTGCTACCTTATGTTAAATAATTTTATCTTTTATAGATGCCTCAATGGTATTGACATAAATGCCACAATGACTTAATCTATTTAAAACATGTACCTCAAAGATTTAAACAAAGATTGTTCGCCTAAACATAATTTTTTAAAACAATGTACAAATTTGATTTTGCATATAACAGCACTTACACAGAAAGGATTGTTAGATGTTAGTTGATAATTAATAATCCATAATTTTGGTTAAATGAGTAATATTTTTCTTTTATAAATTTGCATTCTAATGACTGTTGACTGGATGTCATGTTAACATTTTAATACAGTAAAATCTTATTAATTTGATTAAATTTTATTAAAACTTTGCTATAATTCAAATTTTCTCATGGTAGCTAAAAAATGATTATTTTTTACTGATAGAATAATATTTTCCTATCGTCAAACATACAATAATATAATGCTGCAATAGTTCTCCAGTTCAAATTAACCAGATTCTACTCTCTACCTTTGATAAGAATACATGAGACGTGAAAGAAAGCAGTAGCTTAGTAGAAAATTACTGGACCATCACTCTTAAAATACCTCCCACATAAATTAATGATAATCTGTTGATGACATACTAAACAGCTGCAGAGGTTACAGTTAAGTATATTGTTCATTTTATACGAAATTGTTCATGTTGCGGTTTGGTAAATGTGAAATAAGTTTTGATTTTTTATAAATAGATTTCCATCAAATTTTTAGTAGAACTTGAAACATTATAGACCTTTGTATTTGATGTTAAGCAATTTCCACATAGTATTTGAGAAGTTTATTTTAGGATCCCAGGAGTAAAGCAAAAGCATATATATGGGGTATTTGAACCCTCCCCATACAGAAAAACAAACAAGAAAATCCCCACTAAAATATTTCAAAAAAATGAAGGAAAAACAAATGGGTAAAAACTGTTTAATTATAGAGGTAGATGAACTTAACACTGTTTTTCATACATGAAAAATTTTATGTATCAAACTGTGTTTTTCGCTCAAAAAAGTTTATTCCTTTTCCATATGAAGCAGAATTTAGCTTGTGCAGAGATGTTAGCATTGCAATCTTTATACTGATTTTCGGGATTGTAAAAATTTTTTCTTCTTAAGTAGATACTGTTTTATTCAAATTTCACTATTTCTATTTTCACCACTTTGTAGTAGTGTTGGCTTTGTAGTTGCAATGTTGTACTTACATTCCTGGAGTAAAGATTGCAAGTAAAATATATTTCACTGAATACCCAGTTACCAGATCAAATTCAATTACCAATCAAACTTAACACTGTTTTTCATACATGAAAAATTTTATGTATCAAACTGTGTTTTTCATTCAAAAAAGTTTATTCCTTTTCCATATGAAGCAGAATTTAGCTTGTGCAGAGATGTTAGCATTGCAATCTCTATACTGATTTTCGGGATTGTAAAAATTTTTTCTTAAGTAGATACTGTTTTATTCAGATTTCACTATTTCTATTTTCACCACTTGGTAATAGCGTTGGCTTTGTAGTTGCAATGCTGTACTTACATTCCTGGAGTAAAGTTTGCAAGTAAAATATATTTCACTGAATACCCAGTTACCAGATCAAATTCAATTACCAATCATACAAATCTGATCACTATACAAAAACCAAAGTGGTAATTGTTTTAAAAAATTGTTGGCAAAGTTTTGGAATTTGAATTAATAAGAGTTTTTAAAATATGGTAAAATAGTTGAAAGTATTTATTAAATTCATCGAAAAATAACATGTTCATTTTGTAAAAATATTAGAAATACTTCTAATTATATTAAGGAATTTCCATAGAGTGTGAACTTTCCTATTCTTAGTATCTATGCTCGATAAAAAAACTGCTAGGAAAAATTCTTAAAACTGAACAAAGTAGAGATTAGGAACATTCCTGTATCCATATGTTATCCATCATTCCTGTATCCATCAGAGATTAGGAATATTCCAGTATCCATATGTCAGCATGTCGAAAATGAAATAATCGGCTAGAGGAAAAATATCTTCTTAAGATAAATTTTTTCTTTTAAACAAAGATTTTATAAGTAGACACAGTCCATTATATTGTGTTGGTCTCAACTTTTTTATGTATTGTTTATTTCCTATACTAGACAACAAAGGCCTTTCCATACGACATGCTACATTACTGCAAAATGTGGTTTCTGTCAATGCAGTATTTTTCAATATATTCAAATGTTAAAATAACATTTTCACTTATTGTCACAAAATTTCCAAAAAATCGAGCAGTAATTTCTGTCTTCATGAAGCATTCAAACACTGCACACAATTGGATTTAACTGCATAGTTTTAGTAAAAATAGGGTTATATTGATTCGTTAACTGTCCATACAACCGACAGACACAGAGATGAAATGTTAAGTACTTTTCAGAATAAGTACTTTCAAAATGCATATATTTTCAATCTGGCCCCAAAGTATTCACAACATGAAACCATTGTTTTAGCAAGTGAAGTAAACATTCAAAATTTCTAGTAAACAATGTCATATTGAGTGTATAAAATGAGCTTTTGGGAATGAAGTATCTTCTGTTTTTAACCTGGAAATGGCTGTGAGATTTTTTAAATCTGATCCCGAAATAATTTTTATTCAAATAAAATTAGTTATATTTCCCTTACAAAAATTATTTAAACCTGACAATGAAAGAATTTTCACCACAAGAAATTTTTATAGAAATAAAAATAATGATATTTTCCCCATGATAATTTTTTAAATCAAACAACAGAAGAATTTTCACAATGATAATTCTTTTAAAAAGTTATTCTTTTTACTTATTCCAAAAGGGTAAGAGGAACGTCTACCACTGATTACATAACCCAATATCAATGATCTATAATCCGGAAATTTTTTAAAGATGAACGATTCCGATTAATCATTGCAATGTTTGATAATTTCCAGAAAAAGCGATACGATTATCGATAACTGTCCAGAAAATTTTCAATAACTATGTGTTTTCAAATTCTCTAAACGAATTTCCACTATATTTCTGTAAGGACATGATGCTTATTTACATTTTCACATTTTTTGTTGATGATTTCAATAAAAAGTATTTTTCCTGTTTAAAAAAACATGACTCATAATCCTGAAAATTCGAAGTCCCGAGTGTTCTGGATTTCCAGCTTTAGGTATGTGTGAAATAAACTTTTTTTTGGATTGAAAGTTCACTATACTTTGGAATAAATTTCTGGATACGTCCTTGTAGAGAGAGACTGAAAATTATTGAAATAAGGGGTAGTTGTTAAGTAAAAAGGAGTGTTTGCACAATTTGTAATGGGGGTGCTGAGGAACCCTTAGCACCCCCCCGTGGCGCCGCCTATGATGTTCATGATTAAAATTTTCAAAGCATTTTCATTGTACTTTAATTGTAAGTGTGAAGAAATCAAAAATGTTTCTGTCCTATATGGTCTTTTAAACTAAAGAATTCATGTCCCAACCGGGATTCGATTCATCAATTTCCCCATCCAATACTCTACATCCATTAAGCTACTCAGAAAGATATTTGAATATTTGAAGCAGACACTGCAATTAGAGAGAGAAGTGCTTTTTTGACTAATAAATGGGTGTTTATTCTGAACGGACAACCAAAATTACCTTCTTGTCGAGAGCAGTTGTTTGTTTCATATACGAGTATCTTTGTATTTATTATGTTATATATATGTAATTCCTATTTATTTAATTGGTGATATTGTTTAATACACACCAGAGCCACAAAGGAAGAGGAAGGCAAAAGAATGAAATGCATAAGGGGCTCGGAAGGCGTCTTATAAACAGTTTAGAAAAATATCTGATGTGACTTCTTTCACAGTGAAAAAATGATGCCACTGTTTTTAGCGTACATTTGGTGCTCGACAACATATAAAACTATTTCGAAGTACTCAAATTATATTTCATGCAACTCTAAAGTGACAATTAGCAATATTAAAAAAGTTTAATTCAATCTGAAGCGATATTTCGCTAAATGTTACAAACAAAGAGAAGAGCATGTCTTATATATAAATGACTGTTGACGAATTGTTAGGCGTTAAAATACAAAACTATTACCCAATGTATCTTCTTTCGTGAATGAAACAAATTAGATCCACGAGAATGATATTAACAAATTTGTCACATAATCTTACATATGAAAAGTGAACATATTTCACAGTAGTTAATACTTTTTTAAATTTTATGTGATCATTTGATAATTTATTTGATAAGGTGCAATATCCCAAGGACAGTTCATGCTAGTATTCTAACATTTGTGTCAATCATGTTTTAAAAATTACATAAATTATTAATTACGTAGAATTATTAAAGGTTATGATTTTTTGATTCAAAATCTCATTCTAAAATTTGAGGGTCTTCCGAACATTCGATTGCATTTAAAATCAATAAGCTTCCAGTATTCATGAATAGTAATTTTTGCACCAAATTTTGTTCGAATCGCTCTATTCATTCGTAAGATATCGTCTCCACAGACTCACTCAATTTGCTTTATTCTGTCTGGATATCTGTCCACATGTCTGTCTGCTTTATTCGACGTTAACTCCCATAAAATATAATTGATTTTTACACTGGCTTCCAAAAGTTAAGCACGGATGGTAAAATCAACAAAAATGGAAAAGTAATGCTTTGATTAACTCAAAATTGTACATGAAGGTAGCAAATGTGTTTATGCATTAAAGAAAACAAGGATTATGTACAAAGATGAAAAAAATAATTACTTTTCATAAGCTATACAAGATGACGTCACATTTGGATTATTAACAAAATGATGTTTAAAGGCAAACAAAACTTACATTAATGTGGTATGTGACCACCCCGGATCTTCACACAAACTTTACAACGATTTTCCATGCTTTCAATAAGGTGATCAACTATCGCAGATGTGAGCAATGGCCATTCCTCCAATAGGGCAGTTTCCAACTCTCTGAGACTGGCTGGAGGAGGTAAACGTGCAGAGCCAACATGCCCGAGGACATCCCAAAAGTTTTCAATAGGATTAAGGTTGGGGGAATATGCCCGCCATTCCATATGAGAAATGCCCTCACTTTCCAGGTATTCGTCAACGATGTTAGCTCGATGGGGCTGGGCATTGTCGTCCATAAAGAGGAAATCAGGACCAACTGCTGCAGCGTAGAGTCTCGCAATGGGGTCTAGGACTCCATCCTGATACCGCACAGCCGTCACAGAACTGCCTTTAAAGATGTGCAGCTCAGTGCAATATCCCATTGAAATTCCAGCCCACACCATGAAACCATCACCTCTGAATGTGTGATGTTCAATGATCTTCTTGGTCTGATTGCATGTGCCTCATTCTCTTCAGACCGTTACACGTTTATCATCTGATTCCAGGGCAAATCTGGTCTTGTCAGTAAACAGGACGTTGCACCAATCTGAGACAGCCCAATTGACATGTTGACGACACCACTTTAATTTTTCTCCTCTGGCTTGGATGGTTAGTGGAACACAAAAACGTGGTACTCGGGCATACAGTCCTTCACGTGGAGCCTTAGGCGCACAGTACTGGCAAATGCCGCTGCAACCATGGATGTGACAGTTGTAGAGGGCGCTCGTTGATTCCGCTTATCTACTATAGCAATATACTGATCATCAGAGGGTGTGGTTACCCTTGGACGACCGGGCACAGTTCTCCGAACAACTGTTTGACTTGTTTGTATTTCCATAACCGAGAAATTACCGAATGATCAACGCCAAAGAAAATAGCAATATTTTTGATTGACTGTCCAGCTTCAATGCGTCCGAAAGCACACCAGCGCTCCCTATCTGTTATTCGTCTTCTTTCAGCCATAGAAACATGAATACCATCAAAAATAATCCTACAAAAGTTATAAACACTTTGTATTAGCATTTAAATGCACCTCCTCAAACCCTTCTGAATGCTGGCGTCTTAAACGACTGCCTAATTAGCATATATCCAGACAGTCAGTTGTGATTGGCTATAACCTGCGATATTTGCATACTGCCATCTACATCTGCAGCGATATTCAGCCACTCAAATTCAAATTTGCATTGTATGCTTTAACTTTTGGAAGTCAGTGTATTTTCCTTATATACATAGTATAATGCATTGTGACGGGGTAGAAAATTCGAATTCGAGTTTTTCGTTTGGCAAAAATTTTGGCAAGATGTCGTGAACTTAGCGGCTTTCTTAAATATTGTCAAATTTACGAAAATATCATCAAATTGATAAAAATGTCACCCAAATTGGTAAAAATGACGCTAAATCAATAAAAATAACGACTAGTTGATGAAAATTTAATATCTTGGCAAAAACATAAGAATTGTAAGCGTCAACCGAGAACTATTTTTTTTCATATTCATTTTTTATTCTTGTAACCTTGCTCTAGAAGCACTTCGACGCTTGATGCTCGCATTCGATGTTACGACATATTTTTGGTTCATTATGATGTAATTTAATAAACCTTTATTAAATAAATAATTTGGCATCACATCTGATGTTAAAATAGCAAAATTAAACACACATCCATAACAGAAGGTCTTTATTTCACTTCCTTAAGACGTACAAAAGTTTAAAACAGGCCATAGCGCTTTCGAGCATAAGTATGCTCTTCATCAGTGGCTACACGGAAATAAAGTACTAACATTCACAACACTGAAACTTACATTCACAACACTGAACTTTATGGTGTCTTGGTTTCATTACTATTTAACTGCAGACTCTGCAAAGAAAAAGGAAGTGTAAATTAGGAAGAAAGGAGAAGGTTGTTTTCTATACGATGAACAAATTTATTAGTTATAATTGTTAAACATATAAGAATTTAAAATAAAAAAATTTAATGCATGGCTACACGGAAATAAAGTAAACTTTATTTCCGTGTAGCCACTGATGAAGAGCATACTTATGCTTGAAAGCGCTATGGCCTGTTTTAAACTTTTGAACGTCTTAAGGAAGTGAAATAAAGACCTTCTGTTATGGATGTGTGTTTAATTTTGCTATATAAACCTTTATTAGTTTATGCTAGATGTTATTCATTAAAAATTCTTCTGCCTGATACATCCCTTACAATTCAGAAAGGGGATTCACATCGATGATTTGTTTTGAACTGGTATATCGTTTTACGCTTGTGTTTAATCAGGGCCCTCGCTAAGATTTATCATTGGGAGGGGGGGGGAACCCATAAAATCGCCAAGTCAATTAATGATTTTTACCAACTAAAGTGATGTCAGGGAGTTTTTTTTTCACCGATAACACATTTTATATTGATATTTCACTCATCGATATATCGGTATGATTAATGTATCCATAATGTCTCTCAATACTCAAATATCTTACATTTTTTTTTGCATAATGCTATATCATAAACATGCCAAGAGAGAAAAAATTTTGACCCTACCTACTGAGCTTTTTGAATCCACTCTTGCGAACAGGCAATACCGTTAGGAAGAAAGCTGCTGGTTCAATTTGTAGGGGGTTAAATTTGTAGACTGATCGATCTTGGCAACAAGCCAGATTGTTTTAGGAAAGGATTGATGGTACGCAGTACGAATCATGGCGTAATTCTGCTTGGTCTTTCAATTTGAGATGTTAATTGCCGGAATAATTGTATATAGTACACAGTGTGTAGTGTGTGTTTGTATATTGCCGTCTACTGTTGCAACTAAGTATTTCAGAGCTATATTGCTTTTATCGTTTCTTGCAATTATTCTTTATTTAAAATTAAATTTCTTTATTCATAATTTGTTAAATGTTGCGTAAATGTATTTTCATAACTAAATTAGTATTTTTAGAGAAAAATTTGGCTTTTGATATTTTTTAGTTTTTTCGATATTTAGAATTTTAAATTTTTTTATTTTAAATTCTTATATGCTTAACAATTATAACTAATAAATTTGTTCATCGTATGGAAAACAACCTTCTCCTTTCTTCCTAATTTACACTTCCTTTTTCTTTGCAGAGTCTGCAGTTAAATAGTAATGAAACCAAGACACCATAAAGTTCAGTGTTGTGAATGTAACGCAACATTTAATCATAATTATACAATGCATCAGGAAAAAGCTATTCACAATAGCAAAAGGGTTTCAGAAAAAAATCTTGGTGCACCAGCAAACCTCTTTGAAGCCGCCAACACACACAGAAAAAGAAAATTCAAGGAAACTCAAAGTATTAAAGTCACCACCAAACCACTGGACTACGAAACTGAATCACTCACTGTAAATAAAAAGAATGATAAATATGAAGAAGAAAATATGAAGAAGATATAGCTGAACCAGACCAAATATCTGAATTGGATTTGTTCCCCAAAAACGTGTACAATGAAAAGAAAGTCTCCCATACATCCCTCGGAACAGAAAATCTGGAACATGAGAAAAATGAAGACATAATAGATATCACTCAAGCAGGCCCATCATATGAAAAATCTTCAAGGGTAATTCCAACCAATGAAACAGAAATCATTTCCCACATATCTTTTCAAGAAGATACAACAAATATAATTCTTCCTTCAGGTGAAGATTCAACTCTGTCGTTGACAAAAATCATGGGTTAGGTCAAGTTTTTAATAAATAAATGTTCAGATGCAAATGAAATGTTCCCAAAATACACAAAACAAGAAATTACTAATGAAAAGCTATCTATCATTGAATTAGTAAACTGTATCCTGCCTATAAGAAAAACCTGTGAACAAATTTTGGAAGATAGCGAAATATTTAAAAAAAAAACAAAGATGTTGGAACTATTGTTGTTGAAGAGAAATCAGGTTCCAGTGATCCTTTAGTCAGCCATGATCCTGGTCTTAGATCCTCAGATTTGACAGATAATCAGAAAAAATATTTGATCAAATTAGGGCCTCATCAACCAATTTTGGCATTCTTTCCAAGTGATGGAAAAGACGGATTCAATCCTCATTGGTATAAAGAATTTCAGTACTTAGAATACAATATATTTAAAGAATGTGTATACTGCTTTGTGTGCTTTCTGTTTCCTCATGGAGTAGGTCAAGAGAAGAGTGAAGATGCATGGTCGAAGACTGTGGTAAGAAATTGTGAGAAAATGAGGAGTGCCGGAAAGCAAAAGCTGGGAAAGTTACAAACTCACTTTTTATTTATTGCACACAAATCAGCACTCCACAACTATTGTGACTTTTTAATAAAGGAGCTGCACATTGATGTGCTTCTTGATCAAACTAAGAGATTAGTTCTGATAGAAAATGAAAGAGTACAGTTTCAGAACATAGAAGTAGTGAGAATCTTACTCGACACATACTGGACCCTAGGACGTCAAGGGCTAGCATTTCAAGGATCAGGAACAAAAGATGGTAATTTTGTACAAATAATATCGCTGATCTCAAGATATAACCTCATCTTGAAAACATGGTTTGATGAAAGAGAATTACGGCCGTACCACGTGACTTACATGAGTCCTGAGTCACAAAATAAGCTTATATCTCTTGTTGCTGAAGAAATAGAAAGAAAAATTGTTAAGAAGATTAAGAGCTGTGATTTTTTCTCAGTGACGGCTGATACCACACCTGACAGTTCACAAAAAGATATGCTTTCGATTGTTGTCCGTACTGTCGATGAAAACTGCAAACCAAGAGAACGCTTGCTAGATGTTTCTGAATGTGCTGAAAAAACAGGTATTGGAATGGCAAAGCAAATTTATGAGACTTTAAGAAAAAATGAATTGACACATCCTCATTGGCTTTTCAGTAATATGAGTTTGCAAGTTCAATGTCAGGATAGTTTAATGGAGCACAAAAGAAACTCTCAGAAATCATAGGGCATCGTATACCATACATTCCATGCCAAAATCACAGGACAAACACAGCATTAGAACACAGCTGCAGTATCAGCATTATTATTCAAGACTTATTCGACACACTTGAAGAAGCATTGTATGTCTTCTTCAATTCAAGTACTAAACGTTTCAGACAGTTGAGGAATAAGATCAAAGAAGTGGAGAATGCCCTTCTTTTGAAAAATCTGTCTAGGACTAGGTGAACAGTCAGAGCAGAGATTATAAAAGCTGTAAACACATCATTTAAACCTATCCTATCTGTATTAGAAGAAATTTCTACACAACAGGAATTAGACTGTGCTACAAAAACAAAAGGGTATGGGTTATGTAAAAAGATGAAATTATTTGATTTCATTGTTAGCTTGTTTTTTATAAAAAACATTATGTATAAGATTTTGACAGAAACTTTGGAAAGCTTTGATCTGAATTTGATTGATTGTATTACAGTTGTCAAAAACACAGTAATAATTTTGGAGGAGATTAATACTAACACCACAGAAATGGACAGCTTGATCACAAGTGCGGACACATTTGCTGGAAACATTAAAGTTGATTCTGAACATGACTTTCAACTGCACCATAGAAGATGAATGAGGCCGAGAAGGATTGAAGAGTATGCTGAAAATGAAGTAAACATAAATCTAAAACAAGTCTATAGAAAAGAATTCAATGCTATCCTTGATACACTATGTAGAGGCCTTGCTATGAAGACAACTATTTCTCCACTACATTCAATTTTCAAGTTTCCCAACAAGGATAATCTGACAATCGAAGCAATTGAAGAGGCTATCATGATGTTCCCACCAGTTACTAGGCCTGATGTGCATGCTCTACAACGTGAGTTAGAAGTCTTCTTTAATATATGCAAGGAGAGACATATACTCTCGATGGAAACATTGAAGAATGTCATAGTTCAATTCAAAAATGCATTAAAGCTGGCTTTCAAAATGTGCCAATTGACTATAACAGCCGGTTATGGAGTCAGCACAAATGAAAGAGCCTTCAGTCAGCTAAAGATTGTGAAAGGTTCCTTGAGAACAACAATGACAGACATGAGGCTTAACAGCTTGATGCTTTTGAAATGCGAAGCAGACTTGGGAAACAAAATCAACTTGGAAGATGCTGTGGAAAGGTGATCTTGCCTGAAGCAAAGGCAAATACGTGTCTCTGTAAAATAAGTTAAACGCAGTAAAATCTCTTTTATCCATATTCCATTTGTATGGATCTCTGGAGTGCATTTCATGATATAATACCATCCATCATAATATCATGGTTTAAAGGATAATGTGTTAGTGAGGAGGAAGAGAAAGTACAACAGTAATACCTTGAAGCCAGGGATGATACTAATTTTTAAATAAATTTTTATCTAAAATGTACCAAGTCTGCCAACTTGGATCTTGATTTTGCCAACTGTACAGGGATTTCTCGACAGGGGGGGGGAGACTTCCCCTGTTCCCCCCTTAGCGAGGGTCCTGTGTTTAATGGACATAAGAACTATATTAGAAGTTTCGTTTTCGATCAACGCTCATGTTTATAAAAACAAAGCGATGAGACACGCAGACGGCTAGTCTACTACGGTGGTGAAAATTGTCTTGGCAAGGTAAATGAATGCTTTTGAATAATTTCGATTTGGATGAAAAGTATTGCGATGTTGATGTAGTTTAAAATGCAGTGTTATGATGCTCAGTTTTGATTAGAAAGTAATTTTAATTTGTTACTGTATACAGGTATATTAATGAAATAAGAAGTACCGAAAATGACGTATTTAGCTAAAGGCAGAAAATGTGATTTTAGTTAGCACGCGAAGTTCGGGAAACTATTCTCCCAGGAGATACAATTGTAGAGTTAAAAACAAAAATATTAAGTAGTAAAGAATACAATGAAGAATTTGTAAAACAAATGTTAGAAACAATAATTTTTGATAGAAAAGAAGCAGAAAAAGAAAAATTAGCCAGGAATTGGAAAGGGAAAAATTAAAATATGAATTTGAGCTGGAAAAATTAAATATAGAGACTTTGAACAAAATAAACATTGATGATTTGAATTTAAGTGCGTGTAATGATGAAAAGTCTGAAAATGAAGGCAAGTGTTGTAGTTTACAACTTTTGATGCAGGAATTTGAAATTAAAGAAGGTGATATTAGTTTTATTTAACATTAATTGAATGACAGGCGCGTAGAGCAAACATACATGAAGATGATTAGTAGCTCATTTACTAGTGCTATTGCCGTACGAAATATCACAATTAATTGCACATGAACCTGATGAAGTAGCAAATAACTATGAACATGTCAAGGATTTATTATTAAAGAGGTTTAGGTTAAGCCCGGAGAAATTTCGTCAAAAGTTTATCATCAAAAATCACCTAAAGACACTTGGCGCGATTTTACTTTCAAATTGAAATACTATTGTGAAGAATGGATCATAGGATTAGATATAAATAATTTTGAGAAACTTAAAAGATTTGATTATAACAGATCAATTAAAGAGAAAGGTTCCAAATGAAATTAAAGATCATTTTTTGGATGACTGGTCGAAATTTGTATCTTCCAATGAATTTGCAGACAAATTAGATGAGTACGAAAGTGTTAGGCGGGGAGGGGGGGTAGAAGAATTTCGCACTCAGTTGAACATCATTAGTATTTTGAATATGCGAGGAAAAACAACCAAACAAATAAATTCCATGGAACAAAGAAATAAAAGAAAAACAGTAAAAGAATGGGATAGAAAAAAACTTGCTGGTCCTGATACTTGTTATAACTTTATAACTGCTATGAAAAAGGCATTTTTCGCGTGACTGTATGAAACCTAAACGTCAAAAATATTGCAAAAAGTGTAAAAAGGAAGGTCATGGTACTAAAGATTGTATTGAAATCAAACATTCAACTTCATTATGTGTTTCGAATGTTATACCTCTACAACAGTCATATAAATTTATAAGTGTTGACTGGTTAAATTCAATTTCATTTATTATCGACACAGGTTCGAATGTGAGTTTAATGAAACTTAAATTAGTATCCCCTCTTAATAAAACTATTAAGAAAGAAGCACCAGAAACACAGGTATTGGAGGTAATTTGACACCCTTTAGTGTAGTTTATTGCAATATTGTTACTGATGAAATAGAGTTAAAATCGATTCGTTTTCTTGTTGTTCCTGATGATAGTTTCAGAGAACCTGTTGTACTTATAGGGACAAATGTTATTGATCTTCCAAACGTAGCATTAGTACAAAAACAAGGAAATTCTATATTAGTAGATGAAAACAATTCTGATTTATTAGAAAATTTTAATCTAGAAAATGATTTGAATTGCAAAGCAGTACTTAAAAGTGAAAAAGCTGTGAATATGGAACCTCATAGTGTACAGTTAGCTAATTCTGTGAATAATGATATTAATTTAAATTCCTTTATTATTTAAGAGCAGAACTCTCAAGGTAATGAAATATGTGTTCAAAATAGCGTAGCATGTGTTCCAGTCATAAATTTTACCAATAGTAAAATTCACATTAAAGAAAATCAAGTTGTTCTTAGAGAAAATGTAATTCCAATTACAGTAGTAGAGAACAATGAAAAAGAAAATTTTGATGAGAATTACGTAAAAACTACACAAAATAATTGTGAGGAAAATGAAACTTTTGATAATGCTTTTAAATTTGGTGAAAGTTTACATATCCAACTACAAGATCAGGAACCATCATTTCGTGAATCGTTAATGTTAAGTCAAATTAAAGTCGGATCTCAGCTCACAGAATCAGAAGCACAAAATGTGTGTGATCTTTCAAATGTATTCAGAGACTGTATTGCAGTGAAAACCAATGAGTTGGAATGCATCAAAACCACAACTATGAAAATAACGGAAGTTCTTGGAAGCAAGCCGGTTTCGCATGCTCCATACCATACGTCATATCATGAACGTGAAATTTTACGAAAAATTATTACCGAACTGAAAGAACAAGGTGTCATTCAAAACAGTATTTCAGATTATAGTAGTCATGTATTATTAGTAAAGAATAAAACAGGAGATTACCGCATGGTCATAGATTTTCGACGTTTAAATACACAGACGGTAAGAGATAAATTTCCTTTGTCACACATTGATGACTTACTTGATAGATTGACTGGATATAATATTTTTTGTATTCTTGATGCTGCACAGGGTTTCAACCTGATTCCTCTACATCCGGAGTCAAAACACAAGGCAGCATTTGTTACACCCAATTACCATTATGAGCCAACAAGATTAATTTTTGGATTGCCAAATGGACTTGCTGTTTTTCAAAGAGCCATGGCAATGATGCTGGGTGATCTCTTGTGGAATGTTGTAACTTGCTTTGTCGATGATATGCTCATAGGAGCTTAAACACTTGAAGATTAGATGACTTGATTACGTAAAGTTCTGACGAAACTTCAAGAAGCAAGAGTGACACTCAAACTATCGAAATGTGAATTTGAGATGGAAGAAATAGAATATTTGGGGTTCTCAACAGGGGCAGCATTTCAGCATTCCATTTGGGGGGGGTGCGAGATTTGTATATATGAAAATTCACAATATGGAAAAATTAAAATGTTTGTTAACAGGGGGGTAGGGGGGGGGAATCACAAAATTGAATTGATGTTGAGAAAAATAATTGCTGTTAACATAATTTTTGTACATAATTGTGTTAACATAATTGTTGTTAACATAATTTTTCTAAATACAAATATCTATATTTATTTACCTTATATTTAAGTTTTAAACGAGGGTTCTTAGAGTCTGGGAGAAGAGAAAATTTTGTTACAATATCATCATAATCCAGTAGTATATATTGTTCTATAGCTAAAAATGAAAGTCTTTCTTGTCCCATTGTACTGCGAAAATAATTTTTCAGCCTCCTAAGACACTAAAAATACCTTTTACAACTGGCTGAGCTGATTGGCACAGTCAAAAAAAAATTTAACTAATAGTGTTATGACAGGAAACACATTTTTTAAATTCTGCTTTTTAAAATAATCCAGACGACTTTTAAAATTGGGATGGTCTATGTTTTCATTTTTCAGCATTGAATAAAACAGTCGCAATTCACACCGCAATTCCTCTTTCTGGAAGTCATATACTTTGCATATGGTTGAAACAATTTTTTTTATTTTTCAACATCTGATCCGGATAATACTGAACTAAGTGCAAACAAAACAGATATAATGTTCTCATTAAATCTTGTCCCAATTTTATTAGATACTATATCTATAATTTCATATTGATTCTGTAATATGATTCAACATCATCATGAGGATTTTTTTCACCGCCTCCGAATTTTTTTACGCCGTTCCAGTTTTTGTCCAGAATAAGAATTTTTTTCGCAAAGTTCTGTTACAAAACTCCACACTTGATTGAAATATACATCAGTGCGAAAAGAACTAACAGTTTCAATTTTCAGACTGTGCAAGCTTTAGCCAAAGCTTGCACAGTCTGAAAATTAAGATCAGACGACTGAAGATGCTTTGAGAGTATTGAATTGATCAAAAACACTGTTCAATACAAAGTGAACAAAAATTCGAATGATGTCATGCATGTTAAAAAGGCTTCGACTCTTCCACCATTGAGAGAATCGCTTTCAGATAATTCTTCCAGTGTTAAAATCACCGCTTCCAAATTATCAAGTAGTGCTTTTATGAAGTTAACTCTGGAAGACCACTTCGTATCACTTAGTGATTGCAGAGTTGAAGAGCCTCCAAAAAAGTATTTCTTGATGAGCGAATCTTTACGAAAATAGCATGTCTTTTATAGGATGTTTCTATGAAAAAATATAATGCATTCAGCTGCTGAAATGCATTTCTAGCAGAAGGAATGGATGAGCAAGCACTAACTACACATGCATTTAATCGGACACTTGAAATTTTCAAGTGAAAAGGATAGCATCACCCCAATCTTTGAAAAGGATTTGTTCCAGCCAGAAATGAGAATTTCACTCTGAAGGTTGGCTCTTTTAAAGCACCATAGCATGAGAAAACTGACCAGTGGACAGTCGATAAAAAAGGGAGAAGCCGATAAACGACAGGGAAAAATTTGGGGGTGCGACCGCGCCCCCTATTTGCCGCCCCTGGTTCTCCATATCAAAGGAAGGAATAAAACCTGGATCTCGGAAACTTGCTGCAATCTCAGAAATTCCAACACCAAGAAATGTAAGACCATTGAGAAGATTTCTAGGACTTTCTAGCTTCTTTCGCAGATTTATAAAACGCTATGCTTTATTAACATCTCTGTTAACCCAATTGTTAAAGAAAAATTCTACATTTGAATGGACTGCGGATCATCAAAAAGTGTTCTAGGAATTAAAGTTACGCCTAACTTCTAAACTAGTATTAAAACTTTATGACAACCGTGATGAAACTGAACTTCACACAGATGCACGTTCAGTCGGATTATCTGGAATGCTCCTGCAGTATGATAAAGATAAAAGATTACGTCTAGTATACTGTGTAAGCCATCGAACGAGTCCTAATGAAGCATTGTACCACTCCAGCCATTTAGAATTAATTGCTGCTGTTTGGTCAATGACACGATTGCGACCATTTCTTATTGGTAAACATTTTACTCTAGTAACGGACTGTTCAGCGATAACATTTCTTGCCACTCAAAGGAATCTCAAGCCTCAGATAGCCTGGTGGGAAGAACTCTTGAGCGAATTCGATTATGAAGTAAAACATCGTGCAGGAGATAAAATGTGCTATATTGATGTCCTTAGTAGAGCACCAGTAGAAGAACGAAAATTTACACCAAATGATGTATCGATCTAACAAGTCCTGTTGAACTAACAGACTCACCAAAAATATTTTGCTATTGAAAACGATCAGGTAGCTTTACTTCAATCTCAGGATAAGGAAGTACAAAGTATTTTGCAAGCAATAACTAAACCCTCACTTAACCAAAACCCAGCAGAATGTCATCTTACCAATCAATATAGTCTAGAACACGGAATTCTTTATAGAGTAGTAACATATCATGATGCAACCAAGAAACTGTTTGTTATGCCTCGACCCAAGCAGAAGTATTTAGCTGTCCGATATCATGATTTTGCTAGAGACTTTGGAGTCGATAAAGTTAGACAGCTAATTCAAGAAAAATTTTGGTTTCCAAATATGACGAGGAATATTATGACTTTGAGGATATTGATGGAGAGACTACCGCAGATGCACCATAGACGAGGCCTATTTTTCAGGATAGCCGATTGTAAGCGTCAACCGAGAACTATTTTCTTTCATATTAATTTTTTATTCTTGTAACCTTGCTCTAACAGCACTTCGACGCTTGATGCCCGCATTCGAGGTTACGACATATATTTGATTTATTACGATATAATTTAATAAACATTTATTAATTTATGCTAGAATGTTATTCATTAAAAATTCTTCTGCCAGATACATCTCTTACAGAATTAACTCGTCCGTAACGCTTGGTGAAAAAATTGGTGAAATATCGAGAACTTGGTGACTTTATTAAATGTTTCTAAATTGACGAAAATAACACTAAATGGGAGGTAATGTTTTGTAAATTTTGAATTCCGTCACATGATGGGCATACCTCCTAGTACATAAGAAATGCTCTTCTCTCCGTTTGTCTGTAACACTTGGAAAAAATTGGCGCCCCAGATTGACGAAAATATCGTCAAAATTGCAAAAATGACACTAAGTTAATGAAAATGACGCCTAATTGATGAATTAATTATTAAAATATTTTAATAAATGGACTATATTGCTTATTGAGGCTGCTATCGATATTGGTAATTGTTAATTTAGAGTTGTGTGAAATATAAGTTAATTGGTACTTCGAAATAGTTTACATGTTGTCATCCAGAACTGCGCCAAATGTACAAATCAATGTTAAAACACTGTATTGTGCATCTTATATATAATTTTTTTTTTCACTGTGAAAGAAGTAAATACATTGTATTATATAAGAACGGTCATGTGCTGGCCACATTAGATTTTTTTATTGTGTTACGTGGTGTAATTTAATGTTTTACAGACCACGTTCTTATGGATCTGAAATTCACACTTTACACTACAATATTGAAAGCGACCCCTGAAAAATGCTGGAAGCCCTAAACCCTACTAATTGTAAAGGTGTAGTATTGTAGAGAGTAAAAACTGTAGGTCTGCGTTACTTTGTGAACTGTTTTCCGTGCGTTATGAATTTTTGCTAGTTCAAAAAACATATATTAACTAGTTCAAATACGAACGAATACATACTAAATGTTACATACGAAATTACACACAATTTTTTACTAGATCAAAAAACTATTAAAGACAATTACGAAGAAATCTGATGTGAGCAGCACATGACTTCCCTACAGACTCAAATTCATTTTCTCTTTATTTCATTAATAATTCATTAAATTGAGTTTAATTGCACTAAATAACACGCATAATTTTAATACACATAATGCACTAAGTAACACACAGTCGTCCCGCTAAAAATAGTTTTTTCGTTTTCCAGAGGTCTCAAAATGTGTAGATCCATCGATTTTTGACAAGATTCCAATACTTTCCCTATACATTACGATGTATTGCAGGGAAAGTAAAAATTCTGATCATGACTTTCCATGCAGACTCATATTCACCTTCTGTTTATTTCTTTAAAAATTCATTAAATTGAGTTTAATTGCACAAAATAATAGACATAATTATTTTAAATGACACCGAATTCGCACTTTCAATTCAATTTTTGTTTCATTTGGTAACTGGACTTATTCTCAAAACCGGGGAAGCAAAAATATCTCAAGAATGGCTAGCTCTAGAGTAATGGGGTTGGTCTTATTCTTTTCATCGTCAAACATTAAGTTATAAGACAAGCATTTAATGGATACATTTGAGCATACGTTGCCTTTTATTTTAGATTTTTGCGGGCTATTTCGTAAAATACGACAGGTGCTTCTTTTCCGAATCGTACCAAAATCTAATTAGCACCAGGGTCACCCACAAGTGACTTATCTACCAAATTTTGTAAATTTTGATCTATCAGTTTTTCAGCTAGAGTGGATACAGGGCAATTATTGCAGACCATTTCGCAAAGAAAGGCTGGTTCTTTTATCCCAAATCATAACAAAAACTAATCAGCACCAAGGTCACACACAAGTGACTTACCTACTAAATTTTATGAAATTCAGTCCATTAGTTTTTGAGTTAGAGTGTATACATACATTGCACAGACAGACAGACATACATACATACACACCCACAGAGACGGGCGCGGTAGCCCAGTGGTTAGCGCGCTGGAATTGCACTCGGTAGGCTCGGGTTTGATTCCAGCCACTGCCAAAACTGCCGCCGTGTTCACACGGAGTACGATCACATTAAACATGTGGGTCAGTAAGTCCTTCCGAATGGTTGGTCGTAGGGGAAGAAGGGTACGGTCCCTGTCGATGCCTCCCCCACTGGGTTCTGGTCCAAATTGGGTGGCACTTCCCGGCCGTCCAAACAGTTACCTTACACTTTTCTGGTAGGTCGGACGGTCTGGGTCTCAACAACAACAACACCCACAGAGACGTCACGCTAAAAACAGTTTTTTCGTATACTAGAGGTCCCAAAACGTGTAGATCCTTCGAAAACTTGAGTTGCTATTTTCAACAAGATTCCAATACTTTCACTATACATTACGATGTATTGCAGGGAAAGTAAAAATTCTGATGTGAGCAGCACATGACTTTCCATGCAGATTCATATTCACGTTCTGTTTATTTTTTCAATAATTCATTAAATCGGATTTAATTGCACAAAATAACAGCCACAATTATTTTAAATTACACTGAATTCAATTACACTTTTAATTCAATTTTCGTTTTCATTAGGTAACTGGATTCTTTATATACATAGTATATAATATATGAGGAAAGTATTGTGATGGGGTCGAAAATTTGAATTCGAGTTTTCGACGGGAGAGGCCATTTCAAGTATCCCTGAATACAAATCAAACATTTCTGAGATTATGTCTGTGTGTGCGTGTATGTCTCTGTGTATGTGTGTGTGTGTGTGTGCATCAGTGAGTCTATGGAGACGATATCTCACGAACGAATGGAGCGATTCGAGCGAAATTTGGTATAAAAATTACAATCCGTGAATACTGGAAGCCTATTGTTTTAAGATGCAATCAAATGTTCAGACCCTCCCCCCTCTAAATTTTGGAGTGAAATGTTAAAAAAATCATCAGAAAATAAAAACCCTTAATAAAGTTAAGCAAATAGTCATTACTTATAGCAAATTTTCATTAGAAAACGATTGACATAAACTTTAGAATGTCAGCATGAACGAGATATTGCACATTTTTCAAATAAATTTATCAAAATATCACATAAAACAAAAAAATATATATTAACTATTGTAAAATATGTTCACTTTTCATATGTAATATCATGCTATAAATTTGGTGACATCATTCTTGTTCCCTTCATGAGAAAAGATACTTTGGGCAATATTTTTTTATTTGAACGCTAATAGTTATTTATCTGCTATAAGAATAACTTATTTCTCCGTCCATATGCTTGACGAGATTTTGGCCGAATGTCGCCAACTTTGAGACTTTTCTAAATGTTGCCAAATTAACGAAAATGTCGCCAAATTGATAAAATGATTATCTTGGAAATCTTGGAAAGAATATCTTGAAAAGAATATAAGAATCTACTATAAGAAAAATCTATTTTTCCGTCCGTAACGTTTGGTAAAATTTTGGTGACGAATTTGTCCAAATATCTCCAACTTGCTGACCTTTTAAATGCTGACAAATTTACGAAAATGTCACCAAATTGATAAAAATTCGTCAAATTTATGAAACCGATGCTAAATCAATGAAATGACGACGATTGATGAAAGTTTAATATCTTAGAAAGAACATAAGAGTAGACTATTGGAATAACCCATTTCTCTGTCCGTCCGTAATGCTTGGCGAGAAATTCCGCGGGACGTCGTCAGCTTGGCGAATATTTTAAATATTGCCGAAGTGACAAAAATGTCACCAAATTGATAAAATTGACGCCAAATGAGATGTAATGTTTTGCAAATTCTGATTTCCATCATATGATGGGCATACCTTCTAGTGTATAAGAAATGTTCTTCTCTCCATTTGCCTATAACACTTGATGATGCATTTGGCGATCTTCGTGGATAATCTAGCAAAGTATGGCCAACTTGGTGATATTTCGCCCCAGACTGACGAAAATATCGTCAAAATTTCAAAATTGACGCTAAATTAATGAAAATGATGCCTAATTGATATATTAATTATTAAAACATTTTAATATATAGACTATATCGCTTATTGAGGATGCTATCAATATTGATAATTGTTTATTTAGAGGTTTGCGAAATGTAAGTTTATTGGGTACTTTGAAATAGTTTTACATGTTGTCATTCGGATAATCGCCAAATGTACAATTCAACGTGAAAAACACAGTACCATGGATCTTATACATCATTGTTTTACTGTAAAAGGGGTAAATTCATTGTATTATATAAAGAAAGTTAGGTGATGCCCATATAAAATTATTTTCAAAAGTGGATGAGAGAAAATGCGAAAAAACTGAAATAGCTCGAGAACGGGCTATTCCTAGAGTATAATGGCATTGGTCTTATTCTTTTTGTCGTGAAAAATTACGCATAAAATAAGCATTTAATGGTTATATTTGAGCATACGTTGTCTTTTATTTTTACATTTAACGATTTTTGCAGGCCATTTCGTAAAAAGGGCAGGTTCTCTTTTCCCGAATTGTACAAAAATCTAATCAGCCCCCAGATTAACCTACATGTGATTTATCTAATAAATTTTGAGAAATTTAATCTATTAGTTTTTCAGCTAGAGTGGATACAGGCAATTTTTGCGGGCCATTTCACAAAAAAGCAGGTTCTTTTATCCCAAATCGTACCAAAATCTGATCAGCACCAGGGTCATGGGACTCGCCCACCAAATTTTATGAAATTCGGACAATTAGTTTTTCAGTTAGAGTGCAGACACAGACATCACACTAAAAATAGATTTTTCGTGTTCTAGAGGTTCCAAAACGTGTAGATCCGTTGAAAACTTTTCGGCACGATTCTAATACTTCCCTTATACATTACCATGTATTGCAGGGAAAGCAAAAGGAAGAAATGTTTTCATAAAAGTACACTTTTTAACAATAATGTAACATTCAGTAGAATAAGTTGAAGAAAGGCTTACTGAAATTACATTCATTCATATCCTAGTATATTTTGCTTTACGAATAACTAATATGATTAAATCCGCCAGCTTCAGTAGCTGTTTTTTCGAATGATGTTTGGACAAGTGATTTGAAAGATCTGAATTCTTTTGAGTTTTTGAACATACCTGGAATCAATCACAATATCACGCCATCTAATTTAGATAAAGAACTTGATTTTTTTAGCATATTTTTTGATGATGAACTAGTAGAATGTATAGTAAAAGCAACTAATGAGTTTGCAAAGAGAAAATCGGAGAAAGATCTCCTCTCCTCTCTCCTTCCACATCAAGGACTCCACCTGTTTTAAATGTATTTACACCTGTGACAGGAAGCGAATTTCGAGTGTTTCTCGGACTAGTAGTTTTGCCGAGCATTGTCAAAAAAAAAAAAAAAAAAAAAAAAAACCTTAAAATGTATTTTTCTAAGAATCCTATTATCAGTACTCCTTTTTTCAATTCAATTATGAGTCGCGATCGAATTTTAGGAATATTACGGTACCTTCATTTTACTCTTGATAGTAATGCTCAAAAACGAGATAAATTGAAACCTGTGTTAGATACATTAGTTTCAAAATTTAAATCTATATACACTTCTAGAAGAAATGTGTGCATTGATGAATCTTTGTTCTCATGGAAAGGAAGGCTAGGATTTCATCAATATATCCCCTCGAAAAGGTCCAGATATGGAATAAAAATATATAAATTGTCAGAATCGGAATCAAGCTATATATGGAATTTCCTTGTGTATACTGGAAAGGACACGGAATTATCAAGCTCTGATGGTGGGTATGGAGAACGTGTTGTTAAAACACATCTAAGTGAACTTTTAGGAAAAGGATATACTTTGTATTTAGATAGATTTTATACCGCTCCTGTACTCACAAAGTATTTGTTGTCTAAGAATACGCGTGTATGTGGTACAGTTTTAAAAAATTGGAAGGACATGCCAAAGAATTACCCATCTGTACTTAAAACATATATGCACTAAAATTTTTAATATTTTGATAAAAGAAAATTTGTATGAAAAATATACATCAAATAGAAAATAAGTATTTCCTTTATTCCTGAAAAAAGCAGAATGCTGTGTTGAACGGGTGATTTTTAGTGAATTTTTTTCGAGAGTTAGGCTTAGCGCAAAAAATTAGCCATCCTTTGGGAACAGTTCGGAAACGAAGCCCTCCATCATTTGGGTCACGGCAGTTTCGGAATGTCGCAGTCCCGAAAGGGTTATGCATTATCATGTATTGCAGGGAAAGCAAAAGGAAGAAATGCCTTCAGTAAAGTACACCTTTTAACAATAATGTAATATTCAGTAGAATAAGTTGAAGAAAGGCTTACTGAAATTACATTCATTCATATCCTAGTATATTTCGCTTTATGAATAACTAATATGATTAAATCCGAATATCCCGAAGTTCATAAAAATACAATACTTATCTTTTTCATAGAACTCAATAAAGCTGGGATCGCGCTTCCATTGCATAGAGCATAGGAACGAGTGTAAATAAATAACCTGTGAGGTAGAATGTGCCGAAACATAAGGGCAAAAGGGCATTATTTTTACCATAGCGTGTAATGGTAAACGGATGATGATGGCCAATAAAAATTGAAACTAAACCCATTAAACATCAAAATTTATCTTTGTGATGAAAATAAGTGATTTAGAATACTTGAATAACAACATATATTTAAAGATTGCATTTGCTAAAGTGCACTTTAAGTGATTTTAAGTGAATGTACGCTACTATTCATTTTTACTGTGGTCACTCACTAGCTTTCTAAAGATGTATACATTTACTAGCAAATTCTGCAATGTATATGCGAGCGTGAAGGGAAAGGTATGTAACGATTTTTCTTTAAAAAAAACCTGTGTAAATATTTTAATTAAAGCGAATATTTTATTTTCCGGTTAATTCAAAATTTTCATCAAACAAGATAAATTTAGTAAACTTAGAGGTTAAACGATTATATGTTTCTAAGGTAACTATTTTTAATACAGAAATAATGAAAATTTCCATACTGCTAAGCAAACGAGTATTTTGTTTTGGAAACGTCACGAAACGTAAGGGCAAAACTGTCCGTGTGACGTCATGTGCCCATGCTCTATTGAATACCAGCATCTGTGAATCAGTTTCGCCCATTCTAGCATATTTCTGCCGTGGCGCGAATAAAAAACGCTATAAAAAGTAGGTTCAAGTATACCGGTATGAAAAATGGGAGCGCAATAAAGTTATTTTAGTGTAATTTTCAACTGTCAGCAAATGAGAAACAATGGATAATAATGGAAACTTGGTGAGATTGTTCCCCTTTGAAAATGCAAAAGAAGATTCGTCAAAGATTTATCATGCGAGGTCCATATATGGCCCTATAGCCAATGGGGCATGAAAGACTTTCGATAAAACTAAACATATCTGTAACATGATAGGAAAATCAAGAAACACTTGTTCACGCAACCTGTTAATATAATTTAAATACAAGATCGAATCATTATCCCGTGTACTGATTTGCCCTATTTTAGTAGTTAGCATCGTATCTACTAAATCAGTGGTTCCGAAATTTTTTTTCACTGGTTACGTAAAATTGCGGACACAGTAACCTGGCGGTACAATTTTAGCATTCATCAGGCATATTCCTTGAGCCCTGAATTATCCGCCATAACACAAATGTTTGTCTCATGTGATATTTGAGAGCATCAGATGGCTGAGCTCATAGAAAGAATAAATAAATTCCATGGAATATAAAATTCAAAATCTCAATTGAAAATGTTAATATTTTGTTAAATATGTGTGTTTAGAATTAAACGATGTATCAAAATGAATAATTTTATGGATTCAATCAGCCATAAAAATTTGGCGTCGATTCTGCCATTCGTAAAACATCAGTGTCAATCTGTTTGAAAGTGTCAATCCAAGTTCCCATTGCTCGAAACCCAAGACCTGATTTACGCACAGACTTCAGATGCCATGAAAAAGCCTATAAAGATTTGAAATTATATATATATATATATATAATTGAAGAATTTTAATTTACTTGTATTATATATACCAGAGATTGATAATTTATGGAAATTGTTCTGTATATATATATATATATATATATATATATATATATTGAAATTACTCAATATCAGCAATGCGTAAGAAAATTTCAGAAAAATTATTACTGTTCAAAACTAACTGATTTTGAGCTACATTTACATTGCATATTTTATTCATTTTAACGGTTGACGTGCACGTAAATTAAAAAAAAAATCGTAAAAGGCTCCAAAGTTAACATATCTAAAAGTCAAGGGCTCCAAATCCAAAAGTCAAGGCTCCAAAAGTCAACGTCCGTAAAGTCAACGTGACCACATCTTTTGTAAGTTGGCCTGTCTAAACTTAATCCTTCAAGCTGATCTTTAGCTGATCATAACACCCAAAGAACCCTTTCTTTACTCGCTTCAGAGCGTTAATAAATACATCTTTCAAAAGTAACAGCACAGTTCCAGAGAATCAGTACTAAATAAAGTATGTGCATAGTGAATCAACCAAATCCTTGTCATTACCCAATAATTTCTTCCGAATGAATATTATTTAAATGCAACGATTTCCTCCGAATGAATATTCTTTAAAAATATGACAAGATAAATGTTTCGAAAAGTAGGAAAAACGAAAAATTTGTTATATTAAAAAATTGTGACTTTAAAATTCTTGAATTATCGGATTTTTTTTATATGTATTTATATCTTATGTCGAATTTATTTTTATATGAAATTAAAATTTTTAGGGGTGCCAAAGGAATTTGGAGCGGGGGTGTGTGGCTCCTCCCTGGTTAAATCCATGTCTAGAAAGAAAATGCATGTGATTCATACTAATTCTTATTTTCGTTAAAGAAAAACCTCAGTGTGCAAATTTTGAATTTTACAAAATTTTAATTTGTATATTGTCGCCCCTTGAGTCAGCTTGCCGTTTAATGTATTCCATCCCAAAATACCTAATTTCAAACAATCGACTCGGATATATATTTTACATTTTAGAAAAACGGCGTTCTAACATTAGGGATCTTCGCAAAAATTTGGGAATTTTCTATCCTATCTTGGAAAAAGTCAACAACACAAAATAGGTATAAAAGATTATTTTCGAAATTGAATGTTTGAGAAAAAAATTTTCGGTAAAAGTACCGGACTGGGAGGTTCTTCTTTAATATCCACATCACATGTATCCCCGTTGTCTTTGATATCACAGTGTTGGCTTTGACTTGGCTGAGAGTCTTCGGGACTATCAGGATCGTCGCTATGGTTTCCAGAAGAGGTAGGACTTGAATCACAGCTACCATCTAAAAGATAGAAAACAGTTATACTTACGCGGTCAAAGTGAGACAAAAATTTTCAAAACTCAAAGATCTACAGATTATCTAGATTAGAAGGAATCAGGGTCGCAGCCAGGAAGGGGATAAGCCCGAAGAGTAATACTTAGCTCGTCTGATAAAAAATATTCAATTTTTAGTAGTGTCATATTGGTTTCAGAGTCAATGAAACTGACAAACAAAACAGGAACAAAATTGAAAAATTTAGATTATTTGAGATTGTAAGTAATCAATGTATTGTAGTTTTAATCTCACCAGTGGCAGCTTGTCAGATAACGCCGGTGAAGTGCTGCTTCACCTAAAATTATCGCTTAAATATTTTTTTATTATTCTGAATTATTTTGATTTTTTTGTCAAAGTTAAAATTAAATCGAAAAATTAAAGTTCGAAATTTTCATTTGACCTCAGCCAAAATTATATTTTTGTTATTTAACTCCTTTATTATAATTAGAATTACTTATATTTACATTTAGCGGCCACGTAATGCTAACATCAAAACATCTAACTCCCCTGCGCGACGCATTCTTTAAATATATAAACACTCTGACTCTGAGGATAATGAAGCAGGATTCCGGACAATTGTATCCTGCATCACCTCTAACTTTATTGCTATCGGGTGGTTACCATGACGACGGCGGCTTGTCAATGTGGTAAGACGGTAAGTGAAGCAAGTTTTTACTTTGCTTCATTGCTGCCATTTATGAGACTTTATAATAGCTAAATACTAGGAGAGAATTAGGATATATACAGGGTGAGTCAGAATTCTTGTGCCAAACTTTAAGGGGTGATAAATCACATCTAAACAAGCAATTTTTGTCATACAAAGCAGGGTCGTAACACAAGAAGTGAACCGCTAGACGTCGCTGACATTGAACGCAGTGACGATTGCGTCAGAACTAGCCAGGGTTTAAGCTGATCGCCTGATCTCTCCTGTCTCGACTTTTTCTTATGGGGCCATATGAAAAGTCTCATCTGCGATAACCCTATCGACTCCGACGAGGACCTTGTTGCTAGGATTGCTGTTGCTGCCGGTGTTGTCCAAGATATGCCGGTAGTTTCTGCTAACTTGCGCCGCTCGCTATTTTTGTCATACAGAGCAGGGTCGTAATGCAAAAGGTGAACCGCTAGGTGGTAGCTCATGTAATGAGGAAATGATGACTCTCTCGTGAAAAGAGGAAACACAAAAATGACAGAGTAGGCATGAAATACGTTTCACTGACAGAAATTGTAGAATGCATGGACAAAGTTACAGACACTGCTCAAAAGTGTGACCACCAGTACTAATGCTGGCTTCACACCTGCGACGTAGCGAGTGGCGCACATTAGCAAAAACACCCGGCATATCTTGGACAACGCCGGCAGTAACAGCAGATCAGCTTAAACCCTGGCTAGTTATGATGCAGTCATCACTGCGTTCAATGTCAGCGACGTCTAGCGGTTCACCTCTTGTGTTACGACCCTGATTTGTATGACAAAAATTGCTTGTTTAGATGTGATTTATCACCCCTTAAAGTTTGGCCTAAGTGTTCTGACTCACCCTGTATTTTGATATGTATTTACAAGTTATATGTAACACGCATGATGAAAATTAAAGAACCTTGCTAGAATTCGTGTTAATAAATCGTGATTCCCTTTTAACTATCTTTTTAAATGTATTTTTGTTTTTGTTTTGATCTAACTTTCAAATATATGGAGAAAACTTATATCAAGAAGTGGCAACTTAAGTAAGAGTGCATGTATTAATAATATCTAAACAATTTATTGATATTCTCATAGAAATAAACATGCGGTCATTTGTATAAGGTAATATTTTTGTAATTGTTTCGCGTGTTATTAATATTTTTTAAATATATTATAAAATGGCACTCATTTTTAATACAAAGTAATAACATTTTTGAACGTAAATTGAGAATTCCATGTATTTGCTGGTAAGTGGCATGATTGATTGATTGATTGAAACCCAGACCGTCCGACCTACCAGAAAGGTGTAAGGTAACTGTTTGGACGGTCGGGAAGTGCCACCCAATTTAGACCGGAACCCAGTGGGGGAAGCATCCACAGGGACCGTACCCTCCTTCCCCTTGTTTAGTGCTTTTCATTGTATTAATTAATAATTTTCAAATTATTACTCACTGGTTGATATAAATTAGGCAGTTCCTCTAGCTTGAAAGTATTTGATAAATGTTGGACAATTGGTGTTTGCTTTATGTAGAATGTACAGATTACAGAGTGTGCTGCAATTGCTTGGGGTCACATCCAGCGAATTTCTGACTTTACCCAGCAAATCACTGAACCGCAGCCAAAATAAAAGAAACCAGCACTGTTCTCCCAGGATAGAAGTTTCAGCAGTAAAACTATCAAGAAGGGCATATACTTTAATCATGCCTTCAATGGTATGCAGCAAGATTCAGGTATCTCGGAAATTGTTTAGATATTGTTACGAATATGTTAATACCAGTGGCGGCTCGTGTATAGGCACTGTGGCACTGCGGAAACGACAGTGCTCTCTCTCCCTTGCAGCCTCGCTTGCAGCTTCCTATGTGCGCATGCGCTCAACAGTCAAACACCACTCTCTCTCCCTCGCAGCCTCACGTGCAGCTTCCTATGTGCACATCCGCACATAGGAAGGAATGCGGACATAGGAAGGGAAGCTGCAAGCGAGGCTGCGAGGGAGAGAAAGCACTGTCGTTCCCGCAGTGTCACAGTGCCTACACACGAGTCGCCACTGGTTAATACTTCATGGCATTTTGCTACTCACACGGAGAAAACAATTTTCCAGGCAACCATTGCTATTATGTGAAGGTAAGGGTTGCCTAAAATTGGCGACATTTTCGTAGAACTGGCTCCAGAGTTGGCAAAATATTGCCACTTTGACGATTTTTTGGGAGTTTTCGAAGACGTTGGAATTTTCTCATCTTTAGAACTTTCCATTTTATGCACACTTTCTAGAGATTGCTATGGAGAGTATATAAGGAGATCATCGTTCAGTTGGACAGAGTTGACGCAATTTGAGTCAAATTGAATTGTGAGATACGTCAGTGTTTTGAGAACAGTTTTCGTTATTTTGTAATTAAGTATTTAATTGCTGTTTTATTGTACCTGACAGTTGTTTTATGATCCTATAAGATAACTATAGAGTGTTTTTAAACATGTGTTCCTGTTCATGCTTAATGGTGCTTTTAAATAAAAGTGTTAGTTATCCAGAAATTAGGACGCATTTTTGTATTCAGAAAACACACACCAACGAGTAGAAGAGGATATGTCGTAATAATGTTACTTTTACTGGTTAGGGGGCCGCGCCACTGAAACTGCTTCACCTATTTCTGAATTTCAGCCAGGTTCAGTAACTCCTCTAGTCCGAAGATATAATCTCACGAATGCTGTGACAAGAAAAATATTAATAACATTTAAATAAATGGAGTTTTTTCGGGATATTTCTTTTGCAAATATTTAAAAATTCATTTAATTTTTATAATTTTCAAAAATGTTATGCAATTTCTTGAATTGCTATCTAAATTGAAGGGGGGGGGGGAGAATCCTGCGAGATTTTAGGCCAAATATTGGCTTTGGAATAAGCGTGATTTACATACATAGTCAAGTAGTAACATGGTTCAATAGAAATTAATATATAAAATTCACTAAACAATGTTATAATATATTAATAAAACAATCTTCGGATATGGGATTATTAAAACTTCCCTCGAACTATTCGATAAGATTTCATTGCAAAAGGAGCAGTGACAGGCGTTGTAAGATTGGGAAACATTGTTTTAGACTATAAACATGCAATACCTTGAGAACGGCGCATGTCAGTATTCTATATTCGCTGTTAAGTAAAAACACGTATAAAATAGCTATTTCTGCAACATTTTAACATATAAAATTTTTATAACGTTATTTCAATTTTTGAAATAATGTCTGAAATTTACTATTTTTAATAACTTTAAATCTTAAAAACCTTTTAAATCTCTTAACTTCGTTACTGTAATTACCGTAATTTCCAGAAGATCGGCGTCTTTTCGAGCAACAGTGGCCAACTTTACATCAGTATGTCATGACATAATTAGGGAATGGCATTTAATATTGCTTTGTTGCCTTTTTATTCTTTCTTTAACTATTATTTTCTTGTGAACTTCCTTCATTGGGAGGAAAAAATCGATGCGGTATTTTCATTACTGTTAATTTTTTTTATGAATCCTTTTCATATTGCTTTTTCTCACCGCTATGGGCATTCTATTATTCTCTTTATGAACTTCTTTTATTTTTTAATTTTCTTAATTGCAGCCGCTATGATTTTTGAATTTTTGGGGAATTTTGTTGAATTTAAAAATAGGTTGCAGCGACTCTCAGTTCCGAATCTAGGTATTTTGCCACCCAAAACAGTACGGAATTTTCCCCTTTAAAACCCATTTTCACAGGATTCCTTAGTACAAAATATAAACGCTCGCGTATAACATTTCTTTAACTAAATCACTGAAGAGAAATGTTTTGTAACAAATCTAGTGTACATATAAACTAGATTTGTTAACTTGTCTATTTCAAATGCTCTCCGTCAGAGACAATGTACATTTGAATTCCAGAATACTTTGGCAAGTATTACAGGTGTCACCGTGTAGTGTTACAATCTCTGTAGATACAACTTTTGACAGCTATTTATTGCTTTCCATATACACGTTTCGTGCGTTCCTGATATCGATTTCTACTCACTAGATAATCCTCTCAAATTTTGTAACTGATATGGATTTGCTTTGTTGCACAAAACATTTTTAAATTCTCCACTGAGGGCGCAGTCGATCGGGCATGTTCACTTAATACAGATCAGTGGTGATTAACCAGTCGATCACCGTAACAGCTTAAGTCGATCTTGATTTTTCTTTCTTTTCTAAATGCGGAATCCTATAGTAAGGCAATATAAGCTCTGCAAAGTTGTTTCATTTCAAGGCAAAAATTTTACGAACTGTGGTTACAATCCAAGTCGAGTTGTCAAAACATTGAGTGAAATCGGCTAGAACCAGGCTCACTGGTGCTCACTTTTCTGACTATGTAACAAAGGCCCTGATAAAGTATTTACCAGAATGTAAAAAAGAAATGCTGCAGAGGTTCAAAGCCAACCATCACTGAATTTGTATTAATACTTGAACTGTAACATTGTATACAATTGAGTGCCACATATATTGTACGCGATAATTGTATATTGAACTATTATTTGTGTACGTTTTTATACTTATGTCTTAAGAGTAAACGTTATTAAAGTAAGCTCATAAATTTTTAAAGTAAGCTCATAAATTTAATAGGCTAACGAAAGTAGAAACTTTTTATTAAAAGATTAATTTTTCTCAGGTCGTATTAAAGATATGCTAATTTAACATTAGGGTGGGTTTCAGAAGCAGTTATGCTGTTGATATCCAGGCAAGTTGCATTGTATTAAAGTGATCTCAAGCATAAGAAGGTGGAACCCCCTCCTATAGTCCTATAGATAGAGATAACATATACACTCACGAACCTTTCCTTAATAAATTTATTGGATTGCTTAAGGAAATTCCTAGGAATCGTGCATAATTTAATTAAATACTAACAATGTATGCAATACAAGTGACACCCTACAGTGATAGAGATTACCCATGGAAATATACCAAACCAATAATCAATCAATAAACGTACAATAAATATTATGAAAAGAAAAATATGTTTAAGTAATAAAGGAGCACACGGAGATACCACAGTAGTTTTCTGCATCAAAGATCAGATCGATGTATGCATACCTATTGCGGATGAGATAAGTGTACCATCTGTAAGTGATGTCATGGCAGAACTTCGGGCGACATATTCTTTTTCGACAAATGCCTTCGGAACAGTGACGAAACTTTCACAGCAGAGAAACTGGGCTTTTATACTAAAAGAAAAGATAAAATATTCTAGAAAACGTATAAGTAACAGAGCACTTCAAAATTTTAACGAGGTATATTGCAAATAAAGTTTACTAAACAAAACTTTACTCACAATTTGGAGCGAAATATAAATAAATAGAACTATAGATTTGAGTTTTTTTTCATCCAATTTTAAAATGTAAGATGTTAAACTTAATAGAATCTCAATACCTTTCGTAATGTGAATAAGAGGGACGGAATGACCCTCTACAAGATAGAGCAAGAGTAAAAAGCGTTAATTAGCAAGCGTTAAAAGTAGTTGACACACTGTATTTCCATTTTCAAGTCTTTCGTGGTATCGTTTCTCCGTAGCCTATGAATAGGGAAACATGGGTCAATGAGTAATTTCAAAAAATGTTTTTCTCTGGACAATGCAATAACTGGGGATCTTGTGTTCTTGCCAACATTGAAACCAACAGGGTGTTGAAACCAAAGTCTTGGATGGTACACGGTAGAATATAACGGGACTTAAGTCCATTATTTCAGAATTAACGGCTCAAGATCACACATTCTCCTTTGGGGAGAAAGAATTTCCATAAACTTGTGTCGGCGATTCTAAAGTAATGGACTATAACATTAGGCAGTCCACTGTTGGTAATAATTCCTCGACAACATCATATATCTCTGATTTTCTATGTCCTTCTCATCAATGCCTTCCCAGGTAACACACATACGGTATTATAACCGTTGATAAACCGTTTATACGTTATATTTTCGTATGTGTTATACGATAAACGGTAATACATCGGTTATAATACCGTTATGAGTAAACGGTATATAAAAATACCGTATATCATACGTATGAATTACCGTGTATGAACATACCGTATGTAGAAATACCGTTTTAAATACGTATGTATTACTGTTTATTTTACATTAAAATAACCGTTTTTATTACGTTAAAAATACCAATTTATCATACGTAAAAATAACCATTAACGCTCCCCTCTCGCTCAAATCCTCTTTCAGCTTTGTTCTCGAACCCTTTTCCCAAAGGCATTTTTATGTATTACCGTTTAAAATACATTATAAATACCGTTTATATTACATTAAAATTACCATTTTTCATACGTAAAAATAACCATTAACGCTCCCCCTTGCTCAAATCCTCTTTCAGCTTTGTTCTCGAACCCTTTTCCCCAAGGCATTTTCATGTATCCCTTCTTGTTTATCTTCACCCTCCCAAGTTCTAACCCCGCCGTGACGTCACGCAGTTCTGGAAGCTTCCAGAACGGACTCATTTCTACCTCAGGGGACGAAGCCATAAGCTTTGTGCATCTGGCAACACTGAGTGCAGTAATCATTCTTTACGTTTCCCGCCATGGTTTGTAGCACAGAAAGGTTTGTATCTTGAACTTTATTTTCCCGTGTTAGGTTAGTGTTAGGTTAACATGTTGCTTAATTTATATAACTTATTTAATTATATTTAGCTTTAACTTTTATTTTATTTTATATATCTTCCTAGCTTTGTTGTATGTATGCACATATTGCTTTAAAAGCAAACGGGAAAAGTGCATGTTTTCAGCATCGTGGTATGTGCATCCATGCTCGCATTTAATACTATCTAAGCGGAGATTAAATGAAAACGTGGTCCGAGATTGCATTTGTTGTCATGCATGCATGTTTATTTCAAATATTGTAAAATCAGAAATTATTCTTTTACATGTTTTTATGTATTTTAAACTTAAAGATGGTATAACTTAAATTTTAAACTTAACTTAGATTTTAAACTTAAAGATGGTAATAGGCTGCAACCTGAAAATGCAGAACGCTTAATTTTCCTGTACCGTAACTTACCTCTAACTTTGATTACAAAGAATAATTAGTTTGTTTTTAAACAATATTTCATATGGTGTAAAACTTAAGAAATTAAAATACTGCCAAATTGAATATTCATCCAAGGGTCATTCCGTGTCAAATCAACCAATGATCTGAACCTTGACATCATGGAAAATGATAATTTTTGGTACAATAGTAGTACCAGTGAAGCTGACAAAAACTGTAAATATTAGATTTTTTGGGCTCTTAGTTTTCAGTTATTGACTTTCTTAAAAGCGAAATTTGGCAAAAAAAAAAAGTATTTGACCTAGAGATCTCAAATTGGTGTCATTTTTTTTTTCTTTTAATGGGTCTTAATTTGATATGACTATGCTATTCTCTAAAAACAATTTCTCTTTTAGTTTGTAATTATTTTAGAAACTCCAATTTTAAAAAAGAGTTAAATACCATAATCATGTTGTATATCAAATTAAGGTCCATCGAAAACAAAAGACTGCACTAATTTGAACTCTCTTGGTCAAATAGTTTTTGATCTACCACTGTTTAAAGATTTCAAAACTTTACCAGATTTGGCTTTTTTAAAAAAGTGAATAACTGAAAATCTAAAAGCGCAAAAAATATGAAATTTTACGGTGTTTTTAAACTTTACTGGTACTATCACTGTACCAAAAATGATCAATTTTTTAGATATCAAGGTTCAAACCATTAAGTGATTTGACACAAAATGACATACATTTAGTACATAACTCATTAGCCAGTTTTTTCATACATTCAGCCCACATATGTTCTCAATTTTTACAATTTGCTACACACTTAATATTCAGGATGGCCACTCAACCGGGAAAAGTCAGGGAATTTTGTGAAAATTCTGTTTTTTTTTTTTTTTTTTTTTTTTTTTTTAAATACTAGTTGTCCTTATAAAAACAGGACTGCCCAGTTTGTATGCCATTTTCGAAAAATTTCGCCAAGTATTATGCTGTACTCGTAACTTCTAAATAAAGGCTGCCATGTGTCCATTTGATTCCGTATAAAAACAAAAATGCAGAGTTTGTGCTCCATTTTGGACAACTGTTGCCAAGAATATTATATACATTTTACAATATTTTTTCTATTTTAATGACATTCTTTTGACATTGCTGAATTGACATTAATTATTCAATGGCTGTAGCTTGTTACAGTGTAGTTTTTGCATATCTTTAATGTCTGTCATTGTGAACAATTTGCAATGCCCATATTTAAGGACATCAGTTTAGACTATTTCTTTTTATTTCTTCAGGGAAAAAAAACATTAAATTCTTTTAACTATTTCAGTAGTTCAATTTTGCTGCATTTACATGTATTTTTTATTAAAAATGTCAAAATTTATTTGTAAAAACAAAAAATGTGTATTTTTTTCTCCTGATTTAATATAACTTTTTTTTTAATAGTGGAGTAATTGTTAAGATTCTTTAATCAAATTTGTAACTAAATAGGGATGTGCACGCATTTTATGTTAAAATTACTGGTCTGGAATTTCTTTTCAATTCACCTGGAAAAGTCAGGGAATTTCAATGTGTCTGAAGAGTGGCCACCCTGATATTTCACATGCCACTCAATATAATTTTATATTTACAATTATAATTACAAAACGTTCAAGAACTTTTAAAATAAGTTCTTCTCCAAACTGAGTGAAGATAATTTCATTTCTTCCTTGCTTCAAGAGTACAAACTCTCCCAGTTGCAGTAACAGGCTCTACTTTTTGCAAAATGGTCTCACCTGGCACATTCAATACGTCACTCGGTTGAGGATGAAAGTAAGAAAAGGTCCCTTAGGATGTAGGAAGCTTACTTTATAGTCGCTCGTAACATTATTCTTCTCAAGAATACATGCAAGCCACAAAGATCCTTTATAGACTATATAGTGCCAAATCCAGATTCAATTTTTACTAAATTAGTTTGTGTAATATAGTCGAATGCTGTCACACGTTCAGTAAACCGGTGTTCACTACAGTAATAATGCTTAACAAGAAGCCAATTTTCAGAAATTGGGTAAAAAGAATGAAGTTTTTGAGTACAGCACAGTTGATGAGTATGAAGAAGTTAAAGAAATACTGTCGCCACAGTTGAATGACTTTAAGGCAATCATGGGTACTCAAAAACTTCATTCTTTCTACCCAATTTCTGAAAATATACTTCATGTTAAGCATAATTACTGTAGTGAACACCAATTTACTGAACGTGTGACAGCATTAGACTATATTACACCAACTAATTAAGCAAAAATTGAATCTGGATTTGTCACTATACTCTATAAAGGATCTTGGTAGCTTGCATGTATTCTTGAAAAGACGAACGACTATATAGTTAGCTTCCTACATCCTAAAGGACCTTCTTCTTTCTTTTATCCTCAACCAAGTGACGTATTGAATATTTGAATGTGCTAGGTGAGACCATTTCGCAAAAAGTAGAGCCTGATACTGCAACTGGGAGAGTTTGTACTCTTGAGCAAGGAAGAGATGAAATTGTCTTCACTTGTTTGGAGAAGTACTTATTTTAAAAGTTCTTGAAAAGTAACGTTTTGTAACTGATTGTAAATACAAAATTAAATTTTGAGTGACATATGTGAAATATTAAGTGTGTAGCAAATTGTTAAAATTGAAAAGAACATATGTGGGCTGAATGTTTGAAACAACTGGTTAATGAGTTATGTACTAAGTATATGTTATTCCGTGTCAAATCAATTAATGGTTTGAACCTTGATACCTCAGAAATCGATCATTTTTGGTACAGTGATAGTACCAGTAAAGTTTACAAAAACTGTAAAATTTCAGATTTTGGGGGCTTTTAGATTTTCAGTTATTTACTTTTATTAAAGACATTAAGGGACTATTTGTGTGCCAAATTTCATAGTCGGTCGTTAAGGGGTTCCTATGGAAATTAAATTTTTTGTAATTTAGCTAATTTCACTTATAGTTTAATACAAAAAAAAAATAATTTTCATAGGAACCCATTGGCTTCCCATTATGAAACTTGGCATACAAGTAGTCCATAAAGCATATATTTATTTTTCAAAAAAATTAAAAGGGGTGTTTTTGAGATTTAAAAAAAAAATTTTTGAAGCTTTTCAAAAAATTCAAATTTGAAATAGCATAGTCATGTTATATATCAAATTAAGACTCATTAAAAGCAAAAGAAAATAACACTAATTTAAGCTCTCTAGGTTAAATAGTAAGTCTCATTTATAAGCATTTAAAAAACGATATTTCGGTATAATTTTTTTAAATACATGATTTGGAAGAATTAAAAAAATATATATACTAGGAAGAAATTTTAAAATAATATGCTACTTAGGACAAATTTTAAAAAAAAGTTGATACTGGGGTGAAATGTTAAAAAACACAATACTAAATTAAAATAATTTGATACTTTTAAGAAAATAAAAAAAAATACCTGGAAGAAGTTAAAAAAGCCTTATACTTAAAAGAAAATAAACATGATACGTACAAGAAATAAAAACACAATTCTGGGAATTTTTTTAAAAACATTAAACACAATATTATATTTCATAATGTAGTAATTATAATTTTTGCAATTTTTAGAAATAATTGTGAAACAGTTTGTGTTCTGTGTATCTAGAAACATGTTCTACTTGGGCTCTGTGCCCTTACTCACTGTTTTCACTCTTAAAAATCATCACAGTTGCATGATACCACCATTGATCAGAGATGTGTAGTTTTAGCATGCTAAATTAAAATTTAAAATAGCCTATAATTGTAATTTAAAATAGCCTATAAACTTAATTACAATATTATTAATATTGTTTTTTTTATATATTTTTAGTATTGAAGTTTACTTTTAAAAAATTAACTCTTTAAAAATTGCAAAAATGTTTTAAGTATTATGTGTTTTAATATATCCCAAAATTTTATTCTGTATTTTTAAGTTATTTTCAATTTAAAATAGCTTATCTTTTAGATTTAAAATTATATTTCATAATGTAGTAGATTATAATTTTTGCAATATTTAGAAATAATTAGAATTAAAAATATATTTAAATATAAACTGAAAATAAAGGAAAAAAACATTTTTGCATTAAAATTATTGTATTAACAATATATAATATAAATTAAAATAAAAATTTTATTACATATGAACAGAGTGATTCTATAGTATTGTGAATTTTGCATATATGACACATTTGATATATCGTATCTTTGTAAAAATATGATTTAGATGAATGTATTTTAAATTTTAAAGATACTGTTTCAGATTGTGTTGATTTCAAATTTATAAATTCAAGTACATTATTGAAATCAACACAATCTGAAAATTTGACATCTATTATAAAAATATATTCACCTGACTCAATATGTTTGTTTTACAAAGATGCATAAAACTTTGTAAATATCATGTCTGCAACATGCACTATTCTGTAGAGTTGTCCAATGTGTGATAAATATGTATATAAACACGTAATAAATACGTGTAGAAACACAATATAAACACGTAATAAATACGTGTAGAAACACAATATAAACATGTAATAAATACATGTAGAAACACAATATAAATATGTATGGGAATACATTATAAATGCGTATGGGAACGCATAAATACATATGGGAACACGTTATAAACATGTATGTGGATATACGTAAGAAACACGTATGTGAATATACGTAATATACACGTATATGATATGTAATAAACATGTATCTGGATACGTAATAATAACGTATGTGGATATACGTAATATACACGTATGTGATACGTAATTAACATGTATCTGGATACGTAATAATAACACATGTGGATATACATAATAATAACGTATGTGGATACGTAATATACACGTATGTAGATACGTAATAATAATGTATGTGGGTATACGTAATAATAACGTATGTGGATATACGTAATAATAACGTATATGGATACGTAATAAACACGTATGTGCATATACGTAATAATAACGTATGTGAATATACGTAATATTAACGTATAAGGATACGTAATAATAATGTATAAGGATACGTAATAATAACCTTTTTTATAACGGTTGGTATACCGTATTCTAACGTACCATTTTTGCGTAATAATTACGTATGGCCTGACACGTAAAGATTACGTATTGCTTGATACGTAAGAATTACGTATTTGTGCTACCTGGGTTCTAACCATTTACTAAAAGTAATCAAGATCTGCAGCGCCGATTTTTAAGTAGACTTCAGACATTTTTCATAAAGATCTCTATGCTCACTTTGCTCCAATAAATTATAAGGGGGAAAAAAATCAAGTTTTTGATTTCCTTCCCTACACATGTATAGGAAGTAGTATAGGAATACAAGAAACACTTAATATGCAAAATTTATACAAAATCTCAACCTTTAAAGATCACACAAGCGTATATTTACAATAAAATTAATACGTACATTTATAATAAAATTAATAGGAAATTTATCATTTAATGTAGTTATAACCAAAGTTTTAAACAATCTGTATCACGACCATTAAAATTCATAGGTGCTTTAAAATTTGCCATACCAGACACTTGTTCTAAATATTACCGTGTTTTTGACCAGCAGCCACTGTTGAAACAGAAGATCAATCCAAATAACGTCGAATAGGTATAGGAATATGATATTTAAATACACCAGGCTTTGAACTACCTACTTTTATTATTCTTGAATGCGGATTTGCCGCATATTTAGCTGTACCAACTAGGGATTGCAATCCCGTAGATAATTTTCAATCCCGGGGTTACGGGATCGTAAAATCTCCAAATCCAGGTATCCCGCGGGATTCAGTATTTTTTTATTCATTGAAGAAAATGTATTATTTCATTTTTTCTTATATTTGTTTAATAACAGAAACATAATCTTTGTAAAATTTATTTATGTGAGCTAGAATGAAAACGTATTTGAGATTCGTAAAGTAGTCCATTACTATATTTCTTATTGTGTTCGGTGATTTAGGTATATTGGCATTGGCAAAACCCCTAGATTTAATAGCTACCAGCAAATCGGGAGAAGTGTAAAATACGCTGAATAGTAAGCCATCGCTTGTAGTCATTCTAGCTAACATAGCCGGTAAAGTATTCTCATTTTTTGTAAAATAACTATAAATATTTCTTTTAGTATCTCTAACAATATCGCTAATACCGGCAGCACTATTTCCTTGAGAGCCGGAACTAGTTTCATCCTTTCAGAGCACCTTTCTTCAAGTCATTTACTTCTAACTATTAAACAAGTTTTCACAAAATGTACTTCAATCTCAAAATGAATGTTTTCCTTTGATAATTTAGTACGCATGAAAACTGGTGTATGTGCATGTAAATCTGATAAAAATACCGTAATCCCGGGATTCTGGCGTCACCAATCCCGGTATTCATTTTTCAGCCGGGATCCAGGGATTGCAATCCCTAGTACCACCTTTAGGACCATATTTAGCATCTAAGTCCCATGATAAATAAAAAGGCAATCGTCCAATAATATTTGTAATACCAGGAGTTGTAATAAAACTTTTTGCTGTATTTTCCACAGTAAAATCATAAGTAACAGCTTGCTTGCACAGTCACATACCACGAAAAATATTTAACGATACACTTTGAAAAATCTGATGTGGGCAGCACATGACTTTCCTTATATAATGTAGTGAATTTACTTCTTTAACGGTGAAAAAGTGATGAAGAGATTCAAGGCACAGTGTTTGTAACGTTAAATTGTACATTTGGCGCCTTTCCGGATGACAACATGTAAAACTATTTCGTACCCAATTAAATTATATTTTATGCAACTCTAAATTAACAATTATCAATGTTGATAGCATCTTCAATAAACAATGTAGTCCATATACTTAAATATTTTAATAATAAATTTATCAATTAGGCGTCATTTTCATTAACTTGGCGTCATTTTTGCAATTCGTGAAAGGGGAATTAAGGTGGTTTTATAAGGATGGGATTTTACATTTTTTAACTAAATGAGGCACTGTCAAAAACTGATAGCACTGCCAAAACAGTGAAAGAATTACGTCGATTTTTAGCAATGTTAAACTTTTATGGCAGATTATTATCACAAGCAACAAGAACACAGGCTGTTCTTTACGATTTGATACAGGGGAACAAAAAGCGCGACATTACACGTGTACAGTGGACAGAAAAGTGGCTTTTCAAGCGTGTAAAAATTTACTTTCGAATACATCATTATCGACGTATCTTACAACAGATGGCGAATTTACACTATCTGTAGACGCGTCACTAGTGGCGATCGGATTGGCATTACAACAAAATTAAAAGGGAAAGTTATGCCCATTAGCGTTTTTTTTCACACAAGCTAAATGCTGCAGAACGCAGGTACAGCGCTTACGATCAGGGGCTTCTTGCAGCATATTCTGCTGTAAAGCATTTTCGGCATATGCTGGAAGGACGTAATTTTATTTTATACACCGATCACAAACCTCTTATATTTGCGTTTCAACAAAAAACCGAGAAAATGACTCCACGTCAATTAAGACACCTGGAATTCATAAGTCAATTTACAACTAACGTTCAATACATTCCTGGTTAACTAATGTGGTAACAGATGCACTTTCTCGCATCGAACAGATTAATATTCCAAATGTGTTTGATTACGAAGAAATTGCAAAAGCTCAAAGTGAAGATGAAATAAACTAGCTAAAAAACTCTTGTCCTACGGTATGTCTAAAAGATATCGCTCTCAATCCGTCACGTGCCATACTGCAATGCGACACGTCAACAGGCGAAATTCGACCGTTCATACAACGAAGATATCGGCAAGTGTTTTACAGCATCCAGAATCTCGCTCATCCAGGAGTTCGAGGAACTGTGAACGATTTATGGCCATCACTCCGAAAGGACTGTGCCGAATGGTGCCGTAAGTGGGAGCCATTAACGGAGCCTGCTAAAAAGCAAAGGTACATCGACACACAAAGTCACCGTTAGGAATTTTGCGTATGCAGACGTATTTTACGTATGGCAGATTTCTGCATGTTCATATCGACATAGTCGGACCGTTGTCAGTATCGAAAGGGTTTCGATATCTGCTCTGTCGATGGTTTTACGCGTTAGCCTGAAGCCATTCCTTTAGTGGATCAAACAGCTGTCACAGTCTCAGAAACATTCTTTTCTGGATGGATATCTCGATTCGGAGTACCTGAAGTCATCAGTACCGACCAAGGGCGATAATTTGAAAGCGATCTGTTTCATCATTTGATGAGTTTTTTAGATAAGTAGGAAGACCAGAACGACAGCATATCATCCTGCCGCTAATTCTATAGTGGAACGTTTCTACCTCCATCTAAAATCGGCAATACGCTGTCAAGAAACGGAGCGTTGGATAGATATGTTGCCAAGTGTACTTTTAGGAATTTGATCCGAGATAAAAGAAGATTTAAAAGCTTCTAGTGCGGAGTCTATGGCACTTCATTACGATTACCATGTGAGTTCCTTCGCAATTCATCATTAAAAGACGTCCCTAAACATGCTCATGAATTCATTTTGAATTTGAGACAACAAATGCAGCGGCTACGACCGGTTCCTGCTTCGCGTTATTAAAAAATTGACATTTTCATTCATAAGGAACTTCCCAAGTCTACCCACATTTTTATGTGGAACGACTTTGTTCGACGACCGTTGTAGGCCCCATATGATGGACCTTTTCCAGTATGTGCAAGCAAAGAAAAATATTACAGCATAGATATCCGTCGATGAAAGACCAATGTCAGTATTGATCGTTTGAAATTAGCTTTTTTATTGAAACCCATAAAGGAATCAAAAGAAACATCTTCATCGGTTTCTGACCAGTCTTCACCTTCCATCGCTACTTCTACTGTGATCAGATGTGGAAGACTAGTACTTTTCGAATCCCTGTTCCCATACGAGGTGTACTATGGCGGCATTCCTTCAGATAAATTGACGAACATAAAACTTTCTTGAACTTGATAGAGTCTCTAAAATGTACATACGACGCATGCGCAACGCCTCTGCGCAAGCACATAAAAGCAAGCCCAAAACATTTTCAGTTCATTCTTATTTCTGCCAACAGGCAGTATACTACTATTGTATTTCTGTACGTGGCGAAAGCCTTCGATAAAACGTACCTGCCAGGGCTTATTACCAAGTTGGTGCGACTTGGCATTTCGACTCAACTTTTGGCTATCATCAACTCGTATCTCACTAATAGATTCTTCCGCGTACGAGTTGATAAATCTCTCTCTTCTATTAGACCAATCAAGGCCGGTGTTCCTCAAGGAGGAAACTTCAGTCCACTGCTATTTAACATCTTCATCAACGATATACCAAGCATACCACAAGTTAAGCTGGCCATCTTTGCAGATGACACAGCGTTAATCGCACGGAGTTGCTCACCGCACAACTCCATTAACACACTCCAAAGTTACATTAATCATAGCTTTGAGCATAGGCGCCGAGTTTTCAAAATCTCAGGGGGGGGGGGGGGGGCACAATCCGATAAAGTTATATACAAGTTTCACAAAGTCGATAAATATATAACAACTTACAAGGCCGCCTTGAAGAAAGCAAGCATATATCACTTAGGTGCCTACAATTGGTTCGAGGTCATTTTAAGCCCCTACTTTAGGCCAAAAGAACAATATATGCCCTTAACAACCGCCAAGAACGAAATGCCCAACGAACGGCAGTAGTGGTTGTTAAGAGTGCCTACTGTTATTTTGGCCTGAAAAAGGTGGATTATAATGCCATCGAAGCAACTGTAGTCACCTAACTGACATACATATGCTTTCCTTAAAGAAATTTATGTAAGTTTAAGCAGCAGTTTTGGAGTCAGATAACCGAGAGACTAAGTCACGGGGATTGTACTCTGAGGACCAGAGTTCGATTTCCGGCTTTGCTTAAACAGTCTCCATGTACGAACACGTTAAATTTGTGGGTTTGAAAGTCTTTCCGAGCGGTTGGTAGCAAAGGAAGGAGGGTCGGTCCCTGTGGATATCGCCCCCACTGGGTTCCAGTCTAAATTAGATGGCATTGTGTCGGCGGTCTAAACAGTCATCTTACACCTTCGGGTAGGTCGATGGGCTGGGTCGAAAGAAAGATATCAGTAGTTTTATTTATTGTACAATAAATTTTTTAATCTTTTAAGGCCTATTTATATTTGTAAGCTAGGAGTTGATTAGGAAAATCCATATAGTTACTATGCATCGATATTATAATATATAATAATTACAATGGATTTTAATATAAGAATTAAGTAGTAGCAAAGCTGTTAATTAATCAAAAAAAAATCTGAAAGTTAATACAAGTTAACGCTTAATATCAACTCTTAACTACCTATCAGTTGATTTTGACACAATAAATTAAAACAATGAATCCAGCAATAATACAAAAGTATCCAAATACTATTGTCTATATTTAAATATTTTTAAATTAAATATGTAAATAAATTGATCATCACTATAACCACACATTCAGCTAAATTAAAAATTTTTTTAAAACAAATCAATTTATAAAAAAATCTCATAAATAATATTTTTATGCAAAATTTAGATGACATGTTAGTTGACAGTTCTCATCACAACTAAAACTTTAATATTTTTATCAGAGGGGTGGGCTGAGTATACCTAGTGGGTGTGGGGAGAGCTGTTGTTGTTGAAACCCAGACCGTCCGACCTACCAGAAAGGTGTAAGGTAACTATTTGGACGGTCGGGAAGTGCCACCCAATTTAGACCGGAACCCAGTGGGGGGGGGGGGGGGGGGGGGCTTGCCTGATTACGGTGCTGTGCCAAACGTCCGGTGCTCAGCAGGAATAAAACTACCTTAGAGGAGAGATACAAAGATACAAAGAGGAGAGATACCTTAGAGGAGAGATCTTCTTATTCCTGCTCTAAGAAAACTACCCGCGGGGTTTGCAACTTCAAACGGAATGGATACCACCCACGGGGGTTGCAGCTTCAAATGGAATGGGTGCCATCTGTAAAGACAGCGCTGGTATATAGGATCCAGGAGTAATTACAGATAAGATCTCTTTAGGTTGACAAAATAAGTCATCTCTACTTCGTGAATCGTGGTAATCATTTATAGTTATTATTGGAGGGAGACAGCTATTTTTTGGAAATGCCAATAACATGGCTGTAAATATTCCATTTCTCTTTGAATTAGGCGGTCAGTCGAAAAAGTTCTGGTAACCAGGTGTTTTTGTCATTAGCGTAAACATGTTTCCTGGGTGTAAAGATGAGCTTGGTTTGTGTGCGAGATAGTTTAGAGTGCTATGGTAAAGAAGATGTGAGCAAGACTGAACGGAAATGTGACATTTACGTTGATAGAATTTTCTTTCAATTATATTTATGTTTAAAAAAATTTCATTTTTTGGTATTTAGTAAAATATGAAGTTAGAAAAAAATATTGAAATTTCCCAGAGGGGGCTTTGCCCCCTCTGGAAAAGTTCAGCGGGGGCTCGTGCCCCTCTGCCCCCCCGTAGTCAGCGCCTATGGCTTTGAGCACTGGCTCGTTTCCTGGAGAAACCAAATTAATGCTACCAAGAGTGCAGTAGTTATATTTAAACCCAACTACCGAGAATTAAATCATAACTTTGTTTTAAAAATTTTTAATCAGCCTATCCCTTTCTGCCACTCCGCTAAGTATTTGGGCGTCACTTTGGACGCCCATATGACTTACGGAGATCATATTGATAATAAAGTAGCCACAGCCAACCAAACTTTTCGTGCCCTCCTGCCCATTCTCGGTAGTAAATCCCACCTTTCCCTTAATAATAAGCTCATTATTTACAAACAAATCATCGCACCTGGATTTTTGTACGCCAGCCCAGTTTGGGGGGTCCTAGTTTTTTTATTAAAACTTTGAAATTCATTCGAAATTTTCTATTTTTTTAACATGGCAGCATAGGACAAAATGTGACATAATCATGCATAAAAGGGTTTATTTATGGCCCAATGAACATGAGACTTCATAGTTTGAATACTTATTGTGAGAAATAGCCGACGATATTTTTTTATTAAAACTTCGAAATTCATTCGAAATTTTCTATTTTTTTAACATGGCAGCATAGGACAAAATGTGACATAATCATGCATAAATGGTTTTATCTATGGCCCAATGATCATGAGACTTAATAGTTTGAATCATTATTGTGAAAAATAACCGACGATATTTTTTATTCGTGACGTTATTAGCCCTCATTGTCAAGTATGGTATGAATGGAAATATTATTTGAAGCCTTTTCCAGTGAAGGGTAACACGCTATAATTTTAAGCATTTGGACCAAAAGTTCTTGTAAAATTGGAAGAAATGGAACTGAAAACGGATTTTGGTATGAGAAAGTCGAGTTGCAGTTTAAATATCAAAAGGGTCGTCTTCTTAGCTACATCTTAGTTGCAGTTTAAATATCAAAAGGGTCGTCTTCTTAGTTACATCTTAGTTGCAGTTTAAATATCAAAAGGGTCGTCTTCTTAGCTACATCTTAGTTGCAGTTTAAATATCAAAAGGGTCGTCTTCTTAGCTACATCTTAGTTGCAGTTTAAATATCAAAAGGGTCGTCTTCTTAGCTACATCTTAGTTGCAGTTTAAATATCAAAAGGGTCGTCTTCTTAGTTACATCTTAGTTGCAGTTTAAATATCAAAAGGGTCGTCTTCTTAGTTACATCTTAGTTGCAGTTTAAATATCAAAAGGGTCGTCTTCTTAGTTACATCTTAGTTGCAGTTTAAATATCAAAAGGGTCGTCTTCTTAGCTACATCTTAGTTGCAGTTTAAATATCAAAAGGGTCGTCTTCTTAGCTACATCTTAGTTGCAGTTTAAATATCAAAAGGGTCGTCTTCTTAGCTACATCTTAGTTGCAGTTTAAATATCAAAAGGGTCGTCTTCTTAGTTACATCTTAGTTGCAGTTTAAATATCAAAAGGGTCGTCTTCTTAGCTACATCTTAGTTGCAGTTTAAATATCAAAAGGGTCGTCTTCTTAGTTACATCTTAGTTGCAGTTTAAATATCAAAAGGGTCGTCTTCTTAGCTACATCTTAGTTGCAGTTTAAATATCAAAAGGGTCGTCTTCTTAGCTACATCTTAGTTGCAGTTTAAATATCAAAAGGGTCGTCTTCTTAGTTACATCTTAGTTGCAGTTTAAATATCAAAAGGGTCGTCTTCTTAGTTACATCTTAGTTGCAGTTTAAATATCAAAAGGGTCGTCTTCTTAGCTACATCTTAGTTGCAGTTTAAATATCAAAAGGGTCGTCTTCTTAGTTACATCTTAGTTGCAGTTTAAATATCAAAAGGGTCGTCTTCTTAGCTACATCTTAGTTGCAGTTTAAATATCAAAAGGGTCGTCTTCTTAGTTACATCTTAGTTGCAGTTTAAATATCAAAAGGGTCGTCTTCTTAGCTACATCTTAGTTGCAGTTTAAATATCAAAAGGGTCGTCTTCTTAGTTACATCTTAGTTGCAGTTTAAATATCAAAAGGGTCGTCTTCTTAGCTACATCTTAGTTGCAGTTTAAATATCAAAAGGGTCGTCTTCTTAGTTACATCTTAGTTGCAGTTTAAATATCAAAAGGGTCGTCTTCTTAGCTACATCTTAGTTGCAGTTTAAATATCAAAAGGGTCGTCTTCTTAGCTACATCTTAGTTGCAGTTTAAATATCAAAAGGGTCGTCTTCTTAGCTACATCTTAGTTGCAGTTTAAATATCAAAAGGGTCGTCTTCTTAGTTACATCTTAGTTGCAGTTTAAATATCAAAAGGGTCGTCTTCTTAGCTACATCTTAGTTGCAGTTTAAATATCAAAAGGGTCGTCTTCTTAGTTACATCTTAGTTGCAGTTTAAATATCAAAAGGGTCGTCTTCTTAGCTACATCTTAGTTGCAGTTTAAATATCAAAAGGGTCGTCTTCTTAGCTACATCTTAGTTGCAGTTTAAATATCAAAAGGGTCGTCTTCTTAGTTACATCTTAGTTGCAGTTTAAATATCAAAAGGGTCGTCTTCTTAGTTACATCTTAGTTGCAGTTTAAATATCAAAAGGGTCGTCTTCTTAGCTACATCTTAGTTGCAGTTTAAATATCAAAAGGGTCGTCTTCTTAGGTACATCTTAGTTGCAGTTTAAATATCAAAAGGGTCGTCTTCTTATTTACATCTTAGTTGCAGTTTAAATATCAAAAGGGTCGTCTTCTTAGCTACATCTTAGTTGCAGTTTAAATATCAAAAGGGTCGTCTTCTTAGTTACATCTTAGTTGCAGTTTAAATATCAAAAGGGTCGTCTTCTTAGCTACATCTTAGTTGCAGTTTAAATATCAAAAGGGTCGTCTTCTTAGGTACATCTTAGTTGCAGTTTAAATATCAAAAGGGTCGTCTTCTTAGTTACATCTTAGTTGCAGTTTAAATATCAAAAGGGTCGTCTTCTTAGCTACATCTTAGTTGCAGTTTAAATATCAAAAGGGTCGTCTTCTTAGTTACATCTTAGTTGCAGTTTAAATATCAAAAGGGTCGTCTTCTTAGCTACATCTTAGTTGCAGTTTAAATATCAAAAGGGTCGTCTTCTTAGCTACATCTTAGTTGCAGTTTAAATATCAAAAGGGTCGTCTTCTTAGTTACATCTTAGTTGCAGTTTAAATATCAAAAGGGTCGTCTTCTTAGTTACATCTTAGTTGCAGTTTAAATATCAAAAGGGTCGTCTTCTTAGTTACATCTTAGTTGCAGTTTAAATATCAAAAGGGTCGTCTTATTAGTTACATCTTAGTTGCAGTTTAAATATCAAAAGGGTCGTCTTCTTAGCTACATCTTAGTTGCAGTTTAAATATCAAAAGGGTCGTCTTCTTAGTTACATCTTAGTTGCAGTTTAAATATCAAAAGGGTCGTCTTCTTAGCTACATCTTAGTTGCAGTTTAAATATCAAAAGGGTCGTCTTCTTAGTTACATCTTAGTTGCAGTTTAAATATCAAAAGGGTCGTCTTCTTAGCTACATCTTAGTTGCAGTTTAAATATCAAAAGGGTCGTCTTCTTAGTTACATCTTAGTTGCAGTTTAAATATCAAAAGGGTCGTCTTCTTAGCTACATCTTAGTTGCAGTTTAAATATCAAAAGGGTCGTCTTCTTAGTTACATCTTAGTTGCAGTTTAAATATCAAAAGGGTCGTCTTCTTAGCTACATCTTAGTTGCAGTTTAAATATCAAAAGGGTCGTCTTCTTAGTTACATCTTAGTTGCAGTTTAAATATCAAAAGGGTCGTCTTCTTAGCTACATCTTAGTTGCAGTTTAAATATCAAAAGGGTCGTCTTCTTAGCTACATCTTAGTTGCAGTTTAAATATCAAAAGGGTCGTCTTCTTAGTTACATCTTAGTTGCAGTTTAAATATCAAAAGGGTCGTCTTCTTAGCTACATCTTAGTTGCAGTTTAAATATCAAAAGGGTCGTCTTCTTAGCTACATCTTAGTTGCAGTTTAAATATCAAAAGGGTCGTCTTCTTAGCTACATCTTAGTTGCAGTTTAAATATCAAAAGGGTCGTCTTCTTAGTTACATCTTAGTTGCAGTTTAAATATCAAAAGGGTCGTCTTCTTAGCTACATCTTAGTTGCAGTTTAAATATCAAAAGGGTCGTCTTCTTAGTTACATCTTAGTTGCAGTTTAAATATCAAAAGGGTCGTCTTCTTAGCTACATCTTAGTTGCAGTTTAAATATCAAAAGGGTCGTCTTCTTAGTTACATCTTAGTTGCAGTTTAAATATCAAAAGGGTCGTCTTCTTAGCTACATCTTAGTTGCAGTTTAAATATCAAAAGGGTCGTCTTCTTAGTTACATCTTAGTTGCAGTTTAAATATCAAAAGGGTCGTCTTCTTAGCTACATCTTAGTTGCAGTTTAAATATCAAAAGGGTCGTCTTCTTAGTTACATCTTAGTTGCAGTTTAAATATCAAAAGGGTCGTCTTCTTAGCTACATCTTAGTTGCAGTTTAAATATCAAAAGGGTCGTCTTCTTAGTTACATCTTAGTTGCAGTTTAAATATCAAAAGGGTCGTCTTCTTAGCTACATCTTAGTTGCAGTTTAAATATCAAAAGGGTCGTCTTCTTAGCTACATCTTAGTTGCAGTTTAAATATCAAAAGGGTCGTCTTCTTAGCTACATCTTAGTTGCAGTTTAAATATCAAAAGGGTCGTCTTCTTAGTTACATCTTAGTTGCAGTTTAAATATCAAAAGGGTCGTCTTCTTAGCTACATCTTAGTTGCAGTTTAAATATCAAAAGGGTCGTCTTCTTAGTTACATCTTAGTTGCAGTTTAAATATCAAAAGGGTCGTCTTCTTAGCTACATCTTAGTTGCAGTTTAAATATCAAAAGGGTCGTCTTCTTAGCTACATCTTAGTTGCAGTTTAAATATCAAAAGGGTCGTCTTCTTAGCTACATCTTAGTTGCAGTTTAAATATCAAAAGGGTCGTCTTCTTAGTTACATCTTAGTTGCAGTTTAAATATCAAAAGGGTCGTCTTCTTAGCTACATCTTAGTTGCAGTTTAAATATCAAAAGGGTCGTCTTCTTAGTTACATCTTAGTTGCAGTTTAAATATCAAAAGGGTCGTCTTCTTAGCTACATCTTAGTTGCAGTTGAAATATCAAAAGGGTCGTCTTCTTAGTTACATCTTAGTTGCAGTTTGAATATCAAAAGGGTCGTCTTCTTAGCTACATCTTAGTTGCAGTTTAAATATCAAAAGGGTCGTCTTCTTAGTTACATCTTAGTTGCAGTTTAAATATCAAAAGGGTCGTCTTCTTAGCTACATCTTAGTTGCAGTTTAAATATCAAAAGGGTCGTCTTCTTAGTTACATCTTAGTTGCAGTTTAAATATCAAAAGGGTCGTCTTCTTAGCTACATCTTAGTTGCAGTTTAAATATCAAAAGGGTCGTCTTCTTAGTTACATCTTAGTTGCAGTTTAAATATCAAAAGGTTCGTCTTCTTAGCTACATCTTAGTTGCAGTTTAATTATCAAAAGGGTCGTCTTCTTAGGTACATCTTAGTTGCAGTTTAAATATCAAAAGGGTCGTCTTCTTAGCTACATCTTAGTTGCAGTTTAAATATCAAAAGGGTCGTCTTCTTAGGTACATCTTAGTTGCAGTTTAAATATCAAAAGGGTCGTCTTCTTAGCTACATCTTAGTTGCAGTTTAAATATCAAAAGGGTCGTCTTCTTAGTTACATCTTAGTTGCAGTTTAAATATCAAAAGGGTCGTCTTCTTAGCTACATCTTAGTTGCAGTTTAAATATCAAAAGGGTCGTCTTCTTAGTTACATCTTAGTTGCAGTTTAAATATCAAAAGGGTCGTCTTCTTAGCTACATCTTAGTTGCAGTTTAAATATCAAAAGGGTCGTCTTCTTAGTTACATCTTAGTTGCAGTTTAAATATCAAAAGGGTCGTCTTCTTAGCTACATCTTAGTTGCAGTTTAAATATCAAAAGGGTCGTCTTCTTAGTTACATCTTAGTTGCAGTTTAAATATCAAAAGGGTCGTCTTCTTAGCTACATCTTAGTTGCAGTTTAAATATCAAAAGGGTCGTCTTCTTAGTTACATCTTAGTTGCAGTTTAAATATCAAAAGGGTCGTCTTCTTAGCTACATCTTAGTTGCAGTTTAAATATCAAAAGGGTCGTCTTCTTAGTTACATCTTAGTTGCAGTTTAAATATCAAAAGGGTCGTCTTCTTAGCTACATCTTAGTTGCAGTTTAAATATCAAAAGGGTCGTCTTCTTAGCTACATCTTAGTTGCAGTTTAAATATCAAAAGGGTCGTCTTCTTAGTTACATCTTAGTTGCAGTTTAAATATCAAAAGGGTCGTCTTCTTAGCTACATCTTAGTTGCAGTTTAAATATCAAAAGGGTCGTCTTCTTAGTTACATCTTAGTTGCAGTTTAAATATCAAAAGGGTCGTCTTCTTAGCTACATCTTAGTTGCAGTTTAAATATCAAAAGGGTCGTCTTCTTAGTTACATCTTAGTTGCAGTTTAAATATCAAAAGGGTCGTCTTCTTAGCTACATCTTAGTTGCAGTTTAAATATCAAAAGGGTCGTCTTCTTAGTTACATCTTAGTTGCAGTTTAAATATCAAAAGGGTCGTCTTCTTAGCTACATCTTAGTTGCAGTTTAAATATCAAAAGGGTCGTCTTCTTAGTTACATCTTAGTTGCAGTTTAAATATCAAAAGGGTCGTCTTCTTAGTTACATCTTAGTTGCAGTTTAAATATCAAAAGGGTCGTCTTCTTAGCTACATCTTAGTTGCAGTTTAAATATCAAAAGGGTCGTCTTCTTAGTTACATCTTAGTTGCAGTTTAAATATCAAAAGGGTCGTCTTCTTAGTTACATCTTAGTTGCAGTTTAAATATCAAAAGGGTCGTCTTCTTAGTTACATCTTAGTTGCAGTTTAAATATCAAAAGGGTCGTCTTCTTAGCTACATCTTAGTTGCAGTTTAAATATCAAAAGGGTCGTCTTCTTAGTTACATCTTAGTTGCAGTTTAAATATCAAAAGGGTCGTCTTCTTAGTTACATCTTAGTTGCAGTTTAAATATCAAAAGGGTCGTCTTCTTAGCTACATCTTAGTTGCAGTTTAAATATCAAAAGGGTCGTCTTCTTAGTTACATCTTAGTTGCAGTTTAAATATCAAAAGGGTCGTCTTCTTAGTTACATCTTAGTTGCAGTTTAAATATCAAAAGGGTCGTCTTCTTAGTTACATCTTAGTTGCAGTTTAAATATCAAAAGGGTCGTCTTCTTAGTTACATCTTAGTTGCAGTTTAAATATCAAAAGGGTCGTCTTCTTAGTTACATCTTAGTTGCAGTTTAAATATCAAAAGGGTTGTCTTTCAGTGACAATGCCGAAGATCTTTTTAACTTTCCCGACAATACATGGTAATGTATAGGGAAAGTATTGGAATCATGCCGAAAATCGCAACTCGAGTTTTCGACGGATCTACACGTTTTGAGACCTCTAGAATACGAAAAAACTATTTTTAACCTCACGTTAGTGTGTGTGTGTGTGTCTGTTTGTCTGTCTGTCTGTGAAATGTATGTATCCACTCTTAACTCGAAAACTAATGGACAGAATTTCATAAAATTTGGTAGATAAGTCGCTTGTGAATTACCCTGGTGCTGATTAGATTTTGGTACAATTCGAAAAAAAGTAACCTGCTTTTTTTTTTTTGCAAAATAGCCCTCAAAAATCGTCAAAATCTAAAATTAAAAACTACGTATGCTCAAATATATCCATTAAATGCTTGTTTTATACGTAATTTTTAACGAAGAAAAGAATAAGACCAACCCCATTATACTAGGACTAACCGTTCTCGAGATATTTTAGATTTTCGTATTTTCTCTATGCCATCTTTGAAAAAAAAAGTCCAGTTACCAAATGAGAACGAAAATTGAATTAAATTTAATTAAAATAAAGAGAACGTGGATATAAGTTTGCAGGGAATGTCATGTACTGCCGACATCGGATTTTTAAATTTAAAAAAGCAGGACAACAAACGCTTCATACAGAGAGAAAATATGTGTCCAAACGTGGTGAACTTAAATGAAAATCTTGATCTCATGGTGCTGAACATTGCCAAAATGTGAATGGTTTATAAATGTAATTTTCAATTAAAAAAAGTCTAATATTATGCATATTGAGTTAAGGAGTAGTTATTTGAACAAATATTTCGAAATTCTTTTTGTTGCGATTTTTTCAAATGACTGCCCTAATAATGATTAAACCTTCTATACTTTGGTGTCTAAACAATTTTGTGTATAAATACGTAAAACAAATATGCCTCAGATCAGAAACGCAGCCTAGTATGCAAGACTCCTCTAGGGAAATCGCATAACTTCGTCAGAAAAGGTGTAGGAGTATAGAAGTGAGGTCTACCTATTGTAAAGTGACTAGACCTGATCGAATAAAAGCGAAATAGACGGAAAAAAAACAAATTCCAAAGTGGTAAAGCATTCTCTAATGAATAGGGATGTCAAATCATTTGCTACATTAAGGTTATTCGCGAATGGCTGCCTTCACCTACAGTAATATAAATCGAATACAATGCACACTTGAATAAAACATAATATACATTTGAATAATAGACAATGTACTTTTGAATAAAAGGCAACGCACATTTGAATTTCAGAAAGAGTAGGACCGCGTACATTAACTGTGTTAAAAGACCCTGATGACACGCCTTTTTATCCATTTCGATACCTATTCATTAAACAATGCGCTACAACCCTGTAATCGGCTTTCCTGGTTTATCTCGATCCGTTGTCTAACTTTTTACTTTCCTTTCCTTATAAGGAAAGTATTGGGACGGGATAGAAAATTCGGATTCGAGCACGTTTCAAGCATCCCTGAGCACGAATCAGACGTTTTTGAGGTGATGTCTGTGTGAGCCTGTGGAGACGATATCTCACGAACGAATGGAGTGATTCGAACGAAATTTGGTACAACAATTACAATCCGTGAATATTGGAATATTTGTTAACATAACGATATTTCGCCCCAGATTGATGAAATTATCGTCAAAATTGCAAAAATGATGATAAATTAATGAAAATGGCGCCTAATTGATGAAGTAATTATTAAAATATTTTGATATATGGACTATATCGCTTATTGAGGATGCTATCAATATTGATAATTGTTTATTTAGAGTTGCGCGAAATATAAGTTAATTGGGTACTTTGAAATAATTTTACATGTTGTCATCCGGAAAAATTGCCAAATGTACAATTAAATGATAAAAACACAGTTCCGTGGATCTTTACAACATAGTTGAAAAGTGTTTATGACTTTGTTCATTCTGTCCGTCTGTCCGTTCGCCCGATAACTGCCGTAAAAATGACTTTATCAAAATGAAATTTTATTACGTTGTTCAGACATATATGGGAATGTAAATGAATAAGATCACCCAATTACTTTTGGATTGAAGAAATAAAATACATTGAACCCTATAGGACCTCATTTTTCAAACATTTTTTAAGCAAATTTTAAATTCACAAATTGCTTCGAAAATTTTAGAAAATATTCAAATTATCCCATAAAATATATAAAAAAAATTCAGCAAAATATGTTCGGTAGTTTTTTAAATAAAAATTAAAATAATAATTACTCTCATATTATATAAAGAGATCACGTGCCCCACTTCAAAATAAAATAGGGCATCCATCTTGTGTCAAAATCGTGATTTTTAAAGTTCTTTTTAATTTATATTTAGTATTGTATCTGTCCTAAAACCCCTTTATTTTTGCTTAATTTCTGTGCATCTATATTCTGAAACAACGCTATTATAACATACGAGTATTTGAGTTTAAATGATCATCAAACTTTGATTATTTCTACAACGAAGCCTAATTTTGACGTATGCAGAATGTAAACACATCAAGCTGTAAGATGAGTTGTATAAGAATTGCTGAAATTTTTTAACGCAAAATGATGTAGCTCTGGAGACTGGAATAAAGTTGATATGAATGAAATATTCATTGATTTTACATAGACAAACAGACGATTTTAAGCATTGGCTTTTTCGATGAATTTTTAAGCATAGAGTTAAAGTACTTTTACCTCTATGGTTTCAAGTTTTTAAGTAAAATAAATTATTGTAGTATTGTGATGCATGAAAGGAATGGAATAAAAGTGTATGAATGAAATATTTACTGCTTTTACATAGAGAGCAGGCGATTTATATTTCGATGACGTCATTTGAATAAAGCTAATTTTTTTTTATGAAGTTTTAAGTTATCAAATATTATAAATTATTGTAGTAGTGTGAAAATTTAAAAAATATTACCGCTCAATGTATCGCATTTTAGGGATATTTAAAAAAATTGCATTTCAGCTTTTTACTGTGAAAGGAGTCAATTCATTGCATTAAATAAGGAAAGTGACTTTTCAATTCTCTGGTTGGGGCACTACCATAACTTTTATTTGATTGGGTATGACCACTTTCTTATAAACAGACCCAACGTGTCCACTCAAAAAGTTATGGGACTTTCCTAAGACCACTGTATGAAATCGTTTTATACATACTCAGCTTTATACTTTCTTTATATACATATTATAATGTATAAGGAGAGTATTGTGACGGGGACGGAAATTTGAATTCGAGTTTTCGCATCCCTGAACAAGAATAAAACGTTTGAAGTCTGTGTGTGTGTATGTGTCATCAGGTCTCTGGAGACGATATCTCACGAACAAATGAAGCGATTCCAATGAAATTTGGTACAAAAATTACAATCAACGAATACTGGAAGTCTATTGTTTTTAAACGCAATCGGATGTTCAGAACATCCCAAATTTCGAAATGAGATTTTGAAAAAAATCATCAAAAAATCAAAACTTTTAATAAAGTTACGTAAATAATAATTTCTTATGTAATTTTTCATTAGAAATCGATTGACACAAACTTTAGAACGCTGGCATGAACCATTCTCGAGATAATGCACATTTTTCAAACAAATTTATTAAAAAATCCCATAAAATTAAAAAAAAAATAAAAAGCAATAACTATTGAGAAATATATTCACTTTTTATATGTAATATTATGCGATAAATTTGTTCTCGTGGGTCTAGCTCGATACATTCACGAGAGAAGACACTTTGGATAATAGTTTTGTATTTGGACGCCATTAGTCGTTTATCTACTATAAGAATTAACTACTTCTTCGTCCATAACCCTTGGCGAAATTGTGGCGTTGAATTTGGAAAAATATCGGCAAATGGCGAGTTTTTAAATGTTGCCAAATTGACGGAAATGTCGCTAAACTAATAAAAATGACGCCAAATGGATAAAAATGACGCTAAATCAATGAACATGACATGACGACTAATTGATGAAAATTCCATATCTTGGAATGAATACAAGAATCTACTATAAGAATAACCTGTCTCTCCGTCTATAAAGCTTTTAACGAAACTGTCGCCAAATTGATAAAAATGTCACCTAATTGATATAAATGACGCTAAATAGGAGACAATGCTTTGCAAATTTTTAATTCCGTCATATGACGGGCATATCTTCTAGTAAGTAAGTAATGCGCTTCTCTCCATTTGTTTGTCCCACTTAACGATACATGATACATATGGCAAACTTGGCGATTTTAACCCCAGACCTTTGGCGATTTTAACCCCAGATTGATGAAAATATCGTCAAAATTGCAACAATGATGTCAAGTTAAAGATCACGAAGCCAAGTTAATGAAAATGACGCCTAATTGATGAATTTATTATTAAATTATTTCAATATATGCTTATTTACTGTATTGCTTATTGAGGATACTACCAATATTGATAATTGTTAATTTAGAGTTGCGTGAAATTTCAGTTAATTGGGAACGAAATAGCTTTAAATATTGTCATTCGGAAAAGCGCTAATATACAATTTAAAGTTACAAACACTGTGCCGTGGACCTTTTCATCAGTTTTTTTCCGTGAAAGAAGTAAATTCATCCATTATATAAATCATGTGCTGCCCACATCAGATTTTTTGTTTATTACGTAGTTCGGTTAGACCTATTCTTTAAAAACAAGGGGGTGGTAGTTCTAAAATGCCCTTTAAAAACATCTGTGTATTTCGGTTCCGATATCTACGTGCAAAGACACTTTACTACTTTCCTTATATGCATAGTTCGGTTAGACCTATTCTTTAAAAACAAGGGGGTGGTAGTTTTAAAATACCCTTTAAAAACATCTGTGTTTTTCGGTTCCGATATCTACGTGCAAAGACACTTTACTACTTTCCTTATATACATAGTTCGGTTAGACCTATTCTTTAAAAACAAGGGGGTGGTAGTTCTAAAATGCCCTTTAAAAACATATGAATTTTTCGGTTTCGATATCTACGTGCAAAGACACTTTAGTACTTTCCTTATATACATAGTTCGGTTAGACTAATTCTTTAAAAACAAGGGGGTGGTAGTTCTAAAATGCCCTTTAAAAACATCTGTGTTTTTCGGTCCCGATATCTACGTGCAAAGACACTTTACTACTTTCCTTATATACATAGTTCGGTTAGACCTATTCTTTAAAAACAAGGGGGTGGTAGTTCTAAAATGCCCTTTAAAAACATATGAATTTTTCGGTTTCGATATCTACGTGCAAAGACACTTTAGTACTTTCCTTATATACATAGTTCGGTTAGACTAATTCTTTAAAAACAAGGGGGTGGTAGTTCTAAAATGCCCTTTAAAAACATCTGTGTTTTTCGGTCCCGATATCTACGTGCAAAGACATTTTATTACTTTCCTTATATAGTACATAGTAGAATGTATAAGGAAAGTATTGTGATGGGGTCGAAAATTCGAATTCGAGCTTTCAACGGGAGCATCCTTGAACACGAATCCAACATTTTTGAGATTATGTCTGTGTGTGTGTGTTTCAGTGAGTCCGTGTAGACGATATCTCAAGAACAAATGGAGCGATTCGAACGAAATTTGGTACCATTACAATCCGTGAATACCGGAAACCTATTGTTTTTGAACGTAATTGAATGTTCGGAAGACCCCAAAATTTTCGAATGAAATTTTAAAAAAATCATCAAAAAACAAAAATCGTCAATAAATATGCGGAATTTTTTTGCAAATTTTGAGTAATGTCGTATGACGAGCATATCTTCTTGCATATCAAATATTCTCTTCTCTCAGTTTGTCGGTTACGTTTGGTGATACATTTAAGGAACTTTGCGGATAATCTAGGGAAATATCGCCAGCTTGGTAATCGCCCAGATAATTGTCGAATTAATTATCTAAATAGTTTAATAACTGGATTCTATTGCTTATTGAGGATGCTATCAATATTGAAAATTGTTGATTTCGAGTTGCGTAAAATATAAGTTAATTGGGTACTTTGAAATACACAATTTGCCGAAATGTATTCCACGTTAAAATCATTGTGCCGTAGATCATTTTTTCACTGTGTCATTGCATTATATAAAGAAAGTCTGCGGAAATTTTTTGCAAATTTTGAGTTATGTCATATGACTTCTTGTATATAAAATATTCCCGTCTCTCAGTTTGGCTGTTACATTTGAGGAACTTTGAGGATAATCTAGCGAAATATCGCCAGCTTGATAATCGCTCAAATAATTGTCCCAGATAACTGTCGAATTAATTATATAAATATTTTAATAACTGGATTTTATTGCTTATTGAGCATGCTATCAATATTGAAAACTGTTGATTTCGAGTTGAGTGAAATATAAGTTAATTGGGTACTTAAATGTTAAAATCATTGTGCCATAGATCATTTTTTCACTGTGTCATTGCATCTTTACTGAAGATTAAGCGAAAATTAAGGAAATCCAACTTATTGACACCTCTTATCTACTTAAGATACACTATCTTAAGTAAACTGGGTCAGTTTTTGAGCTGTGAGTGGTCAAGAGTGGATGCAGTGGCCACTCCTAGTTGTAGTTATCGTATCCATGGGATTGGCTGTAAATAAGAATAGTTTTTATCGTTTTACGAGTCTGTACTAGAAGTTGGATTGCTTATTTTAATTATTGTACTTAATTCCTCTTTAGTTAGACAGACCTATAGATTCACTTTTATTATATAAAATAGCTTCGTAAAAGTGCAAAATTTCTTCAAACTGGTGAACTTGTGAGAAGTTCTTACCTGCTCAATTAGCTTCGGGTACCACCGTGATTCATTGCGATCGATTCGGCAAAGATTTATATCACTATTGCAAGAACAATACCCCGTTCGCACTGAAAGTTAAGTCGACTTATCTTCCGAATGCGACTCAAATCTGGCAACGTTTGGGACTTAACTTCCTCCAAAGCGACTTAGTTTAAGTTCCTTCCGGGAAGCTACTTAAGTTGCATTACACGACTTAACTGTCATGGCGTCCAACATGGATGAAAGTGCTAGCGTAAAAAAGATGAAAATTCGAAAGAGAAATTAAGGTAAAGGAAATATTTTATGGCATCAAAAGGCCCACTGATGAGATACAAAAAAAAAAAAAAAAAAAAAAAAATACGGAATTTGACACAAACTTTTCGGTAAGTTTTAAATATTATTGATTATTATTTTTACATTTAGTCACTGTCTATGGTAAATTATCTCATGTAGTTTCGTACTGAAATTAAAACTTGCCCAAAGATGTTTCCAAGTTCTAGGATTAAATCAAAATGTGCATTTGTTTTCTGTATCGTATTATGCAATGAAGATCTCGATAAGTTGGCACTTTTAATAAAGAGATTAAAACATATTAGTCAATGTACAAACTTGACTGCCTAATTTAATATGTATTGTAAACTTATGTTTACAATACATAATACATATTATGTTTTCTAACGAGAGTGTATTTTGTTTGTTGATTTCAATGTGCAACCTTGCATTTATTTCATGAATTGAGCATTATTCTATGTACCCATTCTGTGTATCTTTTAATTTCAGTTTAATATTTGGATTGTACAATGGGATTTATAAAGTATAGTTACGGTGTCTTCCACTACAGTCATATAAAGCTAAATAATCACTAGAGAGTTATGCTGCTTATAAAATGTCAACAATCTTTCTAGTGGTTTTTTGGCTGAAAATCAAGGATATTTTTCTCATCTCACAGAATTGAAGAATGTTTCATTTTACGTAAGTAGTTTTATGTAATAATTTTAGCATCTTGATATTTTACATGTTTATAACTTAGTCTAAGTTAGAGCTCTAGAATTGAAAGAGCATATTTTAAAAAGATTGCATGATCTAACAATTTTGCATGTTTTGTGGAAATAATTAACATAACTGCATGTTTTCTAACAAGAGTGTATTTTGTTTGTTGATTTCAATGTGCAACCTTGCATTTATTTCATGAATTGAGTATTATTCAATGTACCCATTCTGTGTATCTTTTAATTTCAGTTTAACGTTTGGATTGTACAATGGGATTTATAAAGTATAGTTACGGTGTCTTCCACTACAGTCATATAAAGCTAAATAATCACTAGAGAGTTATGCTGCTTATAAAATGTCAACAATCTTTCTAGTGGTTTTTTGGATGAAAATCTTCAAGGATATTTTTCTCATCTCACAGAATTGAAGAATGTTTCATTTTACGTAAGTAGTTTTATGTAATAATTTTAGCATCTTGATATTTTACATGTTTATAACTTAGTCTAAGTTAAAGCTCTAGAATTGAAATAGCATGTTTTTAAAAGATTGCATGAATTCTAACAATTTTGCATGTTTTGTGGAAATAATTAACATAACCGCATGTTTTCTAACAAGAGTGTATTTTGTTTGTTGATTTCAATGTGCAACCTTGCATTTATTTCATGAATTGAGTATTATTCTATGTACCCATTCTGTGTATCTTTTAATTTCAGTTTAACGTTTGGATTGTACAATGGGATTTATAAAGTATAGTTACAGTGTCTTCCACTACAGTCATATAAAGCTAAATAATCACTAGAGAGTTATGCTGCTCATAAAATGTCAACAATCTTTCTAGTGGTTTTTTGGATGAAAATCTTCAAGGATATTTTTCTCATCTCACAGAATTGAAGAATGTTTCATTTTACGTAAGTAGTTTTATGTAATAATTTTAGCATCTTGATATTTTACATGTTTATAACTTAGTCTAAGTTAAAGCTCTAGAATTGAAATAGCATGTTTTTAAAAGATTGCATGAATTCTAACAATTTTGCATGTTTTGTGGAAATAATTAACATAACCGCATGTTTTCTAACAAGAGTGTATTTTGTTTGTTGATTTCAATGTGCAACCTTGCATTTATTTCATGAATTGAGTATTATTCTATGTACCCATTCTGTGTATCTTTTAATTTCAGTTTAACGTTTGGATTGTACAATGGGATTTATAAAGTATAGTTACAGTGTCTTCCACTACAGTCATATAAAGCTAAATAATCACTAGAGAGTTATGCTGCTCATAAAATGTCAACAATCTTTCTAGTGGTTTTTTGGATGAAAATCTTCAAGGATATTTTTCTCATCTCACAGAATTGAAGAATGTTTGATTTTATGTAAGCTGTTTCAGGTAATAATTTTAGCATCTTGATATTTTACATGTTTATAACATAGACGAAGTTGGAACTTAAGAATTGAAATGGCATGCTTTTAATAGATTGCATGGATTCTAACAATTTTGCATGTTTCTGGTGAATAATTATCAGAACTGTATGTTTTCTAACAAGAGTGTATAATGTTTATTCATTGGAATGTGCAGCCAGCCCTGCTTTTATTTCATGAATTTAGTATTATTCTATGTACCCTTTCTGTGTTTCTTTTAATTTCAGTTTAATGCTTGGATTGTACAATGAGATTTCTAAACTATGGTTCGGTTTCTTCCACTACAGTCATACAAAGATAATAATTATTAGAGAATTATGCTACTTATATAAAATGTCAGCAATCTTCCTAGTGTTTTTTTTTTGTTTTTCCTGAAAACTTTGAAGGATATTTTTCTCGTCTCGCAGATTTGAAAAATGTGTGATTTTATGTACAGTGTGGCATGTAAGCAGCTTCATGTAATAATTTTAGTAATTTAAAAATGTGTGATTTTATGTACAGTGTGGCATGTAAGTAGCTTTATGTAATAATTTTAGTAATTTTAGTATCTTGATGTTTTACATGTGCATGATTTAGATTATGATGTAGTTGAAGTGAAATAGCATATTTTTAAGAGTGTGTCAAGTAAGTAATTTATGTAAAAAATTTGTATCTTGCATGTATATTTTGATTATTTGTCATGGCATAATAAAACAAAAGAGAATGGGTGATGTTCAGGTTGTGTAAATCTGTTTTTATAATATGAATGAACTGCTATTATGTTATTAATTATAGTATACTATATATTTATATGTTATAATACTTTAAGAACAGTTCATAACTACTAAACAATGATGTTAATTTGTTTTTGATTAAAAGTACTTTCATTCATGTGTGATATCGTGCATGACTTCTAAAATATTTCTTTGCATTTATACATAAAAAAAGTGCTCATTGAATGCAAATTTACTCCGCTAACATTTTATATTTAATTATTTTGCTTAAACATACTTCGTTAAATTAATAACATTACTTTTCATACTTTTTTTAATTTGTAAAACATTTGATGTTCGATAATTTATCGCCTAAAAACTATTAAACAATTAGAATTTTTAAATGTTTTTTTGAGCCCAAGTTAGTATTTTGTTAATAACTTCACCCAAACTGTTACCGACTCAGATTCCACAACCCTGGTATGAGATCGGAAGAGGTTTTCAGTCCTCCTTATTCTGCATTTTGCTGCAGGGTCAAATTATCAAAATCCATCTCATGGTTCAAGATATAGTTATGTTTTTCCTTTTATATATTAGAGGACATTTATGTGAAATGGAGAATAAATTGTTAAGTAATTTGTCATGGGTGATTTGTTACAAAGAAATAAATCACTATGGTTTGGATATTTTGATGGAAATGTGCTTTCGATAACATCAAAATGCGTAACTTTCCAATCTGGTCATACTCCCCCCCCCCCCTGAATCTTCTATTGATATTGAGACTATTTTCCATTTGCATTCGTTAACATTTCAGTATTCTTTTCCTTACATTGGCCATTTTATTTAACTGTCACTTAGCCATAAAAGTTTAATTTGTCTTTAGGTTAGTTGGTAGCATTGGTGAAAGGGGGGGGGGGGTCTAACACAGTGTATATGTTATACATTGAAACACCAATTGATGCAATAACATTTGGTACTCTTCCGTTAGCTGGGTACCAGACCAAAAGCACCGAGCTTTAAAGTTGACATAGTCATCAACAAGCCTAAATGGTGGACTTTTATTTTTATATGCAATAAAAAAAACCGCTCAATTTATATAGCAGTCCTGCAATGATAAATTTCATGATCCATCAAGGCTTGTGTACGCATTCTCGGCATGATCGTAAACTGCCATTTTGGTGATGAATCCCTTGTGTATAACCTCATCGGATGATCTTTTGAACATCGTTTTTCTTTATGAAGAATTCCATTTTTTTGGAAAAATTGAATGCTTGCCTCTTCGTCTTTAGGCAATTGCCAAATTGTGTAGTCCATCTTAGTGTTTTAAAAAGTGACTAGTTTTTCTAAAAAGAAACTTATTTTTAAAAAAAACGGTTTGTTTTAGGGTTGCTATACATGTTAAAAGATAAACTCTTTGAAAGTTGTTAGTTTGAATGAGTTATCGCTGTAATTCGGCGTTTCTTATCTGGTACCCAGCTAACGGAAGAGTACCTAACATTTAAGCTATGAATTTTTTTACGGAATGATAAAAAATGTGCATACTATCTGCCATGCCAACAGCCATACCGTGCTGAAAACACCGGCTCTCGTTAGATCACCGAAGTCAAGCAGCATCGGGCGCGGTTAGTACTTGGGTGGGTGACCACCTGGGAACACCGCGTGCTGTTGGCACATTTCGGACGAAGTAGACCGGTGGTTTGCGCGCTGGATTTGCACGCTGCCACAACTGCCGCCGTGTTCATGCGGAGTACGATCATGTTAAACATGTGGGTCCGTACGTCTTTCCGAGAGGTTGGTGGAAGGGGAAGGAGGGTACGGTCCCTGTGGATGCCTCCCCCACTGGGTTCCGGTCTAAATTGGGTGGCACTTCCCGGCCGTCCAAACAGTTACCTTACACCTTTCTGGTAGGTCGGACGGTCTGGGTCTCAACAACAGCATACTATCTGCCATCATCATTAAAAAGTTTCTATTTTCTATGACAACTGCAATTGTTCCAACAGCCGAAGCTAAGTACTTAAGGACATAAGTGGTATTGCCTACAATGACTTCACCCAACTACCTATGGTATTTTAATACTCTCTCATCTAATTGTCAAACATAATTTTTTAGAGTAAGTTCTGTTTTCTTTATCATTGTTGCAAATGTTTTACAAATAGGTTTTGTTTACATTTTGAAAAACTAAAATGTATTTTGTTTTGCATTGCGAAGAAATAAGCTGATATGTAAAAAAAAAAAATTAGAAGATTTTTATAGCTAAAAATGGAAGTAGAGGTTATAAATAAATTTGGTTCAGAAGACATCAAGTTCCACAAGCCTGATAAAGCTCCAGACAAAACGAAAAGTCGCTCAGCTCACAAGGATGCTTTCCTGATCTTAGGACTTTAGCAGTCCTAAAGCAGCTACTAAACTATAGCAAAATTTGGTGATGAGATTTCAAAAATACATTATGAAAGATAAGGTCTATTACTGGTATTATCTACAACATCAAAATAGAAAATAAATTTCATTCAGGCAATAATTAATGAAATATTAAGATCACATTCCATGTATAAATTAAATCTGTCGATTTTCAAATATGTGAGAAATATTCCAAAATAGAATGCTTTTTTCTTTCTGTAGATTAACAACATATAATTGTAAAATATTTTTTTAATCATCTGCAATATTTTTATTGCTAGAAAGTTTAAAACATCAATTTGATTAGTTTCCATTTGCTGAATATTTAAAGAAATTTGTTAGCATGTCAGTGATATGCTAATTGATAAGTAATAAATAAGTAGCAAATACCAACTTGAAATAAAAATACCACTTAAAATTATCTTAAGAGGAATTTTTACCCCAATATAAGTGTGGATGAGACTGTTCCATTACCTGATTAGAAGGAACGTTGACGTAAAGATAATAATTTTTTGAGTCAGAGCATAATGTACAAACAGAATAGGTCAGGTAGTTCTAATTCAACATCCAAATAAGATATTTTACAGACAATAGTGAATTAGGCGATTTTCCAAAAGGGAACATCTTTAAAGACTTTAGGCATTAGACATATTTTTACTAAAATTATAAAAAAAAAAAAATTCACAAAGAGAATAAACAAAATATTAGAAACATATTTTATTTAATGTAGAGTAGCAAGTAAAAGCATATACAATTATAAAATGTGATAAACATTTTAAATAAATATTATCAAATTTCAATTTTATTTGTGCTGTTAGGTCAAGGTTATTTGAATAATTTATAGGGTTATTCCATGTAAACAGCAATCTCACTTGAATTTTCAAATTGTGTTAATATTATTAATTTTGTTTTTCTTAAACAAAAATAACAAATTGATAAAACTTAATAAGTACGTAAATATTATTAAACTTGACACATGGTTCTCCAAATAAAATATCTACATGTGCTTGTATAAGAGCAGTGATTTCAACCTTTTTTCATGTCATTTTGTTTATATTGTTGTGAAAGCTGCTTTTAAAAACAGCTTTTAAAATCCTCGAGAAATTCCTTTTCTGAGCATTTATGTTTGTAATCAGCGCTTCTATTTCCATTTTAGGTAAATAAAACAAAAATTACGTTTTAAAAAATAAAAAACACAATATAGTAATCAAAACACTGGAGAAACAACGCAAAAATTAAGAAGTCAAAAGAAGCAACGTAAATAAACAATCGTAATCTCGAAGAAGCGACGACCGTTATTTTCTTAGATTACCCTTGTGTGAGAGTATGGGACTTAGCAGCGCGAACGCTATATGGAGATGCAACTTAAGAGTTAAGTCGACTTAAATTTAAGTCGACTTAACATCGGCAGTGCGAACGGGGTACAATGGATAGAAATGTCTACTATACTTCTGCAACAAATAATGCAGTTGCGTCTCGATAATCCGATGTACTCTGAGATGGTACACAACTCAGATTGTTGGGCCAACGGCCGTACCGTGCTGAAAACACCGGTTCTCGTTAGATCACCGAAGTCAAGCAGCATCGGGCGCGGTTAGTACTTGGTGGGTGACCACCTCGGAACACCGCGTGCTGTTGGCCATCTCGGGTGCGGTATCCCCGTGGTTTGCGCGCTAGATTTGCACGCTACCACAAATGCCGCCGTGTTCATGCGGAGTACGATCACGTTAAACATGTGGGTCCGTAAGTCCTTCCGAGAGGTTGGTGGTAGGGGAAGGAGGGTACGGTCCCTGTGGATGCCTCCCCCACTGGGTTCCGGTCTAAATTGGGTGGCACTTCCCGGCCGTCCATACAGTTACCTTACACCTTTCTGGTAGGTCGGACGGTCTGGGTCTCAACAACAACTCAGATTGTTGGAATAGTAAGGTATAAGATAGAGCAAAACAAGTTTAATAATATATACGCAATAAACACGTTATATTTTTGTTTCACCTACAATGCACCTACATAATAATTCTCTAATGTGTTTTGGCCTTTTCAGATAATATAGAAGCCCTCTGAAGTTTTGTATACTTATAGTATCGATAACGAGACAGAAACAAACGGAACCGGATTTTCCATTCTCAACCCGATGGTGGAAAAATTGAGGGCATTTTCAAAAGACTTTCTAGACTCTCCAAATGGCCCCCAGTGGCCTAGTAGGCAGAATGTTTGCATGCATATCGATAACGGGACAGATTCTAACGGAGCAAGAATATCGATTCTCCCGGAGGAATTTCGAAAAGTCTTTGAGAAAGTGGAAAGAATTTCGAAAAATCTTTACTCAGATGGTTGAATCTTTGCATATTTATAGTATCGACCACAGAATAGAACCTACCAGAACCGAATTTTCAATATCACCAACAAAAATGGACAACATGAAGGGGGAGGGGAGTAGGGGACCAAGAAGGCTGACGTGTTGCTTATTTATAGTATCGATCACGGGTAGAATCCAAATGAATCAATTTTTAAGTATGACGACTATTTTGGAAGCAGGAATTGACGGTATTGGTCACAGGACAGAACCTAATGGAGCCAGATTTTAAATTTCTTTTCCGGATACTTTTGATTTCTTTCACAAAATAGGGGGAGGGGGTTGAAAAGTTTCCAGATCCTCTAGAAGCGTTCTCGGTGACCAAGAAGGCTGAAAATTTACACACTCGTCAATTTTTGATTAATACGACTATTTTTGGTGCTAAGCAACATACATTGTTAAACAAAATAAAATATATTTAAAAACTGCAACTTAATTTTTTATGAGTGTTAATTTCCCTGACTTTGATAGACTTAAATATTAGTAGTATATAAAGAGAAAATATTGTGATGGTACTAAAATCCGATTTCGTTGGGTTTATACGTTTTGAGCTTCATTTCTTTTCAATGATGTCTGCATACTTGACTGTTTGGAAGTCTGACCGCGATATCTCTTGAATAAATTGAGTAGTTCGAAAGAAATTCGAAGCGATAATTTCTTCAATGAAGGCCACAGGCCTATTAATTTTTTATGAGTGTTAATTTCCCTTTCTTTGATAGACTTAAATACTAGTAGTATATAAAGAGAAAATATTGTGATGGTTCTAAAATCCGATTTCGTTGGGTTTATACGTTTTGAGCTTCATTTCTTTTCAATGATGTCTGCATACTTGTCTGTTTGGAAGTCTGACCGCGATATCTCTTGAATAAATTGAGTAATTCGAAAGAAATTCGAAACGATAATTTTTTCAATGAAGGTCACAGGCCTATTAATTGTTTAAGAGTGTTAATTTCCCTGACTTTGATAGACTTAAATACTAGTAGTATGTAAAGAGAAAATATTGTTATGGTACTAAAATCCGGTTTCGTTGGGTTTATACGTTTTGAGCTTCATTTGTTTTCAATGATGTTTGCATATTTATCTGTTTGGAAGTCTGACCGCGATATCTCTTGAATAATTTGAGCAATTCGAAAGAAATTCGAAACGATAGTTTTTTCAATGAAGGCCAGAGGCCCATTAATTCTTTAAGAGTGTTAATTTCCCTGACTTTGATAGACTTAAATACTAGTAGTATGTAAAGATAAAATATTGTTATGGTACTAAAATCCGGTTTCGTTGGGCTTATGCGTTTTGAGCTTCATTTGTTTTCAATGATGTCTGCATATTTATCTGTTTGGAAGTCTGACCGCGATATCTCTTGAATAAATTGAGCAATTCGAAAGAAATTCGAAACGATAATTTTTTCAATGAACGTCAGAGGCCTATTAATTTTTTAAGAGTGTTAATTTCCCTGATTTTGATAGACTTAAATACTAGTAGTATATAAAGAGAAAATGTTGTGATGCTACTAAAATCCGATTTCGTTGGGTTTATACGTTTTGAGCTTCATTTCTTTTCAATGATGTCCGCATATTTATCTGTTTGGAAGTCTGACCACAATATCTCTTGAATAATTTGAGCAATTCGAAAGAAATTCGAAAAGATAGTTTTTTCTATGAAGGCCAGAGGCTTATTAATTTTTTAAGAGTGTTAATTTCCCTGACTTTAATAGACATAAATACGAGTAGTATGTAAAGAGAAAATAATGTGATGGTACTAAAATCCGATTTCTTTGGGTTTATACGTTTTGACCTTCATTTCTTTTTAATGATGTCTGCATATTTGTCGGTTTGGAAGTCTGACCGCGATATCTCTTGAATAAATTGAGCAATTCGAAAGAAATTCGAAACGATAATTTTTTCAATGAAGGCCAGAGGCCTATTAATTTTTTAAGGTGTTAATTTCCCTGAGTTTGATTGACTTAAATACTAGTGGTATGTAAAGAGAAAATATTGTGATGGTACTAAAATCCGATTTCGTTGGGTTTATACGTTTTGAGCTTTATTTCTTTTCAATGATGTCTGCATACTTGTCTGTTTGGAAGTCTGACAGCGATATCTCTTGAATAAATTGGGCAATTCGAAAGAAATTCGAAACGATAATTTTTTCAATGAAGGCCAGAGGCCTATTAATTTTTGGTGAATGAACCAGGCAAAAGTCCTGAACTTTTTTTTTAACATTGGCTTTTAAACATAAGATAAAATATCCCAAATATCCGAGTAACATTAATTTTTTTAATTAACCTGTATTGCGAAATATTCATATTCCAGTCGTCTTAAAGGGGATATAGTAGTTTCAACTTAAAAAAAAAAACAATTTTTTTAAATATTAAATAAAAATATTATATTTTTAGGATTAAATAAAAGCAAACTGCATCGAAATTGAGCGCAGATTAAACAATAAAAAGTTTATGTATACACATAATAATTTTCCACAGTTTAACATTTCTTTAAATATTTTTTTGTGATTTTCAAATTTTTGTGTCTGTCCGTACGATTACAAAAACAATATATTATAAAATCTGCATAGAAATTAATATGTTGAATTTATACGTTCAAGTTATATAACGAGAAACCATCATGCATTGATCTAATCTGAATCGAATTTGAAATTTGTCATTTCACTTTAAATTATGGATTTCTGTTTTCAAACAAAAATTCAATAACAATGTCTGAGCACACATGTCAAGCGCCCAAACTTTGTACTGCACTGCAATTTTGAAATTTTTCTTTTGAGTAATTCATGGATGGTCTGTATTTCAATAAGTTTTGAAAGGAATGATCTAAAATTTTGCTCACCCAGATTTCCGACAGTGCTGAAGCAATTGTCGTCAAAATTTAACCACGTTTTCATATTTTTTTCAAATATCATTTTCATAAAGAATAGTTATTATTAAAAATGTGTTTGAATATAAAAAATGATATGAGTTTTGTTTGAGTTATTTGGTATCACAATATAAAATATGAATTTATTTGATAGGCTAATTGTTTCAGAAAATATAAAAGAAAAACTGCAGCGCCCATTTAAGTTTACGAGCTCGAAATTTCAAGCAGTCATATTTTACCAGCGGCTTGATAAAATATATGCATTTTATATGAATTCGGAGTTCTTTGATCTGTAGAATCAGAAACTGTTATCAAAAGGTAGTGGAAAATATCAAGTTGGTGCAACGTTATGCAAATTAGTTGCTCTACTTATAGCAGGTATTATTACGAATCTAATGATACTTTTGGAATAATTGTACGACTTGAGCAGCCGGAATAACACGGGGTGTACAAACGAAAATGATTTCTAGACGAAACATCTGTAATCTCAAATTTTTCATACCATTGTAACACAAAACACTGCCAGGGTGCGGTAGCCCAGTGGTTAGCGCCCTGGAATTGCACTCGGTAGGCCCGGGTTCGATTTCAGCCACTGCCAAAACTGCCGCCGTCTTCACGCGGAGTACGACCACGTTAAACATGTGGATCCGTAAGTCCTTCTGAGAGGTTGGTGGTAGGGGAAGGAGGGTACGGTCTCTGTGGATGCCTGCCCCACTGGGTTCCGGTCTAAATTTGGTGGCATTTCCCGGCCGTCCAAACAGTTACCTTACACCTTTCTGGTAGGTCGGACGGTATTGTTCTCAACAACAACAAAACACTGCCAAGATTCATTGCTCTTCCAGTACATAAATTGAAATTCTACGATCCCCTCAGGACGGTATTGAACGCACTGCCAAAGGATCGATAATCCGAGCATGGGAGAATGATTGTATTTCCTTTAACCTTTGAGTACTCACATAGCTTTTTGTTGTAAACCTTGAATCTTTTCAACGCTAATTTTTAAAATCAAAAGAGCAGATGTGGGTAGCACATGACTATTCCTACATAATTGCACTATTTTCACTGAAAACTAATGATGTACAGCTGAGGGGAAAAAAAGCCTCACCCCTAGTTATTCGAGCATTGGTCATCGAAGAACAAATTTAAAAATCTGATGTGGGTAGCACATGACTATTCCTACATAATTGCACTACTTTCACTGAAAACTAATGATGTACAGCTGAGGGAAAAAAAGCCTCACCCCTAGTTATTCGAGCATTGGTCATCGAAGAACAAATTTAAAAATCTGATGTGGGTAGCACATGACTATTCCTACATAATTGCACTACTTTCACTGAAAACTAATGATGTACAGATGAGGGAAAAAAAGCCTCACCCCTTGTTATTCGAGCATTGGTCATCGTAGAACAAATTTAAAAATCTGATGTGGGTAGCACATGACTATTCCTACATAATTGCACTACTTTCACTGAAAACTAATGATGTACAGCTGAGGGAAAAAAAGCCTCACCCCTAGTTATTCGAGCATTGGTCATCGAAGAACAAATTTAAAAATCTGATGTGGGTAGCACATGACTATTCCTACATAATTGCACTACTTTCACTGAAAACTAATGATGTACAGCTGAGGGAAAAAAAGCCTCACCCCTAGTTATTCGAGCATTGGTCATCGAAGAACAAATTTAAAAATCTGATGTGGGTAGCACATGACTATTCCTACATAATTGCACTACTTTCACTGAAAACTAATGATGTACAGCTGAGGGAAAAAAAGCCTCACCCCTAGTTATTCGAGCATTGGTCATCGAAGAACAAATTTAAAAATCTGATGTGGGTAGCACATGACTATTCCTACATAATTGCACTACTTTCACTGAAAACTAATGATGTACAGCTGAGGGAAAAAAAGCCTCACCCCTAGTTATTCGAGCATTGGTCATCGAAGAACAAATTTAAAAATCTGATGTGGGTAGCACATGACTATTCCTACATAATTGCACTACTTTCACTGAAAACTAATGATGTACAGCTGAGGGAAAAAAAGCCTCACCCCTAGTTATTCGAGCATTGGTCATCGAAGAACAAATTTAAAAATCTGATGTGGGTAGCACATGACTATTCCTACATAATTGCACTACTTTCACTGAAAACTAATGATGTACAGATGAGGGAAAAAAAGCCTCACCCCTTGTTATTCGAGCATTGGTCATCGTAGAACAAATTTAAAAATCTGATGTGGGTAGCACATGACTATTCCTACATAATTGCACTACTTTCACTGAAAACTAATGATGTACAGCTGAGGGAAAAAAAGCCTCACCCCTAGTTATTCGAGCATTGGTCATCGTAGAACAAATTTAAAAATCTGATGTGGGTAGCACATGACTATTCCTACATAATTGCACTACTTTCACTGAAAACTAATGATGTACAGATGAGGGAAAAAAAGCCTCACCCCTTGTTATTCGAGCATTGGTCATCGTAGAACAAATTTAAAAATCTGATGTGGGTAGCACATGACTATTCCTACATAATTGCACTACTTTCACTGAAAACTAATGATGTACAGCTGAGGGAAAAAAAGCCTCACCCCTAGTTATTCGAGCATTGGTCATCGTAGAACAAATTTAAAAATCTGATGTGGGTAGCACATGACTATTTCTACATAATTGCACTACTTTCACTGAAAACTAATGATGTACAGATGAGGGAAAAAAAGCCTCACCCCTTGTTATTCGAGCATTGGTCATCGTAGAACAAATTTAAAAATCTGATGTGGGTAGCACATGACTATTCCTACATAATTGCACTACTTTCACTGAAAACTAATGATGTACAGCTGAGGGAAAAAAAGCCTCACCCCTAGTTATTCGAGCATTGGTCATCGTAGAACAAATTTAAAAATCTGATGTGGGTAGCACATGACTATTCCTACATAATTGCACTACTTTCACTGAAAACTAATGATGTACAGATGAGGGAAAAAAAGCCTCACCCCTTGTTATTCGAGCATTGGTCATCGTAGAACAAATTTAAAAATCTGATGTGGGTAGCACATGACTATTCCTACATAATTGCACTACTTTCACTGAAAACTAATGATGTACAGCTGAGGGAAAAAAAGCCTCACCCCTTGTTATTCGAGCATTGGTCATCGTAGAACAAATTTAAAAATCTGATATGGGTAGCACATGACTATTCCTACATAATTGCACTACTTTCACTGAAAACTAATGATGTACAGCTGAGGGAAAAAAAGCCTCACCCCTTGTTATTCGAGCATTGGTCATCGTAGAACAAATTGAAAAATCTGATGTGGGTAGCACATGACTATTCCTAAAAATTGCACTACTTTCACTGAAAACTAATGATGTACAGCTGAAGGAAAAAAAGCCTCACCCCTAGTTATTCGAGCATTGGTCATCGTAAAACAAATTTAAAAATCTGATGTGGGTAGCACATGACTATTCCTACATAATTGCACTACTTTCACTGAAAACTAATGATGTACAGCTGAGGGAAAAAAAGCCTCACCCCTAGTTATTCGAGCATTGGTCATCGTAGAACAAATTTAAAAATCTGATGTGGGTAGCACATGACTATTCCTACATAATTGCACTACTTTCACTGAAAACTAATGATGTACAGATGAGGGAAAAAAAGCCTCACCCCTTGTTATTCGAGCATTGGTCATCGTAGAACAAATTTAAAAATCTGATGTGGGTAGCACATGACTATTCCTACATAATTGCACTACTTTCACTGAAAACTAATGATGTACAGCTGAGGGAAAAAAAGCCTCACCCCTAGTTATTCGAGCATTGGTCATCGTAGAACAAATTTAAAAATCTGATGTGGGTAGCACATGACTATTCCTACATAATTGCACTACTTTCACTGAAAACTAATGATGTACAGATGAGGGAAAAAAAGCCTCACCCCTTGTTATTCGAGCATTGGTCATCGTAGAACAAATTTAAAAATCTGATGTGGGTAGCACATGACTATTCCTACATAATTGCACTACTTTCACTGAAAACTAATGATGTACAGCTGAGGGAAAAAAAGCCTCACCCCTAGTTATTCGAGCATTGGTCATCGTAGAACAAATTTAAAAATCTGATGTGGGTAGCACATGACTATTCCTACATAATTGCACTACTTTCACTGAAAACTAATGATGTACAGATGAGGGAAAAAAAGCCTCACCCCTTGTTATTCGAGCATTGGTCATCGTAGAACAAATTTAAAAATCTGATGTGGGTAGCACATGACTATTCCTACATAATTGCACTACTTTCACTGAAAACTAATGATGTACAGCTGAGGGAAAAAAAGCCTCACCCCTTGTTATTCGAGCATTGGTCATCGTAGAACAAATTTAAAAATCTGATATGGGTAGCACATGACTATTCCTACATAATTGCACTACTTTCACTGAAAACTAATGATGTACAGCTGAGGGAAAAAAAGCCTCACCCCTTGTTATTCGAGCATTGGTCATCGTAGAACAAATTGAAAAATCTGATGTGGGTAGCACATGACTATTCCTACATAATTGCACTACTTTCACTGAAAACTAATGATGTACAGCTGAGGGAAAAAAAGCCTCACCCCTTGTTATTCGAGCATTGGTCATCGTAGAACAAATTTAAAAATCTGATGTGGGTAGCACATGACTATTCCTACATAATTGCACTACTTTCACTGAAAACTAATGATGTACAGCTGAAGGAAAAAAAGCCTCACCCCTAGTTATTCGAGCATTGGTCATCGTAAAACAAATTTAAAAATCTGATGTGGGTAGCACATGACTATTCCTACATAATTGCACTACTTTCACTGAAAACTAATGATGTACAGCTGAGGGAAAAAAAGCCTCACCCCTTGTTATTCGAGCATTGGTCATCGTAGAACAAATTTAAAAATCTGATGTGGGTAGCACATGACTATTCCTACATAATTGCACTACTTTCACTGAAAACTAATGATGTACAGCTGAGGGAAAAAAAGCCTCACCCCTTGTTATTCGAGCATTGGTCATCGTAGAACAAATTTAAAAATCTGATGTGGGTAGCACATGACTATTCCTACATAATTACACTACTTTCACTGAAAACTAATGATGTACAGCTGAGGGAAAAAAAGCCTCACCCCTTGTTATTCGAGCATTGGTCATCGTAGAACAAATTTAAAAATCTGATGTGGGTAGCACATGACTATTCCTACATAATTGCACTACTTTCACTGAAAACTAATGATGTACAGCTGAAGGAAAAAAAGCCTCACCCCTTGTTATTCGAGCATTGGTCATCGTAGAACAAATTTAAAAATCTGATGTGGGTAGCACATGACTATTCCTACATAATTGCATTACTTTCACTGAAAACTAATGATGTACAGCTGAGGGAAAAAAAGCCTCACCCCTAGTTATTCGAGCATTGGTCATCGTAGAACAAATTTAAAAATCTGATGTGGGTAGCACATGACTATTCCTACATAATTGCACTACTTTCACTGAAAACTAATGATGTACAGCTGAGGGAAAAAAAGCCTCACCCCTTGTTATTCGAGCATTGGTCATCGTAGAACAAATTTAAAAATCTGATGTGGGTAGCACATGACTATTCCTACATAATTGCACTACTTTCACTGAAAACTAATGATGTACAGCTGAGGGAAAAAAAGCCTCACCCCTTGTTATTCGAGCATTGGTCATCGTAGAACAAATTTAAAAATCTGATGTGGGTAGCACATGACTATTCCTACATAATTGCACTACTTTCACTGAAAACTAATGATGTACAGCTGAGGGAAAAAAAGCCTCACCCCTTGTTATTCGAGCATTGGTCATCGTAGAACAAATTTAAAAATCTGATGTGGGTAGCACATGACTATTCCTACATAATTACACTACTTTCACTGAAAACTAATGATGTACAGCTGAGGGAAAAAAAGCCTCACCCCTTGTTATTCGAGCATTGGTCATCGTAGAACAAATTTAAAAATCTGATGTGGGTAGCACATGACTATTCCTACATAATTGCACTACTTTCACTGAAAACTAATGATGTACAGCTGAGGGAAAAAAAGCCTCACCCCTTGTTATTCGAGCATTGGTCATCGTAGAACAAATTTAAAAATCTGATGTGGGTAGCACATGACTATTCCTACATAATTGCACTACTTTCACTGAAAACTAATGATGTACAGCTGAGGGAAAAAAAGCCTCACCCCTAGTTATTCGAGCATTGGTCATCGTAGAACAAATTTAAAAATCTGATGTGGGTAGCACATGACTATTCCTACATAATTGCACTACTTTCACTGAAAACTAATGATGTACAGCTGAGGGGAAAAAAGCCTCACCCCTTGTTATTCGAGCATTGGTCATCGTAGAACAAATTTAAAAATCTGATGTGGGTAGCACATGACTATTCCTACATAATTGCACTACTTTCACTGAAAACTAATGATGTACAGCTGAGGGAAAAAAAGCCTCACCCCTAGTTATTCGAGCATTGGTCATCGTAGAACAAATTTAAAAATCTGATGTGGGTAGCACATGACTATTCCTACATAATTGCACTACTTTCACTGAAAACTAATGATGTACAGCTGAGGGAAAAAAAGCCTCACCCCTTGTTATTCGAGCATTGGTCATCGTAGAACAAATTTAAATATCTGATGTGCGTAGCACATGACTATTTCTACATAATTGCACTACTTTCACTGAAAACTAATGATGTACAGCTGAGGGGAAAAAAGCCTCACTCCTTGTTATTCGAGCATTGGTCATCGTAGAACAAATTTAAAAATCTGATGTGGGTAGCACATGACTATTCCTACATAATTACACTACTTTCACTGAAAACTAATGATGTACAGCTGAGGGAAAAAAAGCCTCACCCCTTGTTATTCGAGCATTGGTCATCGTAGAACAAATTTAAAAATCTGATGTGGGTAGCACATGACTATTCCTACATAATTGCACTACTTTCACTGAAAACTAATGATGTACAGCTGAGGGAAAAAAAGCCTCACCCCTTGTTATTCGAGCATTGGTCATCGTAGAACAAATTTAAAAATCTGATGTGGGTAGCACATGACTATTCCTACATAATTGCACTACTTTCACTGAAAACTAATGATGTACAGCTGAGGGAAAAAAAGCCTCACCCCTAGTTATTCGAGCATTGGTCATCGTAGAACAAATTTAAAAATCTGATGTGGGTAGCACATGACTATTCCTACATAATTGCACTACTTTCACTGAAAACTAATGATGTACAGCTGAGGGGAAAAAAGCCTCACCCCTTGTTATTCGAGCATTGGTCATCGTAGAACAAATTTAAAAATCTGATGTGGGTAGCACATGACTATTCCTACATAATTGCACTACTTTCACTGAAAACTAATGATGTACAGCTGAGGGAAAAAAAGCCTCACCCCTTGTTATTCGAGCATTGGTCATCGTAGAACAAATTTAAATATCTGATGTGAGTAGCACATGACTATTTCTACATAATTGCACTACTTTCACTGAAAACTAATGATGTACAGCTGAGGGGAAAAAAGCCTCACTCCTTGTTATTCGAGCATTGGTCATCGTAGAACAAATTTAAAAATCTGATGTGGGTAGCACATGACTATTCCTACATAATTGCACTACTTTCACTGAAAACTAATGATGTACAGCTGAGGGAAAAAGAAGCCTCACCCCTAGTTATTCGAGCATTGGTCATCGTAGAACAAATTTAAAAATCTGATGTGGGTAGCACATGACTATTCCTACATAATTGCACTACTTTCACTGAAAACTAATGATGTACAGCTGAGGGAAAAAAAGCCTCACCCCTTGTTATTCGAGCATTGGTCATCGTAGAACAAATTTAAAAATCTGATGTGGGTAGCACATGACTATTCCTACATAATTGCACTACTTTCACTGAAAACTAATGATGTACAGCTGAGGGAAAAAAAGCCTCACCCCTTGTTATTCGAGCATTGGTCATCGTAGAACAAATTTAAAAATCTGATGTGGGTAGCACATGACTATTCCTACATAATTGCACTACTTTCACTGAAAACTAATGATGTACAGCTGAGGGAAAAAAAACCTCACCCCTTGTTATTCGAGCATTGGTCATCGTAGAACAAATTTAAAAATCTGATGTGGGTAGCACATGACTATTCCTACATAATTGCACTACTTTCACCGAAAACTAATGATGTACAGCTGAGGGAAAAAAAGCCACACCCCTTGTTATTCGAGCATTGGTCATCGTAGAACAAATTTAAAAATCTGATGTGGGTAGCACATGACTATTCCTACATAATTGCACTACTTTCACTGAAAACTAATGATGTACAGCTGAGGGAAAAAAAGCCTCACCCCTTGTTATTCGAGCATTGGTCATCGTAGAACAAATTTAAAAATCTGATGTGGGTAGCACATGACTATTCCTACATAATTGCACTACTTTCACTGAAAACTAATGATGTACAGCTGAGGGAAAAAAAGCCTCACCCCTTGTTATTCGAGCATTGGTCATCGTAGAACAAATTTAAAAATCTGATGTGGGTAGCACATGACTATTCCTACATAATTGCACTACTTTCACTGAAAACTAATGATGTACAGCTGAGGGAAAAAAAGCTTCACACCTTGTTATTCGAGCATTGGTCATCGTAGAACAAATTTAAAAATCTGATGTGGGTAGCACATGACTATTCCTACATAATTACACTACTTTCACTGAAAACTAATGATGTACAGCTGAGGGAAAAAAAGCCTCACCCCTTGTTATTCGAGCATTGGTCATCGTAGAACAAATTTAAAAATCTGATGTGGGTAGCACATGACTATTCCTACATAATTGCACTACTTTCACTGAAAACTAATGATGTACAGCTGAGGGAAAAAAAGCCTCACCCCTTGTTATTCGAGCATTGGTCATCGTAGAACAGATTTAAAAATCTGATGTGGGTAGCACATGACTATTCCTACATAATTGCACTACTTTCACTGAAAACTAATGATGTACAGCTGAGGGAAAAAAAGCCTCACCCCTAGTTATTCGAGCATTGGTCATCGTAGAACAAATTTAAAAATCTGATGTGGGTAGCACATGACTATTCCTACATAATTGCACTACTTTCACTGAAAACTAATGATGTACAGCTGAGGGGAAAAAAGCCTCACCCCTTGTTATTCGAGCATTGGTCATCGTAAAACAAATTTAAAAATCTGATGTGGGTAGCACATGACTATTCCTACATAATTGCACTACTTTCACTGAAAACTAATGATGTACAGCTGAGGGAAAAAAAGCCTCACCCCTAGTTATTCGAGCATTGGTCATCGTAGAACAAATTTAAAAATCTGATGTGGGTAGCACATGACTATTCCTACATAATTGCACTACTTTCACTGAAAACTAATGATGTACAGCTGAGGGAAAAAAAGCCTCACCCCTTGTTATTCGAGCATTGGTCATCGTAGAACAAATTTAAAAATCTGATGTGGGTAGCACATGACTATTTCTACATAATTGCACTACTTTCACTGAAAACTAATGATGTACAGCTGAGGGGAAAAAAGCCTCACCCCTTGTTATTCGAGCATTGGTCATCGTAGAACAAATTTAAAAATCTGATGTGGGTAGCACATGACTATTCCTACATAATTGCACTACTTTCACTGAAAACTAATGATGTACAGCTGAGGGAAAAAAAGCCTCACCCCTAGTTATTCGAGCATTGGTCATCGTAGAACAAATTTAAAAATCTGATGTGGGTAGCACATGACTATTCCTACATAATTGCACTACTTTCACTGAAAACTAATGATGTACAGCTGAGGGAAAAAAAGCCTCACCCCTGGTTATTCGAGCATTGGTCATCGTAGAACAAATTTAAAAATCTGATGTGGGTAGCACATGACTATTCCTACATAATTGCACTACTTTCACTGAAAACTAATGATGTACAGCTGAGGGAAAAAAAGCCTCACCCCTTGTTATTCGAGCATTGGTCATCGTAGAACAAATTTAAAAATCTGATGTGGGTAGCACATGACTATTCCTACATAATTGCACTATTTTCACTGAAAACTAATGATGTACAGCTGAGGGAAAAAAAGCCTCACCCCTTGTTATTCGAGCATTGGTCATCGTAGAACAAATTTAAAAATCTGATGTGGGTAGCACATGACTATTCCTACATAATTGCACTACTTTCACTGAAAACTAATGATGTACAGCTGAGGGAAAAAAAGCCTCACCCCTAGTTATTCTAGCATTGGTCATCGTAGAACAAATTTAAAAATCTGATGTGGGTAGCACATGACTATTCCTACATAATTGCACTACTTTCACTGAAAACTAATGATGTACAGCTGAGGGGAAAAAAGCCTCACCCCTTGTTATTCGAGCATTGGTCATCGTAGAACAAATTTAAAAATCTGATGTGGGTAGCACATGACTATTCCTACATAATTGCACTACTTTCACTGAAAACTAATGATGTACAGCTGAGGGAAAAAAAGCCTCACCCCTAGTTATTCGAGCATTGGTCATCGTAGAACAAATTTAAAAATCTGATGTGGGTAGCAAATGACTATTCCTACATAATTGCACTACTTTCACTGAAAACTAATGATGTACAGCTGAGGGAAAAAAAGCCTCACCCCTTGTTATTCGAGCATTGGTCATCGTAGAACAAATTTAAAAATCTGATGTGGGTAGCACATGACTATTCCTACATAATTGCACTACTTTCACTGAAAACTAATGATGTACAGCTGAGGGAAAAAAAGCCTCACCCCTTGTTATTCGAGCATTGGTCATCGTAGAACAAATTTAAAAATCTGATGTGGGTAGCACATGACTATTCCTACATAATTGCACTACTTTCACTGAAAACTAATGATGTACAGCTGAGGGAAAAAAAGCCTCACCCCTTGTTATTCGAACATTGGTCATCGTAGAACAAATTTAAAAATCTGATGTGGGTAGCACATGACTATTCCTACATAATTGCACTACTTTCACTGAAAACTAATGATGTACAGCTGAGGGGAAAAAAGCCTCTCCCCTTGTTATTCGAGCATTGGTCATCGTAGAACAAATTTAAAAATCTGATGTGGGTAGCACATGACTATTCCTACATAATTGCACTACTTTCACTGAAAACTAATGATGTACAGCTGAGGGAAAAAAGCCTCACCCCTTGTTATACGAGCATTGGTCATCGTAGAACAAATTTAAAAATCTGATGTGGGTAGCACATGACTATTCCTACATAATTGCACTACTTTCACTGAAAACTAATGATGTACAGCTGAGGGAAAAAAAGCCTCACTCCTTGTTATTCGAGCATTGGTCATCGTAGAACAAATTTAAAAATCTGATGTGGGTAGCACATGACTATTCCTACATAATTGCACTATTTTCACTTAAAACTAATGATGTACAGCTGAGGGAAAAAAAGCCTCACCCCTTGTTATTCGAGCATTGGTCATCGTAGAACAAATTTAAAAATCTGATGTGGTTAGCACATGACTATTCCTACATAATTGCACTACTTTCACTGAAAACTAATGATGTACAGCTGAGGGAAAAAAAGCCTCACCCCTAGTTATTCGAGCATTGGTCATCGTAGAACAAATTTAAAAATCTGATGTGGGTAGCACATGACTATTCCTACATAATTGCACTACTTTCACTGAAAACTAATGATGTACAGCTGAGGGGAAAAAAGCCTCACCCCTTGTTATTCGAGCATTGGTCATCGTAGAACAAATTTAAAAATCTGATGTGGGTAGCACATGACTATTCCTACATAATTGCACTACTTTCACTGAAAACTAATGATGTACAGCTGAGGGAAAAAAAGCCTCACCCCTAGTTATTCGAGCATTGGTCATCGTAGAACAAATTTAAAAATCTGATGTGGGTAGCACATGACTATTCCTACATAATTGCACTACTTTCACTGAAAACTAATGATGTACAGCTGAGGGAAAAAAAGCCTCACCCCTTGTTATTCGAGCATTGGTCATCGTAGAACAAATTTAAAAATCTGATGTGAGTAGCACATGACTATTCCTACATAATTGCACTACTTTCACTGAAAACTAATGATGTACAGCTGAGGGAAAAAAAGCCTCACCCCTTGTTATTCGAGCATTGGTCATCGTAGAACAAATTTAAAAATCTGATGTGGGTAGCACATGACTATTCCTACATAATTGCACTACTTTCACTGAAAACTAATGATGTACAGCTGAGGGAAAAAAAGCCTCACCCCTTGTTATTCGAGCATTGGTCATCGTAGAACAAATTTAAAAATCTGATGTGGGTAGCACATGACTATTCCTACATAATTGCACTACTTTCACTGAAAACTAATGATGTACAGCTGAGGGAAAAAAAGCCTCACCCCTTGTTATTCGAGCATTGGTCATCGTAGAACAAATTTAAAAATCTGATGTGGGTAGCACATGACTATTCCTCCATAATTGCACTACTTTCACTGAAAACTAATGATGTACAGCTGAGGGAAAAAAAGCCTCACCCCTTGTTATTCGAGCATTGGTCATCGTAGAACAAATTTAAAAATCTGATGTGGGTAGCACATGACTATTCCTAAATAATTGCACTACTTTCACTGAAAACTAATGATGTACAGCTGAGGGAAAAAAAGCCCCACCCCTTGTTATTCGAGCATTGGTCATCGTAGAACAAATTTAAAAATCTGATGTGGGCAGCACATGACTTTCCTTATATAATGCAATGAATTGGCTCCCTTGGTTGTTAAACATTTGGTGCTTTTCCGGATGACAACATGTCGTGACAATATAGATTGTCAGACATATGTTACTAGTTTTTCTAAATTTAATTAACTCTTTTTATTTCGAGAACATAATTTTTTTGAGCTTTGGCGAAGGCATTTATTCTCCTTTTATTTTCCCAACGTTAGGGGATAGCAATATACTACTTTTGTTCACGAGAATGTTCTCAGGCAATCCCGAACACCTGCAGATTCCTTTACATGAGCATAGGGCATGAAAGGCATTTTCTTTCCCAAAAGTAAAAGCAATATAATTGAAGAACCAGCTCAACATTTATGACGAGCTGTTGTCAGGCGTTCATAAACCACCCAGGATAGACGCCTCCGCAACAGTAAAAGAGTCAAAGCAAACAATTTATTGCTGTTTCTCACTCCCATCGCCTTGTTTCGATCGCAATTTTGTCGCAATTGAGGTGACACGAGCTTTGTACAGGATAAGTATAGTGATAAATCCTTAACGGATAGCTCTCCACATTAGTGAGACAAACAGGGTGTTGTGTTCTCAAATTATAAAAATATAATTATATTTATATCTCAAATTATAATTGAGGAAAGTCCGGGACAATTCCTCAATTGGGTAAAAAGCCAATTAATTTCACTGTAAATAATTAATCACTTAAAATGTGATTCACCAGAAATTTCTGGTCATCGTGAGGAGGAAATTCAATATTCATGCAAATCTTCACTTAATAATAAAAACATAAACAATGTTTATAAATGAAAGGTCTAAAAGAGGGTATCACAGAGATTTATTAAAACACAATCATCAATTATTAATTTTTAAGTATTCTTAAATTCATTTCATTAATTGCCTCATAGGGCTCATTCAATATTTGTGTATTAAAACTTGCCTCTTGAGCTCCATATATACTTCGTATCATCACAATTGTTATTTATAAATATAACAAATATCTTTGAATTTACAACTATAGATTTCATAGTTCAAAATTAGCTTATGATTTCGTACATTATCATTTTTGTTATTCAATATTTATATCCAATAGATAAATCACATTCACATATTTTGGCAGCATTATTTCATAAACGCACATTATTTAAAGCTCATATCTTTTAATACTCAATGCTACCGTTTGAGTTTAATTACTTATTTTGGATTATTATTCAGTTAAATATTCCAGCACTCATTAACGTCAAAGCAATTTTTATCCGTCTCTTCTCAGTCAGGGTTACTTGTACGTACCCGAAATGCACGCTCGCTATTCATTTTGTATGGGAAGGATCAATTTCCTAAAAACAAATTATTGTTGCATAATTGCAACGAGAGGAGTGCTTATTTGGCCCGATTTCATCGTACATTCAGATTATACTAATTAAATTACTTTTGACATTGCTCAATATAACTTTTCGAATATCCCTTGTTTATCTCCATCCTTTATTTTAAAGCATATATTCATTTTGCGCTTATAAATTATACTCTTAACCTCAGATATTAATCCTGTAAATCTCGAATTTTGGTAATATTTTTTGATTAAGTCTAACAATAGCACGAAGGCTAATCTATATAAATAAAATTGAAAATCTGTCTGTCTGTCTGTCTGTTTGTCCCATCATCACGGGAGAACGGCTGAACCGAATTTGATGAAATTTAGCGCATAGCCTTGAAATAGCCTCCCATAAATTTACCCAAGTTTCGAGTATCTAAGACCAGGGGTTGTCGAGATAATAATTAAAAACGAAACTTTTTCCCAGGAGTTCTACAGTCTCCGTGGAGTATCCAAACGAAAAGCTTGAAAATCGTTTGAAAGTGAATTAAAACTTTATCTCTGAGTTTGATGGGAGATTTTTTGCGCTAATTTGTCACTTTCTGAAAACATGAATTGTTTGAAACATGATTTAAATGGGAAATCTATCTCCATGGTTTAGTTTTCACAAGCTTTTACTGAACAATGAAAAGTATAAAGAAATTAAAATGGTTCGCAGTTTATGAGGAAGATTCTATCTTATATCATGTTGCTCAGAAACGCAATTAAATTAAATCTGTTTGTTAATTTTAATTATTATTTTTTCGATTTGAATATTAAATAAATGGATATAAAAGTATATTTTAGAAAAGAATGATTTGATTTTTCTTATAGCATTTTTGACTGGATAATATCAATTATGGTCTTCAGGTTTAAACGTTATTATTATTGATATTTTTGGAGATTATTGATTCAGGGATTATTGATATTTTCAAGTTATTATGCAATTGTTTTATTATGACAAAAATTGTTTAAACTCATATATTGTACGTTGTACGAGTAATCTTCTACAAATACATGGGTATATCTTCTAATCTACGAGAATATAAGTAGTACAGGTATATTGGCATATGTTTTGATATACATACATATATTGGCATATATTGGAATCACAATTACGACCTTCTGGTATAAAGAGTACGGGGATTATGGATATTTTCAATTTATTACGTCATCTCTTTTATTTTGGCAAATATTTTTGAGACTCATATTGTAATACACGTAATCTTCTACTAACACACTGGCATATTTTCTAATCTGCGACAATATAAGTAGTACGGGGTTGCATATATTGATTCAATTCCTTTTTTTTTTTGTAAATTTGCTTACAAAAGGGGCCAGGATGTTTTATTCTTCAGATTTGCCCGTGAAGATAATTTTGCATAGTGAGAACAGATATTCTTAAACTTCTCTTTAGGTGCAATAAATTTAATATTTTAACAGAATTTGCACATGATTGCGAATTATAAGTTTCTATATATTATATACTCCGTACGAAGAACGGGTATGCTGCTAGTTATATATATAATTCGCAGAAGTCATGGCCAAACTTACAGCAAATAATCTACAAGCAGAAAGGATGACTTAATTATAATAAATATATTGATAAATCTACAAGTACAAATCTACAAGAAATTAAAGTTTATCATACTTACTCTCATTATTCTTATCAATATTTCGTGTAACATGAGTAGTGGGGAAAGGCCGGTTCTGCGGCGGAGGCGGTATGCGGTATGGCCGCCATCTTGGATTCCGAATCTTGGACGGGGGGTAAAAAAGGGGGGATGGAAAAATTGGGGGGTTAATTTTTTAGAAATTTTTTTTCGGGTTGCAACGATTTTGTAGTCTTGTATGAGGGATCAAGGGGGAAATGAATTTTTTTTGAATGAGTGGGGGATAGAAACTTTTTAGGGATGGCAACGGCTGAGGCGGTATGGAAACATCAGCGCCCCCCGAGCGGCGGAAAATGGAACAATTGAGGATGGAACTTAGAAATATTTTTTGTTTGGGTTGTCATGGTAACGTGGGAGATAGAAACTTTTTTAGGGATGGCAACGGCTGAGGCGGTATGGAACCATTAGCGCCCCTAGCGGTGGAAAGCGGAACTATTCAGGATGGAACTTAGAAATATTTTTGTTTGGGTTGCTATGGTAGCGTGGGGAAAATAAACTTTTTAGGGGTGGCAACACCTTGGGTTCTGCGACAGAGGTGGTATGGAACCATCAGCGTCCCCTAGCGGTGGAAAGCGGAACTATGGAGATGTAGGTTTTCACACTTGCAAAATTTAACAAAAATGTTTCAAAAACTGTAAAAAACAACCAAAATATGCGTTTTTTGAATAAGTTGAATTTCAGTGATTGTGGAATTTATCTATGGGAAATAACATGGGTTTTCACACTTTTGTAATTTTTTACAAAAAATGTGTGGTTTTTGCAGAGAAACGGCCCAAAGTGTTTTTTTTTAAAAATGCGGAATCGGCCGAATTTTTAAAAAATGTAGAATTTCTCTATGGGAATTAACATAGGTTTTCACACTTTTGCAATTTTTTCACAAAAAATGTGTGTTTTTGCAAAAAAGCGGCCAAAAATGCGTGTTTTTGAACAAGCTATATTCAATTAATTGACTCTATTTCTCTATGGGAAATAACATGGGTTTTCGCGCTTTTACAAATTTTTCACAAAATTTAGTAAAAAAATGTGTTTTCATGTTTCAAAAACTGTAAAAAACAACCAAAATGTGCGTTTTTTGAATAAGTTGAATTTCGGGTATTTTTAAATTTCTCTATGGGGAATAACGTGGGTTTTCACAATTTTGTAAATTTTTTACAAAAAATGTGTGGTTTTTGAAAAAAAACGGCCAAAAATATGTTTTTTCAAAAATGCGGAATCGGCCGATTTTTTTAAAAATGTAGAATTTCTCTATGGGAATTAACATAGGTTTTCACACTTTTTCAATTTTTTCACGAAAAATGTGTGTTTTTGCAAAAAAGCGGCCAAAAATATGTGTTTTTGAACTATCTATTTTCAATGAATTGACTCTCTTTGAGGGGGTGCGTATATCCCAATGAGCGTGAGACTGTTTATCCGCACCCAATTTTATTCTGTTATTTCTTGAAAGAATATATCTTTAAATCCCATCATTATCTAAAATAGAGCTACATACCCAGTGTTTTAGACCACTTGAATAAACATTTCTTCTCAATGTGTGCGAAAGAGGGTTGTTACTCCTGAGTATTGGGGATCCTTAGAATATCCGTGGGGTTGAAGTTATCGTTCTATCAGAGGGGAACCCGCCTTTGTACGAATCAGAAGAGCAGTAAGCGGGGGGAGATAGTTCTCTATTAGCTGCCGGAGAACTTTTGTATAAGTACAGTTCTGTGGAAAATGACCTTCAATTGATATAACCTCATTTTAAAAATAAGAATTTGAAAAAAAAGGGTTAATGTCTCAGTTTATACACATATTATGTCTTATTTCTCTAAACCCCAGCATTTTCCAAAATATCAGTATATACTAGAGCCCTCCACGTTAAAGACTCGTAAAAATGAATATGTACCAACACTCCCTCCCAACCTTTATGCGAACGGAGTGGGCATATTTAAAGCATCCCCTGCACTAGGAGAATACGAATACAGTGGGCGTTCACACGTGTCATAGCGCCTGGTTAGGAATTGCTTTATCGGGAATGCGAGTAGGTCTGTATTCAAGGGATATAGAGCTCAAAAAAGATTGTCTTGTGATTTCCAACGTTTAAAAAAAACAACATGCGAGTTAATTTCCCTACGGTGAATAACATATATTTTCGTATGCATACTAGTATCAAGTGAAATTTAATAAATACAAGTATTTATCTTTAAAAAAAACTGTTAAATACAAATTGTAGTGTTTCAAAAACTGCTAAACGTGATTTTGTACTTGGTGAAATTTACGCAAGGCATTATGCGTCGAGTAAAATTTATCACATATAACTTTCTAAGGGAGGTAGAAACGCCTAATGAGGTGATATGTGTGATGCACACGCCCAACGCAAAGCGATAGAAATAAATGGTAGGATAGTTTTTAAAGGCGAGACTTTGAAATTTTTTCAATAAATGGGGTGTTTAGGGTTATTTAACGTGTGAATGATCGATGCATTAGCAATAAAATGGAGAACTAGACTAAGCTTTTAAGAACAGGACTTTGAAGGTTTTAGCTAAATGTAATATGTACTAACATTTTATAAGATGATATCACTTACAGAGGAAGTATGAAGCGAATCCATCACCGACACCTAGTTGTGAAGTGTCGAACTAGATCAGTGTTCTTCAACCTTTGTCATCCCACAGAACCCTTTTTTGAGATATTTTTTTATGGAACCCTTCGTTCAGTAGCACACCCAGATTTGATTTTAGGGGGGATGTGTCATATTACGTATTACATGTTATGAACAAGGTGTGTCCCTGCCTTTGTTATAAAAACTTTATATAAGATATAAATTTGCGTTAATTCAAACAAGAAGATAAATATTCCATATAAAGTATTTGTATTATACATAGATATGTCATATGAAATTGAAAAGAAAGAAAAACAAAACAAAAACAAAAATTAAAAAAATTTAATGTTTGTTTATTACAGCACAATTTATCAATATTCGGATAGATCGGTGATAATATCGTTTTCGGCATTAAGTCGATTTCTATACTTGGTTTTTGTAGCGACGTATGTGGAAAAGGATGTCTCACAGAGGTAAGTTGTTACGAAAGGCATAAATTCTTTTACTGCGAGTTTGGAAATTTCCGGATATTCTTCCATTAATTTTATCTAAAATGGGCCAGTGCCATCCTGTCCAAATGTAGATTTTAATGTGGTGTCGGTACATATAAGTGGCTCTCTTTCTATAAGTGGCTCTCTTTCTTTAATTAGCAAGGTATCTACATCACTACATTCATTAAAGGGATTTTCGACCCAACTTAAATTACTGCAAGTAGGGAGGAATATTCCAAAAATGTCTTTTGCAATCCAGTTAAATGTTCCAAAATATTATTTTTTAAATTCTGCTCGAATGCGACATTATTGGTTTCCAAGAAATCGTTTAAATTAGCAAAACATTCTGTATTATTTTTGGCGATATATTCCTCCCAAAGCTTGAGTTTCGATTTTATCGAGTTTACTTTGCTATTGACCTCAAAAATTGTACTATTTGGTCCTTGAAGTGAAAGATTAACTTCGTTCAAGTACGAAAATATATCTGCAAGTTAGGCTAGATTTTGAAGCCAACTAGTGTCATTAAACTTTCCAGCAAATTCACGTTCAGATAAAAATATTCAAATTTCATCATGCAATCCCAGAGTCTGGTTAGAACCTTTCCCATTGATAACCATCTTACTTCAGTATGAAGAAGGAGATTTTTATGTAAGCTTCCCAGATCTTCGCACAATAGGGCAAATACCCTGGCATTTAGGGGTCTAGATTTGATGAAATTAACCATCTGAACGGCCTCATTGAGAACTTCGTGCAATGCTTTTGGTATCCGTTTAACAGCAAAAGCATGATGATGAAGCCAGCAATGGCTAGCGTTGATGTCTGGAACTACTTTCTTTATTCGTACTATTACGCCCTTTATAACACCAACCATCGCCTTGGCTCCATGGTGATGGCATAAATTCCAAGAAATTGAATGTTTTTCAAAGTAAGCATTAAGTAAATTAAATATTTCTTCACCTGTTGTTTGAGTTGGCAGAGCTTTGACAAAAAGCATATCTTTCTTAAAATCGGATTCGTGTATCTCACGAAAACTAACAAAATTGCTAATCCAGCCACATCTGTAGATTTGTCCATCTGCAAAGTAAATCCATCTTTAGCATTTTTACAAACGATTTACTAGTTCCGCTTTGCAGTAATCTGACATATCTTTAATTCGTCGTATCAGACAATGGGACGAGGTCAATTTTGTTTGCAAATTTTTCACCGAACATGCATGTGATTAAATCTTTGTGCAAGGCTTAATTAATTTTTCCGCAATCGTATGAGCTTCGCCTTGTTTAGCTACGTGCAAACTAACGAAATAAGATGCTTTTAGTACATTTTTATTATCATCACAAACATACCTTTCAAAAGCCTTCTTTTTCTGCTTTAGTTCAATACATTTTCTTTTAAAATATTCGCTTTTACCTTTTAAAGTTGGATGTTCAGTTTCCAAATGACGCTTTAACTTTGCAGGATTTAAACTGCTGTTGTTCACTACTTGCTCACATACTACACAAAATCCATTTGACTCATTTTTATCACCAATCTAAGTAAATCCAAATAATCTTCATCATACTTTCGTTTTTTTCGGCTTATTGATCCGGATTTATTTTCTTCTTCAATATTATCCGCCAGATCCAATGTTGGCGGAAGACTAGTGGAATTTTCAAGAGAGCAAGAAGCTTGTTCTTTGGATTTTGATTCCAATTTCGCAGTTTTAAGCCAATTCTGCATTATATTTCTAAAGGATTTTAGGTTAAGTTCAAATAAAACACAATTTATTATAAAATAATTAATTTACTACCGCTAGCCTTTGTAAGAACTGAACATCAATAAATCCACTACACTAGGTATTTGAAAACTATTTAAAAGTGCAATGTGAGTCGTCCTCGTCCAATACAAGCGACTGAAGGAATGGATAGTTCCAATATGAAACTCCGATCCACTCACGAGTCCCAGTCCAAGAGACCGGAGCGGCGTAGCGCCCTCTATGTTATATATCTGAAAAATTTTAGGTTAAGTTCAAACAAAACACAATTTATTATTAAATAATTAATTTACTACCGCTTGCCTTTGTAAGAACTGAACATCAATAAATCCCCTACACCAGGTATTTGAAAACTATTTAAAAGTGAAATGTGAGTCGTCCTCGTCCAATACAAGCGACTGAGGGAATGGATAGTTCCAATATGAAACTCCGATCCACGCACGAGTCCCAGTCCAAGAGACCGGAGCGGCGTAGCGCCCTCTATATTATATATCTGAAGGATTTTAGGTTAAGTTCAAACAAAACACAATTCATTATAAAATAATTAATTTACTACCGCTTGCCTTTGTAAGAACTGAACATCAATAAATCCCCTACACCAGGTATTTGAAAACTATTTAAAAGTGAAATGTGAGTCGTCCTCGTCCAATACAAGCGACTGAGGGAATGGATAGTTCCAATATGAAACTCCGATCCACGCACGAGTCCCAGTCCAAGAGATCGGCGGGGCGTAGCGCCCTCTATATTATATTTCTGAAGGATTTTAGGTTAAGTTCAAACAAAACACAATTTATTATAAAATCATTAATTTACTACCGCTTGCCTTTGTAAGAACTGAACATCAATAAATCCCGTACACCAGGTATTTGAAAACTATTTAAAAGTGAAATGTGAGTCGTCCTCGTCCAATACAAGCGACTGAGGGAATGGATAGTTCCAATATGAAACTCCGATCCACGCACGAGTCCCAGTCCAAGAGACCGGAGCGGCGTAGCGCCCTCTATATTATATATCTGAAGAATTTTAGGTTAAGTTCAAACAAAACACAATTTATTATTAAATAATTAATTTACTACCGCTTGCCTTTGTAAGAACTGAACATCAATAAATCCCCTACACCAGGTATTTGAAAACTATTTAAAAGTGCAATGTGAGTCGTCCTCGTCCAATACAAGCGACTGAGGGAATGAATAGTTCCAATATGAAACTCCGATCCACGCACGAGTCCCAGTCCAAGAGATCGGCGGGGCGTAGCGCCCTCTATATTATATATCTGAAGGATTTTAGGTTAAGTTCAAACAAAACACAATTTATTATTAAATAGTTAATTTACTACCGCTTGCCTTTGTAAGAACTGAACATTAATAAATCCCCTACACCAGGTATTTGAAAACTATTTAAAAGTGAAATGTGAGTCGTCCTCGTCCAATACAAGCGACTGAGGGAATGGATAGTTCCAATATGAAACTCCGATCCACGCACGAGTCCCAGTCCAAGAGATCGGCGGGGCGTAGCGCCCTCTATATTATATTTCTGAAGGATTTTAGGTTAAGTTCAAACAAAACACAATTTATTATAAAATCATTAATTTACTACCGCTTGCCTTTGTAAGAACTGAACATCAATAAATCCCGTACACCAGGTATTTGAAAACTATTTAAAAGTGAAATGTGAGTCGTCCTCGTCCAATACAAGCGACTGAGGGAATGGATAGTTCCAATATGAAACTCCGATCCACGCACGAGTCCCAGTCCAAGAGACCGGAGCGGCGTAGCGCCCTCTATATTATATATCTGAAGAATTTTAGGTTAAGTTCAAACAAAACACAATTTATTATTAAATAATTAATTTACTACCGCTTGCCTTTGTAAGAACTGAACATCAATAAATCCCCTACACAAGGTATTTGAAAACTATTTAAAAGTGAAATGTGAGTCGTCCTCGTCCAATACAAGCGACTGAGGGAATGGATAGTTCCAATATGAAACTCCGATCCACGCACGAGTCCCAGTCCAAGAGACCGGAGCGGCGTAGCGCCCTCTATATTATATATCTGAAGGATTTTAGGTTAAGTTCAAACAAAACACAATTCATTATAAAATAATTAATTTACTACCGCTTGCCTTTGTAAGAACTGAACATCAATAAATCCCCTACACCAGGTATTTGAAAACTATTTAAAAGTGCAATGTGAGTCGTCCTCGTCCAATACAAGCGACTGAGGGAATGAATAGTTCCAATATGAAACTCCGATCCACGCACGAGTCCCAGTCCAAGAGATCGGCGGGGCGTAGCGCCCTCTATATTATATATCTGAAGGATTTTAGGTTAAGTTCAAACAAAACACAATTTATTATAAAATAGTTAATTTACTACCGCTTGCCTTTGTAAGAACTGAACATTAATAAATCCCCTACACCAGGTATTTGAAAACTATTTAAAAGTGAAATGTGAGTCGTCCTCGTCCAATACAAGCGACTGAGGGAATGGATAGTTCCAATATGAAACTCCGATCCACGCACGAGTCCCAGTCCAAGAGATCGGCGGGGCGTAGCGCCCTCTATATTATATATCTGAAGGATTTTAGGTTAAGTTCAAACAAAACACAATTTATTATAAAATAGTTAATCTACTACCGCTTGCCTTTGTAAGAACTGAACATTAATAAATCCCCTACACCAGGTATTTGAAAACTATTTAAAAGTGAAATGTGAGTCGTCCTCGTCCAATACAAGCGACTGAGGGAATGGATAGTTCCAATATGAAACTCCGATCCACGCACGAGTCCCAGTCCAAGAGATCGGCGGGGCGTAGCGCCCTCTATATTATATATCTGAAGGATTTTAGGTTAAGTTCAAACAAAACACAATTTATTATAAAATAGTTAATCTACTACCGCTTGCCTTTGTAAGAACTGAACATTAATAAATCCCCTACACCAGGTATTTGAAAACTATTTAAAAGTGAAATGTGAGTCGTCCTCGTCCAATACAAGCGACTGAGGGAATGGATAGTTCCAATATGAAACTCCGATCCACGCACGAGTCCCAGTCCAAGAGATCGGCGGGGCGTAGCGCCCTCTATATTATATTTCTGAAGGATTTTAGGTTAAGTTCAAACAAAACACAATTTATTATAAAATCATTAATTTACTACCGCTTGCCTTTGTAAGAACTGAACATCAATAAATCCCGTACACCAGGTATTTGAAAACTATTTAAAAGTGAAATGTGAGTCGTCCTCGTCCAATACAAGCGACTGAGGGAATGGATAGTTCCAATATGAAACTCCGATCCACGCACGAGTCCCAGTCCAAGAGACCGGAGCGGCGTAGCGCCCTCTATATTATATATCTGAAGAATTTTAGGTTAAGTTCAAACAAAACACAATTTATTATTAAATAATTAATTTACTACCGCTTGCCTTTGTAAGAACTGAACATCAATAAATCCCCTACACCAGGTATTTGAAAACTATTTAAAAGTGCAATGTGAGTCGTCCTCGTCCAATACAAGCGACTGAGGGAATGAATAGTTCCAATATGAAACTCCGATCCACGCACGAGTCCCAGTCCAAGAGATCGGCGGGGCGTAGCGCCCTCTATATTATATATCTGAAGGATTTTAGGTTAAGTTCAAACAAAACACAATTTATTATAAAATAGTTAATTTACTACCGCTTGCCTTTGTAAGAACTGAACATTAATAAATCCCCTACACCAGGTATTTGAAAACTATTTAAAAGTGAAATGTGAGTCGTCCTCGTCCAATACAAGCGACTAAGGGAATGGATAGTTCCAATATGAAACTCCGATCCACGCACGAGTCCCAGTCCAAGAGACCGGAGCGGCGTAGCGCCCTCTATATTATATATCTGAAGGATTTTAGGTTAAGTTCAAACAAAACACAATTTATTATAAAATAATTAATTTACTACCGCTTGCCTTTGTAAGAACTGAACATCAATAAATCCCCAACACCAGGTATTTGAAAACTATTTAAAAGTGAAATGTGAGTCGTCCTCGTCCAATACAAGCGACTGAGGGAATGGATAGTTTCAATATGAAACTTCGATCCGAGTCCCAGTCCAAGAGACCGGCGCGGCGTCAAATACCTGGTTGGAAGTTGGAAGTTGGAAACCCAGACCACACGACAGACCCGAAGGTTTACTGTAGGTAAGTGTGTGGCCGGGAACTTTATTTTTGATCCAAGTAATTACAACACATATAAAAAATGAATCACAACACAATAAGTTACAAGACAAGTAAAGATACAAAAAACACAAAAGCATAAAAGAACACATAAGAAAGACAACAGGTTTAAGCAAAAAGTAACTGTGAAAATTTTAAAGTACAAAGCAATAAGGCTGCACAGGTTTACCAAAGAGACCCTGGAGGGATATTTAAAAAACTTTAAATTTACTTAAAAAAAAAATAAATAAATAAAAATAAAATAAATGAACAAATGGAATTAAAACAACCAGGGGAAGTTACAAAAGGGGGGGGGGACAAAGAGAGACCAAGGCAAAGAACAGAGGGGAAAATACAAAAGGAGGGGACGAAAGAGAGAGCAGGGCGCATAAAAAAGCAAAAAAAGAGTTACATAATGCCAGCCAGAACAATAATGCTGGACAAAAATAATATAGACATTGAAGGATATTTAAGTAACAGAAATATAAATTATCTGTTAATGATACAAAAGTAAAACCTTTGTGTTTGTGGACTATCTGTATAATCCATAATTTACAATATTTATAGATGTGTACAATATTTACAGATGTATAATTTGGAAGTAATATATGAGATTATAAATATTTACAGAATTAAAGTATAAATTAACAGAAATGTATATAAATGGGGTGATTATAATTTTGTTGTTATATTACAGACAGATATGAGTGATTATGACATTGTAGATGTATATACAGACAGAGACACAATTTTGTATTGAGAATATATGTACAAAGGTATCACTTCAAAGTGTAAACATTTTACATTTCCATATATAAGTCGCTTATTCACATTGTTTGGCAGGTTTGTATAACAAGAACAAGACTATACCGTTTTCAGGTGGTGACGAGACAGTTAACACGATAAAAAAACAGCAAAACACAAAAATAAAAACAAAACAAAGGGGAACCCAGGAACAGCAAGGGGAGGGGATTGATCACCAGAGACACGGGGATAGTAGGTACTCACAAGCTTTTCAGCGAACACGGTTCGAAATATCACGGGCGACGAGAACACAGTTCTTGAGTTTATTAAGTAATGTCGGATGTCGGCAAACCCCGGAGAACCAAGCTGCACGGGAAGCGGGGACAGGTTTAATTAAATGGTATTCTTTAGAAAAGGGACAAGAGAATAAATAATGGTCTGCACCACCATATGCGTTGCAAGGGCAGTTGGAGGATGATTTATGTTTAAAAAAGTTAAGGTAATCTAAGAAAGGGCCATGACCGGTTATAAAATATATGAGGTATTTGTTAAAGATTTGAATTTCGGGGCTAACAATAGGTAGAAATAGAGAAATACGTGAAGGGCCATGAGTTCGGGGTGAGACGTAGTTGTTTAGAAGATGTTGCCAGGAATTCAAAAGGGCGGATTTGCAGAATGAAGTAAGAAGAGAATAAGGGAAAGGGACGGAAAGAGGGGTACCAGAAAGGGTAGCATCTTTGGCAAATTTGTCTGCAGTTTCGTTTCCAAGGTTGCCAGAATGGGCTTTAATCCATTGAAGGTTAATTAAATTTAAATTTTTTGCCGAAAGTGCCAAAAGTTTTGTTTCACAAAGGAGGTGAGATTTGTTTTTAATTGATTTGAGAGCCAGAATAGAGGATAAGCTATCAGAGTATATATTGACTTTAGTTGAGTTATCTTATGCCCATTTGATTGCAAGTTTAATTGCTGAAAGTTCTGCTTGAAAAACTGTGTTCTCATCACCGAGCTTATACATGAAAGTCTCAGCCAGGCGTTCACCTCTAAAAATGCAGATAGAAAGGCCTGTGTGATTATCTAGTTTTGAATCATTTGTATAAATGGAGATGTCAGAAAAGGATGAAGGGTTAACAATCGGAAGGGAGACTATACGATTAGAGGGAGGGATACTGGAGAGGGGACAGTTGTGATCAAAAAGGGAAGGGGGAGGGAGGGAGGAATCAGGGAAGAGGTTGGTTTTTAGATACCAGAAATTAAATTTTTTGTATAGGTTTTGTACTACTAAATGAACAGGGGGGATGCCAGTAATTGAGTAAAGAGAAATGCTCGAAGTTGTTCTAAAACCGGTTGAAATTTTTAAAAGGAAAATCCGTTGCAAAGATGTTAGTTTAGCGATATGATTTCCGGTAAGACGTTTTCCCCAAATTCCAGACCCGTAAGTAATAATTTTTTCGATAACAGGGAGATACCATATTTTAAGAAAAGATTTATTAACTCCCCAGTTATTACCCGAGATTTTCCTGAACGTAGAAGAGAGCTTAAAGCATTTCTCTTTTAAATAGAAGACATGGGGACTCCATGTTAGGTTGTCATCGATTATAATGCCTAAGAAGTTAAGGTGGCGGGTAATTTTGATGCTTTTGTTGAGAATTTTAACAGGTGGGGTATATCTGCGTTTAGCTTTAGTTCGATTAAAAATAATACATTTGGACTTTTCAGCGGAGACCGAAAGGGAAAGGGAAGAGAGGGAGGAAGTAACGGAGGAAAGGTTAGAAGTAGTTTTACGGGAGATGAGGGGAAGGGAACTTCCAGAAGTCACCACCGCCAGATCATCTGCGAAGGCCTGTATGTAAAGATCGTCACTATTTAGTTGTAAAATTTTATTGAAATATATGTTCCACAGGATAGGGGATATAACCGAACCCTGTGGAGCCCCAATTGATAATGTTTTTTTAGTTGAGTAAATGCCATCTGAATAGGTTATTGATCGGGAGTGAAGATAAGAGTAAATAAATGTTTTATATTCTAGTGGAAGATGTATATTATCTAGGGTAGAAGGCAGAATGTTCCAGTTCAGATTGTCAAATGCCCCGCAGACGTCCACGGTGGCGAGAGATACGTACTGGCCGGGCCTGAGACCCTCAATGGTAGAGATAAGCCCGTGAGTAGCTATTTCACAACTGGTCAATTCTCTGAAGCCAAATTGCAGTGGATGAAGAGCCTCCGAGGAGGAAAGCCAGAAATTTAGTTTATTAACAAAGAGTTTTTCAAGAATTTTGCCGAAAGTGGGGAGAAGGCAGATGGGACGGTAAGAGGTAATGTGGGCGGGATCTTTACCAGGTTTGTTTAAGAAAAGAACTTTCGCAGTTTTAAGACAAGTAGGAAAATAACCGAATTTAAAACAGAGGTTGAAAATTTTTGAAAAAAGGAAAGGAAAGGAAGTAAAAAGAGATTGCCAAATCTTGTTATCAAGTCTATGTTATCAGGGCCAGGAGCCTTACCAGAGGGGAGACAGTTAAAAACAGAGGAAAGCTCTTCATCAGAAATTTGGCCCAGACCAATGTGGGGGGTGGGAGACCAAGGGAAATCAGTGAATGAAGGGTCATTTTTAAAATAGTGGTCCAAAAGACGTTGTATCTTAGAGTCATAGTCTAAATTAGGTTCATCCGAAAATTGTAATGATATGTTATTAAATTTATTGTGCTTTTGGAAGGCAAATTTAAACTGAGTGCCGAATTTTGAAGAACAGTTAGTACAGAATTTTTTCCAGGATTCAAGTTTAGCATTGTTTATTAATTTTTTGTATTTGGCACGATTCAGTTTGTATTTAATTTTGGCCTCGGAAATAATGTCCGAGGGGGCAGAAGTTCTCTCAAGTGATTTAATGCGTTTGTAAAGGGCGGTGACAAAATTACGGAAAGTGGCAAGATTTTTGTTCCACCAATTAAATTTAGGGCGGGAGGTAGATTTTTTTCTTTTTAATATGGGTAAAAGCGCAATTTTGAGTTATTTTAATAAAGTTTTCAATAAAATTATTCAGCATGGAAGGAGTTTCTACCTGGTCCAGAAGGAGAGAGAGGGGTTTTATGTTAGATCTAAAATTAAAAATGAATTTACCAAGGTTATATTTAGTTTTAAGAAAAAAGGAGTAGTCAATAAGGGGATCTATATTAAGAGAGATTTTAATAAAATGGTGGTCACTAAAAGAATCACTTGGGAGAACTTCCCAATTTTGAATACAGTCATAAAAGCCAAAGGAGACTAGTGAGAGATCTGGGAATCCTTTACCAGAATGAGAACTGAATGTTGGACCACAAGCGGGATCGTTGAGTACTATTAAATTGTTCTCAAGACAAAGGTCTATAACATCGTATCCACGGTGATCAATAAAATCATATCCCCACATCTGTGCCCTGGCATTGAAGTCGCCAAGGACCAAAAAGTCAGAATGAAGAAAGTCGAGGGCAGAAAGCTCAGCCAAGTGGGGAGGCAGAGGATCACGAGGAGGAAAGTAAAGAGAGACGATATTAAGGGGGGCACGAGAGGGGAGAAGAATTTCGATAATAACAAAAGAGTTTGATTGAAGTTTAAGTGTGGATTTAATATCAGGGTTAATAATTAAAGTGGCAGCTTTATTAGAAGTGGAACTGTATTGTTTGATGCCAAAAGGGGGAGAAAGAATGTTTTCACCGGAGACGTAAGGCTCCTGTACGCAGATCAAATCGTATGAATTTTCTATGCCAAATTGTAAAAGGTTATTGTGGGCTGCCAGAGAGTGATTGGCGTTAATTTGAAGAATATTGAGAACCATGAGTGCAAGGAAATGCCAGGACACAAAGGGGGGGGGGAAAAGGGCAAACATAAAAATACAAGAAAAATACAAAAAGTACTTAAAAAGCATTAAATACATAAAAATACAACAACAAGGAAAAATAATGAAAAAGGTATCAAAGGGAGCGCTGGAGGTCCCGAATTCTGCTAAGTTCTTGTTTCCAAGCGCTACAAGAGTCTCTATCACGTGAGTTATGATTAGTCTTCCACTTAAGAGTGGGATTGTCTTTGTTAGCTTGTGCACAGTTGATACAGGTAGGGTCGGTGACCTTACAGTTTTTATAGTTATGTCCACTTTTAGTACAGTTACTACAGTTCCCGGATGTCCAGGGGCAGTAAATAGCGGTATGTCCGAACCCCTGACATTTGAAACAGAGTTGGAAGCCTATGTACTTTTTAACCAAAAAGTATTGAAAATGGTGGAACAGTTTTTTGGCTTCAATCAGATGTTTGGCAGAAGGTTCATCCACGAGAAAGATCCAGTTGACCGAACCGTAACGGTTTTTAAAGTTCCGGATAAGTCTGAGTTCCTTGAGAAGGTCAGTAGGAAGATTTTTGGAGATCAGTAGTCGGACATCTTCTTCACGGAAATTGTTAGGGATGTTGGAAATGATTAGATTTTGTTTTCTTGAAGGTTGTTTAGAAATTTTAAATTTTTCGCCGACGGTAGAGTTGACAAATTTTGGGAGAAGAGCGTCGACGTCTCCATTACAGCACGTGATTTTAAGAGTTCCGTTACTTAAGGCTGAGACATTTTTGATGCGGACGTCGGAGGGGCACCGGAGAGAAAGCAGGTCTGATTTTAACTGAGAATTATTCTTGGTGCGATCTTTGCCTTGTAGAAGAATGTTAGAATAAGAAGGCTCTGAAGAGTGTGAAGAAGGCTGAGATAGGGTAGAAGGCTGAGCAGATGAGTTATTGAGTGAAGTTGTGATTTCTCCCAGATGTTCCTTGACTGAGTTGTTTATCATAGCTGGAATGTTGTCAGTAAGATTTCTCGTAAAATTTTCAAGGTTGGTTGATATTGAATCCTTTAAGGTTTTCAACTCATCATTCATTGTGTTTTTTAAATCCTGGAAGGTTTCAGCAGGGTTGGGTCCAAGGAAGGCAGAAGGATTCTGTGTCTGACTCTCAAAAACTGTACATGCATCTCTCAGGAAGGATAACTTTTCATCGAGATATTTGCGTTGGCAAGGAGTTGGTTTAATGTACCTTGAAATATAGTTACTTATTTGGTTGGAAAAACGCCTAACTTTGAGGAGGAAGCAGTTGTTGACGTCGGTGGAGTCTTCAATAAGATCAACAGTTATAACGGAGGTATCATCATCTTCCTTAGAAGTTTTTTCTGATTTTCCATTTTCCTCTATGTAATCAGAAGTTAGGTCTGGAGACAGGAGTTTTTGAAGTCGGTTAGTAGAAGTTGCAGTAGGAGGTTTGGAAAATACCGTAAATTGGTGTTTAGGGGTGGTAAAGGCAGCGGATTTAAGAGGAAGAGGTGGAAGAATTGTGTGCGGTGAGGTAACAATAGTCGAGTAAAGCATATCAGAAGTTGAAGTGGCAGAGGCTCGAAGATTTACTAATTTGACAGTTGGTTGAAGGTTGGAACTGATGAGTGATGACATACTTGAAGGAGATGAAGAAGCAGTGGAAGATTGCAACTGGACATCCGGGGAAGGAGAAGTCTTGGAAGTTTTCAACTGGACAATCAAAGGAGATGAAGAAGTAGAAGTTGGCACAGGTACAGGAGAAGGAGAAATGAGTCTATTGGAACGGGAACCACCAGCAAAGGGGAGGGGGGGGAATTCCGAGGGGGGGGGGAGAATTATCCATATCAAATAACAGTAAAATACAATACAAAAATATATATAGAATGAAAAATAATGACAGTTTTCAATTAACAATGTAACTTAAATTTCATTTTCTCAGCAAACTGTGAGAAGTAGTAGCTGAAATTTTTACTAAATGCATATATAATAGATATCTGGTGATAATAGTAATTTATTACACCCAAAAAAGTCGAAAAAAAGTCGAAAATTGCAAGAAAAAGAAAAAAATTTTTTTTTTTTAAGTTGAGCAGGAGGAGTGGTGAGCAAAACAAAGTACTACACTAACAAACAAGGGTATCAAAATAACGGTCTCGAAAAAGTAGATGCAGCTTTTAGGTCAGGAAAATTTTTGTCGAAATTGAGCTACGACCCTTAGTTTTCGGGTAAATTAAGGTTAAAGTTTTTTCAAAAATTTTAAAATTTTTCAAAAATTAAATAATTAAAAGAACCTAGGGAAATGACCATTTGAAATAATCAGCTAGAAGAGAAACGTTCGAATCTGAAAAAATCTCGCATGTAAACGTCTTCAATCGCGAGAAAAAAACAAAAAACCAATGTAAAAGGGGGAAGGGACGAAAAACGAAAGCATTTGAAAATATGAATTTACAAAATCAATGGAAAAGAGAAGAAGAGGACGAAATGTCAAAAAGGCGGGCAAGCAGAAGAATTCACTATACGAAAAGGGGCGATACACAGCAAAGTAAAGGAACAGGGAAAGGCTCACCACGAAAAAAGGGGGGGGAGCGCGGAAACCAAAGTACAAAATGCAAAAACAGATGTTTTTAAAATGTAAAATACACATATTTAAACTGAGCCTGGGTTCAAAAAAGTTGTCAATAAACAATAACAGATCATCAAAATATATATGTATACACTTTAAACACAAAAAAATATTAGGATATAGTATGTTTTACAGGTGTAAGATGTGTCCAATTTGGACACATCGAGAATGATTCCACATTACAATTGCAGCGTCGATAATGGCTTTCAATAATAGAACATTCACAGATTCAAAATCAATACATCTCACCACAGGGGCCGAGCAGAAGAGAACAAATGGCATCAAAAAGAAGCTCAAGGAAAGGACAACGATAAACAAGCACTTCTCAACAACTACAACGAAGAATCACGCATCCACGGATCAAAAAGACAGAGCATCGAAATAAGCGTCATAAACCCTTACCTTCTATATATCTATGGTCGTCAAATACCTGGTGTAGTGGAACTGAACATCAATAAATCCACTACACCAGGTATTTGAAAACTATTTAAAAGTGCAATGTGAGTCGTCCTCGTCCAATACAAGCGACTGAGGGAATGGATAGTTTCAATATGAAACTTCGATCCACGCACGAGTCCCAGTCCAAGAGACCGGCGCGGCGTCAAATACCTGGTGTAGTGGAACTGAACATCAATAAATCCACTACACCAGGTATTTGAAAACTATTTAAAAGTGCAATGTGAGTCGTCCTCGTCCAATACAAGCGACTGAGGGAATGGATAGTTTCAATATGAAACTTCGATCCACGCACGAGTCCCAGTCCAAGAGACCGGCGCGGCGTCAAATACCTGGTGTAGTGGAACTGAACATCAATAAATCCACTACACCAGGTATTTGAAAACTATTTAAAAGTGAAATGTGAGTCGTCCTCGTCCAATACAAGCGACTGAGGGAATGGATAGTTCCAATATGAAACTCCGATCCAGGAACGAGTCCCAGTCCAAGAGACCGGCGCGGCGTAGCGCCCTCTATATTATATTTCTGAAGGATTTTAGGTTAAGTTCAAACAAAACACAATTTATTATAAAATAATTAATTTACTACCGCTTGCCTTTGTAAGAACTGAACATCAATAAATCCACTGCACCATGTATTTGAAAACTATTTAAAAGTGCAATGTGAGTCGTCCTCGTCCAATACAAGCGACTGAGGGAATGAATAGTTCCAATATGAAACTCCGATCCACGCACTAGTCCCAGTCCAAGAGACCGGCGCGGCGTAGCGCCCTCTATATTATATATCTGAAGGATTTTAGGTTAAGTTCAAACAAAACACAATTTATTATAAAATAATTAATTTACTACCGCTTGCCTTTGTAAGAGCAGAACATCAATAAATCCCCTACACCAGGTATTTGAAAACTATTTAAAAGTGAAATGTGAGTCGTCCTCGTCCAATACAAGCGACTGAGGGAATGGATAGTTCCAATATGAAACTCCGATCCACGCACGAGTCCCAGTCCAAGAGACCGGAGCGGCGTAGCGCCCTCTATATTATATATCTGAAGAATTTTAGGTTAAGTTCAAACAAAACACAATTTATTATTAAATAATTAATTTACTACCGCTTGCCTTTGTAAGAACTGAACATCAATAAATCCCCTACACCAGGTATTTGAAAACTATTTAAAAGTGAAATGTGAGTCGTCCTCGTCCAATACAAGCGACTGAGGGAAAGGATAGTTCCAATATGAAACTCCGATCCACGCACGAGTCCCAGTTCAAGAGACCGGAGCGGCGTAGCGCCCTCTATATTATATATCTGAAGGATTTTAGGTTAAGTTCAAACAAAACACAATTTATTATAAAATAAATAATTTACTACCGCTTGCCTTTGTAAGAATTGAACATCAATAAATCCCCAACACCAGGTATTTGAAAACTATTTAAAAGTGAAATGTGAGTCGTCCTCGTCCAATACAAGCGACTGAGGGAATGGATAGTTTCAAAATGAAACTTCGATCCGAGTCCCAGTCCAAGAGACCGGCGCGGCGTCAAATACCTGGTGTAGTGGAACTGAACATCAATAAATCCACTACACCAGATATTTGAAAACTATTTAAAAGTGCAATGTGAGTCGTCCTCGTCCAATACAAGCGACTGAGGGAATGGATAGTTTCAATATGAAACTTCGATCCACGCACGAGTCCCAGTCCAAGAGACCGGCGCGGCGTCAAATACCTGGTGTAGTGGAACTGAACATCAATAAATCCACTACACCAGGTATTTGAAAACTATTTAAAAGTGCAATGTGAATCGTCCTCGTCCAATACAAGCGACTGAGGGAATGGATAGTTTCAATATGAAAATCCGATCCACGCACGAGTACCAGTCCAAGAGACCGGCGCGGCGTAGCGCCCTCTACATTATATTTCTGAAGGATTTTAGGTTAAGTTCAAACAAAACACAATTTATTATAAAATAATTAATATACTACCGCTTGCCTTTGTAAGAACTGAACATCAATAAATCCACTACACCAGGTATTTGAAAACTATTTAAAAGTGCAATGTGAGTTGTCCTCGTCCAATACAAGCGACAGAGGGAATGGATAGTTTCAATATGAAACTTCGATCCACGCACGAGTCCCAGTCCAAGAGACCGGCGCGGCGTCAAATACCTGGTGTAGTGGAACTGAACATCAATAAATCAACTACACCAGGTATTTGAAAACTATTTAAAAGTGCAATGTGAGTCGTCCTCGTCCAATACAAGCGACTGAGGGAATGGATAGTTTCAATATGAAACTTCGATCCACGCACGAGTCCCAGTCCAAGAGACCGGCGCGGCGTCAAATACCTGGTGTAGTGGAACTGAACATCAATAAATGCACTACACCAGGTATTTGAAAACTATTTAAAAGTGAAATGTGAGTCGTCCTCGTCCAATACAAGCGACTGAGGGAATGGATAGTTCCAATATGAAACTCCGATCCACGCTCGAGTCCCAGTTCAAGAGACCGGCGTAGCGTATCGCCCTCTATATTATATTTCTGAAGGATTTTAGGTTAAGTTCAAACAAAACACAATTTATTATAAAATAATTAATTTACTACCGCTTGCCCTTGTAAGAACTGAACATCAATAAATCCACTACACCAGGTATTTGAAAACTATTTAAAAGTGCAATGTGAGTCGTCCTCGTCCAACACAAGCGACTGAGGGAATGGATAGTTCCAATATGAAACTCCGATCCACGCTCGAGTCCCAGTCCAAGAGACCGGCGCGGCGTAGCGCCCTCTATATTAAATTTCTGAAGGATTTTAGGTTAAGTTCAAACAAAACACAATTTATTATAAAATAATAAATTTACTACCGCTTGCCTTTGTAAGAACTGAACATCAATAAATCCACTACACCAGGTATTTGAAAACTATTTAAAAGTGCAATGTGAGTCGTCCTCGTCCAATACAAGCGACTGGTGGAATGGATAGTTTCAATATGAAACTTCGATCCACGCACGAGTCCCAGTCCAAGAGACTGGCGCGGCGTCAAATACCTGGTGTAGTGGAACTGAACATCAATAAATCCACTACACCAGGTATTTGAAAACTATTTAAAAGTGAAATGTGAGTCGTCCTCGTCCAATACAAGCGACTGAGGGAATGGATAGTTCCAATATGAAACTCCGATCCACGAACGAGTCCCAGTCCAAGAGACCGGCGCGGCGTAGCGCCCTCTATATTATATTTCTGAAGGATTTTAGGTTAAGTTCAAACAAAACACAATTTATTATAAAATAATTAATTTACTACCGCTTGCCTTTGTAAGAACTGAACATCAATAAATCCACTGCACCATGTATTTGAAAACTATTTAAAAGTGCAATGTGAGTCGTCGTCGTCCAATACAAGCGACTGAGGGAATGAATAGTTCCAATATGAAACTCCGATCCACGCACTAGTCCCAGTCCAAGAGACCGGCGCGGCGTAGCGCCCTCTATATTATATATCTGAAGGATTTTAGGTTAAGTTCAAACAAAACACAATTTATTATAAAATAATTAATTTACTACCGCTTGCCTTTGTAAGAGCAGAACATCAATAAGTCCCCTACACCAGGTATTTGAAAACTATTTAAAAGTGAAATGTGAGTCGCCCTCGTCCAATACAAGCGACTGAGGGAATGGATAGTTCCAATATGAAACTCCGATCCACGCACGAGTCCCAGTCCAAGAGACCGGCGCGGCGTAGCGCCCTCTAAATTATATTTCTGAAGGATTTTAGGTAAGTTCAAACAAAACACAATTTAGTATAAAATAATTAATTTACTACCGCTTGCCTTTGTGAGAACTGAACAGCAATAAATCCACTACACCAGGTATTTGAAAACTATTTAAAAGTGCAATGTGAGTCGTCCTCGTCCAATACAAGCGACAGAGGGAATGGATAGTTTCAATATGAAACTTCGATCCACGCACGAGTCCCAGTCCAAGAGACCGGCGCGGCGTCAAATACCTGGTGTAGTGGAACTGAACATCAATAAATCAACTACACCAGGTATTTGAAAACTATTTAAAAGTGCAATGTGAGTCGTCCTCGTCCAATACAAGCGACTGAGGGAATGGATACTTCCAATATGAAACTCCGATCCACGCACGAGTCCCAGTCCAAGAGACCGGCGTAGCGTAGCGCCCTCTATATTATATTTCTGAAGGATTTTAGGTTAAGTTCAAACAAAACACAATTTATTATAAAATAATTAATTTACTACCGCTTGCCCTTGTAAGAACTGAACATCAATAAATCCACTACACCAGGTATTTGAAAACTATTTAAAAGTGCAATGTGAGTCGTCCACGTCCAATACAAGCGACTGAGGGAATGGATAGTTCCAATATGAAACTCCGATCCACGCTCGAGTCCCAGTCCAAGAGACCGGCGCGGCGTAGCGCCCTCTATATTAAATTTCTGAAGGATTTTAGGTTAAGTTCAAACAAAACACAATTTATTATAAAATAATTAATTTACTACCGCTTGCCTTTGTAAGAACTGAACATCAATAAATCCACTACACCAGGTATTTGAAAACTATTTAAAAGTGCAATGTGAGTCGTCCTCGTCCAATACAAGCGACTGAGGGAATGGATAGTTCCAATATGAAACTCCGATCCACGCACGAGTCCCAGTCCAAGAGACCGGCGCGGCGTAGCGCCCTCTATATTATATTTCTGAAGGATTTTATGTTAAGTTCAAACGAAACACAATTTATTATAAAATAATTAATTTACTACCGCTTGCCTTTGTAAGAACTGAACATCAATAAATCCATTACACCAGGTACTTGAAAACTATTTAAAAGTGCAATGTGAGTCGTCCTCGTCCAATACAAGCGACTGAAGGAATGGATAGTTCCAATATGAAACTTCGATCCACGCACGAGTCCCAGTCCAAGAGACCGGCGCGGAGTAGCGCCCTCTATAGTTGGGAACGCGGATTAACATTCGAATTGTAGTATCGACTCGCGGAACCCCTAAAACGTTTGAGTAGAACCCTAGGGTTCCGAGGAACACAGGTTGAAGAACACTCAACTAGATGAATATTTCTACGATGGGAAATTTAAATCCCTTAGTTAAATGCTATGTTTTGCAGATTTTAAAGGGTTGGAAACGCTTACTGAGGCGGCATGCACGATACTTATAAACGATACATAGCCGCGAAATGGCAAACTAGCAGAGTTTTTTTAAGGTTATAACTTGAACTTTTAAGGTTAGAACTTGAATTTTTAGGTAAATGCGATTTTTACTAACTGCTAAAAAGGGAAAAATGTTTGAGAGGGTTATATACAACACATATAGCCAACACCTTCAGGTGGAATGTAGATCTAAGGCAGTATTTTTAGGAGAAGACACGGAATTTTTTAAAAGTAAATAGAGTATTTAGAAGCATTTAAAGAGATATAAACATATGATAAGGCAGTATCCATGATACGCACAACTAATATAGGACAGCGAAAGGAAAACTGCACTATTTTTTAAAGACTAAACTTCAAATATTTAGGTTAATGTAGGTGTTTGGAAACGTTTAATGGGCTATGTTTGATACACATGCCCGATCACAATGATGGAAAAGTGATACTAGAGCAGTTTTTAAAGATGGGACGTTTTTTCAGTTAAGTGGGGAATCTACTAAATCTTAGAGAGTGCTAGCGTTTACTGAGGGGGTATGTATAATGCACATGACCAGCATATAACATTAGGAAGGGGATATTAGAACAATTTTTAAAGATAGAACTTTAGATTTTGGAACTAAATGAGATATCAAGAAACATTTAAAGGGGTGAAAGCATCTAATGAGGCGGAATGGGGGTGTACTCACCCAAAGCTCCTAGCAGTGAAATTATGAACTAAGATAGATTTTTAAAGTAAAGACTTTAGAAGTTATAGATAAATGACAATTTATACTAGCTTTTAAAGAAATGGAAGCGCCTAGTGAGATGGTTTGGAATGAATACAACGCCGATACACAACAGCGAAAGGAACACTTCAGTATTGTTTAAAGACTGAACTTCAAATTTTGAAGTAAATGTACATGTTCAGGAATTTTAATGGCTATGCGTGTTACACATACTCGGTATAACAGCAAAATAGTGAACTACGGATAATTTGTAAGTACATAACTTTGGATTTTTTAGTTAAATAGGGATTTCTACTAATTTTTAAGGGGATAGAAAAGCGTACTAAAGGGCATACAGCAAATTTTTAGAGAGGACTTTGAGAATTTTTTAGCTAAATAGGGCTTTCTACTAACTTTTAAGGGAGTATCTTTTAAGGGAGGTATGTATCTTTAGCATCCCAGTGGATACTGTTTAATTTTTCTCCGTTTTTTCAAACTTAGAAAAACTTTATTTCAGTTGTACTTATTCTAAGTGCAATTAAAACAAAATTTTAACTAAATGTGTTAAACAAATAAAATATAAGTATCGTTGGGATTCTAAAGATACATACCTTTCTTACGGTATAAATATAGTTTACACATATGATTTTTCAAAAAATTAAGTATTAATAATCATTTTCTATTTTACAGTGTAGGTTAGTACTAAGTTTTAACTAATGTATTTTCTAAAATACCTGAAAAATTGTTAACTATTATATATTTGTATGTGATACGTAAAACTTCATGAGTTCTGATTTGCTGTATAAAATTTACCAATGGGGATAATCTACTGATACAGCGCATTCAGAACTAGAAACTCGGTTCTTAATAATGCCCATGTGTGTAAATCTAATTAATAATTGATAATGCCGACTTTGCTATACTTTTAAAAGTTGGCGAGTGTTTACCATTTATTAAAAAATTTAAAGTTCTTTCTTTAAGAAATATCCCTAGTTTTCCTTTCCACCATGAGGTGGTACTGGATGCTGCGGTATGCACATACCACATATATCACTACTGCTGTGTTGCGAACTCTTAGAAATTTTCTTTAGATCTTTTAAAAAAATCTAAAGTATCATCTTCAAAATTCACGCTAGTACCTCCTTTCTATCGCTAGGTGTCGGTGATCTGCATTATACATACAGCTTCATTACATATTTTTCGCCCCTTTAAAAGTTACCTACTTAGAAATTTTAAGGATCATCCTTTAAAATATTCGTAGTACCCCATTTCGCAGTTATCTGGCGGTGATGAATTCATCTCATACCGCCTTATTAGGTGTTTCTGACTTTTTAAAGTTTCTAAACATCTCATTTACCTAAAAAATTCAGAGTTCCATCCTTAAACACTTACCTAATTCTACATTTAACTATTATGTGTCGGCGACGCGTATCACGCATGCCACCTCAATCTGCGTATTCATCCGTTTTAAGTGCTGATATATTGCGCTTAGCTAGAAAACATTTAAGGTGTTAGTCTAAAAAGTTATTTTAGCTTTCCCTATTTCATTACTATGTATCGGCTATGTGTATCACATATGTCGGCTTAGTAGGCATTTCCACTCCTTTAAAAGTTTTTAAACATAGCATTTACCTAAAAATCTAAAGTCCCATCCCTAAAATATTACCCTCATTCCTATTTTCCCCGATAGGTATCGGTGAAGGTGTCATTCTATTCCGACTTAATACGGCGTTTCAAACCATTCGGGAGTTTCTAAACATCCTCATTTGCCTCAAAAACCAAAATTTTATCCTTTTATAGTTCTACTTTCGTTACTATATGCGGATGATGTGTATCATACATGCCGTCTCAATCTGCGTATTCATCCGCTTTAAGTGTTGATATATTGCGTCTAGTTAGAAAAAATTTATTAACTTCCCTTCTTAACTTTAATATTTAATCCCTTCGTTCAACATCTACGAATTCTCTCAGAAGAACAATTATGTTTTAATGCGATTTTCGAAAACATGTTTAAAAAGTGACTTTTCGGCCCGCAGATCGAATCTAGAGTCTAGACATTATGGACTTTTGGTAAAAGCAAAGTGTTAGGGAAGACAAATAATTTATGACCACGTAACATTTTTTTTATTTTATACTAGCCGCCTTTAACGACCAGCCTGTTCGCTAACCTTGAAAATTCTGACCGTGGCAAACTCGCTGGCGCCACAACCCCGTGGAGTTGTTGTTGAGACCCAGACCATCCGACCTACCAGAAAGGTGTAAGGTAATTATTTGGACGGCCAGGAAGTGCCACCCAATTTAGACCGGAACCCAGTAGGGGAGGCATCCACAAGGACCGTACCCTCCTTCCCCCACCACCAACCTCTCGGAAGAACTTACGGACCCACATGTTTAACGTGATCGTACTCCGCGTGAACGCGGCGGCAGTTTTGGCAGCGGAGGGAATCGAACCCGGGCCTACCGAGTGCAATTCCCGCGCGCTAACCACTGGGCTACCGCGCCCTCAACCTCGTGGAGTTAACAAAGTTTGGTTTAGTTTAATGACGTTAAAACTAATAATGAAATTTTAAGATGAAAAATAATGTTCTAGGGGGGGGGGGGTTCTTGAAAATTGATTTGTAAGGTGAATTTATTCTAATGTTTGTGAACTGTGAGATTCTGAGGATTTCTGTACCTGTAACCCTAGGAAAGGGATCCCTTTGATGTGTACTCACAGCCGGGATCAGCTGCTGCTATGCTTTTTATAGAGGTATGCTCCTCTATATTTTGTTTTAGATAAATGAAATTGTATCTGGTTGTCTGCATTTTGGGTATTGCATCGCAAATTGCGAATTCCCATGCTTGATACCCATGCATATTCTGCTTGATACTTGCTTCATGCTTGATACCCATGCATGCTTGATACCTATGGTATCAAGGAATCTACCATGGGTATCTACCATGGGTATCAAGAGCATGGCCCAAATATATCAGCCAGATACCACCAAACACTAATTCGGTTTTTAATTGTGCCTAGGCCAAAAACCGTCGCCATAGCAACACCGTGCGTTTGCGCGCTCATCTGGGTAAAAAATCGAAGTACTTTTGCCATTTCGCCGAGAAATTGAAAATCATGACTTCCTTCAAATCCGGATCCTGCGGCTATTTTTTCTTATATCTTTACCAGATTGGACTTGTAAGAATGCCTGATGGTTGAGCTTCCTAAAAATGTAAATTATTAGTCAAAATTGTCGGTACTTTTCCCGACGAGAGGATTTGAGAACGAAAGTTCGTTTTTTTGAGTCGAAAGTGACTTTTGTTTTAAAATCTTTAAAAAATATTAAAATTTGTCCCTGAGATTTGAAATTGATATATTTTTACTCGCAATTGTCTGCTCTTTCCGGCCGTGTGATTTATTTTTTTCTACGATGTCTAGATGGTGGAGATAAAAGGGGAAAAAGGCGAAAAAACGGTAGAAATCGCATAAAACATTAAATAACAAAAAAAAAAAATAATTCAAATTTTAAAAATCGGTTTTCATGTGTCACTTCCCCCCCCCCCCCCCGGGTCTCCGATTGACAAATTTCGTAGCTCTGAGACGCGCGGTCGCTGAGCCTATAGTGTATAAGACAGACACACAGACAAACATTGACTTTTATTATTTAAAGATTATTCGAAATAAATGTATAAAATGTTTTCTCTGTAAATAAACGAAGATGCATATATAGTTTTGTTGCGACACTCAAATGGTTCAGGAGATGTGATACTGCCTATGTTTACGCTAAGCGAAATTCTATCATTTAACTGCTGTATAGAACCGAGTAGACGCGTAGAAGCTGCATAAGTAATTGAACTAAAAGAGAATGCTGAGAAATTCTATCATTTAACTGCTGTATAGAACCAAGTAGACGCGTAAAAGCTGCATAAGTAATTGAACTAAAAGAGAATGCTGAGAAATTCTATCATTTAACTGCTGTATAGAACCAAGTAGATGCGTAGAAGCTGCATAAGTAATTGAACTAAAAAAGAATGGTTAGAAATTCTATCATTTAACTGCTTTATAGAACCGAGTAGACGCGTAGAAGCTGCATAAGTAATTGAACTAAAAGAGAATGGTGAGCAATTCTATCATTTAACTGCTGTATAGAACCAAGTAGACGCGTAGAAGCTGCATAAGTAATTGAACTGAAAGAGAATGGTGAGAAATTTTATTATTTAACTGCTGCATAGAACCAAGTAGATGCGTAGAAGCTGCATAAGTAATTGAACTAAAAGAGAATGGTTAGAAATTCTATCATTTAACTGCTTTATAGAACCGAGTAGACGCGTAGAAGCTGCATAAGTAATTGAACTAAAAGAGAATGGTGAGAAATTCTATCATTTAACTGCTGTATAGAACCAAGTAGATGCGTAGAAGCTGCATAAGTAATTGAACTAAAAGAGAATGCTGAGAAATTCTATCATTTAACTGCTGTATAGAACCAAGTAGATGCGTAGAAGCTGCATAAGTAATTGAACTAAAAGAGAATGGTTAGAAATTCTATCATTTAACTGCTTTATAGAACCGAGTAGACGCGTAGAAGCTGCATAAGTAATTGAACTAAAAGAGAATGGTGAGAAATTCTATCATTTAACTGCTGTATAGAACCAAGTAGACGCGTAGAAGCTGCATAAGTAATTGAACTGAAAGAGAATGGTGAGAAATTTTATTATTTAACTGCTGTATAGAACCAAGTAGATGCGTAGAAGCTGCATATGTAATTGAACTAAAAGAGAATGGTGCGAAATTCTATCATTTAACTGCTGCGTAGAATCGGTAGACGTACAGAAGATTGGGGATTTTCTGGAGGAGTAAAAATTCTCTTTCCCGTTTTTTTTCTGCCTGAATCTTTTTATTTCCGTAAATATAATGTTTATTGACCGAAGACTCTAGAGTCCAGAGAGTCATTTTAAAAGTTAATAGCCAATTTGAGCTAAATTATAAGAGTTTTGGCATTTTTTATACTTTTGGAATTCAATCATAAATTATAACTTTTAACAAGTGAAAAAATAAAGCTTGGGGAGTGGAATGTTTATTAATTTCTTACTTGTTTTCCTTGATTTTTATAGACTAGTTAAAAAACGTTTCCGTGTATTGTATTTTCCTTCCTATAATATTTTCTAATTTTCGAATCGGTTCCACCGTAGTAACAAAATAGCAAGATGCCATTCATTTATTTTCATTGTAATTCATTTATTATATTTTATTTTATTTGTAGTCTTGTTAAAATATACAGCATGATTTATTTGCCTGGTTTTATTATGAATTCAATTATAACTTTTAACAAGTGAAAAAATAAAGCTTGGGGAGTGGAATATTTATTAATTTCTTACTTGTTTTCCTTGATTTTTATAGACTAGTTAAAAAACGGTTCCGTGTATTGTATGTTCCTTCCTATAATATTTTCTAGTTTTCGAATCGGTTCCACCGTAATAACAAAATAGCAAGATGCCATTAATTTATTTTCATTGTAATTCATTTATTATATTTTATTTTATTTGTAGTCTTGTTAAAATATACAGCATGATTTATTTGCCTGGTTTTATATCCCTCCAAATTATTTGATAACGCACTTTACATATGTTGAAAGCGAAAACAAGAGAAAACAAAACGCTGAAACTTGTCCGGAAACAGTTGTGCCATTCTTTCCCTATTTACTCAGTAATGTTGCCATAAGAAAAGAAAAACATCAGTAATGTAGGTCAAAAATGTTACCACAAGAATAAAACACAGCGGGAAATCGGGAACGTGAGTTTGTCAACCTAAATGATTGTCGATTATTTCGAATTGATGGAGTCAAACATCTGACTCTCGGATTTTGATGGATCTATGCGTTTTATACATTCCTGAATATGAATCATAACAATTTTTATAATGATATTTGTGTCTGTCTGTGGGCACAGTATCTTTCGAATAAATTGAGTAATAATTGTACGATTATTTCAGTTGACGAATATCAGAGTCATGTTGAATTTCGGAATGAGCCAACTGAACATTTTCCTTTGGAATTCATAAAAACTTCATAAGAGCATAATTACGCTTAAAAATGTTACGAAAATGGCTAATTTGTATTAAATAATAATTATAATATTCTTCGTAATTTTTTATTTCGAAGAAAATGAGATCATTTCTAGGGGACTAACAAGCACTGTTTTCAATACATTGCAAGTTAATCTGAAACGAAAGATTAATATAAAACTAAATATATCCACTATTATCAAACGACTTTTTACATAAAATGAATAGACACCACTGTTATCACGAGGCGTTTTCAAAATGTTGGATGCTCTAGTTTTCAACCACATCACCCAAACAAAATATGCAAATTGTATGAAATTCGATACAATTATTGATATTTAGACCCTGAATTTCTCGAAAATTATTTTTTTGTATTTTATATATTTTAAACACAATGAAGTTTTATTTAAAAGATAACATTACAATCCACAAAATGATAATTTGTGCCATATCCGATATATTGCATATTTTTGGTCTAAAATTGAAAAAAAAATAAACATACAAAAAAAGTTTCCTAAATATTTAAAATGTTTAGGAGTGAATCCTTTGTAAGTACTTGTAGTTAACAATAACTGAGCAACGATGTATAGTAGTTATGAGCCGTCCTCGAGGTATTAGAAGTTTTATTTTTTCATAATGAGAGCGATCCTTTTCACAGTGATCAAGAGATTTGCATAAAAACTGGTATGTTTCTTTTAATACAAAGACAAGAAGCTTAATGATTTGGCCCTAGATCAAAATTTTAAAACAGCTTTCTCATAATGTCGAAATTTGCTAATCTGTACGGAAAGCTATGTGTAAGGAATAAGGATACATTAGAATATTTCTTAGAGGAACGTACAAAAATCCGTGCCATATGTAAACAAATTACATAAAGAGGTGTTTTCTTTAAAAAATTTCTTTACACATGTTTGAAACTTGAAATAATTCTTCATACATTGTATTAAGAGAATTATTTTTCCTCAGTCCCTTATTTGAGTTTTCTCATTTTACCATATGGAAAATAGTCCTAAAGCATTTGGTTTTTTTCCGCAGTTTTTTGCCTAACATAGATGTTGAAAACAAAAAATGTTTGCGCTTAAAAAAAAATCGATAAAATAACAAGACATTTATAAATAAGCTTTCATATAGTGTCAAATGGTGTGCATATTTTGTTTTTTACAGAACTATTGAGCATTCGTATTCTTTTTGGCATACTTATTTCGTCTGTCATGCGAATTTTTGGAAAAATTGGAAGTGGAAATCCTTAGTGAACCCCTCGATGAAGGGATGTATATAATCAAGTGCGAACTGGATTCCAGTCAAAACGACACCACAAATATGCTTTACTCGACAGAGGGCGTTCTACCATTAGGAGGCCAGCTTTTGATATTACGCTCTATTATTTGAAATTGGAAAAATGCGATATGCATTTATGTAGAAAACTTTTTTTTTTGTTTAAAATTTTTTCTTCTTATTACACCCTTTTATTTAAGTTGATCTGGTGTATGTTTGTCAAATCTTTGGGGACCTAACGAATCATGTTCTGCTTATGACAGTAACATCAGGACGGGTTAGCTCAGTAAGATTCAAAATCGAAAGAGTTAAAATATATATATATCGTAAAAGGGAACGACACGCTAAATTTGGACATTTTAGCTGCACCAGATCTCGTTTTATTCCAAAACAATAAGTACATTCCTATAGCGAACCCAAGACGGGCTATCCTGATAAAGTTGAAAATCCAGGTAATTAAAATATACTACAAAAGACAGAGACATACTACATTTGCACTTTCTAGCTGCTTCTAAAAAAACAAGTATGTTTATATGGCGAACCTAAAACAGGCTAGTCCGATAAGGTTAAAAATCAAAATAGTTAAAGTGTAACATAAAATACATCGTATACCAAATTTTATATTACTGCGATTAATGGAACCTGATTTGTTAGGGTCTCAAGAACAAAAATTTATATTTTCTTATGGCTGCGTTGCGAGCAATCCAGCCTCATGTTGTTTACAGTGCCACCTTACAAGAACTTAAAATGGGTGTAATTTTTCCAAAAGCAAGTTAGTACTCCTTTATAAACCTTCCTTCCCTCTACCTCCTTTGGAAATTCGACGTTGAATATATATCAGTTATCGTTTAAACTCTATCTATACCCAATCTTGATAAACAGATGTTTCAAGTAATATAAAAATTTTTGAACCGGAATTGGGAAAATAATCGGAATTTGATGATGATTTTATATCAGTTATCATCTAATTTCTATCTATAGCACACCCCCAGAAATAGATATTTCAAGACATTTTTTTCAGTAAAAACAATCGTATAGCAAAACTTTTGCCACTAATTAGAAGCATTTTTAATATTTTAGTAAAATGCTTTTCGATAAATATTAGAAATACTTGGAATTATTTTAACAAATTGTTATAAAAGCACAAACCTTCTTGTTCTCAACAACTGTACTTGGCAGAAAGCGGCGGAAAAAACTTTTAAACACTGAAAATGCGAGAGGTCTCGCACTTTCCATAGGTTGATATGGAAAAACTGAAATAAGCTGTTGTTTGGAAGTAAAACATCTCTAATACTCAACTATAAAGATTTTTTATTCAATATGATCCTGTATGGGTCACTCTATCAGAATGTTTCAAAAGGAGCCCCATACACATTTTCTGCTCCTCTTATAAAAATGTTTCATTCCACCCCCACCCCCTCTCTATGTTTGATACCCTTCTTATGAACTTTTCATGTCTTGTCCACCCTAAAGCAATGATATTGTGGGTGTCGGCCCCCCTACTCGAGAGTTCAGGCTCACGGAGTGATACCGTGAGCCTGAACTCAAACATTTTCCAGAGAAATGTGGACCGAGAGGAGGCTCGCGCCCATGCAGACTTCAAAATTTGAGGTGACAGTAAAAGGTTACGGCAGAAACTTCTTCCTTTGACAGAGGATACGACTTTTTGCACAGCTTACACAAGGCCAAGCAGAATTGCGAAGCCTCTCGGAAGTTGTATTTTTGCGAGGATGAGGATGGTGCCAGGAATAACCGTGTGGGAGCGCATCAAAAAATAATCGCCTTTAAGGTATTTGCTTGGGAGGGTTAAGTTAGAGACTGCTTTGATCGATATAGAAAGATCATCTTTAAGATATTTGTAAGTATGGATGATTCAATTTAGTAACTCATTTGATAAATATTAATGTTTTTTCTATAAAAAGATCATCTTTAAAGATATTTGCTTGGGAGGGTCAAGTTAGAGAATGGATGCTTCCCTTTAGTAAGTGATTTGATAGATGTTTTTTCTATAAAAAGATCATCTTTAAGATATTTGTTTGTGAGGGTTAAGTAATAGAATGGATGATTCCCTTTAGTAACTGATCTGATAAATTTTTATGTGTTTTCTATAAAGAGATCATCTTTAAGATATTTACTTGTGAGGGTTAAGTTACAGAATGGATGATTCCCTTTAGCAACTGATTTGATAGATATTGATGAATTTTCAGTAAAAATACAATTGAACATTATTTTGAAGATGAAAACATAAGTGAAGAAATTTATTAATCCTTAATTGTGAAGATGGAGACCGATCAAACCCCATCAGCACAATTAAGGGTTAAAGTTAACCCTTTTGGACACCATGTACTTTCTATAGTAAGCTTACTTTCGATGCCCTTAACAAAAGTGTTTTTATTTTACATTTACCGACACATGTTGTAATAATTCAAGAACCAGCAGCGATTCAATTTATTCCATCGAGTACAAAAATTTTGAGCCTTGCATGTGGTAGAACATGCGGCGTCAATGGAGATCCGTGAGCCTGGCATAGAGTCTAATTTAAAAAAAATTACCCGATCCGGCCCGAAAATATTAAGATTTGACCCAGCCCGAAGACACTAAAAGCCCGGCCAGAATTTGTTTAATACAGTCAAGGCTTTCTAAAGCTAATACACTGTTGCCAAGTATCATAATTCAAATTTGCCATTTAAGGAATTAAACATACATTATATTACATATCGCAATAAATCCAAAAATTAAAAAAAGTCTGTACAAATCAAGAATGAGCATTACTAAAAAGTGAGTTTTCATCCATCATTTTGGTTGAATTATCAGAGATGAAATAAGAAAACTGAGATTATGTTAAAAAAAAAGCACTCTTCACCTCATCCATTTCAGTTTTCAGTGAACAAACAATGCAATGCCCCTTTTGTTAAAGGTCATTAGCACTAAATATTTTTGATAGCAGTGGCATATCATCCCACAATTGTTAGTGTTTTTAAAAACATTCCAATGTAATTAAACTTTCTATATGCATATATAGATATTATTCTTTTAAATTATGACTTCGTTATGAATATTTTTAAAATAAAAGCGTAAGATGTTTAGAATACAAGTAAGTTCAAAGATGATAATTCGTTTTATCCGTATATTAATTTTAAATTGTAATAGTTTATTGTAATAGTTTATATTTTCAGTCAGTATTTGTCATTGAAAATGGCGACGAACTGCATTTTAATTTAAGAATATAATTTATTTAAATTTGATAATTTTACTCGGAAACTGATAACTGAAATTAAAATTACAGAAAATGTTGAAAATAAAATATCAGTGTTAAATTTTAAAGTAAACAGTACCTGTTGGATTTCATATTTACATTACCAGTCAGGCAATCACAGTACAGAAGCGATTACACTTTTCAGCGATAAATTTAAAAATCTGTTGTGGGCAGCACATAACCTTCCCAGCAGATTCAAATTCAATTTGTCGTCTTTTATTCCATTATGCATTAAATTGAGTTTAATTGTAGAAAATTACATGGATATTCTTTCGATATTATATCGAATTTGACTTTTTATTGCATCTTCGATTTATTTGGCAACTTATTTCACTTTAAATTCTTCAGGTCCTCAAAATTCCAAAAAACTAAAATATCTCGAGAAAAGTGTTTCCTACAGTCATAGGGTCTGTCTCATTCGTCTAGTTGTCAAAATGTACCTAAAGAACACGTACTTAATTAATATATATCAACAATTTTAGTCATTTATTTCAGATTTTAACTATATTTGCGGGCCATTTCGCAAAAAAAGACAGATTCATTTTTCCAAAACGTACCGAAGTCTAACCAGCACCACAGTACCCCACAAGCGATTTATCTACCAAATATTGTGTAAATTGGTCAATTAGTTTGTCAGATAGAGTGAATACATACCATTTTTGCGGGAAATTTCGCAGAAAAAAAATCAGATTTCTTTTTCCCAAATTGTACTAAAATCTAATCAGCAACAGAGTCATCCACAAGTGATTTCCCTATAAAATTACATGAAATGTGGTCCATTAGTTTTTGCGTTTTCTAGACGTCCCGAAACGTGTAGATCCGACGATAACCGTGAAAGGTCCCGAAACGTGTAGATGCGACGAAAACCGTGAAAGGTCCCGAAACGTGTAGATGCGACGAAAACCGTGAAAGGTCTCGAAACGTGTAGATCCGACGAAAATCGTGAAAGGTCCTGCAACGTGTAGATGCGACGAAAACCGTGAAAGGTCCCGAAACGTGTAGATCCGACGAAAACAGTGAAAGGTCCTGAAACGTGTAGATGTGACGCAAACTCGAGTTGCGATTTTCGAGAAGATTCCAATACATTATGATGTATTGCAGGGAAGTAAAAATTCTGATCATGACTCATATTCACCTTCTGTTTATTTCTTCAATAATTCATTAAATCGGGTTTAATTGCACACAAAAAACAGCCATAATTATTTTAAATGACACTAAATTCGCACTTTTAATTCAATTTTCGTTTTCATTGGGTAACTAGATGTATTTTCAAAGGCGGCTTTGCAAAAATGTGAAAAAAATTAAAATATCTCGTCAACCGCTAGTCCTAGCGTAATGGGGTTGGTCTTATTCTTTTTATCGTCAAAAATGACGTATAAAACAAGCATTGAATGGATGCATAGAACGCATGTAGTCTTTTATTTTAGATATTGAACATTTTTGCAGGCCTTTTCGCAAAAGAGCAGTTTCTTTTATTCCGAATCGTACCAAAATCTAACCAGCACCAGGCTGTTCCACAAGTGATTTATCTATCAAACTTTGAGAAATTTAGTCAATTAGTTCTTCAGTTAGAGTGAATACAGACAATTTTTGAGGGTCATTTTGAAAAAAAAACAGTTTTTTTTTATCCCGAACTCTACCAAAATCTAATCAGCACCAGGGTCACCCACAAGTGACTTACCTATTAAATTTTATGAAATTCGGTCCATTAGTTTTTGAGTTAGAGTGCATTGCACAGACACACACGCACAGACCTCAGGCTAAAAATAGTTTTTTCGTGTTCTAGAGATCCCAAAATATGTAAATCCGTCGAAATACATTACCACGTATTGCAGGGAAAGTAATATAACCAACTGCAACTTGCACTTGACCAACGAATAATGTCGAATAATCATTTACTCAAAAATTAAACGTGGAATGTATTTCCTTCATATTAAATTCATAGATCACATGATGTTACGAAACATGACATCTGGTACATCAGCGTCATATATTTATTTTGCTGGATCCACGCCATAACACTTTCCCTACAATGCATGGGAAAGTATAAAGAAAGTATTGGAATCGTGTCGAAAATCGTAACTCGAGGTTTCGAAAAATCTACATGTTTTGGGTCCTCTAGAACACGAAAATACCATTTTCAGCGTGACGCCTGTGTGTGTGCCTATCTGTGCAATGCATTTACCCACTCTAGCTCAGAAACTATTTGACAGAATTTCATAAAATTTATTAGGTAAGTTACTTGTGGGTTACTCTGGTGCTGTTTAGATTTCGATACGATTCGGAAGAAAAAAACCTTCCGTATTTAATAAAAGCGTGACCTGAGCCTGACCCAGCCTAAAGTAGTTTCCTTAAAATTTGTCTCGGTCTGGTCCGTGGTGTATAAGTAGTTAGAAAACACCGGTCCCAGTCCAAAGAGGGGAGGTGCAGCAAGTGCAGCAGGAGGAGAGGCCCTCTTTGGGAGGAGGGTCCCTCTTTGAGAGGATCCTCTTTGGGAGGATGCCTCTTTGGAGTGGACCCTCTCAGAGGGTCTTGAGACCCCCAGGAGGGAGGATGCCTCTCTTGAGACCCCCCCTCCCCCTTTGGAAGTTTGGTGAGGCGCAGCACCGGATGCCTCTTTCGGAAGAGGGCAATTGCGAAAGTCTTTCACAGAGGCATGATGACTCATACGGAGTGAGTTTCACTTCACTCGGAGTCTTGAGAGGGAATGTCACAATCGCTGACTGACCCTTGACCTGAGGAAGTGGTTTCAAGGGATTTCACAATCGCACAATCTGGAAATGACGTGTCCACCTTAGAAGTGACCTTTGACAAGAGCTCTGAGCACACGTCCTCCCTCTCTGCTGGTCAGTGACAGACTGAAAGATCTTATCAGGGTGACGTAGTTAAAGCGCCCTCTGGCGAATTTTGATGAAGTGCTGCCATCTATCGGCATTTTTTTTCCCAAAAGAATTTAATGTTTCACTGGTCAGGAGCTGGATTCGAACTTGGGTCCAGTCGATTACAAGCCGAGCGTCTTACCGCCGTGCCAAAGCACCCGTGCTTTATAGGAAGTTATCTTCGAAGTGTACCTTATCAGCGGAAGTTAGATTATTTTTCAAAGTTCATTCGAATCGCTCGGTGAATAGCGATGTGTTTTAAAACAGAATGCTACGGAGTGAATATAAAATTGTGTATTATAACACTATGATTTTTTAAAACAAATTGTATTCAGTGGACACAAAAACAATGTTCAGTGGACAGGATTCGACCCTTTTAAGTGTTGTGTATCTAAAAACAAATGTATACACGTACACAAACTTTAAAAACACGAATGTAATAATTAGATAAAATTGTATTCAGTGGACTCTACGATTTTTTTTTTAAATAAATCTAACTATCAATATGATTTTTATAATAATAACGAAATGATTTCGAATGTTTAAAAACAAATTGATTATGGATTTCCAATGAACACACAAATTGTGTTCAGTGGACACATAAATTGTATTCAATGAACAACCCTTTTGTGTGTGTTGTGTATCTAAAAACAAATGTATACACGTACACAAACTTTAAAAACACGAATGTAATAATTAGCTAAAATTGTATTAAGTGATATATAGCAATGTGTTTAAAAATAAATCTAACAGCATATATCAATATGATTTTTTTTTTTTTTTAAATGAATTGAATACACCCAAGTATAGTTACGCATTTTCAAAATGGTGTTAAGTGAATAGCATTCAACCCTTTTAACACTTAAAAACATGAATGTAATACATAGTTGAAATTATGTTTTGTGAACAGAATTCGACCCTTTCAAGTGTTGTGTATCCAAAATCAAATTTATACACATACACAAACTTTAAAAACACGAATGTACTTAGCTGAGTGATATATAGCAATGTGTTTAAAAATAAATCTAACAGCATATATCAATATGATTTTTCTTTTTTAAATGAATTGAATACACCCAAGTATAGTTACGCATTTTCAAAATGGTGTTAAGTGAATAGCATTCAACCCTTTTAACACTTAAAAACATGAATGTAAAATACATAGTTGAAATTATGTTTTGTGAACAGGATTCGACCCTTTCAAGTGTTGTGTATCCAAAATCAAATTTATACACGTACACAAACTTTAAAAACACGAATGTAATAATTAGCTAAAATTGTATTAAGTGATATATAGCAATGTGTTTAAAAATAAAGCTAACAGCATATATCAATATGATTTTTATAATAATAACGAAATGATTTTTTTTCTTTTTATAAAAATAATAATGAAAATTAGAACTCACGGAACAACGTCTTCGCATTCACGCTGCAAATGAGTGATATACTCTCATTATGCTATTAAAAATTAGATCTTATCTATAATGACGTCAGCAGTATGAGGTGTTGCCACCTATTTTTTCTAATAATATATTTTAATAGTTGGATACTTCAAGGGTCTGATTTGCTACACGTAATCTGAAATACATCATTTTAATGATATTACGCATCGAATATGATTTGACCATTTTAAAGTGGTGGATGTAATTGAAATATCGAAGTTTAGAATTTAACAAGCTAACGAATTTTCACCCCCAAAATTTTAGCATTAAGTTTAAATAAAATAAAAACCAACGAATATGATATAACCATTTTAACAGTGAAGGGTATAATTTTTACTACCATTATAGAACTTAGAATTGAGTGTACATTATTTTTTTCAGGACACCTACACATTTTAAAATCTATTGAATAGGAATAGACCATTTTGCACATATATGTACCTAGATTTCAACACCCGGTATTAAAACCTGCTAAACATGAAAGAGTAAGTATTGTGTGAGATTTTATCACACTAACTTTCAAACTTTTTAAATTTTTAAAAATGTCCGAAATAGTTGTATTTCATCGGTAGACATAAATTGCATGGAACACATTTTTATGAAAAAAATATCTGTTTCGACAGCTTTTAAAAATAGATTTCTACAGTTGTACACTACGGTTCTAGAATTTTCTAAATATGAATCGACTGTTTGAACTACCAATGGTGGTTTTACCGATGCAAATATTTACAGGACAAATATTTCGATGAAACCGAACTTAGTTGAAGCTTCTAAGTTTGAATATTTAGAATCATTTCATATAATTTTTATATTCACTTTGAAAATAGTTAACAAAGTTGGAACTCACGGAGCGACAGCTTACTGTCCACACTCCAAATGAGTGATATACTCTCATTACATTATTAAAAATTAGATCTTATCTATAATGACGTCATTATGTTGACGTGTTGCCACCATACAATTATTCTTTCCAAATTATGCATTTTTTTCTTTTTTTTCTTTTTCTTTTGTTTTTTTAATAACATGCGACTGTCTTATGCTATCCATTTTTTTTTTTTCATATAAGCAGATATTCCATATACCTTCTAAATGCTAAGTTATAATTTAAAAAAAAACCATTAGAGGTGTATTTTACGTCTGAATTCGTCCATGTGGAAATCCGACGATTGCAAATGCATGATTGCATCCTTACATTTCAATAGACACTACTAAAATGTGTGGATCTTAATTTGAAAAAGCTGCTCTCAGAAAGAATATGTATATGAATACATATTTTCCATAAATATACCCCCTCCCCCCTACAATACACACAACATGCAACCCAAAGACTCACCCAGAACACATTCCAAATCGGCTCTATAGCTTATCATGCTTATCAGTGTAACAGATAGTGACCCAAAGTTCATGTTCGCAAAGCGTGATAATTGCAATCTTATTGTTTTAAACAGTTCCCATATTTAAATTAAAAATTTATCAAATTATACAATACATACAAGAGCTGGAAGATCTTAACATTTCAATATTATAGAATACTCACGAATGTTTTTTTTTCCCCATTTAAAATTATCAAATTTTAACGCAATTTGACAAAAATTACACAATACTTAGTGTATGACTATCAAATAAGAGCTAGGTTGCATTGTTACAACAACGTTTAAGATCATTAAACGAGTATATATATATTTTTTTTTAAAGAAGAATAGCATATAACTTACTGTTTTTAAGGATAGGTGATTGTTAACATTGAATTTAAATGAAAGAGTGACCCTCTGAGACAAGTACAGTACATTGCAATAACATTAAAAAATATGAAAGATATGTAATTAACACCTTAAAAGAAACATGTAATGAGTTTTGATATCTTAATACGAGACATTATTGACATGCACATAGAAATGTCACAATTTTGTGGCTGTAGGTGCTCCATAAGACCCCTCTGCTCTTAATAAATGATCCCATTTGAATGTACATATTTAACAACACACAGAAAATGACAGGACCACAACAGAATTTTACACCTATTACAGAATAAGTCCCAACTTCGTAGATTTTTAAGAAACTACAGTCGAATTTTCACCGATTTTTAGAGATTGAAACACAGCATTGTTTATGAATCTTCATACTTTAGAGAATGGAACATAAATTAGCATTTATTTTGAATAAAATCAGAATTTTGACATTGATTATAAATTTATGATTTAAACTCTGTAAAGTGTAAATATCTTTTGTCATGAAACTCACACTGTAGACATTTGATATGATTCGAATAAATCTATTTTCAATTTTTTATATTTTATTTTAAAAAGTGAGATTAGTAAACCTGTTACACTTGAATGCATAGATACATAACTCATAACAATATAACATTTCTTAAATGGAACATGCTAAAAAAAAAATTAGCTAATGAGTATAAATAAGGAATTCAATTTGAAAGATAAAAACCATTTAATGAATCTATTATTCATGAAATACATATTAACTATTATCACTTGTACATTTCAACAAATAAGTTAAAATAATTTCCTTATCGCACTTTCATAGTCCTCTGATTTGAATGACTCGAAAAAATTTCTATCATAGCAGTAAAAGACTTCTTCACCACGCAACAAAACTTTCTTAGCAATGTTATTAATGTCAAGATTTAGAAGTACTTGTTCAGACACTCTGTCAAACATTTGTAATGGAGTGCTGTAAAGACATTCATGGTAACTTAAATCTTCAACTTGAGAAACACAGCCAACACATTTGAAAAGTTTTCTTACATGACACATGATGTTGTCATGAATATAAGAGATTAATTGTTCGAATGCAAAATTTTTGTCACAAATAAGTGATGGTAGAAAGGTTATAGTGTTCTTTATTTTTAATATTTGAGCAGGAAGCCACTCTATAAATATACTTTCTCGAAGATGTATACTAATGTTGTTAACACTATTCTGTAAACATGCTATTTGATTTTTATCTAAGGTAATATGACACTGTGTTAGGCAAAATTTTGAATCATATAATTGAATTATTTTCTGCAGATGCAATTTTCCGTTGTCATTGAAACAGAACAACTCATTGCGACTGACGAAAGAGGTATCTGCATATAGAATATTGAACGACCACAATTTTTGAGAAAATTCACTCCATGTAGCCGGTGACAGTGTAACACCTTCACGCGTAGGCTGTAATTCATTTCGATCGTTAGAGAGATATTTCCATATATACACTTTTAACTTCCCATGACGAAGTTTCAAATACACATACACATTAGAACCTAAATGCCAACGACGGAGAAAAATTTTATATATATTTTTATAACTTTAGGTGATATGTATCACGCGGTATATACAAGAATAACAGTATGAGGCCTTCACAAGTCGGCATCCAAACTAGAAATGAACGATAAACACACTAATTGCAACAATTAGATGAGTGCTTATCAGTTCTTATCTTATTTAAGATTCCACATAAAATGACGTCATCACTCCAAAGTTTACAAGATGACGTCATTGGTCCAAGGTTCGCAAGATAGCCATTTAGCCTTTTAATATTAAGAAGTAATTAAAAATCGATAGTAATTAAAAAAATTTTAATTACTTCTTAATTTTAAAAGGCTAAATGGCTATCTTGCGAACCTTGGACCAATGACGTCATCTTGTAAACTTTGGAGTGATGACGTCATTTTATGTGGAATCTTAGATAAGATAAGAACTGATAAGCACTCATCTAATTGTTGCAATTAGTGTGTTTATCGTTCATTTCTAGTTTGGATGCCGACTTGTGAAGGCCTCATACTGTTATTCTTGTATATTCCGCGTGATACATATCACCTAAAGTTATAAAAATATATATAAAATTTTTCTAAGTATATAATGTTAATGTGATTTAAAATTTGGAACTTTAAGTAAGTTTGGTACATATTTTCACTCTATGATTTCGAAGCTGAATGAAATAATATAGAAATTTTCTCATGTAGATAACAATTGCATTTACCACAATCTAATGTTGTACGATTCATTAAAAATTATAAGTTCTAATCACTTCATATCTTATGTGATCTGTTTGCACACGACACTCGATTTAGGTTACGTGATTATACTTATGAAGTTGTTTGATAAGTCATTTCAACTTTCGACGTTGTGTGAATAGGTTTGCTTCGCACATAGCTGTGACAAAATTATAATGTTTTAAGATGTTAGTGTTTTAAAAAATAAATCTTATACTGTGAATGTCGTAGTTGAATGTTACTATCTAAAAAGAATGCCTAAAATTCAAAGTATGCCATCACTCGAGCAAATAATTTCTAGTGTAAATAGTGAGGAGTTGACTGTTCCTGCCCTAGAAGAAACAAAATCTGTGGACATTATCTCAGATGTGATTAATTCACCCTCACAAAAATTTGCTGTGGATTGGTTAGAAACCTATCTTATGTCTTCCAAAACCCCAGCAGAAACATCTACCGTTGTCAATTCACAAGTTCTAACCGAGGTTGAAAACCAAACTCAAGATCTGCTTTCTTGTGCTCTAACACATAGTGGACTGTTATCTTCCAATGCAGAATCAGTTACGACTGAATCTACTTCTTCAGATTTTATGCAAGATGCACTCCGTCGTTGGCATTTAGGTTCTAATGTGTATGTGTATTTGAAACTTCGTCATGGGAAGTTAAAAGTGTATATATGGAAATATCTCTCTAACGATCGAAATGAATTACAGCCTACGCGTGAAGGTGTTACACTGTCACCGGCTACATGGAGTGAATTTTCTCAAAAATTGTGGTCGTTCAATATTCTATATGCAGATACCTCTTTCGTCAGTCGCAATGAGTTGTTCTGTTTCAATGACAACGGAAAATTGCATCTGCAGAAAATAATTCAATTATATGATTCAAAATTTTGCCTAACACAGTGTCATATTACCTTAGATAAAAATCAAATAGCATGTTTACAGAATAGTGTTAACAACCTTAGTATACATCTTCGAGAAAGTATATTTATAGAGTGGCTTCCTGCTCAAATATTAAAAATAAAGAACACTATAACCTTTCTACCATCACTTATTTGTGACAAAAATTTTGCATTCGAACAATTAATCTCTTGTATTCATGACAACATCATGTGTCATGTAAGAAAACTTTTCAAATGTGTTGGCTGTGTTGCTCAAGTTGAAGATATAAGTTACCATGAATGTCTTTACAGCACTCCATTACAAATGTTTGACAGAGTGTCTGAACAAGTACTTCTAAATCTTGACATTAATAACATTGCTAAGAAAGTTTTGTTGCGTGGTGAAGAAGTCTTTTACTGCTATGATAGAAATTTTTTCGAGTCATTCAAATCAGAGGACTATGAAAGTGCGATAAGGAAATTATTTTAACTTATTTGTTTAAATGTACAAGTGATAATAGTTAATATGTATTTCATGAATAATAGATTCATTAAATGGTTTTTATCTTTCAAATTGAATTCCTTATTTATACTCATTAGCTAATTTTTTTTTTTAGCATGTTCCATTTAAGAAATGTTATATTGTTATTAGTTATGTATCTATGCATTCAAGTGTAACAGGTTTACTAATCTCACTTTTTAAAATAAAATATAAAAAATTAAAAATAGATTTATTCGAATCATATCAAATGTCTACAGTGTGAGTTTCATGACAAAAGATATTTACACTTTACAGAGTTTAATTCATAAATTTATAATCAATGTCAAAATTCTGATTTTATTCAAAATAAATGCTAATTTATGTTCCATTCACTAAAGTATGAAGATTCATAAACAATGCTGTGTTTCAATCTCTAAAAATCGGTGAAAATTCGACTGTAGTTTCTTAAAAATCTACGAAGTTGGGACTTATTCTGTAATAGGTGTAAAATTCTGTTGTGGTCCTGTCATTTTCTGTGTGTTGTTAAATATGTACATTCAAATGGGATCATTTATTAAGAGCAGAGGGGTCTTATGGAGCACCTACAGCCACCAAATTGTGACATTTCTATGTGCATGTCAATAATGTCTCGTATTAAGATATCAAAACTCATTACATGTTTCTTTTAAGGTGTTAATTGCATATCTTTCATATTTTTTAATGTTATTGCAATGTACTGTACTTGTCTCAGAGGGTCACTCTTTCATTTAAATTCAATGTTAACAATCACCTATCCTTAAAAACAGTAAGTTATATGCTATTCTTCTTAATATTGCTAGTGCTATTCTTCTAAAATATATATATATACTCGTTTAATGATCTTAAACGTTGTTGTAACAATACAACCTAGCTCTTATTTGATAGTCATACACTAAGTATTGTGTAATTTTTGTCAAATTGCGTTAAAATTTGATAATTTTAAATGGGGAAAAAAAAACATTCGTGAGTATTCTATAATATTGAAATGTTAAGATCTTCCAGCTCTTGTATGTATTGTATAATTTGATAAATTTTTAATTTAAATATGGGAACTGTTTAAAACAATAAGATTGCAATTATCACGCTTTGCGAACATGAACTTTGGGTCACTATCTGTTACACTGATAAGCATGATAAGCTATAGAGCCGATTTGGAATGTGTTCTGGGTGAGTCTTTGGGTTGCATGTTGTGTGTATTGTAGGGGGGAGGGGGTATATTTATGGAAAATATGTATTCATATACATATTCTTTCTGAGAGCAGCTTTTTCAAAATAAGATCCACACATTTTAGTAGTGTCTATTGAAATGTAAGGATGCAATCATGCATTTGCAATCGTCGGATTTCCACATGGACGAATTCAGACGTAAAATACACCTCTAATGGTTTTTTTTTTTTAATTATAACTTAGCATTTAGAAGGTATATGGAATATCTGCTTATATGAAAAAAAAAAAAAAATGGATAGCATAAGACAGTCGCATGTTATTAAAAAAAAAAAAGAAAAAGAAAAAAAGAAAAAAATGCATAATTTGGAAAGAATAATTGTGTGGTGGCAACACGTCAACATAATGACGTCATTATAGATAAGATCTAATTTTTAATAATGTAATGAGAGTGTATCACTCATTTGGAGTGTGGACAGTAAGCTGTCGCTCCGTGAGTTCCAACTTTGTTAACTATTTTCAATGTGAATATAAAAATTATATGAAATGATTCTAAATATTCAAACTTAGAAGCTTCAACTAAGTTCGGTTTCATCGAAATATTTGTCCTGTAAATATTTGCATCGGTAAAACCACCATTGGTAGTTCAAACAGTCGATTCGTATTTAGAAAATTCTAGAACCGTAGTGTACAACTGTAGAAATCTATTTTTAAAAGCTGTCGAAACGGATATTTTTTTCATAAAAATGTGTTCCATGCAATTTATGTCTACCGATGAAATACAACTATTTCGGACATTTTTAAAAATTTAAAAAGTTTGAAAGTTAGTGTGATAAAATCTCACACAATACTTACTCGTTTCATGTTTAGCAGGTTTTAATACCGGGTGTTGAAATCTAGGCACATGTATGTGCAAAATGGTCTATTCCTATTCAATAGATTTTAAAATGTGTAGGTGTCCTGAAAAAAATAATGTACACTCAATTCTAAGTTCTATAATGGTAGTAAAAATTATACCCTTCACTGTTAAAATGGTTATATCATATTCGTTGGTTTTTATTTTATTTAAACTTAATGCTAAAATTTTGGGGGTGAAAATTCGTTAGCTTGTTAAATTCTAAACTTCGATATTTCAATTACATCCACCACTTTAAAATGGTCAAATCATATTCGATGCGTAATATCATTAAAATGATGTATTTCAGATTACGTGTAGCAAATCAGACCCTTGAAGTATCCAACTATTAAAATATATTATTAGAAAAAATAGGTGGCAACACCTCATACTGCTGACGTCATTATAGATAAGATCTAATTTTTAATAGCATAATGAGAGTATATCACTCATTTGCAGCGTGGATGCGAAGCTGCGAAGACGTTGTTCCGTGAGTTCTAATTTTCATTATTATTTTTATAAAAAGAAAAAAAATCATTTCGTTATTATTATAAAAATCATATTGATATATGCTGTTAGATTTATTTTTAAACACATTGCTATATATCACTTAATACAATTTTAGCTAATTATTACATTCGTGTTTTTAAAGTTTGTGTACGTGTATAAATTTGATTTTGGATACACAACACTTGAAAGGGTCGAATCCTGTTCACAAAACATAATTTCAACTATGTATTACATTCATGTTTTTAAGTGTTAAAAGGGTTGAATGCTATTCACTTAACACCATTTTGAAAATGCGTAACTATACTTGGGTGTATTCAATTCATTTAAAAAAAAAAATCATATTGATATATGCTGTTAGATTTATTTTTAAACACATTGCTATATATCACTCAGCTAAGTATTACATTCGTGTTTTTAAAGTTTGTGTATGTGTATAAATTTGATTTTGGATACACATCACTTGAAAGGGTCGAATCCTGTTCACAAAACTTAATTTCAACTATGTATTACATTCATGTTTTTAAGTGTTAAAAGGGTTGAATGCTATTCACTTAACACCATTTTGAAAATGCGTAACTATACTTGGGTGTATTCAATTCATTTAAAAAAAAAAAAATCATATTGATATATGCTGTTAGATTTATTTTTAAACACATTGCTATATATCACTTAATACAATTTTAGCTAATTATTACATTCGTGTTTTTAAAGTTTGTGTACGTGTATACATTTGTTTTTAGATACACAACACACACAAAAGGGTTGTTCATTGAATACAATTTATGTGTCCACTGAACACAATTTGTGTGTTCATTGGAAATCCATAATCAATTTGTTTTTAAACATTCGAAATCATTTCGTTATTATTATAAAAATCATATTGATAGTTAGATTTATTTAAAAAAAAAATCGTAGAGTCCACTGAATACAATTTTATCTAATTATTACATTCGTGTTTTTAAAGTTTGTGTACGTGTATACATTTGTTTTTAGATACACAACACTTAAAAGGGTCGAATCCTGTCCACTGAACATTGTTTTTGTGTCCACTGAATACAATTTGTTTTAAAAAAATCATAGTGTTATAATACACAATTTTATATTCACTCCGTAGCATTCTGTTTTAAAACACATCGCTATTCACCGAGCGATTCGAATGAACTTTGAAAAATAATCTAACTTCCGCTGATAAGGTACACTTCGAAGATAACTTCCTATAAAGCACGGTTGCTTTGGCACGGCGGTAAGACGCTCGGCTTGTAATCGACTGGACCCAAGTTCGAATCCAGCTCCTGACCAGTGAAACATTAAATTCTTTTGGAAAAAAAAATGCCGATAGATGGCAGCACTTCATCAAAATTCGCCAGAGGGCGCTTTAACTACGTCACGCTGATAAGATCTTTCAGTCTGTCACTGACCAGCAGAGAGGGAGGACGTGTGCTCAGAGCTCTTGTCAAAGGTCACTTCTAAGGTCGACACGTCATTTCCAGATTGTGCGATTGCGAAATCCCTTGAAACCACTTCCTCAGGTCAAGGGTCAGTCAGTGATTGTGACATTCCCTCTCAAGACTCCGAGTGACGTGAAACTCACTCCGTATGAGTCATCATGCCTCTGTGAAAGACTTTCGCAATTGCCCTCTTCCGAAAGAGGCATCCGGTGCTGCGCCTCACCAAACTTCCAAAAGGGGGAGGGGGGGGGCATCCTCCCAAAGAGGGGGGTCTCAAGAGAGGCATCCTTCCTCCTGGGGGTCTCAAGACCCTCTGAGAGGGTCCACTCCAAAGAGGGCCTCTGCACTTGCTGCACCTCCCCTCTTTGGACTGGGACCGGTGTTTTCTAACTACTTGTATAACTTTTACCGTGGTAACATTTTTACTCAACTTACTTTGTATTTTTATTCCAACTTACTCCATCGACCCATCGAGTACATGGACGAAAATGGTGTCAGTCGGTAGTTTCTTACAAGAGAAATGAGACTTGCATCCATCAGAGTCTTATCTTATATGGTACCAGAAGATAGAAACATCGATTTGTATATGGAGTTCTACATAATTTTTTTTTGAAAATAAATGTATAGTTACTTGCTGCTTTTCAAAATATGTAGTTTCAACTTCATCTCTCTTTCCCTCTCTCTTTATATATATTACACACACACAGGCAACCCTTGAATAACACGGTTATTTGATTCCGTGTTATTCAAAATTGTTTTATACGAGACAATTCATACAAATGTGATGATTATGTTCCGTGTTATTGAAAATCATGTCATTCGATACTTCAGATACATACATAAATGGACATTCGGTTCCAAATATTTATTTTAAAAGTAAAAGAAAAAAATTAAGGAAAACATAATTGTTATTACCTACTTACATATTTACATAATGTTCCTTTAATTATTATTCACCAATTTCGATATCTAAAAAGCGAATTCTCTTATTTCAAATAGGTAGAGGGTTCCAATTACTAGAAAACCTTTGACTAAGATCACTGGAGCCAGAAAAGTGTTTCTTTATTTTCTAACTAACTATACTCTCACAAACGTTTATATTACCTACTTATAATTTTTATTACCTACTTACATATTTACATAATGTTCCTTTAATTATTATTCACCAATTTCGTTATCTAAAAAGCGAATTCTCTTATTTCAAATAGGTAGAGGGTTCCCATTACTGGAAAACCTTTGACTAAGATCACTGGAGCCAGAAAAGTGTTTCTTTATTTTCTAACTAACTATACTCTCACAAACGTTTATATTACCTACTTACGTTTATATTACCTACTTATAATTTTTATTACCTACTTACATATTTACATAATGTTCCTTTAATTATTATTCACCAATTTCGTTATCTAAAAAGCGAATTCTCTTATTTCAAATAGGTAGAGGGTTCCCATTACTGGAAAACCTTTGACTAAGATCACTGGAGCCAGAAAAGTGTTTCTTTATTTTCTAACTAACTATACTCTCACAAACGTTTATATTACCTACTTACGTTTATATTACCTACTTATAATTTTTATTACCAACTTACATATTTACATAATGTTCCTTTAATTATTATTCACCAATTTCGTTATCTAAAAAGCGAATTCTCTTATTTCAAATAGGTAGAGGGTTCCAATTACTAGAAAACCTTTGACTAAGATCACTGGAGCCAGAAAAGTGTTTCTTTATTTTCTAACTAACTATACTCTCACAAACGTTTATATTACCTACTTACGTTTATATTACCTACTTATAATTTTTATTACCAACTTACATATTTACATAATGTTCCTTTAATTATTATTCACCAATTTCGTTATCTAAAAAGCGAATTCTCTTATTTCAAATAGGTAGAGGGTTCCAATTACTAGAAAACCTTTGACTAAGATCACTGGAGCCAGAAAAGTGTTTCTTTATTTTCTAACTAACTATACTCTCACAAACGTTTATATTACCTACAGGGCCGCCGAGAGCGGGCCCGGGCCCCGGGACAAAAATAATTCCGGGCCCGATAAAAAGAAAAAAACATGTGCCTACTGATAGAAATATTTTTTATTTTTTCTCTAATATAATGAGAAAATTGAATTAGAGCGATGCAATATTTGGTAAATAGAAAATAATAGTTGTTTAACAAGAAAGGACGATAGCAGAATGTATTGAGTCTCGGATTTAAGTTAATTCAGAAAGGCGCTTTGTGAGCCTTACGACTTGCAAATGTATCTATTATTTGGGAAAAATCACAATGTCTGGCTAGCTCAGCCTCAATTGATAATAAGCCCAAAGACGAAAGTCGGCTTCGACCCATAGTTGACCGTAACACACTTTTTATCCTTGATAGGCAACTAAAAGATCGTTCTGCTTGAGCCACAGTCACGGGAATTGTACAAAACAACCTCAAAGCAATAACGATGTTAGAAAACAGTGGTTAAGATTTAGATGGTTTATTTTGTTGAGCAACTGTATAGGTGAAAGATTTCTTTCCTGTATGTTTGCATCATATATCGATTTCAGATGTATTAGTTCTTCAGAGAGCTGCTCACTGACATCATCTTTATATTTGTGTTGTAGTTTTCTTGCATTTTCCCGAATTTGTACTTGATGTAAGTCGTGAAATAACCACAGCACATTGAATAAAGTGTTTATCGATCTGAAAATTCAACTTGCATATTTAAATTTACAGCTACAAGATTACATTCATTTAGGATTACCTCCCAACTATTTCTAATCTTTTTCAAATCTATAAAGACACTGGAAATATTTGCTACTTCGATATCGATGGTGGAATTTCGAGCTTGTAAGACCGTGCTTCGGTAGTTTATGGATGACAAAACTTTGAACCAAACTGTTGCCATCATGAGGCATTCAAATGATTCCATATATGTCTTTGTACCATTTAAATCTGTTTGAGTGTCGGCAGTTAGATTAAATTCTAGCACCATGTCGATTGCCTCCTTTATCGAAGGAAGCTTTTGTGCTAATGGTTTCACACTCTCAGTTCGGGGCCAACGGCCGTACCGTGCTGAAAACACCGGTTCTCGTTAGATTACCGAAGTCAATCAGCATCGGGCGCGGTTAGTACTTGGTGGGTGACCACCTCGGAACGCCGCGTGCTGGTGGCCATCTCGGGTGCGGTATCCCCGTGGTTTGCGCGCTAGATTTGCACGCTGCCACAAATGCCGCCGTGTTCATGCGGAGTACGATCACGTTAAACATGTGGGTCCGCAAGTCCTTCCGAGAGGTTGGTGGTAGGGGAAGGAGGGTACGGTCCCTGTGGATGCCTCCCCCACTGGGTTCCGGTCTAAATTGGGAGGCACTTCCCGGTCGTCCATACAGTTACCTTACACCTTTCTGGTAGGTCGGACGGTCTGGGTCTCAACAACAACACTCTCAGTTCGAGCACACCAACGTGTGTTGGACAGGGAATGAAGCGAGCAGTCCGTGTTTTTTTGCAAAATTTCCCATCTCTGAGGACAGCTATTAAATATATTATACAGCTTCAAGTATCAAACTTGCAATAGCATCTCCTGTTTTCTTATTGCAATCTACAAATTCTATGAATCTTTCAAATATTTCATATTCATTCGCTTCTCTGTTTGTAAGGACATAACGCAAAATGAATGTCGTTTTGTCCATATGGGCAGAATCTGGCGTTGATTCTACAATTATAGAAAAGTATTTGCAACTTTTCTTTCCTTTAAAATGCAGTTTAGGACATTTTCAGCACAACATGAAACAAATTCATTTTGAATTTCGGCTGACAAATAATGAACCTGCATTCTTTTGCCTTGAATTTGTGATTCCTTCACTTTTTTCAAGTGCTCGTCAAGGAGAGGATCATAATGACTTATGATTTCCAGCATCTCTAAGAAATTTCCATTTCTTGGATCACCAATCAAGTTGTTGCTCCCTCTGAAAGCTAATCCACGTTCGGAAATAAACAAAATTAAGGAAGACCACAGGAAAATAAAACATTGCTAATACACTTTACAGAAATAGCCCCTTTCTGGTGCTGGTGGATCCATCTATGTGGTGGAATATAAACTACAGTTAAATGTTTTTTTTTAGCATCCGGTTTAGGGTCCCGGGCCTAAAAATACTTTTCTTTCGAGTATTGCTATTACCGACATGAAGGAAAAAAATATCCAGTTCTGCTCGGGCCCCCCAAGCTGCACGGGCCCCGGAAATTTGCCCCGGGTCCCCCCCCCCCTCTCGTCGGCCGTGATTACCTACTTACGTTTATATTACCTACTTATAATTTTTATTACCTACTTACATATTTACATAATGTTCCTTTAATTATTATTCACCAATTTCGTTATCTAAAAAGCGAATTCTCTTATTTCAAATAGGTAGAGGGTTCCCATTACTGGAAAACCTTTGACTAAGATCACTGGAGCCAGAAAAGTGTTTCTTTATTTTCTAACTAACTATACTCTCACAAACGTTTATATTACCTACTTACGTTTATATTACCTACTTATAATTTTTATTACCTACTTACATATTTACATAATGTTCCTTTAATTATTATTCACCAATTTCGTTATCTAAAAAGCGAATTCTCTTATTTCAAATAGGTAGAGGGTTCCCATAACTGGAAAACCTTTGACTAAGATCACTGGAGCCAGAAAAGTGTTTCTTTATTTTCTAACTAACTATACTCTCACAAACGTTTATATTATGCAATTAGGTATAAATTAAATATATGTACACAGTGGTTTGAAACAAACTTGCACTAAATATATTTGACTCTGATCCTGCTAATAAGCCGAATTCAAAATAGAGGGAATTGAAAAACCATGTTATTCGAGGGTTAATAAGATTTCAATTAAAAAGTGAAAGTTTAATATTGAGGGTTCGTTGGGCAATAACTCGAAATTACATGGATATTGTTAAAGTCACATCAAATCATTAATATATGGAAAAATTTGGTAATCAATCGACGTAATGTAAAGGTATGTCCACATTCATAAGATACAAATTTGCTAAAAGACTACTACTCAAACTACCTTGCGGGAGTCCGGATACTTGTAAGTATAAATTATTTCGCTGAATAATATAATTATTAAATAATACAAAGTGGAGAAGTTTAAGAAAACTTAGTATTTGAATGTGGCCGGAATTATTAGCAATAAAAGCATTGTACGGTGCTAAAATAACATTATAAAGATTTTGTATATTAATATTAATAAAGAGATCCTTTAAAATCAAAAGTATGTCAACTATGAGTATTTTACCTATTATTTCGAATTTATTAATTAATTCTTTACTATCTTGAATAAAAAAATATTACTAGAATAACGTAAACTATCATCTAATTATTTTAAACAATTTAGTAATAATTTATTAATAGTAGTAGAGTATATATTGTGGCCACTGGTGACAGTTCTAAATTTAATAGGGTTTTTATGAAATTTTGAAATTAGAACATGGAAATTTAAAATAAATTTAATTTATATTTAAATCATTATATATATTAGCAATTGTATTTTTGATACTAATTAGAGTGATACTCAAGTGCGTCGAGTTTAAATATATTATTATTATTATTATTTAAATACATTTTTAAAAATTTTATAAAATTCTTTTACACATTACTGCATAATTATTGGAGGCTTTATCTACATAATTACAAAAGATTTCTGTGATTCAATAATTGGTTTTTCTAATTTATTAATAGTATATGATGACCTAGACATCTTAATACTATATATAGTATTTTTAATTTTTTCCGATAATTTATATTTCCACATATTGAATTGCTTCTAATTTCTGTGCATATTTACAAGATAATATATATATATATATATATATATATATATACAGGGTGTCCCAAAAACATTGACCTCGGCTTTTATTCCTTAAATATTGCCCTTAAACATATATAATAAATTACAAAGATGCGTAAAAAAGGTACAGAATTTTATGAAATCGATAAAAATTTTCAGGGGATTAAATTTGAAGAAATATTTTATACGGCCCCCGTACAAAAACATTTCCAATTAGTAAAATATGCCTCATACACTAATAAGGTGATGTACAAAATTTCAGCTTTTTATCATAAAAAGTCCCAGGGACATGTTTAAACAAAGTTGTTGAGAGATTAATCACAAATTAAAATGTAAATGTTTACAGCAAGAGTGCAAATAACGCAACGAAGAAATACATCATAGGTAAATAATATCTGCCTCTTATCTTTAATGGACCTTTGGCATAGATGGAAAACATTTTGAACCAGCTTTGTAATTTTTGTGTAACGTTATTATTTCTACATAGTGTAGATACTTTTGTACATATAAATAACTAAATTATTATTTATTTATGTAATCATTGTTTTCGTTCGTAATTTGTGTATGACCCCTGAAACGCGATCTGCCGACATGATTTTTCTTCTCTGAGAACCCATGTCGATGCATCGAAAAGTGGTTTAAGTCAGCATTTTTGTCTTTTCATATCTCTGGGACTTTTTATGATAAAATGCTGAAATTTTGTACATCACCTTATTAGTGTATGGGGCACATTTTACTCATTGAAAATGTTTTTGTACGGGGGCCGTATAAAATTTTAAATTTTGTATTTCTTAAAATTTAATTCCCTTGAAATTTTTAATCGATTTCATAAAATTTTGTACCTTTTTTTGCGCAACTTTGTAATTTATGATATATGTCTAAGATCAATATTTAAGGAATAAAAGCCGAGGTCAATGCTTTTGGGACACCCTGTATATATTTATCTAGATCTATGTTTATATATTTTAATATATTAGATTGGTTACTACAGGAAGGTAGCCCAATTTTTGTACCAAAAGACATAGCATTTTTTAACGATTCATCTTCAACAAGGTTTAAGTGACTAGTTACAATATGTCCTATCATTATTGGATTAATATACACTACGCGACAATGAAAATGAGACACCAAGAAAGAGTGGGTAGAAAAATCTGCAAATTGCAGGGTAGACGCAGCTCACCGAGTTATGTAAATGATGCGAAATGCGCAGCTGTCCCGAGCACGTTGAATGAGATATAAGGGAAAGAACCTGCAGAATCGGGAATAGTCGCGCCGCTCAGTCTGCCAGGGGTATCATTTTGCATTTTTTTTTGTTTCAGAGGAAACGTGTAGTAGCAGAGAATACCAGGCCGCAGCCAACCGAAGCAGTTCCAGCAGACAGACAATTTCAAAAGGGGTATGGTGATGGGACTCAGAAGGGCAGGTTGGTCCATATGTCAAATTTCAGCGGACAGCCACCTACACGAGTCCACGGTGCACCAGCTGTGGCGAAGATGGTTGGAACAAGGGAATGTGGCACGTTTGAGGGGTGCCGGTACGGCCAGAGCGACGTCAGCACGCGTAGACCGAAGCATCCACCGGAAAGAGTTGGCGGCACCACAGGCCACTTCCGCCGCCTTTTTGCCGCATGTGCAGGATACCCTTGATGCTCCCATATCGACCAGGCCCATTATCCGCCGATTGGTCGTCAGCGAACTGCACTCATGGCGCTCGTTAAGAAGACTGCTATTGACTTAACAGCACAGACCCCTCCGTTTACGTATAGAGCCACGTGGATGGCGGAATGGCACAGGGTCGTGTTCTCAGACAAGTCATGCTTCTGTTTTAGCAATGAAAGTCGCCGTGTACGAGTCTGGCGCCAAAGTGGCGACATGTCCAATCCGACCGCATCTGTGGAACACCACACCGCGCGACAACGCATCATGGCTTGGGGCACCATCGCCTACGATAGCAGGTCACCTCTGGTCTGTATTGAGGGCACTATGATGGCCCAACGATAAGTGGATGACGTGCTGCGGCCAGTGACACAACCCTTTCTTCAGGGGGGCCCAATGCCATTTACCAGCAGGATAACGCCCGACCACACATGGCATGCATCAGCCAACATGCCCTGCAAGATACCCAGGTGCTTCCCTGGTCACTAGTCTCTCCTGATCTCTCACCAATCGAACACGTCTGGAACGTCATTAGACATCACTTGCGTGCGCTACCACCGCTGCTTTGAGAAGACGAACTCTGGCAAATTGTTGACAGGGAATGGGCAGCCATCCCTCAGGGCACCATCCGCACGCTCATTGACTTTGTACCTAGACGTATTGCTACCTGTATCGCCGCCCGCGGTAGTCCTACAACCTACTGATCAGACGGTGTTATCGCTCAGTGTATAGGTGTATCATGCTACAATAAACTTCGCTTATTGTTCGTTGCTGTCTTTCTCTGTTTGTCGATTTTTATCACTTTCTGCCCACTCTTTCTTGGTGTCTCATTTTCACTGTCACGTAGTGTACTTAACAAATTTAGCATCCATACACTAAAAATAATCATCGATATTTGAATCCCCATCATTATCCAAAGAGAGAGATTGAGAAATATCATTATAAATGTTTGTTTTAGTTAAATGTCTTTACAACTTTTAAATCTTTGACAGGCAGTAAATGGTGATGATTATGAAATAAAACATTAAAGTTGATTGAATTAAAAACATATTGTTAAAAAAAATAACACAGCATAAATTTGAAGATAGATTTTTATTATAATTTTTATTAAGAAATAAGTTTAAACGGCTAGTTCTTGTAATAAACAAATCATAAAATTAAAATGATTAAAATGATCATTTGGCAAGTTTAATTCTGAAAAAGTGGCATAAATTTTGACTTTCCTTGCAATACAGGGTAATCCATAGGGAAAGTATTGGAATCTTGTTGAAAATCGCAACTACAACTTTTGACTAGAACACTACTTTTAGGGTGACGTTTGTGTGTGTGTGTGTGTGTCTGTCTGTGCAGATTTTGTATCCATTTTAACTCAAAAACTAATTGACCGAATTTAATGAATTTTGTGGGGTACCCTGGTGTTGATTAGATGTTGGTATAATTCGGGAAAAAAGAACCTGCCTTTTTTTGCGAAATGGTCCGCAAAAAATGTCTGTGTCCATTCTAGCTACAAAACGAATAGACCAAATTCCACTAAATTTGGTAGATTATAAAATAATTTTGGGTGCTATTTTGTGCAATTAAACTCGATTTAATGAATTATTAAAGAAATAAAGAGAGTGTGAATATGAGTCTGCTAGGAAAGTTATGTGCTGCCCACATCAGATATTTTTTTTTTATTTAGAAGCGAAAATCCATGATTTAAAATTTTTTCAATCGAAAGAACTATTAAAGTTACGATGTAAAGTTTGCATTTCTGATTTAAAATCAAAGTACTTAATTTTAGTTTTTCTTTCACCTAGTTTTAAATCTTTTCTTAAGCACTGTATTGTTTCTACCTTTTTATATACGTTTTGTTTTAATAATTGATAATAAATTAAATTTTTATTATCTGCAAATTTATTTTTTACAATATTACTATTTAGATATATCTGATTTAGACTATATGAAAAAATAGTGGAATAATTTTTAATATAGAAATTTTAGAAGAAAATTTTGTCGGCTAAATTAGCTTTAATAGGTACTAAAATGTGAATAGTAATATTTTCAAATCCATGTTGAGCAAAGTGCTGATATTCAAATTTATTAGAGGTAGGTAGAACTAGCTCTATTATTATGGATATATTTTTTAATTTGGTCTTAGTGAACAGACCAAATATATATAGCAGTGAACAGACCAGATATTTTTCTTCGACAAAATACTTGGACACGATGAAGAGTTTTGGCGAAGTGAACAATTCCTTTATTTAGGCCTAGACCTTGTCCACGTGTATAGCATTAATGCTTGGATTTTATATGTTTTTCTATTATCGATTCCATACCATTGATATTTGTTGACTATCTTTAACTTGATGACTCGAAATTTGTATTTTTTTCTATTTGATTGAAGATTTGCTGTTTTATACTTTTATTTTGTAGATTTGTTATAAAGTTAGGTTTTTCGAGTTGCAGCTTCTCACTTTTCTATCATTGGACTTTCAAACTATTTTTTTTATTATTAATGAAATCATTTTATTTATAAGCTGCATTTGCGCAATAAATTAAATGTATTTTGCATTGTCGTTCCTTTTTACTTAATATCTTTATTCTTTTACATATTCATATTTGCAAAGTATCCTTAAATTTTTTTAGCATGCTACTGTATTTATAAAGTAATTTTATATATATATATATATATAATAAATAAGATAAAATTAAAAATAAAATTAAAATAGTTATACTAATTTAAAACATGATCAGTGTCATACCCTGGTTCAAAAACAATACGGAGGAAAATTAATAAATATGATATGATAGGAAATATCAGACAAAAGGAAAACAATGCTACCATAAAAGACAAAATGATCTTAATTTTAAATATGAATAATACACATGAATTTATCAACATTCAAGAGCGAAGCATACTAATCAAGTTCAAACAACAAAGGATTATCAAAATCTGGAGGCTCAAAATATATATATATATATGTATAATTGAAGAATTTTAATTTACTTGTATTATATACCAGAGATTGATCATTTATTGAAATTGTCCTGTATAGCAAAAAGTGAAAAAAAGACTGTCTGAAGTGAATATTTGATATCAATAATGACTATATGACAAGTTTGTGAAGATGACAAAGAGAATATCATAAATAAAACATTATAAATAAAACAGGTACTAAATTGTATTTTTTTTTATAAAATACCCCTTTTTCCCTGTTCTATATATAAGTTATGGAATTGAAAAAGAATTACATGTGGTAAAGATAGGTGAATATAATCCTTTAACTACACCCTTAGATTAAATTTTTGTTATAAATCATATATGTAATACAGGTACTTAAAGTACTAATCTCCTTGTTCTCTTCATAAACATACATGGTGTAAAAGCATGAATAGTGTATAAGATGAAATGTTGCAAAACAGAAATTTTTTTTGTACGTGGAGCTAGGCCTTTCTGGCTCCCAATTTTTTTTTTAAATGAATAAATTGGAAAAAGTGAAAAGCATTTCCGAAACCATGTACGTTATCAAGGGCCATACCTGGTTCGTTAATGCTGATTCTACGTTTCGGTGTGCATTACTGTGAATTGTATTACAGAAATAATGCACATGGCCCGACGTGAAAGGAAGTAGAAAATGGATCAGATATAAATATAAAAATAATCAAATAAAATAATCAAATATACCAGCGTATGGCTGTGTATTTATATGAGAATACAATGTGATGTATAAGATGAAAAAGAATAAGAATAAAATAACATAAATTGAGTATCCCCTTGTGCTGCTAACATGGGAGAGTAATAGATACTGACTAAGCTTTTTCCAACTCAAAACAGGTTACAGTTAAGTCGATAGACTAAGAGTGTAACTGTTGGAAGTGAAGCATGGAGATGATAATTTGTTTAAAATTTTTTATTCAAAAATGATTGAGATTGACCTGTATATAAATATTTATTTTATATATATATATATATATATATATATATATATATATATATATATATATATATATATATATATATATATATATATATATATAGAGAGAGAGAGAGAGAGAGAGAGAGAGAGAGATTATCTATCTTTGTCTTCAGAAACAAGCATTTTCTGTTCATTTTGAATAGATACTTGGACTTGAAAAAGAATTTGCTAAAAATGTACAACTTTTTAGGCCTAGTGCTTATCCACGTGTATAGCTTTAATACTTGGTTATTTTATGTTTTTCAATTTTCGAATTCTCACCATTGATATTTGTTGAATATATTTAGCTTGATGACTAGATATATGCATTTTATTCTCATCTTGATTGATGATTCTCAATTTTATCCTTCTTTTTAAGTTGTTGGTATTTTTTAAGTTAGGGTTTAATGAGTTACAACTTCTCTCTATTCTATCATTGGATTGTCATATTATATCTTTATTTTATATATATATATATATATATATATATATATATATATGTTGTTGTTGCAGAAAAGCCTCCACCAAGTCCAAAGGCCCCTGGTCCCTGGCGAAGGGTTGTATGCAGCTTCACTTTGAACGAGGCTCTATTACGGCAGAAGACTGACTTAACCTCAACATCACAACACCCATGCCCGCAGGTGGGACTCGAACCCACAACCCGGTAACCGAACGATCACAATGAAACGCCTGCCTCCTGACCGCTCGACCACCGCGTCGGCATATATATATGTATATATATATATATATATATATATATATATATATATGTGTGTGTGTGTGTGTGTGTGTTACGGTTAAAGTAAAAAATCCGGTTAGTATTAATAATAACCACGTCTTTTGGTAAATGTGATAAATATTACATATTAATCACATTTACCGGTAAATATTAATAATTACCAATTAAGTTTGGTCATTGTGATTAACTAAGCATAATTTATTGAAACCCCACTCTAACGTTATTTTTATGTCATGCGATAAGAAGTGTATGATATTACATACATGAACAGTTTAGTTAGCAATAAAATTTGGTCAATGTCACAAATGTTTTATAATAATGATTACTGCTATTTATAAGATACATTCATTATTTATTACAACAAACCAATTACATTAAACACAAACACCTTAAGGTGACAAAAAATTGCAAACAAATTACATTACAAATACAATAAATGGAAATCTCAAGTTAAACGCGTTGAAAATTATTACATTGACCAAACTTCATTGGTAATTTTTAATAACAACCGGGTCATGTGATAAATTCTCATAAGTTATTTACTTTAATCGGTTTTTTGGTTAGTATTAATAAAAGCCCATTATTATTAATCAAATTGACCGTAACATATATATATATATATATATATATATATATATATATATATATATATATATATATATATATCATATAAAATCCAGTAATCAAATTCAAAAAGAATTCCTATGCATATCCACAAAAATCAAAGGCACTACTCAGGAAAAGGCGCCAAGCCGCTCTATACTCCGAAGCAGAATGTAATCCAAGAAAAAGAAGATTTAAAGGAACTTGGGATAACCAAATGCTTTGCATTTAATGGTTGGGGAGGATTGCGACTCCCCCTCCCGTTTAAAGCTGCTTTTCCAGCCTAGGCAAACGCTCACGGTACCAATGCAAAGCAAAGGTTGGTCCCCAATGCGTGCTAATACGAAGGCACCCGGATACGGAAGAACAAGACCAACCAAACAGAAGGAAACTGGACCAAAAGTGAATCCTGCCCAACTCGCTATCATATATATGTTCATTTTACGCATGCGTGCAATCTTAGCAGGTACGCATAAACTTTATTTACTTGCAAATTGAAGTAAACTGTCAAAATCTACATGATCCTTGAAAATCGATCTATAGCAATCCTTTAAGAAATATATAGGATAATGTTTATATAAAGCCTCTATTATGATTTTAATATTGCTATTATTGCAATCTTTTTTAAACGTGTTGTAAATTTGATTTCTCTTGAAGTGTCCGAGTATGATATTTCTGAAAGTATTTTTGGTAAGATTTGTTTTCCAATCGATGAGATGATTTATCTTCATTTTATATAATTCTCTTTTGTCGTATAACGTTGTATAATGACCATATAATCCATGTTTTTTTATTGAGATGTCCAGAAAATTTACCGCTTCATTTTCTTCTTTACAATTTTCTATTAATTCCAATTCCGGTGGGTAAAATGTGAAATCGAAATTGGTGGTGGTTTCATAACTCCCCAATAGCACATCGTCAACAAACCGGAAATATGGTATCTCTGACAAAATATGGGTTCCTTTTTCATATGTTGAGAAGTAAATATCGGCCAAGATTGATGAACAGGCTCCTCCCATTGGGATTCCCTTTATTTGTCGGTAATAATTATTTCCGTTATATAGAATATTTTCTTTTAATACCAGTTCAATAAGATCAAGGTATCTTCGATAAGTAATAAAATCCTTCAAATCATATTCTTCATGTAATTTTTCCAAGATTGAGTATAAATTAGATAAATCAATGTTGTTAAATAGGTCGCGGAAATCAAAGCTTTTAAAACATATATTTTTATTACAATGTATTAATCGATCGATAACTTCTACTCCATTTTTGATCATGACATGATTCTGTTTTTTGATGTTTTCCATCACAAACTTGAGGATGTTCAATAGTCGTTTATTAGCTATTGTCAGATATGATCCACAGCCAACGGTAACTGTACGGAATTTTACAGGCTCTTTATGCATCTTTGGAATGAGGATTAAATATGGAAATTTAACAGTTTTTATTTAATTACCGATTCGTTTGTACAAAGCCTTAATCCTATTGGATAGAACATTCCCATTATTATGTAAAGGGGTGTACATAGTACTGTCTAGATAGCAGTGAAGAAGTGTATCCATGTAAAACTTTTTGCATGTAAATGCAAAATGTGATACCATCTTGTCAGTATAAGTTATAGCAAAATTTTCTTTTATAGTTTGTATAGCTGCAGGTATTGAAAGATTCCTAATTCTGTTATTTTGTCTGATGTAATAAAACTGAAATTCTTTTGAAAAATTATATTTTCATTCATGAAAGGCTTGAATAGGTAAACTGTGTTTTACTGCTATTTTATAAATAAATTCTTCTAGATCTTGATTGAAATTTTCGATTACTTGGTTATATTCTTGTGATCTGTATTTAGTTCCGAGTTTGAAAATATTTTTTAGAGTTTTATCTGAGATAATATCCAGATCACCTGTAATGATGTGATTGTGATAAGGATCTTTAAGTTTGCTATCAGTGCATCTGCATTCTGTTGTTTTAGTATCCAATTCTTTACATATATTGTTGTAGTTGAAGAATCTTCTACCGTTTGTGCGTACAAAGCGGTAAGTGTGTGTGTGTGTGTGTGTGTGTGTGTGTGTGTGTTACGGTTAAAGTAAAAAATTCGGTTAGTATTAATAATAACCACGTCTTTTGGTAAATGTGATAAATATTACATATTAATCACATTTACCGGTAAATATTAATAATTACCAATTAAGTTTGGTCATTGTGATTAACTAAGCATAATTTATTGAAACCCCACTCTAACGTTATTTTTATGTCATGCGATAAGAAGTGTATGATATTACATACATGAACAGTTTAGTTAGCAATAAAATTTGGTCAATGTCACAAATGTTTTATAATAATGATTACTGCTATTTATAAGATACATTCATTATTTATTACAACAAACCAATTACATTAAACACAAACACCTTAAGGTGACAAAAAATTGCAAACAAATTACATTACAAATACAATAAATGGAAATCTCAAGTTAAACGCGTTGAAAATTATTACATTGACCAAACTTCATTGGTAATTTTTAATAACAACCGGGTCATGTGATAAATTCTCATAAGTTATTTACTTTAATCGGTTTTTTGGTTAGTATTAATAAAAGCCCATTATTATTAATCAAATTGACCGTAACATATATATATATATATATATATATATATATATATATATATATATATATATATATATATATATCATATAAAATCCAGTAATCAAATTCAAAAAGAATTCCTATGCATATCCACAAAAATCAAAGGCACTACTCAGGAAAAGGCGCCAAGCCGCTCTATACTCCGAAGCAGAATGTAATCCAAGAAAAAGAAGATTTAAAGGAACTTGGGATAACCAAATGCTTTGCATTTAATGGTTGGGGAGGATTGCGACTCCCCCTCCCGTTTAAAGCTGCTTTTCCAGCCTAGGCAAACGCTCACGGTACCAATGCAAAGCAAAGGTTGGTCCCCAATGCGTGCTAATACGAAGGCACCCGGATACGGAAGAACAAGACCAACCAAACAGAAGGAAACTGGACCAAAAGTGAATCCTGCCCAACTCGCTATCATATATATGTTCATTTTACGCATGCGTGCAATCTTAGCAGGTACGCATAAACTTTATTTACTTGCAAATTGAAGTAAACTGTCAAAATCTACATGATCCTTGAAAATCGATCTATAGCAATCCTTTAAGAAATATATAGGATAATGTTTATATAAAGCCTCTATTATGATTTTAATATTGCTATTATTGCAATCTTTTTTATATTTTGCTATTATTGCAATCTTTTACAATAAATGGAAATCTCAAGTTAAACGCGTTGAAAATTATTACATTGACCAAACTTCATTAGTAATTTTTAATAACAACCGGGTCATGTGATAAATTCTCATAAGTTATTTACTTTAATCGGTTTTTTGGTTAGTATTAATAAAAGCCTATTATTATTAATCAAATTGACCGTAACATATATATATATATATATATATATAAATCTATTAAATATCCAACATGCATTAAAAAAAAATATGTAATTAAGAGAGTTAATATCATCCTAATTGAAGTGATTGCTTGTCATGGAACAGTTTCGGTATTTCCGATAGTCTGTCCCGAGTTAAAATGGAATTCGTGCTTGTTCACGAAATGTATGCTAGCCTCGTGGTTTTAAAACATGGAACCGTCCAATGATAATTTCATAATAATGGCTGTAGAAATATTGTTCTGAAAAAATTATTTTACCATGCTCTTCGATTGATCAAAAGTAGGTCTGTAAATATCATCTGGCGCATTAAGAACAGCAGATGATATTTTTTATATATATATTTGAGAATTTATTAGTGCCACCTAATTGAAAAAATCACTTCTATTTTTCGGTACATTATATGATTTTAAAATTGGATTTAGTCTAACAATTTTAATAAATTATGATAGTTTATTAAATTGAAAAATGTGGAATTGAACATCACCGTTTTACCGAATGGGATTCGAAATAGATATTCATTAAATTTTAGTGTTCCCTCTTTAAATGACTAATTTCTTTTTAAAATATTTTTCCAAATTATAAAAAAAAATTGCAATAAAATGGGGTGTTTCTTTTATGCACCCTTATAGTTTGGGAACTAATGTTATAGGCAGTTTTTAGCATTTTTTATTCTTTTTTTAATTTTCGAATTATTTTAAAAAATTTCTTCTGATTTTTAGATCTTTGGCACAGCATTCTCTGTTCGGTGAGCGAGAAAATTCTTTCTTCCAAAATTGCTCAACAGTCACGTTGTTACTACTACTGCATATAAAAAAAATAAAAATAAAAATAAAATAAAACGCCATAAAATCGAGAAAAAATGGACACTTTTTTTTTCTTTTTAAATTTTAAATATTTTGAGAGTAACGGATTTGTTTTGACAAGAAATTACGGGATATAAATTCAATAAACTGCTGAATAAAAGAATCGGTGATTAAAACTTATTAAGAAAGCTGGGATGTACCGGATGGTATCGGTTTATGTAGTTATTATTATTACTTTTGTCATAGTTTTAAATGTACGAAATGAGAAAAAATATTGATTATTACTGTTCTAGCAGTTTTTGAATCCCTTTCTTATATTAAGAAAGCCCTGCAATAGAAAGAAATAGTTATTCAACGGGTACAACTCAAAGAAATCGACAGCTTCCTTCTGTAAATTTCGATTTGTAAATAATGGTTGAGAGTCACTTCTGGTGGGTGAATAAAATTCGAGAAGTGTTGTTCTAGACCTAACTCGTTCGGTCCGAGTTTCAGATTCTTATTTCTAACTAGCCCTTTCATCCGCGTTATCAATGGTTAGTGGGCATTAAATGTGATACCAACACACTTAATTAAAGTCGTTGATAACTTCTCTGGATATCAAACACTCTTTCAGATTTAAGCATAACAAATGGCGCACATTTTATAATTCTGTTAATATGATAAATAGGAAAATACTCGTATATTGAATCCTGTTTCCACGCGTGACAAGATGATTTATTTAATTGTTTAATTTTTCAAGTGGCAGCGAAATAATTTTGTGTTTTGATTATTTCTGAGAGGCAAAGTGGTGTAAGGTTTTTGAAAATGTGATCGACACCCCTAATTCGAATTTTTGAAATTCTTGATTTTTCTGTTGACCTGGAAGCTCAGATGAATTGAATGCGACGCAAACCGAGATTCTGGCTCGAGTAGATTGTTCGATTATTTTGAAAAGTGGCGTTGCGTATTTAATTATTCTTTTGTATCATCACCCGTAATTCGAATTTTAAAAACATCAGATTTATTGTTGACCTGGAAGCTGAGACGGATTAAATGCGACCCAAACCGGAATTTAAACTCGAGTTGAAATGCTCGATAATTTTGAAAAGTGGTTTTGAATGTTTTGATTATCTCGTTGCACCGTCACCCGTAATTCAAGAATTTCAAATTTTCTTTAATTTTAGTCTCATAGCCGGGACAAATCGACTGATACCAAAACCAAGAATCTAGCTATAGGAGAAGTGCTCAATAATTTTGATTCCATTATTCAATTCAGTGCATATTATATACATAAACTATGGAGAAAACCAATAAATACCTTGACTCATAAAAGCATCAGCTTAGAAAAATCAAATCGACTGATACCAAAACCAAGATTCTAGCTATAGGTGAAGTGCTCAATAATTTTGATTCCATTATTCAATTCAGCGCATATTATATACATAAACTATGGAGAAAAATGAATAAATACCTTGACTCATAAAAGCATCAGCTTAGAAAAATCAAATCGACTGATACCAAAACCCAGTTTCTATGTATAGGAGAAGTGTTCGATAATTTTGATTCCACCAGTCAGTCCAGCGCATTACTATGGAGAAAAATGAATAAATACATTGACTCAGAACAGCATCTGCCCATACGAATTGCAAATATCCCTAGTCAACAAATAAATCACAAAAGCAAAAACTTTGGAAGCCAATAATGAAAGAAATTAGTTTGAAAGTGTTAAGGGCAATTCTCATCTGCTCGCAAGCCACGAGCTATTTTTGCGCACCTGCCACTTCGAGGTACGGCAGGGTTATTCTAGTCGTTAACTAAGGTTTACGAAGTCTTTGAACTCTGACACGCCCGCCACTGCAAAGGTAAGGGACTAATTTAAGCCACGCATGGTTTTGCATCACTAGCGCTTCAAACATAGTACCTTCAAAGCGGTATTTCAAGAAGGTATAAAATGATAAGGGAGCCCCTTACAGATAACAACATATTTGGACAGGTTTCTGCACTTTTCAACATGGAATAGTACGTATATGCAATGGCAATTACACGTCTTCCTTACACATAAATGGTAACTCCACTACTTTGACTTCGTTAGGATCCAAATATGTAATGATTAGACCAACAACAAATATTTAAAAAAATAATAATAATAATACAATACTAGCAGATATACTCTCGTGTTGCATATTTAAAATATGTGCAGATTTCAATAGTATTCGAAATGATATTGTTTTTTAAAATATTTAATTTAATTCCTCTAAAAAGAAATCCAACAATTTATGTTCTCGCTATCACAGGCAAATCGAGGAATAAAACATACTGGTACCATTTGTATACAGATTTATAAAAAATATGAAGTTTGGTCAATATATGCTAAAACGAAAACGATAAAATGATAGAAGATAGACCCGTATCATGTTTCATCAATAGGTTAAACACATTAGAAAATATGAGTTTGAAATATCTTCTTTAAAAAAAAGATGATTTAAAAATGAAAATATCGATCATTCCCGCAATCTGGTATCCCTAGACCGTAACTAATATAACACCCAATTAAAAATATAACACCGTTCATTTTCAAAGTTTACTTTTATATAAATTTCTTTATTATTTAAATTGTATAAATTGAATAAAAATCGTCTGCTGTATAAACAAAACATTTGATTTAATTCGATTGCTAAGCAACATAAAATTTTTTTCTTTTCAATCAGTTCAGTTTTGTGCACTGCGATCCATAATAAGATTTAAGAGGGGGGGGGAGGAATGATATTTAGAAATGAAGCAAAAAATTATCAAAACTTTTAACAGTTAAGAATATTCGCACTTCTTTATTGCAAATGAGTCCCCGTGTACAATTATAAGTAGGGCAGTCATTTTAGTATGGGAAAAAGGTAAAATTCGCGGGACGATCGCAGGGTAAGTTGAACATTTCACGGCAGAGGATTTATACAGAAAATAAGTCAATCAGTTATGAAGCACTAATATAAGTAATTACTGTTCAAATCAAGCATCATATTACATTTTTTAAAAACTAATACTTAATTTATAAACCATTCAAATTCTGCACGAGATTAAGTAGACGGAGCTTTGATACATTACACAGATTTTCTTCTTTGCCTATTGTCCGGTAACATGTGTAGAAAGGGATTGATTGGAATCGGCACTGTTTGTGGATATTGACAGGCAGATGATTGCGACTTTATGTAGCTAGGAAAATGAATTTTTTTCGTATTCCAGAATTGACCCATTCTCTATACATTTGCTGATACGAACTTCTTTTACACTCGCTTTTGTATATGAGCGAAAAAGCTTAGTTCTTAGACGTCGAAAAAGTTCAAGGACTTAATACATTGCTGGCCATTAAAATTGCTACACCCCGAAGGAAAGCAAATAGCATAATCTTATTTACTGTACATATACAGTATAATGAGAGGAAAACATGATTAAATTTGCAGGTGGTTTGGGGTACACAGCATGCAGAATTCAGTACACAGAGCTGCCATCTCTGGCAGTATAAGTTACAAAACAATGAAATGTAGGATTTGTGTAACGCTATTAGTTGTTGGGGTTTACGGGCCCCTCATTTCCACACCAGGGGCCCATCTGGTCGACGATCGGACACAATTTGAAGTTTTTTAGATGCAATGGGTGATGGAGTTTTACAAAAATTTGATATGGTAAAGCTCTTAAAATTAATTTTTGTGGAAAGACCCGAAAACTGGTCCACAGCTTAAAAATAAAAAAAAAACCCGACCCGCAGCTTGAAAAATAAAGCGGTATGTATATGTTTACATTTGATGAGTTCCTCAAAAATAAGTAACAGGACTAGATTTTCACTTAGACGGTTTTGGGAAGAAACCAAGTCTGGTTGCGCTCGGGCTTTGTTTGAAAAAAAAGTTGAGTCGTACCTATTCAATGTCTGAAAATTTAAAGAAATTGAATAAAACACATAAAATCGTTTCGCTGATTACAGCTATGTAAAGGTAAATGTTAAAACAAAGGGGGGGGGGGGGATAGCTTACAAAATTTATGTTTAAGACACATTTGGATAAACATTGTTTCAGGTCGGACCGGGCCGGACTGAGACCGGAGAGCCGGGCTTTTTTTTAACCAGATCATCGATATTTGTTTGTAAGGAAGGTAAAGTGTTGGACACTTCAAAATTGTAATTATTTTCACTGTATCGATTACCCTAGTACGGACCACCCACCTTCACGGGACCCAGTAGCTCCATCAATAGAACAATTGTGTCATTGGAGCAGAGCCCGATATGTAAACAACAAACGGAATATCATATTCATTACATTTTCATAAAAAATATTTTGAAACAAATATTACAAATTATTCTAGCTACATAAACAAAGCTAAATGAGGCACATTTTATTTCTTAATGGCCTCACTGAAAGTAAAAGGGAAATGCATTTGTTTCTCAATGATGTTTTATTTATCCGCCTTTATGTTCTTTAAGGTCAAATGTCAAGCAATCACCATGCACTTGTGTTACTCGTACTAGGCGTCGCCTTCTGCAAGACAGGTTTGATTGTTCATCGCACGAAATTCAATGCCATATTTTCTTTTCTCGGATTCTTTCTATTCCTTCATCTAGTACTTTGGATATTTTTCTCGCTTTTTTTTTCTCTCGCTTTACACTTTATCAGAAAATGTTGATTCTTTAAAAAGAAATGCTACACAATTAAATGCATTTTATTGTTCATTTGCGGAGCATTGTAATACTTGGAGTAATGTATACGCTATATGTCTGTTTTCAATTTTAATTTTATTTAAAAATTTTTACAGTATCCAGAATGTTTTTCAAACATTCTACTAAATAAAATTTATTAATCAAGTGTCAGATGTACTCAAACAAACACATTTCATGCATGGTTTTAGGGAGAAGTTCCCAAAGTTCTGAACTACTGGGACGAAATTGCAAGATCTTATTGTCGAAGTGAACTCTGCATACTCCACCCTCTAATATCAGATTGACGCGCGGGGATGACAATCTGACTGACCACCTCCTACTATTTTTACCTTAGGTTAGCCTGCTGCTACTATTTTTATTCTGCAGGTTAGCTTCCTACGTGATAGTTTAACCTCCCATCCCGATTCGAAATCGGTGCTCAATATATCTATTCGTGACATTCACACACCCGACATCTTTGCACTAATCTACAGGATTGATTTGTTTTGGAGCCATTAGAAAGAACCTAATCGTGAATCGACACACGGATTTTCGTACTGGCTCTACCGTTGAGCTATTGCAACGAAATTGCAATATATATATATAAGGAAAAGGAAAAATTGAACGCATTTAAGCACAAATAAGACAACAATGCACCATACAGCTGTGTCCGAGGATCCCCTTTGTCAGTGCAAGAAAAGCAACTAACCAGAAGTTAAAAAGACAAAATGGGCGCAAATAGAAGATATAGAGGGGTTTATATTGAGAAATTGCAATATATATATATATATATATGTGTATATATATATTGCAATTTCTCAATATAAATCCCCCTCTCTCTCTGTATATATATATATATATATATATATATATATATATATAATGAAAAGGAAAATTTGAACGTATTTAAGCACAAATAAGACAACAATGCACCATACAGCTGTTTCGAGGATCCCTTTTATCAGTGCAAGAAAAGCAACAAACCAAAAGTTAAAAAGACAAAATGGGCGCAAATAGCAGATGGGTTTCGTCCAGAAAAGAGCACCAGGCGCGAAGCGCCTTTAATCTCCAATCTCTAGGTGTGGTTCTTATCTTCATACTGTGACATTATTTCATTTGCCCATAGTTGGAGGTTCGAGGTTTTTGATTTACTGTTTTTATTATTTGACTTAGCTCCTAGTGTGGCAGTTTGTTGCACATTTAGAGTTTGAGTAATTTTGGGGAGTTGATGCAGTTCTAAGGATTTCCTATCAATTTGGCAGTTTAAGGTTTAAGAACATTTTTTAGAAAACATTGATCGAGTTTTAATTTAATATCAACTATTTAAGTTGGGACTTACCTAATTCCGATTTTTAATATTAAGTACCGCGCGGGGTCTCTTACGTGATTTGGCTTTGCGATGATCATAGTCATGCAGATTGAATAGTAGTTCATTTGGAACAGATGGCAGATTTTTATAGAATTTAAGCGCTAGCTTTTTAATTTGGGCTCTAACAGTTTTTATTTTGAAGTCTTTCCTAATTACCGAGTTTCTTAAGTATCTAGGAGCTTTCCTTATAATCCTTAGGGTTTTGTTTTGTTTTGTCTCTAGTAAGTCTATAGTAGTTTTACAGGCATATCCCCATACGGGTGCTGCATACAGCATTCCCGGGCGGATGACCGATTTATAAATTAGGAGTTTATTTTGATAACTTAGATTTCCGTTTCCTATCATTGGGTATAAGGCTCCTGTGGCCATATACGCTTTTTTGATTAAGTTCGTTACGTGCTGTTTCCAGGTTAGGTGGGAATCTATCGTTACACCTAGGTATTTAGTAGATTTTTCCGCTTTTAGGGCATGGTTGTTTATGTACAGAGGCGGCGGAGGTTTACGTTTTCTAGAGAAATAAATCCAATGACATTTATTGGGGTTTAATTTTATTCGCCATTTTTCCAGCCATGTTTGAAGTATGTCTAAGTGTTGTTGTAGCTGTCTGTGCATTACCGAGACGTAAGGATGTTTTGCAAGTATCGCGCTGTCGTCTGCATAGAGTGCCAGCTCCGTGTCTAGGGTCCTGGGGATGTCATTTAGATATATGTTAAAGAGTGTCGGGCCCAGGATGGATCCTTGCGGTACACTACTTTTAATGAGCTTGGGTGTAGACAAGTTATCTTTTACTCTAACTTGGAAGTGTCTGTTATTTAGGTATGAGATTAAAAGTTTGACAAGTGCGTCAGGGACTTTTAGAGTGATCAATTTGTATGCTAATCCACAGTGCCACACTTTATCAAATGCCTTTTGTATGTCAAGAAAAATCGCAGCTGTGGGTGTCTTACTATTAAGTCCAGAAGATATGTACTCTACCACTCTCAGCAATTGATGAGTGGTGGAGTGTTTTGGCCGAAATCCAAACTGCTCCGGAATGATAATATCATTCTCACTAAGATGCGTGTTCAGTCTATTAAGAATTATTTTCTCAGTAATTTTACTAAGTGTCGGTAGTAAGCTGATTGGTCTGTAGTTGGCTGGAATTGTGGCATCCTCACCAGGCTTATGGATCGCTATAATTATCGCTTCCTTCCATTCTTTGGGGAAATAATTTAGTTTTAGTATTTTGTTTATTAGGGTGGTCAAGTAAAATATTATATTTAAGGGTAGGTTTTTGACCGCAATATTCCTGATTTTGTCGTGCCCTGGGCTTTTACGGTTTTTAAGGTTTTTGATGATATCAATTATCTCTTGCGGGGAGACTGGGTTAATCTCAGCCGTGACCGGGGAGTTCCTGAAGTTGTTTAGAGTTTGCCTAACCATTCTTAGGGTGTCCTGACACATTAGATCGTGGTTTGGTTCAAATTGCTTTTCGTAATGCCTAGCAAGCGCCTCTGCTTTTTCTTCGTCTGAGTACGCGATTTTAACGCCATCTATTAGTGGCGGGAGTTTAATTTGAGGTTTTCTGAGTCTTTTAGCGAATTGCCAGAGCGATACGTCTTCTGGGCTAAGGGATTCAATTAACTCTTTATACTGTTGCTGCTTTTCTGCGACAATTTTATCCCTGACTTTCCACGTGAGTCTGTTAAGCTCCCTTTTGAGAGTAGGGTCTCTATTAGCCTGCCATGTCTTACGCATTCTGTTCCTTTGCCTAACTAATTGTTTGACATGGTGGGAAAGTGTGGGCATTTTTGGTGACTCACGATGTGTTGTGGCAGAGGCAATAGCTCTCTTGATTTCTGTTGTGAGTGTGTGTGTGTGGCAGAGTCAATATCCGCCGTGCTCATAATGTTGGGTACTGCCAAGTGCGGCTCAAAAAGTGCTCTTTTGAAAACGTTCCAGTTCACCCTCTCTTGTCCCAGAGAGGCTGGAAGGGGAGTGTTCAGATCGAATGTCACCAATACCGGTAAATGATCCGAGTCGAATTCATCTAGGGTATCGATAGTGTGAGCGTATTCTATGTTTCTCGTTAGGACAAAGTCTATGAATGAGCCGTTGGCACCTGAGAAGCAGGTTGGTCTCGACGGTGCAATGATGTTGGTGTTTGTTGTGTTCAGTAATCTGTGTATCTGTGTACCGCGTATGTTGGCTCTCCTGCTGCCCCACGCTCGGTGGTGTGCATTGAAGTCGCCCGCGAGTATTGTGTTTGGATATCGCAAGAAAAGCAGTTCCAGCTGCGCAGCTACATTTATACCACTCATGTTTTTGACATATATGGAAGTTAGGATAAATGGGTTTACATTATTTATTTTAATTTTTATGCTAGTATTTTCTACTCCTTGAAGATTTATGTTGTTTATTTCCTCGTGGGGAATATTTCTTTTGATATATATTGCTGTTCCTCCATGGGGGTTTCTAGCAGTTGTATTTGAGCTTAGGTTGTGATAGCCAATATAGTTTGCTATATTTAGTTTTTTATTTTCTCTAACTTTAGTTTCCTGAATTAACAGGGCATCTACATCATTTTCATTTACGTAGCTCCTAAGTTCATTTATTCTTGGAGATATGCCGTTCGCATTCCAAAATATTATTTTAAAGCTTTCTTTTTGGGACCTAGCCATGGCGGGTTTGATTCTCACTGTTATTTTTAAAATCCGCGATTAATTTAAAAGCCTCAAAGACCATTTGCATTGGATCACTCTTTTTTTGTATTAGCTCTGCGAACTGCATCAACAGGTGTTTTATTGCATCTAGGTCGAACATGGTGATAAACCCTCTGATGAGGTTGAGGATTTCATCCATCTTTTCATCATTGGTTTTACCAGCAGGTTCAGTCTCAGCTTCCATATCCTCAGCCTCAACCGCGGTTTGGTCATTTTTGTGAGTATCCTTTTGGACCTCAGTAGTTTTTTGCCTTTTTTCAACCGTTTTTTCTAACAGCTGGGTTTGCGCGAGCTCTTCCTCTCTGACTCGTTTAGTTTTGGCTTCACGTATTTTGATTTCTTCTTTTGATTTAGCATATTGATTTACAATTTTAGCTTCTAGTTCCGCCTGTCTGGCTTTTTCGGCTTCCTTCCTCTTTATAATGGCTATAGTAGCCAGTTTTACTTCTTCCGGAGTCAATTCTCTGGAAGACGAAGGTTTGGGGGCCTGCTCTTGCACCGATCTGGTGGGTGCTGAAGATTGGTATCTATTTTGCTGTGGCACAGTGTGCGAGGAGCCCTGAGGGGGTGCCTGGGAGTTTAATCCGAGGGCCTTTTGCCTCCAAGGGGGTATCTGATTTTGGGGAGGGGGGACATACCCCGGTGCCTTTCCTCTGTTCCAGGGGTTCTTCGGGCATTGCCTGAAGTTCGCTGGGTGGTCTCCATTGCAATTTGCACACGTAGCCTTCTCAGACCTAGGTCTCTGGCAGTCCCGTGTGAAGTGTTCTTCAGCACACTTAAGGCACTTAGGTGGCATACTGCAGTTCTCCGAGGAGTGATTGAACTGTTGGCACCGGTAGCAGATTTTGAAGCCCCGTGCTCTGAAGGCCTCTACCTTCACAGCCAAGTAACCTAATCTTGTTAGTCTGTAGACCCTCTGCCAGTCTGTCGTAGGCCTAAGGCTAACTAAGAAGATCGGCAGGGGTAATCTCGTTTTAGTGTTTCTCAATTGAGAAACCCGGACTACATCTAATCCTTCAGATGTTAAAGTGATTTTTATTTCCTCCATGTTATAATTTGTTGGTAGCCCCTTCAGAACTACCTTTTTTGGCCTTTCCGTCTTTAGGTTTAAGCTGTGGAAGGGGATTTTCTCACTACTTAAATGGCGCTGTACAACCCTGTAGGTGTCAGCGTCATTTGGAATCAATTTTAGCATGTCTCCTGTGAGCTTGCCAGATACTTTATTTCCTGAGATATCATTTAGTTTTTTAAGGAGAACCTTGTAATTATCATTGAACTTTATGAAAAAACATTCAGCTTTTGGGTCTTTTTTCTCAACTTCAACTGTTGTTAGCCTGTCACTATTTTCGACCGTTTTAGGTTTAGGTGCACTTTTAAACACAACTGGTTGCGCGGCAATCTCAGCGTAAGTCTTAGTTTTAACATAATCATTGTCAGTTACATTTACAACATTATCAGCTATTTCATTACAGTCCATGTTATCATGGACATTTAAGTTTTCTTTTACAATCTGGCTTTTAGTAGGAGCATCCTTAGTGGATTGCCCCTCCATCTTTCTTTTTTTATTTGGATTTTCAACCGTTTTAAGTTTATCTTCATCTTTAATTTCCTTAATTAAGCCTAGCTCTATCATTTTACTTTTGATTTGAACACTAGAATTACATCCCTCACATTTAGAAATCTCATAAATATCACAATCAATAAACCTATCCAATTTCTGGGCAAACAAAAAAGAGTTCACAGAAAGTAACGAACCTAGAATCTTGGAGACTTGGTCCTCTTCCTGTCCCAGTAGTCCGTTCATCAGCAGTTCCTTGACGTGAAGAGTCATCACGTAGACTGCCAGGGTGCAGAAGTTGACGGCGGTCTTGACTTCTTCCTTCAGTCCAGTCATCAGTCCATCATCAGGTAGAGTTTCGCAGTAATTCATCAAGGCACCCTTGAGAGGCCCGAATTCTTCCTCGTCCAGCTCACCAGCAAGTTCGCGAGTAGCTGCCACGTCGCCTCGTTCCAAATCCATATCGTCAGGGTAGAGAAGTTCCAAAAAATAGCACTATCACGTGGTAACAACACACGTGGCACTCCAAAATGAAAAGCACAAAATCCAAAATGACGAATCGCCCATACACAACAAGCTGTAGAATTGCTTTGCTCGACGTGCTCTAGCGTAACTAGATATAACACGCCCAAGCGGAAGCAAGAAGATCACCAACTGGTAAAAAGCAGGAGCAGTACTAAAGCACGTCCACACAACTCGAATTCTAAGCTCCCTGGGCGCAAATAGAAGATATAGAGGGGTTTATATACCCAAGACCTGGATTAAGAGCTCACCTGAAATAGCCAATTAGAAAGCAGAATGAAAAACAGTCCAGCTAATTAGAAAGCAGAATGAAAAACAGTCCAGTCAATTAGAAAACAGAATGAAAAACAATCCAGCCAATCCGAAAGCAGAAGTAAGACACAAGATTGGCGTGCGCTGAAACATAACACCAATTTATCGGAAAGACGAGTCAAATCCAAACAAGAACAAATGAGGCCAAAAAGAAGTTAAAACGACCAAAGCTTGAGAAATAGAACAAGAAAGTGGACAAATTTTACAGGGAACTTTGCCAGATCGCGGAGTACTAGACAAGTCAGTAAGTAAATTGTAGAATTTTTCGGGATATGGAAGATTTCAAGTGCATTTGTGTATGATCCTTGCTGAAGAAAATTCAAAACGGTTGTCAAAGTTGAGAGTGTTTTTGATGGTAATATCGAGCAATTAAAAATTTATTAACTTCCTGTTTTTTTACATACTATGCGCTTAAAATCAAACCGGTTTCAGTATTCACCGATTGTAATATCTGTACCAAATTTCGTTCGAAGTACTCCATCCGTTCGTGAGATATCGCATCCACACACACACACTAACATACGCATACATTACCTCAAAATGTTCGATTAGAGTTCAGGCATGTTTGAAATGTGCTCGTCCATTGAAAACTCGAATTCAAATTTTCGATACCGTCATAATACTTTTCCTATACACTATACTATGTATATAGGAAAAGTAATAAACACACTAAATTGCATAGAAATCGTTTGATTATTTTGTGGTTCCTATATGGATGAGCGTAAAATTTCGAATATCTTGAGAACAACAATTGAATCCATTTAGTTTTGGTTAATTACAAAGAATTCACTTATTTGGCAACACTTAGTACATTTTAGATCCAGAATGTGCAATATCTCGAGAACGATGCATGGTAGCGTTTTATAAATGTAGCTATTCGCTTATTAAAAAAGTAATTATTTCTGTAGTAATTCTTAAGCTAATAATTATTTTTGATTTTCGAAAAAAAAAAAAATGTGTCAAACATTGAGAGTCTCTTTCTAGTCCTAGTTTCCCCCAAATCCATAGACTTCTGGCATTTATACATTTAAATAATCTTAACAACTTTCATTCGAATTGCTAAATTTGTACAAGCGAAGTCGTGCCCACAGGAATCATTGAAAATATGGTTAATTTGTATTTAGGGAAGTACAAAATACAGAGGAAGCTATTTGGTTCCATCACAATACTCCCAATTCATATTCTATGTATTATAAAGAACGCAAAAACAAGGAGTTTTGATATTTAAAAATAATTTTTTTTAGTTCCATAACGCAAAATGAGTTTTTACAGTATTTGAATTGAATCTTTTGAGGAGTATTTCTTTGTAGTAAATTAATAATTAATTCGATTCAGTGCCAGATGAATTTGACGTAAGCAAGTATCTGCAAGGAGAAAATGTCATGCCTTTCTTTGCTATTTCTTTGTTATTTATACCCAGTAAATTGAATTTAATGTACAAAATAATACATAAAATGAATACCTATTTCGAATTCCGTCGAAGTTAGAGGTTTTTAGCAATGTACCTCCTGATGTAAAGTTGAAATTAATTCAAGGAAAGCTGAAATATCTTGACAACAGTTTATTATAGTAGACTGAGACGGGTTTTAATCGTTTAGTTATCTAAGAATTCCACACAAAATAATGATTTGAATATAGTGTTATTCTATTTTAGATATCTATTTTTCTTCTGAAAATTCACAATAGCTTTTAAATACAAAGCTGCATATAGAAATGGTTATTTTTGCAACAGATCGAAACATAATTATATTTTATACTAAGAAAAATATTCGAATAGGTTTCCCTAATCGGATCGAATCAAAAATAAATATTTTTGATTTGAATTTATGCGTTTATTTGTTCGAGAGATATTGTATAATACTACAAAATTACAATCACTCGAGAACGACATAGGACAACTCTCAAACAATAATATCCTTTGATCCTTTTGGGTGGATTCTGGGAGTCATGTGTTGGACATATCAGATTGATTTATTTCGAAATTTATATTCATTGCTAAATTCGTTTTTATACAAAATAAGACACGAAATGTGTCCGGCCTTGGCGTCGAACTCTCTCTTGGCGGATTTGTTTTGCGCCCACCGCGCCAAGAATTAATCAGTTATGATTTAGATATGGACTAAAGAGGTCATACTATCCAGCACTAAAGCCTGGATAATATCATGAGATTTCAGATACCATTAATAATTTCGCATAAATTGTAAATAAGTTGTAAATAGTGTATATAGTTTGTATATACTCTAATAAATCATATTAAAAAGTTTAACGTATATAGCCCATTACTGAACTATCGTCGGACAAAATGAAAAGAAATTTAAAATAAAGGTGCGGGGCAGAACACAAGCCAAGTTCTGATAAAAAATTTAATATACAATGTTAAAGAATCTGGCTGACACCTTTTACACAAGGCATTAAGTGGCTTTTTCACCCTCCTGTATTAAAAGTAAAAGGAGTAGAATGTTGATTTTTAAATTTTCTGACATGTAGGTGGAATGAGAGAAAACGTTATTAATTTGATTTATTTTGCCACAGCTAAGGTTTTGTATCCATGCCTCAATGATTTTTCTCCGAAATTACCACTTTTGCACCTAAAGTCTAAAGCTGACCCATAAAGTTTAATATTCGGCATGTTGAGTACTACACTGCTACTCTTAAGGAAAAATACAGAAATTTATCGATTATCAAATTTTAAATGACCGTAATGACTGTTTTAAATCTCGTATTTATATTTTTTTTTTATCAAATATGGTGACTTAAATAAAAATCCAACGAAAATGTGTTTAAGATACACAGTTCATATTCGGTATGCTGAGTGTCTTGTAGCAATATATAAAGGAAAAATTATAAATTCCAAAATTTTTAATTTTTAAAGAAACTTAATGACTGGCCGATAACCCGCAAATGTTATATTTTCAGTTTTTCTCATAAAAAGGATGATATATAATCGAAATTCTACAGAAAATCTATTTGGGATACACAGTTGAAATTTGGTGTATTGCAATAATCGTTACAGGAAAAATTACAAAATTCGTACTTTTTAAATTGTGAAGAATCCCAATGACTGGTTAAAATCTACATTTTCTCAAAATATGTCACTATTCATCAAAATTCCCCAGGAAATGTGAAAAGGTATGCTGATTGGCATGTAGATACCTTTGCAAAAAAGTTTAAAAATTTGAAGATTTCAAATTTTAAGGTACCCTGATGACAGGTCAAAATCTTGGTAATTTTATTATTCTTTTAAAAGAGGATACTGACAAGTAAAATTCTGAAGAACACATGATAAACAACAGACAGTTGCAATATAATATGTTGAGTTTGGCGAAGAAAGGGAAAAAGGTCTACAAAAATTAATGACATCCGATAAAATACAAACTTGTAAAACGATGTAATACATACGCTGTTCAAGTTTTAATTTATAAAGTTCATTGTAGCAACAAACTGCTTTCGATCAAAGAGGTCAATTTCTTAAAACAGAACAGTGGCAAGTAAAATTCTGCAGAACACATGTTAAACAACAGACAGTTGCAATTCGATATGTTGAGTGTGGCGAAGAAAGGGAAAAAAGGTCTACAAAAATTAATGACACCCGATAAAATACAAACTTATAAAACGATGTAATACATAGGCTGTTTAAGTTTTAATTTATAAAGTTCATTGCAGCAACAAACTGCTTTCGATAAAAGAGGTCAATTTCTTAAAAGAGAACACTGGCAAGTAAAATTCTGCAGAACACATGTTAAACAACATACAGTTGCAATTCGATATGTTGAGTGTGGCGAAGAAAGGAAAAAAAAGGTCTACAAAAATTAATGACATCCGATAAAATACAAACTTATAAAAAGATGTAATACATACGCTGTTCAAGTTTTAGTTTATAAAGTTCATTACAGCAACAAACTGATTTCGATCAAAGAGGTTAATTTCTTAAAAGAGAACACTGGCAAGTTAAATTCTGCAGAACACATGTTAAACAACAGACAGTTGCAATTCGATATGTTGAGTGTGGCGAAGAAAGGGAAAAAAGGTCTACAAAAATTAATGACATCAGATAAAATACAAACTTATAAAACGATGTAATACATACGTTTTATAAGTTTGTATAAAACGTATGTATTACATCGTTTAATTTATATTTAAGTTTTAATTTTTATTTAAGTTTTAATTTATAAATTCATAGCAGCAACAAACTTCTTTCGATCAAAGAGGTCAATTTCTTAAAAGAGAACACTGGCAAGTAAAATTCTGCAGAACACATGTTAAACAACATACAGTTGCAATTCGATATGTTGAGTGTGGCGAAGAAAGGAAAAAAAAGGTCTATAAAAATTAATGACATCCGATAAAATACAAACTTATAAAACAATGTAATACATACGCTGTTCAAGTTTTAATTTATAAAGTTCATTACAGCAACAAACTGATTTCGATCAAAGAGGTTAATTTCTTAAAAGAGAACACTGGCAAGTTAAATTCTGCAGAACACATGTTAAACAACAGACAGTTGCAATTCGATATGTTGAGTGTGGCGAAGAAAGGGAAAAAAGGTCTACAAAAATTAATGATTTCCGATAAAATACAAACTTGTAAAACGATGTAATACATACGCTGTTGAAGTTTTAAGTTATAATGTTCATTGCAGCAACAAACTGCTTTCGATCAAAGAGGTCAATTTCTTGAAACAGAACAGTGGCAAGTAAAACTCTGCAGAACACATGTTAAACAACATACAGTTGAACTCGATATGTTGAGTGTGGCAATAAAAGGGAAAAAGGTCTACAAAAATTAATAACATCCGATAAAATACAAACTTGTAAAACGATGTAATACATACGCTGTTCAAGTTTTAATTTATAAAGTTCATTGGAGCAACAAACTGCTTTCGATCAAAGAGGTCAGTTTCTTAAAAGAGAACACTGGCAAGTAAAATTCTGCAGAACATATGATAAACAACAGACAGTTGAATTTCCATATGTCGAATGTGTCGAAAAAGGGTAAAAAAGTCTACAAAAATTAATGACATCCGAAAAATACAAACTTGTAAAACGTTGTAATACATACGCTGTTCAAGTTTTAATTCATTAAGTTCATTGCAGCAACAAACTGCTTGAAATTGTATTAACATATGCTAACAACTCACTATGGAATTGTATTAACATATGCAAAAATGAAAGCGTTAAAATAGTATTAGATTTAGAAGACATACCGGTACCATATTATTTCTGTTTCAACAACTAGTTAAATTTAATATATGAGTTTGAAATATATTTGTCATTATATCAATTATGACTGTCTGCTTGAAAATTTATGGGGATTATTGATATTTTAAATTTCTTAAGTAATTTGTTTGGCAAATATTTTTGAAACTCATTAAGTATTAGATTTAGAAGACATACCGGTACCATATTATTTCTGTTTCAATAACTAGTTAAATTTAATATATGAGTTTGAAATATATTTGTTGATATAGAATAAAATGCCAATTGTTGATATAGAATAAAAATGCTACGAGCATATTTTCTAATACCATTTTAGCATATCTTTCATTTTGGCATATGTTGACTCAATTTTATAGCGATTTCATTTTGGCATATATTGATCAAATTTTATATTTTTTGTAAGTTTATTTACAAACGGGACCAGGATGCTTTATTCTTCAGATCTGTCTATGAAGACAATTTTGCATAGCGACAACAGAGATTCTTACACTTTATTTTAGGAAAATTAAATTAAATATTTTAATAGAATGTTTTGAATAAGACTGTCATTTAGAAAAAATATAGGAATTTGCACATAATTGTAAATTTCAAGTTTCTTTATATGTTCTGTACAAAGAACGGGTATACTACTAGTAAATAATGCAATTTATAATAATGTAGGGCAAATAAATTTGATTATTAAATTGAAAGAGCACACATGTAGATTAAATATAATTTGATTAACGGCTAGAAAACATCAGAAATGAAGTTTATATTTTCTTTTTAAGGCAGAAGGTGAAATCTTACATGTATTATGACCAGTAAGGTATGTTCAGTATATAAAATTTCAAAATATATTGTAACCAATTGTTTTTAATGGTATATAAAACTATATTTGCCCATAATAATAGTCTAAATGTACTGTAAATGTCTAAATGTACTTTCTGTTTATCTTGAGAGTGCTTTTCTACCAGATTTTGAGTCCTCATAATTTTAAAACTACACTGAAAGGAAATTTATACACTTATAGGGAACCAATAGAGTAGTTAATACAAAAAATTTCGAAATTTTAACAGGTCCCCTCTTCAAGATATTTGACCATGAAATATGAAAATTTTGAATTTTTGGCTAGTTTAGTGTTAAAAAAAGGTAGAAAGGGGTGTGAAAACTGGATTTTTTTTTTCTCGACGAGCTAAAAGCTGTCTTCGTCTAGTTTGCGAGGGGAAAATATTAGCTTTTGGTATTTAGCCTTTTTGGAGTTATAGGCATCTGAAAATGGCGATTTTGCCGTTCATATTTGCTTAATTTAAGTCAATTTTAAGCTTGTTAAATTAAAAACTAAATGCAACTTAAATACCAATTTTGAAAGCTCAAAATGTGCACTTTTAGGGGAAAAAAGCTTCAGTTATCTTGGATAGTTATCGAGTTATAGTCATTTCCGAGAACTGCAAACAACCCGAACTTATCCCGGCAATTGAAAATATGCCCAGATCAAAAATGGCGGCAAATAAAAAAATACTAAAAATGGTTTGGGTATACACACAAATGGTACTAACTATAGTAGGAATATAAAAAAATAATAAAATGGTCGAGTAACTCGCTGTGCTCACGTGCATTAACTCAGACTTAAATAATAATATACAAAATAAAACGACAATTTGTGCCTGGACAACAAATTACTTTCCATTATTTATTTTCATTTTATTCTTTATTTTATAGAATAAACTGGTACCTTTCTAATTTATAGAATTATAAACACAGCATTTTAAATAAATGTTCATTGAATACATCTGAATTTAGTATATATGTCTAATCTTTCTCATAGGATTTCTGGCTTTTGATCGTTCCGAAATATTTTGTAGAGGTTACCATATAGAAATTACCATACCAGTTCGATTGTGTAATTCAAAATGAAGAGAGTTTACGAGGTAAAAAATGAATCAAATTAGGTACTTAGTTTCTTTTAGTAGTTATTTTTATTCTAATTGTGCTTAAAGCAGTCTTTAATTCATATAGGGACTGTGTATAAAATAAAATTGTCATTTTATTGTTTATTCCTCTTGACTTTAATGCAAAAATTATTAGCGTAGCCAGTATCTCGGGAAAAGGGGTTATACTGCTAAAGGCCCAGACCATACAGCCAACCCAGGGGTTTGTGGCAGTAGGGGGTTATACTGCTGGATATCATTTTCAGTATAGGCCCTATAGAGAACTAATATAATGAAGGGTATACCATTTACTACACAAAGTTAGTCAAATCTCTTGAAGGCGCGAGCATTCTAGGGGACGCAAAATATTAATATTACTGCAATTCTAAAACATTGTTATAATTCAAAACAATTATACGCTGAAATGGGTGTTTCAATATTAACAACGGAAGGGTGGTGGTTGTTGGGACGGGCAATGCTTTCCACAAGGTTATAAATACAAAAATACTGTAGACTACAAATCTTGTTTTCGTAAAAGTGAATTACCGTAACCCTCGTATTACTGTGTACACTACTACTAGTATGTATGTCATAAGTAGCGACTGAGTATGAAACACACAACTTCAATTAATTGTTCCATTTAGTTTAATATCCTTAAATATTTAATAAATAATGAGTTAATTTGGCACAAAATTTCAATTTTTAGATTAAAAAGATCGCCCAACTTTCCTCTTGAATTTTGTTTTCAATATTAAGGTTAATACAAACAGCACGTTTGATTATATCTGCTGATAGCATTACTCAGAAGTATTTTGATTAATTGAGATATATGCAAAAGATTAATTATTTTTTATTTTTTTATTATGTAATCAAAGTTGTAATAATGAATTGACGGCAAGATTTTAATTTTAAACATATAACAATTTAAAAAAAAAAGATTGCAAGAGTTATGCAAATGTACTCTATTTAATATCGAGCATGTATGCAAAAAGACAAAGCCCTCTCTAAAAGGTTAACCATTAAATATTAAACAGTTTATTTACTTACATGCTGAAAATTGTGCTATGTTGAAAAGTATGCGGCAAATATTGTTAATTAAATCTATTTCAAATTTGCGCTCTGCGAGACATCAATATTTGTTATTCAGGCACAAATTCAAGACTGAAATAAAAGAAATTACCAAGGAAAAGTTATTTTTATTACTACTTTTATTATCTACTTCTTTTTCTCTCACTCTTCTCGTAATGTCCACTAATGAGTTTAAATTAAGTATATTGTGTAGGGGAGAGTGGGGCACAGTGGACCATACCTCTTTCATTTTTCTTACGTTTTTTCACAATGCTTCAGATTTTGATACATATAAGGCTACACAGTCTTGATGCAATATATCCAAATATAATGTTCTTAACTCATTATTCAGCCATTTTATAATTGGACGTGCTTGATAGCGAAAGTAAAACTTTTCAGATGTACAGATTTCCTTTTCTTCATTAAAGAATTGTAACTTTGAAGAAGTATCTGAGTGCAATATAAAGAAAAGGATTTTTTTTTATATCATATCTGACTACATTCAATAAATTCAAAATTTGTTTATTTTATTTGTATTTGTTGTTGAACTTCCATATGGGACCACAATAGCTGGGGTACAATGAACCATGGTCCACTGTACCATCCCATATTCTTCTATAAGTTGAACATCAGTCCTTCTTACGAAATACTGATGAATTATTTGCCTCTAATGAATAAATTTACGAATGATTTATGTTTGAGTTTACACACTTCAAATGTTATAACTGAAATTTTCAAATATTGCAAATGAAAATGAAACTATTGAACTAATTAAGTACAAGAGAATAAATGTTAAAGATTTGATAATATGATGCCTTACATATGATATTTTATATTTAGAATTAATCAAACAGAATGTTAAAGAAAGAATATTTTAAGCTAATTAATATATTTATAGTTCTATCTCTTGGTATATTGGATGGATCAGTGTAGAGTGAGTGAAATTAACCATCTTACAGAATAATAATTAGAACTGTTTTCAAATCTTGGAGCTAGAGCCATATCCTGGAAAATGTATAGAAATGTGTAAGTATAATATATACTTCAGCAACTGTATTTAAATATGGCAGTACTATCATGACTAAGCCATTGTTCGGTGTGAAGATGCAAAATTTAGATAGAACACAAAAGAAGCATTGATCATTTATCAATAATAAATTAATTTCAAAAAAATCAATTCAATATAATTATGTTATTATAATTATAAATGTATTTTAAAAATATCTTAACACATTTTTTTGTAGGAATGACACACAACGAACCACAGAAAACTGGTAAAGGAACTGTGCCAAATGAAGGCATGAAGCAGACTGAAAAAGTGTTATTGAAGATAATCGTTCCATTCGTTAAATCTGCAAAGAGACAGGTATTACAAAACCTGTAAGACTTGTACTTTTGAACACAACGCACTTTTAGTGTGTTATGTTCAAAAGTACAAGTCCTAAAAAATAGCAGCTAAGTGAAAAGTGAAAACACATCATCCATTAAGTTTGTGCTTAACTATGCAAATAGGCAGGTATTCCCAAAGGAAGAGGAAGAAATGTTATAAAATTACATTGTAGATGCTCTTAGAATATCTTAACACATCATGGACGTACATTTAAAATGACAAGAAAATTCGCTTATGAATTTGCAATGATTAATCAGAAAAATGTGCCATAGTTCTGGAAAAACAATCAACAGCAAAAAATTGGCTGTACCGTTTTAAAAATCGGAATCTTGAAATTTAGCTTAGACAGCCAAAATCAATAACTTTTAATCGTTATAGGCCATCAACAAGCAATTCCAAATTATCACGAAAATCATCTGATAAAATTTTGATCATCAGAAGAAATTCTGCCCTTACTAAATGCTTTTTCACGTTGGTCAATAAGTTTAGGATGAAAGGGTCATCAAAAATACCAACTGTTGTACCAGTTTAAAACATCCTAGAAGAAGAAGCCATGAAGAAAGTTGAGAAAAAATAAAAAAAAATGAGCCACTTCAATTAAAGCCAGAATTAATTTTCAAAAAGAGTTAATTACGGTTTCAAAAGAAGACAAAAGCAAACTAGAAGCTTCACATTTCTGGTGCAAAGAAAAGAAAGTAAAATATTGTGTAAATATATCTGAAAGTTCTAATCATTCTGACAGCATTGTGTCTATTTAGAGTGAAACAGAATACACTGAAAATTTTACACCATGGTTCTAATATTTAAACACAGAAGTAAAGGTTATGGCGATTATATTACATTGGTTGAGTCATTGAAAGAATTGATATGATCTTGTGCGATTAGTGAGACTAATTAAGATGTCTTTGTTTTTCTGAAAAGGTTGATGCATCAATCATAAATATTCCAAGGCATATTGTAATACGCCTTCCAGAAATTAGAATATCACAATATATAGTAGACTCAGTTGCACATAAATATTTTGGTGTGTCATTTGCAAATTTTAATCTGCTTTATGGATTGAATATATTTCATTCACCCCCCTCCCTATTTTGCACATTATTATTTTCTTCTAATATTTATTGAATAACTTTAAAAAAAAACTGAATATTTAGAATTTAAAAAGTAACAGTTGCAAGAGTGAAAATTTCTCTCTATATTAAAAAAAAAGTACCTGGCACTGCTGCCGCCGCTATTTGACAAATTTCTCATTTCTCGAGATTCTTTGCGTCGTACCGCAAAAACTATTGCGTATAAAAATATGAAATTTGATACACTTGTAGAAAAAGCGCTGAGGAATACGCTGAAATAAACCGTTTTTTATATATATTGTAGTTTAAGAAATATTTAATATCAAAATCAAAGACAAAATATTTGAGCTGAGAGTTCGCGTACTGGATAGATTAACAATAGCAAGACCACGAATTTTTGGCAGGTATGTCCCTACATAGGTGAATTTTTGCAGGACGGAGCCCCTTTTTTAACACTTTACAACAAAGTTGAAAATTGTTTATGACTTTGTTCATTCTGTCTGTCTGTCTGTCCGTTAGCATGATAACTGCCGTAAAAATGACTTAATCAAAATGAAATGTTAGTATATTGTTCAGACGGTCTGTGGGACTTATGGGAATATAAATGAATAATATCACCCAAATAGTTTTGGATTGAACCCGGATTGAAAAAATGAAATACATTGAACCCTATGGGACCTAATTTTTCAAACATTTTTTAAGCGGATTTAAAATTCATAAATTGCTTCGAAAATGTTAGGTAATATTCACATTATCCCATAAAATATATAAAAAAAATTTCAGCAAAGTATATTCAGTAGTTTTTTAAATAAAAATTAAAATAATAATTACACCTTTTATATGAAGCGATCACGTGACCATTTTATGAAGATATCACGTGATCCACTTCAAAATGATATATGGCATCCATCTTGTCTCAAAATCGTGATTTTTAACACTTTACAACAAAGTTGAAAAGTGTTTATGACTTTGTTCATTCTGTCTGTCTGTCCGTTAGCACGATAACTGCCGTAAAAATGACTTAATCAAAATGAAATTTTAGTATGTTGTTCAGACGGTCTGTAGGACCTATGGGAATATAAATTAATAATATCACCCAATTAGTTTTGGATTCAACCCGGGTTGAAAAATGAAATATATTGAGCCTTATGGGACCTAATTTTTCATTGTTTAAGCGGATTTAAAATTCACAAATTGCTTCGAAAATTTCAGGTAATATTCAAATTGTTCCATAAAATATATAAAAAAAATTCAGCGAAATATATTTAGTAGTTTTTTAAATAAAAATTAAAGTAATAATAACACCTCTTATATGAAGCGATCACGTGACCATGATATGAAAAGATCACGTGATCCGCTTCAAAATGATATATGGCATCCATCTTGTCTCAACATCGTGATTTTTAAAGTTCTTTTTAATTCATATTGAGTATTGTATCCGTCCTAAAACCACTTTATTTTTGCTTAAATTCTGTGCATCTACATACTGAAACAACGCAATTATAATATATTTGAGTTTAAATTCTCATCTAAATTTGATTATTTCTACAACGAAGCCTATTTTTCACCTATGTAAAATGTAAACAGCAAAATATGTAGAATGAGTTCTATTAGAATTGCTGTATTTCTGTAACACAAAATCATTTAGTTCATGAAGTCTGCATAGCTGATATGAATGAAATATTCATTGATTTTACAAAGAGAAGGATGATTTTTTTTCGATGAAGTTTTACGCATAGAGTTTAATTATTTGTAGCTCCATGGTCTTAATTTTTAAATAAAATAAATTATTATAGTATTGCGACGAATGACATGAATGGGAAATTATTTATGAATGAAATGCTGCTTTTATAGAGAGAGCCAGGCGTGTTATTTTTTCTATGACGTCATTTGAATGAATTTCAGTTGTTTTCGATGAAGTTTTCAAATATAATAAATTATCGTAGTATTATGATAATTCTAAAATTATTACCGAGTAATATATCACATTTTAGAGATATTTAAACCAGGCAATTTATATTTCAATGCCGTCATTTGAATGAAGTTCATTTTTTTCGATGAAGGTTTAAGTTTTCAAATATAATAAATTAATGTAGTATTGTGATAAGTTTTAAAATATTACGGAGGAATGTATTGCATTTTAGACATGTTTAAATAAAATTGCATTGAAGTTGGAAAGGGTTTCATAATCAATGCTTTAAGCATGATTGATCTTTCTTGGTAAAGTTCTTTTAATTCATATTGAGTGTTGTATCCGTCCTAAAACCGCTTTATTTTTGCTTAAATTCTGTGCATCTACATACTGAAACAACGCAATTACAATATATTGGAGTTTAAATGATCATCCAAATTTGATTATTTCTACAACGAAGCCTATTTTTCACTTATGTAAAATGTAAACAGCAAAATATGTAGAATGAGTTGTTTAAGAATTGCTGCATTTCTTTAACGCAAAATTATTTAGCTCATGGAGTCTACATAGCTGATATGAATGAAATATTCATTGATTTTACAGAGAGAAGGACGATTTTTTTCGATGAAAGTTTAAGCATAGAGTTTAATTACTTGTAACTCCATGGTCTCAAATTTTTAAATAAAATAAATTATTATAGTATTGTGATGAATGAAATGAATGGGAAAATGTTATGAATGAAATGCTGCTTTTATAGAGAGAGCCAGGCGTGTTATATTTCGATGGCGTCATTTGAATAAATTTCAGTTGTTTTTGATGAAGTTCTCAAATATAATAAATTATCGTAGTATTATGATAATGTTAAAAACATTACCGAGGAGCCAGGCGATTTATAATTAATTGATGTCATTTGAATGAAGTTCATTTTTTTCGATGAACTTTTAAGTTTTCAAATATAATAAATTAATGTAGTATTGTGATAATTTTTAAAATATTACCGAGGAATGTACCGCATTTTAGAGATGTTTAAATGAAATTGCATTGAAGTTGGAAAGTGTTTCATAATCAATGCTTTATGCAAGATTGATCTTTCTTGTTTAATTTCGATGTAGTTTTTGAGATAATTTACTTTTATGCACTTCTGAAGTGAACTTTGTTTTCGTATCGGGACGTCTAGCGATTTCTCTGTCTCGTACCGTAAAAACTATAGCATACAAAAATATGAAATTTGGTACATTTATAGTGAAATAATAGGGTAACAAGATGAAATAAACCGTTTATCGATTTAAACTTTAGTTTGGCATGAAATAGCTCATGATCAAGGAATTCCGTTTTTGGATTCCCTGGGCAAAGGAAAAAAATCCCTGCTTTACCCTCCTGCGGAAAATAGGCTGGGATAGAAAAGAGATTTTTTTAAAAGTAGAATTTTTAGGAGAGATAGATATGAAGCGAGCGAAGCCTCCTATGCGAGCGGAGCAAGCAGGGTCAGAGCCCCCTAGTATATGGAAAAATAAGACCATTAAAATTGGAAATGCAATAACTTACTGAAATCTATTTGTTGTATTTACATATTAAATAAATTGTTTTTAATGTAGAGATGAATCATTTTCATATTTCTTAGAAATTTATCTATAGGCCGTAGTGCGCCTTGCTGTGGACCATTATACCCCAACCCCGGGGTACACACTTTTTCACTTGTCATTTAACACACTTTTCATTTGTCCTTTACCTTTGTCACTTGTCATTTAACAAATTCTACAGAAATACGTAATTGCAATTATTGTTTTTAAGTAAGTATATCATAAACCTGAATATATAGACAATATGTATACTCATTTAAAGTGATAATTTTTCTCATCGTTTAAAAGAAAAACGTCAAAATATATGAAAGTGGTCCATTGTATCCCACCCATCCCTAAATAGAATAAGATATTTAAAGTAATATAAGTTAAATAATAAAGTAATATAATATTTAAAGTATTATAAGTTATATAAGTATATTATAAATAACAAGATGCATTTCAAAGAAATTATCTTATAAAATGCAATAAAGAAAGTATTTAAACGAAAGAAACAACTTAAAATGGAAAGACATATTTTATTAATTACGAGAGACAGCAAAGTAGTGAATAAGGAAGGATGTTCTTTTAATTTTGAAATTAAAAATTATAACAATAACAATGATATTGGAATAAAAAAGAAAATAAATGCACTTTTAGCAAATATTAAAAAATAAAATATAATTTGTTATTAAGAAACAATTCATATTAAATGAAAAAATAATAAAATAGTTTAAGTGGTATGAGTTGACTTGTATGATCTTCGAATTTTGAAAAAAAATAATAACAATAACAACAGAAAGAGGAAAAGTGAAGCACTTGAAAAATATATCAAAACATGTTAAGGTGAATACACTGCTCTGTAAAAAAAAAAAAAAAAAAAAACTGATGTGTCCAACACATGATTACCCCTACAAATTAACATAAGTGAATATTGTGAGAAAAACGAACACAAATAAGAGTCTTCTTATAATTAGATTGCTTTGAAAATCCGTAAGGTTTATGTGTCATGGATTAAAATGAGCATACCTAATTTCAAGCAATTTGAAACTATTATTTTCCAGAGATATGGTGCTCCTTGCGAAAACTAAAATTTCTAATATCTCGTCAAGGGCTCATAACAATTATTAAATAGTGATATCCATTTATAGTTAACGGTACTTACACAAGAACTTATTGATTAAATAATAGTGAACATATTTTATATTTTGACTTTTATTTTCCTTTATAGTTTAAAAATGTGCAATATCTTAAAAAAAGTCACATGTTATTGTTCTGTAAGTTATGTCACTCGTTTCTGAATAAAAAATGATATATCAAATGACTTTTGTTATAACAAATTTTAACATATATGTGTTTTATATTTTCTTTTTCGATTCTTAACAAAAAATGTTCGAAAAATTAAAAGCCGAATGACCCCCAAAATTAATAGGACTATGACAATTGTCCATTGGAATATTCGTACAAAATTTAATTTCATTTGCTCTATTTATTCCAAAGATATAATGCTCCCCTGTGTAAAAATAGCATTTAAACATTACGCGATATCTCTTAAACAATAGTATATATTTAGTTCTGGATCAAATTCCTTCTAAAAAATGCACTAATTTAATAATAGTAATTATATTTAATTTCTAGGATTATTATTTTTTTAATTTTAAATCGAAAACGTAAAATGTCTCATGAGTTATGAAAGCTGCACTTTAAGAGTTCTATTTGCATTCGCTTTAAAATAACTATTAAACGATTCCTAAGCAGTGTCTATTTAAGTATTTATATTTAGTTACACATACTTAGAAAACTTTTATACATTTGATAATAGTTAGTATATTTTTTAATATATTTTCCTCCATTCAGGGATGCTCAAAACGTGTAGATCCATCAAAATCCGAGGGCCGAATTTTCGACACTATAGCAGTCCTTTCCCTTTACATATACTATGTGTTGTAGGGAAAGTAAAAACTATTTAAATAATTTAACTTAAAGGAATAGAGGCCGAATGTTCTTTAATTAACAAAATAATAATAACAATGATGATGCAGTAAAAAGAAAATCTTTGCACTTCTATGCAAAATTTTTTAAATTACACAGTAAACTGTACTTAAAAAATAACTCATGATAGATGAAAAAAATAATAAACTACTTTAACTTGTAAGAATAGAGGTAGAATGTTCCTCTATTAATTAAAAAAAATAACAATAACAATAATAATGAAGTAAAAAAGCTATGTATCAGATATTAAAATGATTTAAGGTGAAATATGTTCTTTGAAAACAATTCATAATACATGAAAAAAATAATAAAATACTTTAACTTGTATCAATAGAGATCAGATATTCTTTTAATTAAAACTAAAATAATATTAATAATAAGAGAAACAATAATAAAGAAGAAAAAGAAAGGCGATACAATTTTACCAAATATTAAAAAAAATAAATAAAAAAATAGCTGCATTGAAACTTCAACTATATTTAAAAAATAAATTATACTAAGAGAAAAAGAATAAACTAGTTTAACTTGTATGAATAGAGGTCGAATGTTCTTTCAATATTGAAACCGAAATTTGAAAAAAAAGTGACACGCATTTTTATCAAGTATTAAAGAAATATGTTACGGTGAAATTACAACTGTTCTTCAAAAATAACTCATAATACATGAAAAAGAATTATATAATTTTTAAACAAATACATATATTGTTGCTTGCACAGTGTTATAAAAAAAATAGCTATCACAATATGATAGAGTACTGTAAATAAAATTCAATTTCAAAATCTCAAACAAGAACTTAAAATACTCAAAATAAAAGTAATAATGTAATTTTAAAATCCTATCAAAAATGCAAAGTTTTAATTCAATTAATATACAATTGGTTGTTCTTGTGGTGATAATTAAAGTTCCGCGACTGCTAGTAAACAAATGTTGCAACACGTGCTTTTGGGAGATGACTAATATACGATAGATACCGTTTACACTATTACATACATTTTTGTACATGAAAATGATCATATAAGAGTAAATGTGAAGGGTGTTTTTCTTACCTGTTTACACAAAAATGAGCGATCTTCGTGAAGAATAATCCAAGTTAAAAATCACCGTGACGTATCCAAATTCGATATTGTCTGTTTTCGAAATAGGCTTTAAATAAGGCTTGCAAACACAAATGGCGGGTAAAAATGCAACCTCAGTCGCAGTCGAAAATTGATGCAACCCAAATGATTTCGTACTTTGACCACGAGCTGGCAAATGGGAGGTCAAAAGAGGTTGGCAGGCAGCGACAGATGCGAACGGAGAGGTCTCCTTTACGCAGTTGACTTCCACTGCCTCGCCGCACACAGGTACACTGACAAACGTTACGTGCGTAGACAAAGGTTGCGACGGGGGGAGAGAAAGGGGGGAGTCACCAAGGTATCTGCTTCGTTCTGCAGGCGAAATGTCATCCGAGTTCACATACGTTTCGGCAGCTGATAACGCTGGTGGATTCTCACTTGCGTTGAAAGGGAAAACCGTTAAACAATTCAATTTTTTCAGACAAATTTATATCTTCATTGTGTAAGAATCGAAAGTCTCAGAGGTCAACTTGGCGCGAGAAGTCAGTTTTTATAGTTTTGTCTTCCAAATATCGGACAGTTACAACTCTACATTAACTGAAATAAATTTCGATTTTCACAAATTGTTTAATATCACTCTCCAATGATAGAATAAGATGCATTTTTCCAAACACTTAGCTTATTTCTATCCCATGAAAACATAAAACGAAAACAACTATCCCTAATGTAAACAAAGTAAGTTCAAAAGCCAAATGGGATCCTTCTTATATATAAAAGTCACATTTAGATAAATTATTTACAGTTTGCACCAATTGGGATAAATGAGGAACAGTCTGGGTCCATCTGTGTCTGCACAGGTGCATACGAAGTCGCGCTGCTACGCTACTTGCTGTGACCTCCGCTCTGCGTTCTGCCAGCTTAGGCCAATGTAGAGGTGGGTGCCACGCCAATGGCCTTGGCCTATCGCCACGTTCTAGTCCAGCGACCACACCTGCTATTAGGACCGCGATTTCTTCTCCGAGAGCGCCAAGCAATTTTCCCCCTCTGGTCTGGTTCGGTTAGTAGTTTTTTCATTATTATTTCCATCAAAAGGCGGTGAATTCAAGAAGGCAAAGAATTGCCATCGAGACGGAAATTTGACTTTTTCCTTTCTATTTATTGACTTGCTTCGAAGCGAAACTTTATTATTAATACTTTCCTTACATCATGATGTGTTACGCCCGTCTAAATTAAATCTAATAATGGGGAAAATGGAAATGGAGTTCATAAATTTAAGCATTTACTTATTGTTCTGATTCTATTAATGATTGAGTGGTTAGTCTGCTAATTAAATCAAGCCGTAGATCATGATATCGAACACCCGGTCAGTCGCAACTAGCTTTCTTTTTTTCGACTCAGACCTTCTGACCTACCCGAAAGCGTAAGGTTTTAGGTATCTGTTTGTTGCCACTTAACATCCACAGGGACCGTACCCTCCTTCCCCTGCCACCAAGCTCTCAGAAGGACTTTCGAACCCACAGATTTAATGTGCCCATACTCCGTATAGACACGGGAATAGTTTGGGTAGCGTCAGGAATCGAACTTGGCTGCTCCTCTGAGTGCAATTCCCGTGCTTTAACCACGGAGCTATCCCGCTCCCGTCGCAATAAGCTGCGCATATTGGGTTTTAATAGTTTTCCTAGCATGTGGAGAAAATATGGAGTCAGGGCCGAATGTGTGATTCGGTTAAGCAGAGCACTCTTACAAGCAGTTATTACAGGCCCCTTTCCATATGTGATATTTTTCTCCTTATGAATTTTTCGTGTCTTCACATTCCACCCCAAAAAAAAGGAATAAACAAATCGCCTGGTCTCCCACTTGAGTACTGTCCCCCTGCCCTGGGTTAAGGTAGTAGTTTATAGTGAAAAACGTTGCAATTAGTCTGGGGGGGTGGGGGTAATTCCTCGTTGAACTCATGGGAGAGGTTGAATCTTTCCTGATGGAGTTCGAGAAAAGCATCATTTCTCAGGTCCCATCATATGAGCTAAATAAGATTTTTTTCCCTCAGGTCCCATCATATGAGCTAAATAAGATTTTTTTCCTCAGGTCCCATCATATAATCTAAATAAGATTTTTTCCCTCAGATCCCATCATATGAGCTAAATAAAATTTCTGTCCTCAGGTCCCATCATATGAGCTAAATAAGATTTTTTTCCTCAGGTCCCATCATATGAGCTAAATAAGATTTTTTCCTCAAGTCCCATCATATGAGCTAAATAAGATTTTTTCCTCAGGTCCTATCATATGAGCTAAATAAAATTTTTCTAAAAAAAGCGCAGCAATTCACCACGCATGCGCAAATATCGGTTTTCTAACTGCGCGAATTAAAACATATAGCATATAAATGGAAACATACTTGTAGTCGCTAAAAAGAAAAAAGTTCCTTTATCCCTGTGGGAGGAATAGCCCAGTGGTTAATGCAAGGGAATTGCACTCGATGGGCCCGAGTACGATTTCCGGTTCTGTCTAAACTACCGCCGTGTTTATGCACGTAAATCTATACAAGTACGTTAAATATGTGGGTCCGGAAGCCCTTACGAGAGGTTGGTGGCAAGGTAAGGAGGGTACGGTCTCTGTGGATGTCGTTCCCACTGGGTTTCTGTCTAAATTGGGTGGCACTGTCCCGAACGTCCAGAAAGATACCTCACACTTTCGGGTAGGTCGTACGGTCTGCGTCGAAAGAAAGTATCCTAGAAGTAAAATTCGCAAAATCAATTGCTATCTCAGCTAGTTTTCATCTGATTGAAATCAAATTTTCAGAAAACACATAATATTTAAATAATTCTATGTTCCAAAAATTGAAAATGTATCTTTTAAAGTTGCTAATTTTGAAAACCGAAATATTTATTACAGTCCATGTCTAGACAGAAAGTCTTCGTTCTCCGTCTGGAACGCAAGCACGGAAATTGCACGAACATTGTTTGCAGCTGCGATGGATACTTTTTTATAACAACATAAGACCTATATAGTCATTATAGACATATAGTTTCACAGATACATCAAAATAACATTTAAGAAAAAGTGAAAATAATATAGTGAATGAACGGATAAGTACCTCCAATTTTAATTGGGACATAATTAGCAATTTAGAAGCAAGTAAAATATTAAATTTCTAAAAGCATTAAAGAAATGAAACAAAAGAGATAAATAAAAGACAAAACAAAGGTTGGAGTAGTAGAGAAAGGCAACCAGATTGGCCAAGCAAATGTTAAAAGCAGAAGTAATTTTTGCTATAGTTGTTGAGAGCTATAGTTCTAGTTCGGCGGAACTCCTTGGACCCGATTTTACCGAACATCCTCATATCGTCTGGCCGAAATCATTGACATTAAATTGAGATTTACATCTTATTCTTACCGCTCGTATTTGCATTGCGATGATGTCGAAATTACATCAATTATCCTCGAAGATATTGGCATCTGTACGACCTTTGCAAAGAAATTAGCTTTTTTAATTGAAATACAATTTTTTTTTATTTATGGTATTTCGATTATATATTAATATTCCCTAGTGAAAAGAAAATTAATATTCGATTTTTAGATATCATAAACAAAGTTCGATACTGCAAACAAACAGTTTTCTATGATTTAGTTCATCATGATGCTTATGGGGTGGGGTGGTGGTGGGGAGGATTTACATGCTTGAGGACCCTAAGCAGGACTGTTCTTGGAAGCCACTATAACGTTATATTTTGTGCCATAAAATGTTTTTTTTATTAATTTTGTGTAAATTTGATGGTACATAAATATCACATGAAATTCTGTTATCAAACACAATTTCATGGGGGACAAGACAGGTGAATTTGGGCGGGGAGGAAGGTCCTTTTATCGAAACATCTTCATACATTATTGAATATTAACATTACTGATTAACACTGTCAGCTTGGGGTCCATTAAAATTTGAAAGTGGGGAGTGTAGCTGAGACAGGAAGCCATATGAGAATTCGCTATTTGTGCTCTGAATTCCATAGCACTCAAATCCGTCATTGATTTCAACAACATTATTCCGACACGATTGAAGAGGTTTAGCCACACTTTCAATGTTTAATATTTTGTTGTACATTTTGTTCGAGAGGCCGCGCCGATTATTCTCTGTGGGTACTTCTAAAATCCTGAGACACGCGCACCTCTTCCTATCAATATTACGGTCGAGTCAGGTCTATCCTATGACCGCAAGCCAGTCTTTAGTCTGGGCAGGCCTCTAGGTTAAATGCTTTGTGTTACATAAAATGTTTTAACTGATGATTTATTTGTTTTAAATTGCTTTAGAAACGTTTATATCAAAATCTATATAAATAATACAACACTATAAACACTTTTATAAAATATCTAGACAAGTGAGGATCTTGTAAAAATAAAGAAACAGAATTTTCCGTGCTTGTGGTGTAACATTTAAAACATCGAGGCCGGAAAATCCCAATGGTCATGGTGAAAGGATCGCACGAAGAAGTTCTGTTCACTGAGTTCAATCCTTACCGCCGTCTAACATTATTCCCGTGTCTCCTACGTTAAATATGTTGGACCGAAAGTCTTTCTGAGAAGAGATGGGTACTATAGTTGTTACCCTCATACAGGATCTGTCAAAATGGAGCCAATGTGTAATTAATATCACGTGCCTGGCCATTGGATAGGGGAAAATAAATTCCAACATGTATTTGAATGATTGGATGGGAAAGGAATACCTTGAATTTTAATGGATTCATTTCTTAGCTGCGATAATTAATATTAGAAAGGTTGGTATTTTGGTACGATTATTTCAATGGATAAAAATGTTAGAGGCTATTTGATTTTGAAGGAGCTACAGGAAAACACAACTTTTTTCGAAGAGCGAAAAATAAAATAAATAAGATTATAAATATGCTGATATGTGTTGCAAAAATAGCTTTTATATGTAATGTTTTATTCATATACGAATGATATAATTTACAGAACGATAAGTGGCTTCTTTCTGTAGATATTGGATGTTTTTTTTATTTAAATCTTCAAGCAATTCTCTAATGCTCAATTTATTCGAGAAATATCGTGGCTACAGAATCACAAACATCATTAAAAAAATGACTGATTCGCATTCAGTGACGCTCTAAACGCGTACATCTATTAAAATCCGAGTTTGAGGTTTATTATTTTATCACAATACTTTCCCTTTATGCTATGTATTACAGGAAAGGTAAAAAGAACAGCTTCCAATGTATTCATGTAAATTTATTCCTTTGTAAGGATGGTTGAGCAGAAGAATATCAGTTAAATAAATTCTAGCATAAATTAAAAAGAGGGAGAATTTTTTTGAATACATTGCGTAGTATAATCAAAATTAGCGTCACAGTGAAATGTAACGTGACTTCGCGTCCCGCGTCGAAGTCCATCATCGTCGAACATCAGGTGACTGAGTGCGCAAGGCTATAAGGATAAGAAAATAGTTCTCTGGTGGAACTTGGTATAATGAAAAAAATCTGATGTGGACAGCACATGACATTCCTTATATATTGCAATGAATTTACTACTTTTACAGTCAAAAAATAATGTATAACATCCAAGGTACTGTGTTTCTATCATTGAATTATACATTTGGCTATTTTCCGGATGACAACATGAAAAATTATTTCAAAGTACCCAATTAACTTATATTTCGCGCAACTATAAATAAACAATTATCAATATTGATAGCATCTTCAATAAGCGATATAGTCCATATATTAAAATATTTTAATTTATTCATCAATTAGGCGTCATTTTCATTAATACAACAGCGTCATTTTTGCAATTTTGACGAAATTTTCGTCTGAGGCGAAATATCGCCACGTTGGCGATACTTTGCTAAATTATTTGCCAAGTTCGCCAAATGCATCACCAAGTGTTACAGACAAACGGAGAGAAGAACATTTCTCATATACTAGAAGGTATGCCCGTCATATGACGGAAGTCAGAATTTGCGAAACATTACTCCCCATATGGCGTCATTTTTATCAATTTGGCGACATTTTTGTCACTTTGCCAACATTTAAAATAGTCGTTGTAACGGAAGCGTATCAACTCCTGAGATAAGATAACTTGATGTCTGTTTCAACTTTGAAACAGAAGCAACTCTGTACTCGAAATTGCTCTATGTCCAATACAACTTTATAAACGTAACAGAGTTTAATAAGTCACTTTTATAAATACGGCCAAAAATGTTTGACTTATCGTTTGAAATGCATGTCTACTTTAACAATGACACTTGGAGGGATTTATTATTAGAAATAAAAGTAGTTTAAAAGGTTTGGTAATTTAATAGTCTTATAGATAATGTAACTTTAAATAAATGTTTCTGTTACTAATTCAATTCGATTTGAAACGTTTCAAGAGAAATTTATCTTTTAGACCATTGGCGTATAGGCTCTTCAGCATTTCTCCGCATAAACGTTTTTCTCTTATCAGCGAAGAACTGTCAGACTATAACGAATGTTTACAATGTTGTTCAAAAGAGACAATAGATTGATCAGAGATCGATAGATTGCCACTAGCTGTTTCTAAAGTACTTATTTACTAATCTAGAGATTCGAAACATCTCAGCTTTCATTTCTAAAATCTACACATTTCTCTGAAATAACATGGAAAAGCAAGTGATTAAATGGTTGGTTGGTGTCGTGTCCACTTTCAAGTCAAATCCATGTGTGATCCATGTGCGTGAATCACTGTCCTTGAATCCACTATCTTCTCAGCATAAAGTTCACCCCGGAAAGGGAATTCCCCCACGCTGCAAGTATAGCCGGACATGTAAAGATATGTCCTGGAGAAAGTCCCTCCTCAGGGCAATTTCTGCAGTTCTCATATGTCCTGGTACCGTCTTCATTAATTTTCATGACACCGAAGTGACGAGTTCTCAGTCTGGTAATGGTCTTAGTGATTTCTCTATTTGCATTGATTTCACATATCTGATGACTCATCTTGATAGATTTCTAGCTGAGTCTATATCTGGCAATAGCATTTGCATCATCTAGGTTTGTGTAAGTGATTAGATGACTTATTGAATAAAAACTTATTCTCAGCTGCATCGAAAGAGTAATTAAATATTTGTACATTTTTGGCCCCATTACTGTTCTCAGTTACATGGTAGTATAAAACGAATTCGAAGAGTCACCGTTTAATAAAAAATTCTGCATCTTAATTTGATATTTTATTCAGTTTTACCATTTCGCATGCTCGTTAAATCCGGTGAGATATTCTACTAGTTAAAAGACAGCAAATCAGGCTTTAATTAGCATTGTACCAAGTAAATATCCATAATTCCTTCGCTGAATCACAGAATCGCTGAATGTGTGCTCGTTATAAGCGGAATAAATAAAGGGATAAAACGAATGTGACGAGTTACCGTTTAATAGAAAATTCTGCATCTTTAATTGGTATTCTATTCAGGTTTACTATTTCACAAGCTCTATAAGTCCAGGAACCTAGAAATTTTATTCGTTAAAAAGAGCAAATCGGGCTTTAATTGGCATTGTACCAAGTATAATTTCACCATTAAATGTAGAATCTCGCTAAATAAGCAGTGTAGGATAAATCGATAACACGAATTCGAAAAGTTCCCGTGATTTTAAGCAGCTTTTCCCGGTATTTTAAGCAGGGATTTATTGAATTCATTCATTAAATTTTCGAAAGGTTTATTCGCCCGCTGCGCGTATACATGTTTAAATTACAAAATAGACTCTAAATAAGCACCTAATCATATCTTAGACCAGTGTTTATCAACCTTTGTGAGACCGCGGCCCGGTAAATTTTTTCTTATAACACGAGGACCCGGTCTCAACAAATCTACTTGTAAATACCTTTCTAATTAAGTTCTTACAGAGTGTTTCTTTCACCTTTCTGGTAGGTCGGACGGTCTGGGTCTCAACAACAACAACAACAGTGTTTCTTTCAGGCTTACATGAGGGGGGGGGGGTGCTTGTCCTGGTCCCGGTATTGGGTACATTGAATGCTACGCTCTAACCCGACTGTATTACGCCCTAAATACGCTTTTGCTCTCTACGCGGGTTTCTAAGCTACGGGTAATACACCTTATAAGCGGGTTAATACACCTTAAATAAAATTTTAATATGCATTAAATAAGCTCTTTTGATGCGCCCCCCCCCCCCTCAAGCTTTTTGATACGCCCTAAATAAGCACCTTTGATTCGCCCCAAATACGTCTGTCACCTTCTGTGTGGGCGTAATGCACTTTAAATATGCTCTTTTGATACCTCTATATAAGCTCCTCCGATTAAAATCAACAGCATATTTTCTAAATGAAAATTATTGCAAACTCTGATAATACTTTCGATTTCGGTACCTCGAGAAGGCTTATTAAATGCGTTTGTTAATAGATAGTACTAGGAGTAAATCCTGTGCAGGGCGTGGACACTCTTGGATCGAATCCTGTGTAAATTCCAATGATTCAAAAATTGTAAGAGTTCGGTTAAAAAAAGTATGCTTAATCAACGGATGGGTTGAAGAAATTATTTTTTATGCAGGAGCAGTGTGTGATATTTACATTAGCTGGTTATATTATAAACATTGAATTGCTCTTCAATTTTCTTATATCGCAATATAAAAATCGGGTAGGTTTAAAACTCACGAAAATCCGTTCATTAATCGTATGGATTCCGTTCAAAGTTGGTTTGAAAAACAATTGTTGATCTTCCCGATGCTGTCAAGATAGAAACTATGTGATAATATGCTAAGGAATCGATTTGTGTGAATATCGTCCAAAATCGATGAAAAGCGGGCTGAAACATAAGATAACTAAAAAATTAATTCGAATTTTTAAAAAAAATCTCACAGGGTCCTGAAGTAGCTGTGCACCAAATTCTATATGAGTACGGCGTTTAGATTTTCCTCTACAGACCACCAGGCAATCGTCCATTATTATTATTATAGATTCAGTTCTACTATTTCCCCCACTCACGTTAAATCCGGGGACCCAGATATTTGGATTGTTAAAAGAAGCAAATTAAGCGTTCGCATTGCACTAATTAAAAATTCACAATTTCCTCGTTAAATTCAGAGTCTCTCTAATAGTGGACTCGTTATAGCGGGTTCTACTGTATAAATCGATAACACGAACTTGAACAGGTACCGTTTAATCGAAAATACTGTTCTTTTGATGTTTTACTCATTTACTATTTTACACGCTCGTTAAATCCGGGTACCTAAATAATACACTCGTCAAAAGTGAAATTGCAACACCATGAATAAATGAACGTAGTCATAGGCAAATCACAGTACCGGTAGAAGAGAGAGTCATATACAAATTATTAAGTTTTCGTAGGTATCGGGTCACGTGACACCCAGTTTCGGGCGATAAAGACTAGCAGACGGCTCGTCCCGTAAATGCCATCCAGCGACGACTTGCAGCAACCGAACTTTCGAAAACGTGAAGAAGCGATGCCTCGAAGACGTCAGTGAGCTGTATACCAGTAATTAATGGCTGTAGAACGAGACCGCATCCAGGAGCTGCGTGACGTGAGTTCGTCGATGCGTGCAATTGCCACGCGCCTTTAGTACGAGATGAGTACCATCTAGCGATGTGTGACACGATGGGCGCAGGAACATCAGAGAAAACGCCGAAGCGGGAGTGGATCAAACAAGCGCACGGCAGAGTCCACAGACCGGCAGATTTGCCGAACGGCTCGTCAAGACCCGTTCGCAACGGCAAGTGACATCCGAAACAGCCTGCCACCATCAATGGTTGCACCTGCGTGCACCCAAACCATTCGCAACAAGTTGCATAGAGTACAGACGCGCGCACGGCGACCAGCCGCTGGGCTATTAAGCGCTTGACACAGAGATGTACGTCTGGAGTGGTGTCGTCGTCATCGTAACTGGACCAATGAATGGCATCGGGTATTGTTTACGGATGAATCTCGCTTCTGCCTCGGACGCCGCAGGCGGACTGCCAACCTTGCACAAGACATTGGTGTAGGCAACATACAAGTCCGCTGCGTGTTTGCAAACAGTTGGAAATATCCGCTCGAGAAAGCACGCGCAGGTGTTTGACAGGCTACGGCGCACGCAGACACCTGACCGATTAAAATATTATTGTTTTTGAGTTCTGTGAGTTTGTTTTATATGTTTGTACAGTTCAAATGTCCGTCCAATAATAATTTTTATCTATGTACACAGGCACTATCTATTTTTATCCATGTACACAATCACTTTATCAATGTTTATCTATGTACACGATCCCTTTATCTATTTTTATCTATGGACACAATTACTTTATCTATGTTCACAATCACTTTATCTATTTTTATTTATGTACACAATAACTTTAACTATATTTATCTATGTACACAATCACTGCGAAGTGAAAGAATGACAGCTGTGGATGGGTGTTGTTGAGACCCAGACTGTCTGACCTACCTGAAAGGTGCACGGTAACTGTTTGGACGGCCGGAGCTGTGGACGGGTGTGGCGGATTCCAGGGTAACGCCACTTGCCGGCCCATATCACCAAGCGTCACACCGGGCATTATGGTTTGGGGCTGTATTATGTTCGATCAGCCGACAGCTCTGATGCACATTGCAGATCATCTGACAGCCGACCGGTACGGCACACAAGTTGTGATGCCTGTGGTTCGGCCATTGGTGCAGGTCATCCCCGGTGCAGTGTTCCAGCAAAACAATGCCACACCTCATACCGCACGGTGAACTCGCTACAGCCTGAAAGGAATTTACATCCTTTCCTGGCCGGCAGCCTATCCGGATCTCTCTCCCATTGAACACGTATGGACCCTCATCGGGCGTTGGGTGCACTGGAGACCACCGGTAGACGAATACCGTAGAAGAAGACCATACCGTAGACGAATTGCATGCCGCAGTGGACGCTGCTTAGCAAGAATTACCTCAGGCAACCATTAATAGTGTCATCGATAGTATACCTCGCCGTTTACGGGGCTGTATAGCTAGCTGTTCGTCTTTAATGAATAAAGAGGTTTCTTTTGCATATCTTTGTTTGTTCTTTCAATCATTTGCATATGGCTACGTACATTCCTTCATGGTGTTGCAATTTTACTTTGACGAGTGTATTTTCCTCGTTAAGAGCGAGTAATTCAAAATTTAACTGTCATTGTACCAATTCGAAATTCATAATTTCCTGTTTATTCCGGTATCTCGCTAAATGCTGTCTCGTTATACGCAGATGTTACTGTAGCATAAATCGATAATAAGAATTCAGCTAAGTACCGTTTAATCGAAAATGCTGCACCTTTTTTTATATTTTATTCAGTTTTACTAGCACGGACGTAAATTGCCTTCGGTTTGCAAATTTGAGGGGGCAGAATGTTTTAAAAACCCAGCCTGACTCAAAAGCTCGCACGTAGATATACGATAAGAAGACTAAGAGGTGGCTTGGAGCCTTTCAGGCAGTAGATACGATGCTGCTAAGCCTTTCAGACAGTAGATACGATGGTGTTAAGCCTTTCAGACAGTAGATACGATGCTGCTAAGCCTTTCAGACAGTAGATACGATGCTGCTAAGCCTTTCAACAGTAATCCAGGGGACCCGAATTGTTGAAAACTAAGTAAAAATCTAAACCTTGAAAACTAAGTAAGAAGCTAATCTTTGGAAACTAAGTAAGAACTGGCCCGAAACATCACATGTGGATTTATGGTAGGCGGACTAAGCGACAATGCTACGAAACCGTTTAACAGAAATCAGGAGACGCGAATTTTTTCAAACAAGTGCAAACTCGGTCAGACCTATGGTATTAAATGGATTCACGATATACTACACCTGGTGCAGTGAAACATTTTAACAGAAATCCTGCAGACCCGAGTGTTTTTAAACTAAATAAAAACCGGTCCTGCACCTCACATTATTATTTACGATATGCGGACTAAGCGGTCGCTTAGGGCCCCCAATAAGGTAAACCTGATGCTGCGAAACTGGTAGAACTCTGGTTGTAAACAGTCACAGGCATAACATTTTATCAAGTTTAAATTTTGATATATCATATATACAAAACTATTACACATTGAATTTTAAGTTTATTAGGTTAACGTTCCTTGTCAATTAAATTCTATGACTTTACGAACGTGAAACGCCAAAACTATATATTTTTATCTGCATTCGCAGTTCACAAGACTTTTTAAGGGGAGGGAGATGGAATTCGTTTAAAAAGTTAAACATGCATCACCCAATTAATAGTGAGACTGACTCTTATGCCAACAATATGATGATTGTAGGAATACTAAAAACTCCTTCCCCACTATACAACTGTGTCATAGACCTTGTAAGAACTATGAACTGTGCCTCACCCGCCCGAATTCCACATAAAGATACAGTAAACACTGCTCGATTTAGAATGTTTTTGAAAAGAATCATCTACACGTTGACCACTGAATACAAAATCGGATAGGCCGTTCTAAAAAGATGCTCTTTCAAACATTTTGATATTGAAGTGACTCAAGAAAATAGCTACAAATATTTTGTTTGTTAAAATTCAGCAATTAGAAAGAATAGATTAATTTAAAATATCACTCTGTAGTGGACTTTATAGTGTTCAATGCCCATCCGGGCCCCATGGTTATACAAGAATTAATGTTCCTTTGTGATAGATGTGGAAGACCCAGGGTATGAGCAGCAGGGTGAGTGGCCGGCATGTGATACAATTGATTGCTTCTTTCCACTGTGATACCTGGATTCTATTTCCATAGACCATGATTTATACTTTATATTTATTTTAAAAACCATATTAAATCTTCATTAGTTTTATACAAATTAAAATAATGGATGTAAAGTATCATATACGTTAAAACTTATAAAATTATGAGACATTAAAGTAAAGTCATTTTACATAAAATACAAATTATACATTATGAGGTCACAAACTATGGTGACACGTTATAGGGGTCATTCCAAGAACAGGACTGTTTTTTACCATAGGCAAAATAAGTAAATGCTGTGGGTTTGCGAAGCTCTGGAAACCCATCTTCTGTGTTCAATTCACCTTTTTTCACTATAAAGGTTTCATGGGGGCCCTAGAAATATTTTTGCATAGAGTCCCGGAAGAGTTAAGGCAGCTCTGTTCAAGAATGATACCGTTTAGGGTCCCCGATTCCATAAGTCATCCACATCACTCAAGTGCCCCTTTTTTTGATTCGACGACTGGAACGGTCGCTCTTTACCACTCTATGACCGTACGCCACGGATTTGATGTTTTTAACATTATACAACGAATACTATTTCCTCTAATTAGCATATAGATAAATTATTTAAACACCTCTTTAGTATGTTTTATGCATTCATTCACTTTAAAACTTTCAGTTGACTACGCAGCTGAACTAAGGTCCCTGATTAAGGTCGACGTCTTAGACAAAGTAGACAAAGGTGTCCAAACGAGGCGCTCCTACACTGCAGGGTCACCACGCCCCTTGAATGTGGACCACAAACAATCCTACCAAGCAGCAACAACCTTGAAAGTCATAAGGAAGTTGGACCGGACCTGTTGATAGTGATAATGCCCGCGGGCGATTCCTGTCCCCCGGGCCATTGCCGACCTCGTAACACTTGCATGAGCCGGCGAGAAGGTCAGCTTACGAGATCTCACTATTGACGCTTGAATACAGAAGGTTAACTGCCAACCTCTTAAAATGCCACTTTGGAATAGATGTATGTTGCACTTTGCATTATATCGATAAGAATGTGACTTCGGTTGCCATATTCAGCAACTTTCAAAATCAAGGCCACTGATGGGTCTTATTGGCAAACCAAAAGAAAGAGGAGGAGAAGGGGAAATTGTCTATTATGCAAATCCCTAGATCTAGAGAGGAGATCTACAGTGAAAATCTTCAGATCGGACTATTTAGCATTTTGTCTTTCTAGAGAGTTTGAAGAACAGCAGTGTCAGATTTATACATTTTAGGGTGTAATATACTTCCCTACGTTAGGTCATATCTATCCATACATTTTTAAAACAATGACGTATGAAATGGCATATTCAAATCGAAAAAAATTATATTTATGATATATTTCGTAAATTTATATATTTTTTTATTTGATACTGCCAAGAGCAAAATAATTTTGGTGGAATCACATTTTTTTTATATGGACAGTACATGATTTTCTTAACACACTATGAGATAATACATTTAGAAAACATTTATTCCCAATTATAAAATCAAAATTTGGTGTTATTGGAAACTTTGTTGACAAAACAAAACCCTATATACACATCTAAATATCACTGATATTTAATTAATATCGCGTGAAAAGTTAAAAGGCATTAATTACAAAGTGTTACAAGATTATATATTTTCTCACTGCACACTACTATTCCATTCACGATACACTGCTAAGGGAGTACTACAGTACAGCATAGTAGCAAAGTCGACCCTCCTACAAACCACTTCATATTTGATTTCCCCCTCATTTTAAAATTTTCATGTTTTTTCCGGTCTCAAAAATATTGGAGGTCCTGGTCCCTTCTGAAGCCCACTCCTCACTCGAGTGGTGTCCGTCCCACCTCGTATGGGCGGCAGTAAAAACTTTCTACATATGATATTAGCCAATGTGTCTAGATTCACCAGAAACATTTCTTTGGATTTCAGAATAAATAACGAATAAAAACCGACCCTCAAAAGTAATCCCCACAGTACTAAAATTTATGAAACACTTTTATTTTGTTTTACAAGAGAGAAGAAAATGTGGCAACTAGAATCATGTTTCCACCGAGAACCTTATCTATAATATTCCATCTATGACTGGGAAAATCACTTGAATCTTATAAAGATCGCCACTGCTCAGGAGGTCATAGCGAGGGCGGTAATTTTATCGCGGGAAAAGAAGGTAAAATTCGGGGAACGGTAGTGGGGTAAATCGCTGGCTAAAAAAAGTCTTCCAGTTATGAAGCAGTAATACAACTACTTCTACACAAATGCCAATAAACATTATATTACAATTTTTTTTAAACTAATACTTCCATTTGTAAACCATTCACATTCTGGCAATAGTAGATAGGAATTGACAGTTCACCTTAAGGAGGTGGATTATGCGGAGAAATTCCGACTCCGGATGACGTTATCTTTGGGAGGTCATTGGCCTATGACGTCATCAGGTATGAAGTATTAAAAAACGGAGTTGGCATTTGATGCACTTTGACCTGTGGAGTTATAAGTAGTCTGTGACGAAATCTTTTTTAAAACCTTTGACAGTGTGACCATTTGAACAGTGACGCATTATTGATATAGTTTTAGGAGAGTACAAGACGGACAGTGCCGTCCCTGAGCGGCTTTTCAGGGAAGTAGAGGGGGGTTTTCGACGTTGCAGGGACTTTGAGACCCTTAATTGATCGGGATAATGACTTGAGTATTTGTCAAAACTTTGTATTTTTAGAAAATTGAACTCGACCTTGCGGTTTTCAGGGAACGGGGGCGAGTTTTTGGTGCTTCAGGGGATATGCGCCCCTATTTTTTGGATAGATATAACGATCTGGGTATAAAACTTCGTGTTTTTTAATAGAATAAGGAGCCTCCTAGTGGATATTTAGAGAATTAGGGCGAGTCTTCGGTGTTCCAGGGGTTTTAAGCCCTTTTCGGATTGGAATAACGAGTTGGATATTTGACAAAACGTCGTGTTTTTTATAGAGTTGAGCGTCCCCTAGCGACTTTTGAGTGAACTCGCGTTAACTTTCAATCTTTCAGGAGGTTTAAAATCCTTTATTTTTTGATAGAAATAGTGACTTGTATTTTTGAAAAACTTCGTGTTTTTGAGAATTAAGAGCAAGCTAACAGATTTTTAAGGAAAGAGGGTACAATTTTAGTCTTCCAAGAAGTTTGAGACCTTTTCCTTTGTATGTATAACGACTTTGTTGTGTTTAAAAAATGGAGTGTCACTTAGCGGATATTTTGCAAATGATTTTTAATGAATAAGAGAATCACAGAATTTTTGACAATATCGGAATTTTTTGACATTGCACTTATTAACGAATGGCAGGCGGTGACCCTTCTGTGAGGCTAAGCGCAAATGCCTTTCGGTGCGAAATAATAATTTTTTTGGCTTACATTAATGCGAAAGTCATGCCGTTTGGTTCAGACAGGGAATGTGCAGGACATTTGAATGTGCCCATTTTAATACATTGTGGAGGTTTGTGGAAAATGACATGATAACGTTGACCTAGAAGCGGAGGTAACGAATGGTATGTGAAATGTACTTATGACTGGACTTAATTTGTTTTAAATTTTTGGAAAACAGACCAGCAAATCCATCCAATACATATGCATTCATAAACACGTAACTCCAGGAGTATAGAGCGATATTAACAGAGGTATGTATGTCGGCTGAGGCTATGGAAAACATAAGGTAGATGTTTAGCCAATATAAGGCAAATTCTGGTGAGGGCGAATTTAATGCATCTGCGACGATACCTGTTGATTTTATCTCATCTAGGACAGGAACCGTCAAATCCACATCATTTTCAGTAGAAATTAACTGTTCGAGAGTAGGCATACTTTGACATTTTGACACCTTTTGAGGAATGGAGATATCTAAGTATCATGTTTGCAGTGTAAGAGTTATTTCTAAAAGTCTGAGAACTTAAAACGGTATTAATTTGAAAAAAAACTATGAATGATAATTGTAATTTTTATATAATTTTAAATATAATTTAAATGTTGGCACCCTCGGTGGCACGACGAACATCCAGATAATAGTCGTCGTCATTCCACGTTACTTGAGACATATTCAGTACTGTAGTCACAGCAGTGGGGAATAGTAGAAGGTTCTAGCTCACAGAGGTACCTGGGGTACGAATCCGATGAAATACTGTAACATGGGTTATTTCGGTGCTAATTTTCCCCATGTTATAACATAGGAGCATCCGATGGTGAGGGGTGTAGCTTCTACTGGCACGTGATTTTTCCCATGAAAGGCTGATTTTATAAGTCAGATAATGACAACAAGGATGTTTTTAATTAATTAGTAGATAAGAAGTATTACTCAAGATATTTTAGGGATAATAATGAAATGTATAATACCATTATTCACGTTTTCTTTTCATTTTTTTCATGTTTCAACACCAATATATCTTTCAAAAATTAACAAATGTGAATTTAAATCTAACAAAAACTAACAAAAGTGATTTTTAGTGTTTCAAAAACCGCAAGTGTGTTATATTTTCAAGCGAAATTTAACAAATACAAATTTTCAACTATCAAAAAACTAACAAATGTGATTTTCAACGTTTCAAAAACCAACAAATGTGAATTTCAACTTTTCAAAAACTAAGAAATGTGATTTTTCAATGTTTAAAAAACAACATGTGCGCTAATTTTCCTATAGAAAATAACATGCGCTTTCGCAAGTGTGCTATTTTTAGCCAAAATTGAATAAATACGTGTTTTCAACTTTTCAAAAACTAACAAATGTGATTTTCAACTTTTCAAAAAACTAACAAAAGTGAGTTTCGATACTTCCAAAACGGCATGTGTTTAATTTTCCTATGTAAAATAACATGTGTTTTCACAAGCGTGCTATTTTCAATCAACATTTAACAAATACAAGTTTTCAACTATCAAGAAATAGCAAAGGTAAGTTGTTTTCCATCTTTCAAAAAATTTAAAAAATGTGATTTTTTTTATCACTTAAACATTTACAATACGATTTTTTATATTCCAAATAATTAATAAAGGCATATTTTGAAAGGTTCATTCTCATATATGTTCTAGAATTCACAATATATTTTAGGGATACAATCACTTCTAAATTGATAACGTTTTGAATATTTAGTTCATGCGAATCCATATCAATCCCTTAGTAGGTATTTTTATAGAAGATCATAAACTTCCATCCTTTTTTTTTTAATCCATGGAGGTAGAAACGTGTAAATCATATATTTAACAAGAGGAAAGTTTTCATATCCCTTCAAAATAATAACCCTCATATGCAAGAAGAGAGTTTCGGAGGTTTTACACATGTACAGATACCCACCTATCTGGTAGGTCGGACGGTCTGGGTCTCAACAACAACATGTACAGATACCTTTTCCCGGCCTCACATTTTGCTGCTGCATACCTTTGGGTCAGCCCTGTGGTCTGGGTCTTCAACATTCCTTCAACATGTACAGATACCCGGCCACACAAATAGCTACTGCAAGCCTGCTGGTCAGTCGTGTGGTTTGGGTTTTTCACATGTACAGATACAAACACATAGTGTAAAAGCAAGCAGAAACATACATTCAAAGAACTTTAAAGTTTTACGATTAGATTTCAACTGTACAAACACCCATTTCAATGGTTTAAGCAACGCTCTCTAGTGTTAGATTACAGAACTATTACGTTTCACATCCCAAACCTATCATCAGTAAAATAATCTAGTACTTAAAAATTTGATAATATTTCTTTTACCACAACTTCATATCCCCCACTTCTTAATATCCTTTCAACATATTCATATCCATATTTCCTTAAGATTTCACATTTACATGAAACCTTTAGTAAAAATCTCGTTTCAGACTATTAGTCCAGTCCGTAGATACATTGTACCTTGCAAAAGGTGGAGTAGAAGATTTTTTTTTTGCATTTGTATATATTGATGCCAACATGAAAAAACCAAGTTATCCAACATGGCCGACCCCGGGAGAACTTTTGGCGGCCGAAAAACCACGAAATTTTATGACTTTTTTTGGTTTTTTCAAAATATTTCAGAAACGATCGACTTTTGCGATTCTTACTCAATATAAAATTTAAAGATAATTAAATTTCCTACAATTTTTACTATTACAACTATTTTATAGCACGAATAGTAAGCGCACTACAACTTCTTAAAATCTGACATTTTTTCTCAACTTAGTAAAAAAACGCATTAACACCCCTTGCCCACCTGACCCCGCAGACCCAATTCTCCCTCTCACATTTCGCAGACGACTCGATCAGAGCCCAATAACAGCACATGTTCATATTGTACAACTGCAACATATATTATACTTCACAATACATTTTATTCTGATGTTCTACCTACACAGAAGCGATATTTGAATGTGAATGAATAAATATGGGAGTGATAATAAGCGAAATAATAATAAAGCATTAATAAGCAAAAATTCATGACGTGTGTGTTGTAATTCAACTAATTTTCTAGGTATAATACATCAACATAATGAATAATAATATATATATATACCAATGCACCAAATTAAATTTAAATAATCTCCACAAATGCCCAAACTTGTTTAAAGTACAAAAACAAATAATTATCTTCAAAAACACAAATTGCAGAAATTTAACATTTATATACAAATTACAAGAAGATTCATACAGGTTTGAAACAATTAAAGAAAGGAAATTAATAAGTAAGACTGAAAACATACATATTTATCTTCTTCGAAGACGTTTTGAAGATGTGTGTGCTTCTTCGGGTTCAGCAACCGTCGGAGGTGGAAGGAAGTTGTCATCCTCAAGTTGTTCATCCACGTATTGCAGTGGTTTCAAGAGCTGGTGGAGTAAGTCATCTTCCTCTTCAATATCATCCAAAGATGAAATTGGTACGACATTGTCACACCCCATGTCACTACAGTGCTTGCACTTTCTGGAGCATTTCAAACCTGCCTTGCGACAAGAGCAGGGTCCACTACACCCTTTCTTGCAAGCGCAAGACACATCACTCTTCAGAAGATTCTCAGATGCTGAATTTCTTTTTGTGTCAACAGGCAATAGATCTTCCATGCTGCACGCCCAACCCCATTCCTCCGGGTTGGTGCCATTGCCTAACCAGCTTTGAACTTGGTAGTAGCACCTGTAGGAATGGTAGCGTGCAGCATCGCACGTAGGTGGTAGTCGTGCGAGATTTATTTTTCTGTTGGAGACTGATTTTGCAAACAGATTAAATCGCAAAGTGTTCAAGGATTGGTCAGAATGGATGTCGCCTGTGTATAATGTTTTCAGAATTTCTTCCCCAGCTGCAGCTATGTCATCGTGACTGCTGAGTGGATCCATGAATGTTTTAGTGACTTTCTTCACTTCAGGCGATTTGTTGACAATCTTGCACAATTTAATTTTGCCTTGACTAAAGATGGCTTATGTGGAATCACATCCACTAAATGCATGGATGAACAGGATATTGCCTGGGTCGAACTTAAATGATATAGTTGAAAATAACACATTGCCAGCATTCCCTCTCCTAGGCTTAAGAAAGAATAAGTTGCTGAATGACTGGCCTAACCCTGTCATCAGAACTAGCAGATCGATATCCTCCCCAACTACGATCACATTTTCAAGTTCTTTTGCCTTCGAAATGGCAGTGTTGACGATCAGAAAGTCAGCGCCCTCTTGAGCATGCTTGACTTCAATATCACACTCTTCAAAATTAGCTTTCAGAAGTTCGATCAGACGACTCTTGTTTTGATTATTTGCCAAAAATTTTTCTTGGGAGACTTGGTTGATCGCATTCGCTTCAAAGATTACTTTAGGGGAATGGTGCATCGTCATATGACGCAATCGTTCAGATCTTTTGGTGCCAGTACGTGCAGGATACCCATCGAATACAACCACAACTCGCGATCCAGAATGTCTCTTAAGAAATGAAGAATAATGCTTAGTTATATTAGCAAAGGAAGTATTTTGAGGCCAAATAACTTTGTGTAGGAGGTATCCTCCATCTATAACAGCAAACTGTTTCTTCCCTGCAATTTCTTTGCAATCGACTGGGGTGAAAGCCATGTATAATGAAGACTTTGTACCTTTCCGTATGCCTTCTTCGGAGAAAAGTGGTATCGGGTAGGGTGCAAGTTCATAAGTAAAAAACATTTTTAAGTCTTCATCAGACTGTTTCGAAAGACACAATCTTTGGAAAAGTGTCAGCGGATCAATAGCAATTACTTTGAGGGTTCCTGCTTTAATACTGCTGACAACCGATTCAAGGGTTACAACTTTGTCTTTCCTCTTGAAGGTCACCTTTTTAAAATTTCCATGAGCGACCATTGTCATGTTTCATAATGTACATCACAGAATTGTTCAATTTAATCCCAAACATTTTGCATGAATATCATTGCCAAAGTCCATTTTGCTAAAACACCGTCTGAAAATCCTCTTTCACGTGTGACTCCTCCACAGGCTTTCATATTCCTCATAAGTGTCTGTTCAATGGTCTGGTCAGATGAAATTCCACACCAGTACTTATTGGAGCGTCTTATGGTGAATTTCCTTTTTGTGGAGAAGTCGTGAAATTCAGTTGGGTCCATTAATTGTTCTAGTTTCAACATGTCTTGAAGGTAGAGATGCGCACTTTTGGCGTATAAGAAATGGCCAGCTGCATGGAAAAATGGTAGTGCTTTTTGAATGGAGTCAAAAGGAAGTTTCCAGTTGCCTATACGCTCAGCCTCGGTGAACTGTTTGAGGAGTGTTATCATACGAAAATATTGAACCCATAATTTTGCTGTGGGTCCCTTACATTCGAGCACACACAAGGCTTGTCTAAATTTTGCAGCAATACCCATTAGACAGGCATTATTGGTGCAGGTTGTGAGTAATATGGCTTATCTCGCTTTCAGCTGTGAAGCAGCCGCCATTCCTCAAGGCCACCCCCAACTGGCGACGTTTCCCCTCTCCCTCCCCATCCTCCGACACCTTTTCATGCATCCAATATTTTACGCATCAACAATATAAGCAAAATAAGTGTTGCGCATTTGGAGGAGAAGTAAATAGAAATTAAGAGTAAAATAAAACCGATTTTTATTTGAGTTTTATCAAATTGAGAAAAAAATGTTAACTTTCAAAAATCTGTAGCGCACTTAGTATTCGTGTTATAAAAAAGTTGTAACTGTGAAAATTGTAGGAAATTTAATTATCTTTAAATTTTATATTGAGAAAAAATCGCAAAAGTCGATCGTTTCTGAGATATTTCGAAAAAATAAAAAAAAGTCGTAAAATTTCATAGTTTTTTGGCTGCCAAAATTTCTCCCGAGGTCGGCTATGTTGGATAACTTGGTTTTTTCATGTTGGCAGCAATACATACAAATACAAAAAATAAAATCTTCTACTCCACCTTTTGCAAGGTAAGCCTCTTTTTCCATACCTATTGACTGTACTATATTATGCATAGAACATTCATAATTTACCTTCTTAAAAGTCTTTTCCAATACATAATTCAACCATAAATAGAAAATTACACAATTTTCGCACACAACAAAGTAATTTTGTCAGTGCAACGTATAATTCTAACCAATCACAACTAATGTTCACAATGCATTAAAAATTCAAAAAATATTAAAGCTACTGTTCATAAAAACCATATTTCTCACCTTCCTTTAGAACATTCTATATTTTTTTCAGAACCTTTACTACCATTATAAACTTTAAATCAAGAAATGCTCTTCACGTCACTCTTATGTTATATACTTCATATTACAATTTTGCAAGCATTTGATTTTACTTCAATTCGTCACATTTCTATGACCACACCTGCTACTTTTTAAATACTTCTATTAACTAATATGTAAAAATTCAGTATATTTTATTATTTTGTTTATATTCTTTCATTGCTACTATTATACACATTTCTCCAATTCCCACAACTTTTAATATGTCTAGGCTCAATATACATCATAAATACATTCTCCATATTCAGCATGTGTTAGCACGAATTTACATAAAGGCAAAGAAAGAGCATTATAGGTGATATCAATATTTATTAGCGAGTACATATAAATAAAAATACAGCATTTTTTATAATATAGAACATTCCTAGCCGTCTAATTTCACGCATAAGCACTATATTCACCGACATCAACATCCATTTTTAGAATTCGATGAAAGGTCCAACCAGACACTCGTTGCAAAAATTCTTCAAATGATTCATCTATCTTAAGAAAAGCATCATCTACCTGATGTGGAAGATTATCTTGTAGCAAACCAGTAGCTGTCCAAATTCTAAAATGGGTAGCAATAAATTGTATCTGGCTGCGCTAGTTTCATCTGTAACACAGCATACCACTTAATTCGACTAAAGTCCACCATTTTGTTCTTCAAGACATTTAATAATAGAGGGCGAACCTCATTAAAAAACATCAACATATCACGGTTAACACCATCTTTAAGTGAAATTGTGATACTTGATACCACGCCTAACGCATCCTTTATACTTACATGGAAATTCTCTGATCAAGGAAGCTCAACTTTCATTCTTTTAGATGTGAATATCTCAGATTCAGCTTTATGTTTTACACGCATATGATATTTTAAAGTAGAATCACGATCAAACTTTTTAAGACATTCAGTACGTTTATGATACTTAGATCCAGCAGAGGAATCTTTATCTATACTATTGACACGTACTTTAGCAAGGCGTAATAAGTTATATTCTTTCTATTAAAAGCTTTGCCACACTCATTACATGAAAATGTACCTTCACCTAGATGAATGTTTTGATGTCTAGTCAGGCTCTGCTTCTGAACAAAAATTCTATTACAAGTAAGACATACCTCTGAAAGATAAAATACATGACTTTAGTATAAACACGTCATTTTTTCTTAGTAATGTAATTCATTTTCATCACTTATTTAAAGTAATCATAGGTTCCTTATACCATTCCGATAAGAATTATACCAAACTTGATAATGAACACTAAGTAATAACTCTTCATAGATGCTATGAATACGTTTCACACACCCTAATCCCCTTAGAATACATATCTATGCCAGACATAAGCGCTAAAGCAGGTTTCCGACATAGTGAAATTCATCACTGCATCTAATATTTACTACATTAACTCATATCCACACCCCTCTTTTCCTTATATAACGGTTATATTTCAGCTTATATTTATCCCCTTCTGTCATTATAACAGATAAAACTTTACAATTTTCTGACTCAAAAACCTTACAAAAAGCATTTAACACAATAATTACGATTAAAAGTTACATACATTTAAGAGATTCAGATTAATTTCCAGAGTCCTCATGCATTTGTCCATAGCGTTTCAAATTAGATAGTCGATGAGACCCATTTTCCACACACTTCACATGTGTATGATTTCGGAACTAGATGAGTCCTCAGATGTCAATATAGATTTCTTTTCAATGTTCACGTTTTCAAACAGACAAGACACATTTATACAATATAACAATTTTATACTTTAGCATAAACAAGGTGTAAATTTTCTATAGCAATGAAATACATTTCTCAAAACATGTGTAAGGTAATCATAGATTCATTATACCACCCCAATAAGAATCATTCAAAAAAGTAATGATAAAACCACCAAGTTAAAGAATATTTATAGATATGAAAACACTAATCAGCAACATTAAATTCCTAAAAGTTCTAATTAAATAAAAATAATTAAGTTATCACATACCGGATGGTCAGAATTAAAACACCCCTACTCTGAGCTCTCTATACATCGAACTACTCAGTGTAAAGGCTCCAAAATTGTTGAACCTACTATTCAAGACATGGGGAAAAGGATTACACGAAAAAAAATTAGTTCCAGAAACACCAATAGGTGGCGCTGTACAACAGAAAATATGCTGAAAAGACACAAAATAATCACAAAAAAACAAACACATGCGATATGGAATTTTTCCTTTTTAATTTCTTTTGCTGATATGTAAAAAAAGAAGATAAAAAAGTGAAGAAACTTAAACTGTCATTGTAACTGCAATTTCGCACTGTAAGAACAAAAATTTGCATAAACCCTTGGTTTGCAGATACTATGTTCTGGGCATAAAAGGGGATAAAACTGGGAAATTTTCATTCTTATCAGCGATGGCTGTCACACTGCCAGAACGCACTTTGCTTCTGAAGTTGTTTTATGAAAACAAAGGACATGCTGCAGCTGCACTTCGAGAGTTTCGTCGACTTAAGAATTTGCGCAAAGGACCATTGCTTCCACAAGCTCTCAGGAGAATGATCACTCGATTCGAGAAAACTGGACATCTTGGAGTTCAGCCGGGTCGAGGACGCAAATCGACTCGTTCAGATGACGTTGACGCCACCGCTATTGTTGAACAATGAATGGATAACGTTATAGGCTGTAGTAGTGCACGTGGAGTGTCACGACACTTGGGTGTTCCCTACAGCACAGTGCGGAACGTACTGAGAAACACAGTGCATTTTTTCGCGTACAAACTTAGTCACAATCACCACTTGCTGACCACCGACAGGGAGAAGCGACTGACCTTTGTATTGACATTTCTGGCTAGAGTTGAAGTGGATGCATCGTGGCCATGGCAGATTCTATGGAGCGATGAAGCGCATTTCCATCTAAGTGGAACAGTCAACACCCATAACTGTCGCATTTGGGACACGGAAAACCCTCGTACCTACCAAGAGATTCCACTTCACTCACCGAAAGTTACAGTCTGGTGTGGATTCACAGCCACATTCATTCTTGGACCTTTCTTTTTCGAAGAGGCTACTCCCAATGGCCCTGTGACATGCACCGTGACAGCCAGGAGGTACAAAAACATGCTCGAAAATTTTGTTGTACCCCAACTGCAACAGCATCAATATCTTGATTCAATTACCAGATGTAGCGCCTCCACACATTGGACTCTGTGTACAGCAATTTCTTCGGCAACATTTTACTAATGGTAGAGTAATTAGTCGTGCGTTTCCGACAACCTGGCCATCTCGTTCTCCAGATCTTAATCCCTGTGATTTTTGGCTGTGGGGATACTTAAAAAGTCTTGTTTATCGAGGACGTCTGGTAACCTTGGCAAATTTGAAAGACAGTATCACTCTGCATGTGAGAAGCATCTCAATCGACCAATTACGATCCGCAGTTGAACAAGCTGTCCACAGACTGCAGATTTTACATCTTGAAGAAGGGAACCATATTGAGTAGCATTCCCTGCATCGATAAGATCCTTGTGATATGAATGTTTGGTACGTTCGAATAAAATGTGTTACAAATGTGTATTTTGTGTCTTTTCAGCATATTTTCTGTTGTACAGCGCCACCTATCGGTGTTTCTGGAACTAATTTTTTTTCGCGTAATCCCTTTCCTCATGTCTTGAATAGTAGGTTCAACAATTTTGGAGCCTTTACACTGAGTAGTTCGATGTATAGAGAGCTCAGAGTAGGGGTGTTTTAATTCTAACCACCCGGTATTATAAAAATGACAAGTTTAATAAAATCACAAAATAAAATCGTATTAAAACAAGTACTTACATGACCACTCATGTGTAAAAGCATAACATAGAGCATATCAACATCACTAATGTTAGAAGCAGTATCTCCAATATCACTACTTTAAGAAAACATCACGATTTTAGAATATGAGATAGCACCGTAAGCATAACCTACCACTATGAAGTATTCACGTAGAATGACTAAATTACAGTTTGAAAGCCACCCACACCCATCTCTAAAGAAAAAAATAGTTCTTAGAATATCCCTACGCCAAGGTTGTGATAAGGCCGTTCCCCTTAAACACAGCCACCGAAAGAAAAATATAGCTCTTGTAATATCCCTCGTCCAAGGTCATATCACGTTTGCCGTTAAACTGAGTACAAGTTATCATAATTACACACAATGGCTCATTAAAATAGATGGTCCATTCATAATCAATAGTATTTTTTTAATAATTGTAATCAATACATTAAATAGATTTTCATAAGATTAAAACTCACTGAGATGTATTAAAAACCTAATACGTCTGCTATAATTACAAGATTCTAATGCAATAATTCCCGCCATACATTTTAAAAAATAACTAAGTATAGCAGAATATCTCTTTTCACACGTAAATAATAACCATTTCTCCCTAACATGGGTAAAACACACCTTAACATTCATGAAAAAAATCCTTACACCCACTCACTGGAAACCAATGTAACTTACATAAAATTATCTTCGAATACATTCTAAGCAAATTCCTAATCATAAATGTTTACACTAAGTCTATGAAAGAAAAGCCCTTTATAGTGAAAAATGTCTTACACCCGCAATCATTGCGCAATACAATATCTTAGGAAGCTACTTATAATGCGACGTACTCCCCCTTGCAGCCATGAAAGCATATAATTTAACACCCTTCCGAACGATATACAACCTTTCAAGGTCATCCTTTAAATCCCTCCCTACCCCCCTGAGAAACTGGTAATTGCCATCATTGCATCCCCAATATGCTGTTTATACACCTTAAGCGTTTCCCTCAACACCTAGAATCCAAAATAAAACCCGTATTTCCATCTCAAAGTCCCAAAATACCTGGAATCCTACACGAAAGCATACTTTACAGGGATTTTTGAAATGGGTATAAAACATCATAAAATTCACCCAGGAACTAGTTAATACCCTCAAATTACTCAGAATTATCCTTTACATATACTCTATAACCAAATCAAACCATTTACTCTACCGAAAAACATTCCTCCATTCAAATTCATACAGCATTCATTCCTAACATCCCACCAACCGAGCATAGCTCGATGGTTAGTGCGTTGGTCTGTTATTCAACAGTCCCGAAATCTAATCCGAGTCATTTTCAAGCTAAAATATATTCTTTTAAATTCAAAACTTTAAAAAAATCCCGATAGATGGCACCACTCTTCATTACTCACCCAAATCCTCCTTAGGGGCGGCACCTCCAACACTTCACTTTAAGTGCGTCACGACTGATAAGGATGGTCAGTACATCACTGACCGCCGGGGGAGAAGGACGCAACACTCCTGTTATCCGGTCAAGGTCGCTTCATGACGTCATATAGATAAAATTCAATTCCTTGCTCAAATTATCAATGTTCAAATATTTCTCTCCATTGCGACATCGTCCAAAGTTCAACTCACTCGGTCAGATTATCTATCTCGTTATCAGTCCACAATCAGGCAAAGCAATGAATCATTCTCCGTCCTCCACATTAGTCATCCATTCCGCACGAGTAATTTGCACGTGAACGCCTGTTTTATATCTACTGTTGCTATTTGAAAAGATGACGTAATGAGGAGGAAGTATTGGTAAATATTTAGACACTGATTGTGGACTGATAACGAGATAGATAATCTGACCAAGTGAGTTGAACTTTGGATATATGACGTCATGAGGCGACCTTGAATGGATAACAGGAGCGCTGCGACCTTTTCCCTCGGCGGTCAGTGATTTACTGACCATCCTTATCAGTCTTGACGTACTTAAAGTGAAGTGTTGGAGGCGCCGTCCCCTAGCGGACGATTTGTGTGGGTAATGAAGAGTGGTGCCACCTATTAGAATATTTTTAAATTTTGAATTTAAAAGGATATATTTTCACTTGGAATGACTTGGATTAGATTTCGGGACTGTTGAATGACAGGCCAACGCACTAACCATCGAGCTATAGTCGGTTGGTGGGATGTTGGGAATGAATGTTGTCTTAAGTATGAATTTGAATGCAGGAATGTTTTTTGGTAGAGTAAATGGATTGATATTGTTATAGAGTATATGTAAAGGATAATTCTGAGTAATTTGAGGGTTAATTAGTTCCTGGGTGAATTTTATGATTTTTATACCCATTTTAAAAATCCCAGTAAAGTATGCTTTCATGTAGGATTCCAGGTATTTTTTAGACTTTGAGATGGAAATACGGGTTTTATTATGGATTCTAGGTGTTGAGGGAAATGCTTAATTTGTATAAACAGTATATTGAGGATGCAATGATGGTAAATACCAGTTTCTCGGTGGGGGGTAGGGAGGGGTTAAAGGATGGTCTTGAAAGGTTGTATATCGTTCGGAAGGATGTTAAATTATGTTTTCATGTCTGCAAGAGGGAGTACATTGCATTATAAGTAGCTGCCTAAGGTGTTGTATTGCGTAATGATTGCGGGGGAAAGACATTTTTCACTATAAAGGGATTTTCTTTCATAGACTTAGTGTAAACATTTATGATTAGGAATTTGCTTAGAATGTATTTGAAGATAGTTTTATGTAAGTTACATTGGTTTTCAGTGGGTGGGTGTAGGGATTTTTTTATGAAGGTTAAGGTGTGTTTTCCCTATGTTAGGGGGAAATGGTTATTATTTACGTGTACAAAGAGATTTTCTGCTATACTTAGTTATTTTTTAAAGGGTAGGGCGGGAATTATTTCATTAAAATCTTGTAATTATAGTAGACGTATTAGGTTTTTAATATATCTCAATGAGTTTTAACCCTATGAGAATCTATTTAATGTATTGATTACAATTATTAAAAAAGATACTATTGATTATGAATGGACCGTCTATTTTAATGGGCCATTGCGTGTAATTATGATAACAACTTGTGCTCAGTTTAACGGTAATCGTGGTATGACCTTGGCGGAGGGATATTACTGGAACTACTTTTTTCTTTAGAGGTGGCTGTGTTTAAGGGTTATCACAACCTTGGCGTAGGGATATTCTAAGAACTATTTTTTCTTTAGAGATGGGTGTGGGTGGCTTTCAAACTGTAATTTGGTCATTCTACATGAATACTTCATAGTGGTAGGTTGTGCTTACAGTGCTATCTCATATTCTTATATCGTGATGTTTTCTTTAAGTAGTGCTATTGTAGATACTGCCTCTAACATTAGCGATGTTGGTATGCTCGTGTGTTTATGGCTTTATACATGAGTGGTCATGTATGTACTTGTTTTAATATGATTTTATTTTGTGATTTTATTAAACTTGTCATTTTCATAATATGTGATAACTTAATTATTTTTATTTAATTAGGACTTTCATGAATTTAATGTAGCTGATTAATGTTTTCACATCTATAAATATTCTTTAACTTGGTGGGGGTTTTTTCATTACTTTTATTGAATGATTCTAATTGGGGTGGTATAAGGAATCTTTGATTACCTTACATATGTTTTGAGAAATGTATTTCATTGCAATAGAAAATTTACACCTTGTTTATGCTAAAGTATAAAATTTGTATATTGTATAGATGTGTCTTGTGTGTTTGAAAACGTTTACATTGAAAAGAAATCTATATTGACATCTGAGGACTCATCTAGTTCCGAAATCATACACATGTGAAGTGTGTGGAAAATGAGTTTAATCGACTATCTAATTTGAAACGATATGAAAAATGCATTGAAAATTAATCTAAATCTTTTAAAAGTATGTAACTTTTAATCGTAATTATTGTGTTAAATGCATTTTGTAAGGTTTTTGATTCAGAAAATTATAAAGTTATATCTGTTATAGTGACAGAATGGGGTAAATATAAGCCGAAATATATCCGTTATATAAGGAAAAGAGAGGTGTGGATATGAGTTAATGTTGTAAATATTAGCTGTAGTGCTGAATTTCACTATGTCGGAAACCTGCTTTAGAGCTTATGTGTGGCATGGAGACGTCTTCTAAGGGGATTAGGGTGTGTGAAACGTGTTCATAGTATTTTATGAAGAGTTATTACTTAGTGTTCATTATCAAGTTTGGTATAATTCTTATCGGAATAGTTTAAAGAACTTATGATTACTTTAAATAAGTGATGAAAATGTACATTGCTAAGAAAAAATGGAGTGTTTATACTAAAGTTTTGTATTTTATCTTTCACAGGTATGTCTTACTTGTAATAGAGTTTTTGTTCCGAAGCAGAGCAAAACATTCATCTACGTGAAGGCACATTTTCATGTAATGAGTGTGGCAGAGCTTTTAATTGAAAGGATAACTTATTACGCCATGCTAAAGTACATATCAATAGTATAGATGAAGATTCCTCTGCTGGACCTAAGTATCATGAACGTACTGAATGTCTTAAAAAGTTTGATCGTGATTCTACTTTAAAATATCATATGCGTGTAAAACATAAAGCTGAATCTGAGATATTCATATCTAAAAGAATGAAAGTTGAGCTTCCTTGATCAGAGAATTTCCATGTAAGTATAAAGGATGCGTTAGGCGTGGTATCAAGCATCACAATTTCACTTAAAGATGGTGTTAAACTTGATATGTTGATGTTTTTTAATGAGGTTCGCCCTCTATTACTAAATGTCTTGGAGAACAAAATGGTGGACTTTGGTCGAATTAAGTGGTATGTGGTGTTACAGATGAAACTAGAGCAGCCGGATCAAAATGGGGAAATATAATTTATTGCTACCCATTTTAGAAGTTGGACTGCTACTTGTTTGCTTCAAGGGAATCTTCCACATCAGGTAGATGATGCTTTTCTTAAGATAAATGAATCATTTGAAGAATTTTTGCAACGAGTGTCTGGTTGGACCTTTCATCGAATTCTAAAAATGGATGTTGATGTCGGTGAATATAGTCCTTATGTGTGAAATTAGACGGCTAAGAATGTTCTAAATTATAAAAATGCTGAATTTTTATTTATATGTACTCGCTAATAAATATTGATGTCACCTATAATGCTCTTTCTTTGTCTTTATGTAAATTCGTGCTAACACATGCTAAATATGGAGAATGTATTTATGATGTATATTGAGCCTAGACATATTAAAAGTTGTGGGAATTGGAGAAATGTATATAGCAGTAGCAATGAAAGAATTTAAACAAAATAATAAAATATACTGAATTTTTACATATTAGTTAATAAAAGTATTTAAAAAGTAGCACGTGTGGTCATATGTGGCGAATCGAAGTAAAATCAAATGCTTGCAAAATTGTAGTATGAAGTATATAACATAAGCGTGACGTAGTAGAGTTTTTAAGTACTAGATTGTTTTACTGATGATAAGTTTGGGCTATAAAACGTAATAGTTCTGTAATCTAACACTAGAGAGCGGTGCTTAAACCATTGAAATGGGTGTTTGTACACCACTTGAAAACTAATCTTAAAACTTTAATGTTCTTTGAATGTATATTTTAGCTTGCTTTTACACTATGGAGTCGTATCTGTACATGTGTAAAACCTTCGAAACTATCTTCTTGTATATGAGGGTTGAAAGTAGCAACCGTGTAAAACCACATGTTATTTGACGTAGAAAAATTAGAACACATGTTGTTTTGAAAACATCGAAAATCACTTTTGTTAGTTTTTGAAAAGTGAAAAATCCCATTTGCTAGTTTTTGAAAAGTTGAAATTCACATTTGTTGGTTTTAGAAAAGTTGCAAATCACATTTGTTAGTTTTTGAAAAGTTGAAATTCACATTTGTTAATTTTTGAAACGTTGCAAATCACATTTGTTAGTTTTTTGATTGTTGAAAACTTGTTTTGTTAAATTTCGCTTGAAAATATAGCACACTTGCGGCTTTTGAAATACTGAAAATCACATTTGTTAGTTTTTTGTTAGATTTAAATTAACATTTGTTAATTTTTGAAGGGTATATTGGTGTTGAAACATGAAAAATAATGAAAAGAAAAACGTAAATAATGGTATTATATATTTCATTATTATCCCTAAAATATCTTGAGTAATACTTCTTATCTACTCTTTAATTAAAAACATCCTTCTTATTCCTATCTGACTTATAAAATCAGCCTTTCATGGGAAAAATCACGTGCCAGTAGAAGCTACACCCCTCACCATCGGATGCTCCTATGTTATAACATGGGGGAAAATAGCACCATGTAAAAATATAGTATCGGATTCCTACCCCAGGTACCTCTGTGAGCCAGAACCCCCTACTATTCCCTACTCACAGCGTCCGTTATGCGGGCTGTTAGGTGCTGAATGTCTTTGATCTTAATCTGGTAGACAATATTTTTGACACAACCCTACATAAAAAATCCAGTGGCGTTAAATTTGTTACTGTGATTTTTTGCGATCACAAGGTACATGCGCATGAGCTGGTATTAGTTAGCGTATGGTTTTTTTTAAAGATACCTTCTGCGATGGTGTAAACTAGAGGTTAATATAATAAATACTTTCCGAGATATAATTTCATATTTTTGGATACCTTTCATCCGAAAACCCTGTATATCGAAATCTAGATATTGGAAAATTTGTGTTCCCCATCCTCCTGGACACGCTGAAAGGTGGCACTTAATGAGTTGAAATGATATTTCCAACACAACTAACAGCACTGGTTTTGTTGTTGTTGGAGCGATTGGACATTGTCGGCATTTGGAGTGACTGGCTATTGAAGCGAATACATTAGAGTGATTTCTTAAAGAACCCCGAAACTTTCAACAGTGCCAATGTTCATAACGTAATGCTGGAATATAGTTATAAATTTACTAATATAGATCAGAAACAATTATAGGGCGTTCAATACAAGAGACATCATGTTTCCTTACTCTGTCTGGTATTGCAAATGTCCTTCCTCTAGCTACGCATTTACACAAGTCACTTGCATCCACCGGGACTCCAGTAACAGTCTGTCGCAAGTTTTTTTACTGATTTGCATCACAATTTTGAGAGGATAAATCTGTTTCCGAAGCCAAGGAATAAAATACAGTTACGAAGAGACCATGACGTAGGAGAAATGAGGCACTGCAGAAGCGTTACGGTCCATTTCCAGCCACGGTATATACACACAATGCTTTACTTGTGAACCCGAAATGGTGATTCTTTAGCAAAAATGATTTCGGTGCTCAATGGAACGTCAGATGTACTTCGGACAAGATCGAAAGAAACTTGCTGTCATCTGTTGTACGATTCATATATTATCATTGGTGATGTTATACAGTGAATTTGTAGGGGACCAAATGGGTGCTTCCGTTCTTATTACTATCCCTACTAATATAGAGAAAGTAATAAGGACGGTATATAGAGAAATTATCGTGACGGGGGACGTTTCAAGCATCTATGATCTCGAATAGAACGTTTACGAAGTGTTTCGTGTTACTGTGTGTATGTATATTGTGTGTCCGTGAGTCTGTGAATTCGATATTTCACGAACGAATGGAGTGTTTCGAATAAATTGGTGGGATTATTGCAATCAGTGAATACTGGAACTTTATTGATTTGAAACGTGATTGAATGTTTGGAAGCCATCTAATTTTCGAATGAATTTTTGAAAAGTCATTAAAAATCAGGGCCTTAAATACTATTTTTACTGAAGTTTCTACTGTTGTTACTGACTTTTAATATAAGTTTTCATTAGAAAACGAATGACACAATCTGCAGAACACTAGCACGAACAATTCTGGGGATAGTATACGTTCCTCAAATGAATTTTAAAAGAAGTACATAACATTTAACGAGCAATAAGTGTTATTCAATAGGTTCACTTTCCACATGCAATATTTTGCGATAAATCTGTTAACATCATTCTCTTGGATCTAGTTTGTTCCATTTACTAGAGAATGTACTATAATAGTTTTATATTTTGACACCAGAGAATTCACCCATAGTAACAGAATATTAATTAAATTCTACAGAATTAGTCAATAGTTATTCGTTTCACAGGATATTAATTATATGACCATTGCATTTTGCTGAAGATTTTGCACGTGAGTATGACGTCATTCTGTTTGGACTCATAAGTTGTCAAAAAAGCCCTATTTCAACTTATATGGTAATATTGCGATACAAAAAACATTGTGCGGTCGATCTTGTACACTATTATTTCGCTGTGAAAGTGTATTGCCCCAACTGGGAATCGCACCATGGATCTTTATGCTGGCCCGCTAAAGCTCTACTATTGAGTCACTGGAACGGAATTGAAAGTTCTTATTGTCAAAGTGAACGTTGCAAAAGAAATAAAGTTATGGCATTATATATCACATTTTTTATATTAAATATTTCATAAAAAGTTAGAGATTCCTAGAACCTTTCGAATTAGGAGGGAAAAGGTTGGAATGATGCTGGTGCGTAAAGATTCCCATTCTGTAAGAAATTTTAATCCGGCTACATGTTAGGACAGAGTTTTTCGCTTTTAATAAAGGTTTAAAAAATTTGTGTGTACATAGTATGTTTTCCTACTGTCAATTAGAGTGTCGGCTATTTCATGCTGACGAGCTACTAGAAAGTGCAAAACCGGTTTGTCGACGTTGTTACCTACAATGGGAGCTTGAACATGTATAAGAAAATATTAAGAATATTAAGAATAGGGAGGAAAATAAAGTGACAGTTGAAAGAAAGTATAAATTGAATAATAAATAGAATAATGAAATATGAGGAATAATAAAAATAAAAATAGAAGTATAGGAAGCAAATAAATAAACAAAATTAATAGAATGAACTACATAGATAAATTTAAATAATTTTAATTTACAAGTATAAACTTACAAGTATACTAATATACTTACAAGTATACTAACGAAATATAATTCATAGAATCACAAGACACCATTTATACTAAATATATATATTTACAAAATATGTACAGATTTTCGTTTATTCAACTCAGACTCAGCGAGTCCCATCGTTCCTTCTCTTCTGTTCGCAAGACAGTGTCCAGAAAGCAAGTGTTCGCTCCATGAAGACTACATAGGAGGACTAAATAAGACACTTTAGCCTTCATGGTTCGTTTTTTTGTCTCGTTCCTTCTTCTATCGTTACCCCCCCCCCCCCATACACACACAGCACACAGCCTGATCCAAAGAACTAGTATCAAGAGCTAGTATCCAAAGAGCTGGAATCACTAGAGGTAGCCTTTCCTTTCTTTAGGCATCTTAAAAGCATGGTCAGTATGTCTCCCTTCGGTTCTACAAATGAGCGCCAGATTTGGTACGGTCGCGCTAGAACGGCGAACGTAGTTCCAGAAAATCGTAAAAGTGTGCCATTGAGGTAATTTGTTCATTGTTATACAATTATTTTCAAATTTTGTTACGACTGTTTTAGCTTTCTTTTTCAAATTGTCATTGCAAATTATTTTTAATTAATATTTCAGTTTTTTTTATCCTAAAACATAAATGATATCTATAGATAACATTTTGCTAATTTTGTTAACGAGATATAGGTAATATTTGAGCAAATCGTTACAGTAAACAGGCTTCTATTAATTGCTAAACATTTTCTATTTTAACAGTATATTACATCCCAGTTCCTGCGCAGTACATATATTAGTACTTGTGCCATCAAAAGTTAAAGAAATGACATCAACCCTTGCCTCATGAACTAGTTGTTATGCAGTTATTTTAGTTTTACAATACTTCTACTTTTAAAAAATGTAAGAAGGTATAGTATACCACTAATGCTGATCAATTCTATGTAATGAGAAGCAGTACTGTACCTTTATCTATAAAAAATTAGGGGATTCCTTTCAGTTACTTTACATAATGCATCCGAGGGCGCGGTAGCCCATTGGTTAGCGCGCTGGAGTTGCACTCGGTAGGCCCGGGTTCGATTCCAGCCACTGCCGAAACTGCCGCCGTGTTCATGCGGAGTACGATCACGTTAAACATGTGGGTCCGAAAGTCCTTCCGAGAGGTTGGTGGTAGGGGAAGGAGGGTACGGTCCCTGTGGATGCCTCCCCCACTGGGTTCCGTTCTAAATTGGGTGGCACTTCCCGACCGTCCAAGCAGTTACCTTACACCTTTCTGGTAGGTCGGACGGTCTGGGTTTCAACAACAACAACTTAATGCATCCGCACATGAAATTTCATGATGATACATACATGCGCTCGTAAATGATCTTACCCACATTTCACAGGCAAATCATATTCATATTACACACTAACAGAGTCAAATATATATACGCACACACACAAGTACATATACTTATACGCACACACATAGACAAACACATATACATATATGCACACACATAGGCAAACACACATACATATATGCGCACAATACATACATCTTGCGTAGAATATTTGAACTTTGTTAATGAGGTCTTAAAACACACTTTTCCTATCCTTTCTTTTTTTTTTTTTTTTTTGCCGATTCACACCAAATAAAACATTAAAATAACTTGATATGAATTACTCAATAATTAACAATTGTATACATATAGTAACGTCAAAATGTAAGGAAAGTCGTTCGAACAACAACGTTCCTCATACTTCTTGTTTCATAATAAGCTGTACAGTATGCAAAATGCCTTTATTTACTTATGCCTCTAGTTATCAATTACCAGTAATACCATTATTTCAATCATAGTTCAAACAATGATTATCCCGCTTAAACTCAACTGTCACACCATTGCTTACCAAAATAAATAATGCTACAAAAATTTAAAACTTCTAATATTTTGTTTTTAAATCTTGGAATTTATACGAAACAAATGCCAACTCCGTTAATTATTTAACATAATGTATCCACATATGAAATATCATGCCGGTACGTACATTCGTTCATAAGTTATCTTACCCAAACTTTACATGCAAATACATACACAAATACGCACTACCACAAATAAACTCATTTGCATATACGCATCACACAAGAACACATACACATATACGCACACACACAAGAACACATATATATAAGCCCACACACAAGAACACATACATATAGGCACACACACAAGAACACATACATATAAGCACACACACAAACAATCACATATACATATATGCACACACACACACATACATACATATATGTACACAACTCAAACATCTTGCGGAGAGTGTTTTATTGTGTTAATGAGGTCTTAAAACATACCTTTCCGACCACTTATTTGTCTTTCTGTTTTCGATTCAAACCAAATAAAAACATATTAAAATAACTTGTTGAGTTATTTTAAGACTTTGAAGGCAATGCGATATGCCTAAACTACGATTTGAAAACTATAATTTGTTTCTATAGAGGCGCGGGATTTGCACTTGGTAGGCCCGGGTTCGATTCCCAAAATTGCCGAATAAAAATAAAGTTATGGGGATTGTCGCGGATGGCACGGTAGCCCAGTGGTTAGCGCGCGGGAATTTCACTCGGTAGGCCCGGGTTCGATTCCCGCCATTGCCAAAACTGCAGCCGTGTTCACGCGGAGTACGATCACGTTAAACGTGTGGGACTGCAAGTCCTTCCGAGAGGTTTGTGGTAGGGGAAGGAGGGTACGGTCTCTTTGGATGCCTCCCCCATTGGGTTCCGGTCTAAATTGTGTGGCACTTCCTGGCCTTCCAAGCAGTTACCTTACACCTTTCTGGTAGGTCGCGCCAACGAGTTTGCCACGGTCAGAATTTTCAAGGGTAGCGAACAGGCTGGTCGCCAAAGGCGGCTAGTTTATAATAAAATTTATACAGTATGCCAAATGCAATACAGTAATTAACTTAGGATGCTTTTATTTATAAATTTTATATGCAATTTGTTCGATATCAATTAGTTACATTTTCCAGTACATATGTCAAAGTACACATGTACATTTATTGTACTAGATTTTTTTAATATATTGTATTGCCTAATTACAGGTGTATTATTTCAGACGGTTAACTATTGTCTAATGTTCTTTATAAGTATATCATTGTTTATTAAAAATGCGAAAAGTATTGTTTTTTTTATAAAAAATGTTCTCATTATATTCAAAATTCTGTTATACCAAAAGTTTGTTATAAGAAAATCTCAACATGCTATTATCGTTCACATACACGTAATATTTATAGACAAATAAATCAGAACGTAAGATAATTAAAATATATCTTCTTTATCTATAAAATGAAGTAAAAGGATATTTTTAACCCTGCGGGATACCGAAATTAAAAAAAAAATAATTTCTGATATCCCGGGATGTAAAAAATACCCCGGATTGCAATCTCAAAATTATATCTTAGGAAGCCCAAACTATTTCGTGCACGTATCCAAAGCGCGAGGTCTCGCAGTTTCGTTTTACCAAAACCGCCAAATATCGCTAAAATGTAATAAAACGCAGTTTAAGATGTTTTAATGAATATTTTTTTATAATTACATTGATGGAATAATTTCTTCCCGAAGCTCAGCAATATCTTCTACAATTTTTTTTATCATCCAAAACTTAAGGGGAGCAGAAATAATTAAAAATATATATATTTTCTTTCAAGGACGCTTTGCCATTCACCTTCTCCCATTGAACTACAGGGGAAACAGAACGCTCTGGCGGAAGAGTCCCTGAAGTCATATGACAACGGTTTCGGTCTTTCGTTAGGGTTGCCGAGGCTTTCTCTACTTGATTACTTCTCGAAGCTAGTATTTCAGATTACTCCTCGAAAGCCTGACCCCCACAGTTTCAAATTACTGGGTCAGCTGTGCTAATATCGAAGAGGCAAGATAGCGGATCGAAAAGAACCTCTTTTCCAGTCTTTCTTTGCCTGGACAGAGAAGTGTTCGTGACATTACCGATCTATATAATGTAATTTTAGCACTATATAATGCATCTATTACTAATCATCCTGATCAAATTCAATTTAAAAATTTTCCCAAACTTCTACACTTTGTTTTATTTAACAATTATATTTTAGAGGTAATAAATTATACAAGTATCTGCTGTCCCGCAAGGTGGCTCTAGTGGGAGAATTTTGGCTGATATTTACCATTATCATTATGAACATTATTTTACATCTACTGATTACAAAATGTTATAGATATGTTGATGATCTAATATGTTTAGTACTAATACTTATAACTGATAACTATACCATTAATATAAACTTCTATCCCCTGATAATTTGGAATTATTGCCCAATGAACCATCAATTAGTAATAGTGTATGTGTTTTTGGATTTAAATCTCAATATCGAACCATCCAATAAGATTATCACTAATTTGTATGATACAAAAGGTACTTTTACTTTTAATATAAATAAAATATTACTATTCAATTCTTGTAACTCTATTCAATTGCTTACACATATTATTCTTAATCAACTCTTCAGAATTTTTAGATTATCTGATAAAATATATCATAATTTGCGCATTAATAACCTTAAAAGCGATAGTAAATTCTATAAATATCTAGTATATTTAGCTAATGGTATAGTGAAACGGTTTATGTTAGCTGAACTTTCTTAAATTTTTCCTCTTTATTACTACTTTATAGTTTAATTATTATATTTCTTTTATTTTTACATATCATTATAATTCACTTTAGTTCCTTTCCTTTCCTTAAACTGATTGTATTTATGGAGGTATTGTCTTCTTTCTTCTTTTTATAGCAACATTGATTTTTATATCTTACGTTTGGCAACAGTTGGACTGCAATGTTCGTATCAGCACTATGTGATTTGTAGCATGTGGGTTTTTTCTGGTAATTATTACATTTCTTTATATTTCAATCTGTTTGTGCTTGTCAGCCAAGTTTATAGAGTTCATAGTAATCAACTATCTCTGTACTTAGGAACAAGCATTATTCTTGGTTAATTTATATGGATATTTGGCCTTGATGACGAATCTATTCTAAATTAACTTCCATTAAGTCCAGTGCTGTTTCACAATATAGGCATGATTTGTCTCATTATTTATTTATTTATTTTCGAAGTATCGTCATTATTATCTATCTTTTATTCATTGATTTAAGACAAAAGTAAGAAAATGAAATGTTGTCTATTATAGAAAGATTTAATTAAATCCCAAATTACTCTAAATAGATCATTTATGTCAATATTGTTAAATAGGTCCTTAAAATCATAAGTTTGAAAACCCAATATATTAATATTGTCTAACTTTTGAATTAAATGATAACTGTTATTAATAATATGAGAAGATGGATTACCAATAATATTAGAAGTAATTTTATAAAGAATGGCCAATAGAGATTTACTAGCAACTGTTGCATATAATTTATGTCCAATAGTTACATATCTAAAAAAAGCATTTGTTTGGGTTAATTAGAATTAAATACTGAGACCTGAAGATGAATTTAATTCTGGTTAATCTTCGAATTTGGGCCGGTGCTGTTCTTTTCTATTATCGACATTATGGCCGTGGTTTTGCTTCTATGGTGATGCTAATTTTTCACGATTACTTGAATTGATTATTTTTATTATTACATTTTTCTGATATATATATATATATATATATATATATATATATATATATATATATATATATATATATATATATATATATCAGTATATATATATATATATATATATATATATATATCAGTATATATATATATATATATATATATATATCAGTACCTTAAGTACCTGCATTACATATATAATTTATATAAAAACACTTGTGACGATTCTATTATTCATGATTATTGCATGCTAATTTTACTTTTCATTATGATAATTTATGTACGAAACGCCTCAATTCTGCTTTCGAGAATCACGTACTCACGACTGGCCAGGACTATAAAAGCGGCAAACGTTAGATAGAAAGAAATCGAGTATTCGTATTGGTATCCGAGCGAGATGCAAGTGTGAATCGCCGTCGTCAGCTTCGGCTGTTATCTTTCTTTATACGAGAGTGTGCGGGTGTCATGGTGGTCTGTTCATTAACGGAAGTACGCAGCTAAGTGATTGTCTCTACAAGATTGTGAGTATAGATACATATCGTTTAATAGTTGATTAGTATTGCTAATTCAGTACAGTAACGAAATGTTAAGGTTCAGTCAAGGTATAGATATGGTAGTGCTAGCGTTTGTAAATATTCTGTGTATGTAATTGTAATTTTGAGTTGTCCGCGAAGTTAGCTGGAATAAAGTATGTGTTTGTTAATGTTGTAGATCATTAATGGAACTCTAGTCAGTAGATTTAAGATTGAAGTGAGTGCACTCGTGAATCAAAGGCATGATTTTAAGAATAGATACGTAAAGGTTACTTTACAATGGCATCCCCAGAGTAGAACTAATTAACCCCGTAGGTTAGGTTGAACAGCTGCAACTAAAGTATGTTATTTTTTATTCCGCGGTTAAGCGACTTTACAAATGCCACTGAACTAATTAAACCCCGTAGGTTAGGTTGAAAAGGTCAAATGTCGAAATTAGGTTGTTTTTAAGAGCTCCGAAGTAAAGCGCATTTACAAAGATGACCGAACGTAAAAGAATAGCGATAATTGTGTTGTTTAAATAATGTTGTGTAGAAATATTGCGTAGTAAGGTTGTGTAGTACTGTTATGTAGTAATATTGTGTATTGTGTACTAATACGGTGTAGTAATATTGTGCACTAATGTTATGTAATAAGATTGTACAGTGACATTTTGTAGTAATGTTGTGCATGTAATAGTATGTAGGGTAGTGATATTTTCACAGAATTTTGTGTGATAGTTCTAATTTTTAATCGTGGTAGTTTAAAGTGATAGTTTCAGTAAAGTCGTTAAATATGACCAAATTTAAGTTAGAGGAAAATAAAATAACATTGAATATATCGCAAGGAAATGACGTGGATCAGTTAGCACAAAGCTCTGTAGTAAATACAAATAATTCTATAGAACAGTATGGAGTTATGTTAGCACGAGTTACTTCATTGGCAAATCCTCCGAAATTTTCGTTTGATGAGTTAACGTCTAGCGGAAAGTTTATTAAGGACCTAGAAAGGTATTTTGAGGGAAGTGTATTAAATGAAGCACAAAAGTTAGTAGTGGCACAGAATACTTTGATAGTAAGTATTGGTGGGAAGTGTTAGGTGAAGGTGTAATTAATATTTCAGAGTTTAAAGATAAGGTTAAGCAGGCATTTCCAGACGACAGGGATAGTATTCGTTTAGAAGCAGAATTGTACGGAAAACGGCAGACTGAATATGAATCGGTGACAAAGTTTTTGTTAAGGAAAGTAGAAATAGGAAAAATATTAGGACTAGATTCGAAAGCAGACATGAAAAAGTTGATTTTTGATAGGTTGTTGCCTAGGTGTCAAGATTTTTTTGAGGATAGGATGCCGGGAACAGTTGGGGCAAAAAAGTACAATGACAGACATACGCACCCAAACTCTCAATATAAGTGTATAAGCAAAGTTACAGAAATGCAGAATTTAAACAAACCAGTGCACAAGACCTAAAAATAAAGGACAAAACTATTTCAATGAACGGGATAATTATCAGTTAAAACAAGGTACCCTGAAGCGGGACAATGTGCTCTATAACAAGAATAAAAACCCAAACATAAATTTCAACACGAAGCTAATGAATGCAACGATACCACATATAGTGATTAAATTATATGGAATTGCAGTAGAGGTACTAATAGACACGGGAAGTGAAAGATCTTTCGTATCAGATGAATATTTTAGGGAAATGTGCCCGATACAAAGATTATACAAAGTAAATGATCTGAAAGTGATTACAGGTCAAGGTGATGTAGATAAAGGTATAGGATCCTACCGAGGAACGATTGAAATTCAAAACGGAAAGATCACAATGCCACTATCAGTACTTAGAAAATTACAATTTTCAGTGGTCCTAGGAGTAGACTTTTTAAATGAAGCAAAGGTTGAACTAAATTTTAAATCAAAGTCAATGAAAGTTGAAATGAAAAACTCAACATCTGTGCAAGTAAAAGTAGAAATCGAGTTAACTATAAGGACCAAAAAGCAGATTTACAAACTGGTGTTGATTTTGTAAATTCTAAAGTGATAAAGCCTGGAGTTATGGCGGAAACAACTGAAAGTAATCGAAAAAGTTTTGCAATACAGAGTAATAGCCATAATTTTAAATACACGCCTCTTAGGGAATTAGATGTTGAAATTAAGAGTGTATCTCAAAATAATTCAGAACTTAAAAATAGGAATGAACGAAAGAGGATGATGGCAGTTAAACCTTCAGTAGTGAATGAGAACACGAAAATAAAATTGGGTTCGACGGAAGCAAATGTGATAGCCATTCAAAATGATCTAAAATTAGCCGAATTTTCAAATTCCCAAGCGCAAGAAAGTAGAAATAAAGAAGTTGCAGAAAGCACATTGACTGAGGTAAACAATAGAGTGAAAGATTTTGAAAGTGAATCGGTGATTCAAAATATCAAGGAAGTATCTACTGATTTATCTAGTTTAAATATTACTAAGAAAAACAACTTTGAAAAGTTCATAAATTGTGATGATATGAGTGAAACTAGTGGTACATCGTCAGAAAGGAGTGATATTTCTAAAACATCTCATCAGGAATATTCTAAAATATCTCATCAGGAATCAAAGCAAAGTGTCTTTGATCAATCGGATCATGTTGCAGAAAAGGAAGCTAAAAGTAACACAAGTCAAAAACTCGGATCGGAAACTATTAAGGATGCAAAAAGTGGCACAAGGCAGAAAAGCAAAGTAGCGGAAACGAGTATAACTACAATTCCAATAGTAGCGGGTACGAGTGCAACTACAATTCCTATAGTAGCGGGAACGAAGGCAACTACAAATCCAAGAAAACGGAACATTCAAAACGGTGGTCCAGGTAAAAAGTGGCAATGGCAAAAAAGAACAAGTGATCCGAATGCACAACAGAAAAAGAAAAGAAAATATGAATTTAGAAAGCGTAAGGCAGAGGAAGGTATGGCACCGCAAGTACACGGAACAATGTACGCTTCAATTAAATGCCAAATGAAAAAATACCAGAAAAGGTTACGAAAACAAAAGAAAATTATTTTGGAATTAGCGCATGAACACAGAAGGAAATCGGACGGAATTGAGAAAGGGACCAAAATTCTCGTTGGAAACAAATGGATCGGAATTATCGATGGACAGAAAGGAACCAATATTCTCGATGGACAGAAAAGAACCAAAAGGCTCGATGGACGCAAATGGATGGAAATCATCGATGGACGGAAAGGGATCAACGAAGCAGATGTAAGAACACTGAGCCAAAATGGTAATATCATTTTTTTAAAAGTTCTATTTTTTGGGGGAAAAAAGATAGAGACTTTGAACTTTGTCTTCCTTAGAACGACCAGAAGAAAGAAGGAGGAAATAAAATGTATGTTATAAAATGTTTTAAACTTATTAAATGTATAACATTTTATTTTGTTATTGTTAACATTGTTATAAATGTAGAATGTTTTTTCATAAGAAAAGTAGTTATAAATGTAGTAAAGATAAAATGATGTTTTTTAAAGAAAAGTAATTAATGAAATATAAGTTTCAAGTAAACTAATGTAACTTTAAAAATGTAAGTTGTATTTTGAAAAGTAATAGAAATACATGTTGTTTTTTCAAAAAGTAAAGATTATAAAATTTAAAAGTATTAGTAAATGTTTCAGAAGAGGATAAAATGAAATTATATAGTGTTAATTGAATATGTAATAGATCTAATTAAGTAATATGTTTAACTAAGTAACAATGTTTATGTATATTTCAAATATTGCAATTTGTGTATCTAAAGTGTATGATGATCAAATGTACATTACTGAACTGAATATCGCGACTTTTGCCAGTATGAACAACTGGATGAAGAAAGGTTTGCCCCAGTTGTTCCTAGGTAGTTCGGCTGGCGAAAATAGGAAAATTTTTAGCGGGGTCCGTTTAAAGGAATTCTATTATTCCTGATTATTGTATGCTAATTTTACTTTTCATTATGATAATTTATGTACGAAACGCCTCAACTCTATTTTCGAGAATCACCTACTCATAACTGGCCAGGACTATAAAAGAGGCAAACGTTAGGCAGAAAGAAATCGAATATTCGTATTGGTATCCGAGAGAGATGCAAGTGTGAATCACCGTCGTCAGTATCTTTCTTTATACGAGAGTGTGTGGTCTGTTCATTAATTGTGAGTATAAATATATATGGTTTAATACTTGATTAGTATTGCTAATTCAGTTCAGTAACGAAATGTTAAGGTTCAGTCTAGGTAAAAATATAGTAGTGCTAGCGTTTGTAAATATTCTGTGTATGTAATTGTAATTTTGAGTTGTCCGCGAAATTAGCTGGAATAAAGTATGTGTTTGTTAATGTTGTAGATCATTCATGAAACTCTAATCAGTAGATTTAAGATTGAAGTGAAGTACACTGGTGAATCAAAGGAATGATTTTAGGAATAGATACGTAAATGTTGCTTTACAATGGCATCCCAAGAGTACAACCTTTACAAATGGTTACAAATTTTAATGTGCAGTTACAAAAAGATTTTTCACCCATCTTTACTACATGCAATTCTTATTCCTTTCCTTAACTTACATATGGAACAAGAAAAAAGGGGTATTTTATAACAATTTAGTATCTATTTTATTTATAATGTTTACTTTTCATGTTTTTTTTAAAATTTTTAACGGCTTGTCGTATAGAATATTTGATTTTACATTTCAGTCCATCGTCCTTTCACTTTTGCTGTACAGAACATTTTCTATTAATGATCCATCTCAGGTATATGTAAAATAAAAATTCTTCAATTATATATATACACACACAAGAAATTTAAAGAATTTTTAATACATCAAATCATTTAATTAATATAATAAAGTATATATAATAAAGTAGTATATATAATAAAGTATAAATGTAAAGAAATAAATGTAATTAGATGTAGACAAGAGGTTTTCGGGTGGAAAAAATGATAGGCGAGTTAAACCTAAGGAGTTATAATGAAGAGAGGGAATGATTCAGACAAAATAGAAAAATATTTAAGAAAGTTTAATAAAATACAGAGATAAAAATGAACTCAACGTCAATAAATTTAATAATATGAGCATATTCATTCTTACAGAAGCCGTCTGTACAGTTTGTTTTTCCCGAAATTTAGAATTGCGCTCGCATTGTAGTGGGAAATCAGTCCATGAATACTATTCAACAGCGTCGCCAGAATTCGTTTATTTATTTTTTAATTTGTGGTGGTGGCGGCGGTGTGTGGTGGTGGTGATGGTGGTGTGAGTGTGTGTGTGGGGGGGTATAACCAAATATTTTCTTTTCTATATCCCCAAATATCATTTCTTCGGAGATCTTACGGGTTCTCCTAAAAATATATCCATCTATTTATCGCTTTAAAACTCCCTTTCTTTCTATACATATGCGTTCCGATCTGCGTATTAAAACGATATGTCTGTAAAACAAAGAAATCCTTTTCATTAAGGCGGAGTTTAACCGATCTGAAAAGTTACCTTTTCCCGATAGATGACTCTGAATATCGCAGGTTTGGCGAGATCCGACTTTGCGCCAAACAGCGATTATGTGCAATTTGCGGTAGCCATAGTCTCACTTCCAGATTAATCCTGAAGAGAATCGGTTAGAGATTCGTTGTCCTGAAGCCGTATGTTATGAAATGCTTTCAATGGCAAAATCAAACTTGCCGAAGTTTTCGTCATCTAATTGAAAAGCGGACTATGAATCAAAGTATGTAGAAACTTTCTTCATATTGATAATAAAATTTCATTGCATGCTCTTGCAGAACAGTAAAAAATTTAAATAATATATGCGTATTCAAAATGTGTAAATCAAATTCGTAGCATGCATAATGTAATGAAAGTCTGTTATGTTATACGAGTGTTGATGGGAAATTGACATGCTGACTTATTGATTGCTGTTGAAGTGTATTTGAAATTTTAACACTTTTAATAAGTTTGTTTGTCGTGACTATCACTCACTATATTTGAAACTTTTTTTATCACGGACTGGTAAATTCCATTACCTGCATTGTTAATATTTTGTATGTATTCATAATATGATATATTTACCCTTTTATGCTTAATTCTAAACTATTAAAGAAAATGAGCAAATAAGTTCATGCAAAACTCACAAGTTAACGTTTTTATTGTTGGAGTATTTGAAATTTCAGCACTTTAAATATGTAAGCGTGTACCTAATTTATATGTTCTTATACATTTGTTGAGCTACTTTATATATGTCATTTATTCCTTTGATAATATAGTGTCCAACAAACAAAATTCTAGGAAATGAATACTTAAACATTTTATGAAAAAAATCACTTCTACTCATCTTGACTCAAAAGAGTCTTGACCACTTCCTGTGTCAATGTTAATACAAAACAGGACAAAATTAAAGCTTGGCTAAAAATGATCTTCAATTTCTCACCTTTTTTTATTGCCCCTAAATCCACTTAATGAGCATTGAAAATTTTTGCTATTTGATTGAAAATTAAACTGCTCATATTTGTAATTCATTAAAGTAACTGAGTCATAACAGTAAATGTAATTATCAATGGTTACTTAAGGATCTACGTTCATTATATATATTCTTATGTGCACATTCCCTTCTTATGTGCACATTCAAATTAAAAGGAAGTCCCGCATCCTTTAATTTTTACCAAATGTGTCTAAAGCCAGTTAATAAGGAGTACTTCGGGACATTGATTTCTGAATTTGTGGTTATTTATTTGGGGTTTAACCTCCTATAAATAACTTGCATAATAAAGTATAAACATAATTAGTTGCTTGCTATTCAATTGTTTTTCACCATTGTTTGATACAGTTTGTCCGAATGAACTTTGTGACATATAAAACAACTATGACCAACCCATTCAAATTATGCCGCTGTACTTTAACCTATATAGATCTATCAAATAAAATTTTTAAAATGTTTTCATGATAATTGTGGTACATGAGAAATAAATTCTGTTGATATAGAATTTTTAAAAATGAAAATATCTCACGTTATTTCAAAGTGTAGTCTATTTAAGCATATTCAAATATCTTATTTCGTAATCATATATCTAGTAACTATATTTTGGAACATTTTAGATTGCGATGAGTCTGGATGGCATTCATTAATTAAGGTAGCAGCTACAAATTTTAATTTTTCAGATTTTTATTGATTTCTGAGAATGATAGCTTGCATTCTCTCAAATTAAATTTATTGCTGGAAGACTGATTATAATTATTTTTTTATATTATGTACATGCATGTTGGTCGCTTAATATACAAAACCAGTAGAGATATAGGCTAGAGAAGAGACAATGAAAGAGATAAAAATTAGAAAATAATTATCAATTGTATTTAAGACTTTTAAAAGTATAATTTAAGACTAAGTAATTTTATTTAATTTTTCTGTATAAAGATCTCATCTCAGTAAGGAAATGAACCACTGATTTCTTGTTAGCTAGACAGTACTCTATCTACTGAGCAACTGAAATAATTATATTTTCAATTTCATGTTAAGATAGCATAGCATCCTGTTCACCTTAACATTTTGCAAATGAAAATGTTTTCAGTTGACATATTAATCTATATCATATGTTGAAGTGGTACACTATATTCTTCTTCACCTATATTCTCCTATATTCACCTTTCTGGTAGGTCGGACGGTCTGGGTATCAACAACAACTATATTCTCCTTCAGATTTTAAATCCATATATGGCCTCCTCATTACTCTGCTTTTTTATTTAAAATACAGGATAGCATCATTCTGTTTGATGTGACTTTCTATGAATTGAAATGTTATCACAAATTATAGGGTTCAGAGAAAATTTCAATTTCTGATCAGATCCAGTATCGGTTTAGCCTTATAGATCCCCGACATTCATCAAAGGCCATTGAACTTTAAACGACACTCTGTAATATTGGTCAATTACATCAAGAATAATGATTTCAATACAATTTCAATTTTATAACTGTTGTCTACAAACATAACATGCATTTATTTCCCTGTTTATTGTTACAAAATATTAAAAATATGCTCTAGCTTTCACTTGTAATCTAAATAAAAGAATCCTAAAATGCAAATAGAGGTTTAGAACATGGACAGCATCAGATTCAGTTATGTACTACAAAGTCATGTAAAATGACCTTTTACTGAAAAAGGGTTATATAATCATTATTTTTTTATTTGTGTACAAATATAAAAACATTATATTTAGAAAAATAGGTTTTCTACTTTGATTTTATGAATTTTATTGATATCTTCTTCATAGTCATAAACCGATTAATAAGAAGCAAATCATTCTAAAGTTTTATTTCAATCATGCTCCCAATGCAGCAACTAGCATTGGTAGATCAATTTTATTTTGCTCGAACTTATAAAAAACGAATGGAATAATTCACAGGGAATAAGGAATGAGTATATGCTACAATTTTGCAAATTTCTGTCAAGGGTGGATAATCTCCCAGAGATAACAGGGAAGGGGGGATTTACTTTTACAATTTTTTATTCATCATTTACCTAGTATACTTAGTAATTTATTAAAACTAATCAGAAATTCTTGCTTAATCATAAAACGTAGCAAACTGACCCTATAAAATTAAAGTTTATTTAATTTCTAGATATTTGTGTTGGGTTGCATTAAACTTTGTAAGGTGTATAGAATCACTGGAAATATCATACAACAGGGGGATGCAATTTGTCTAATCACCTTTCCCTGTATTTGTCTTCTGGACTTCTGTGGTGACGTACAAAGTCAGTTTTACCACACAGCCAACAATGAGTTTGAACTGCACAAGGTTGAAATCAGGGTTATAACGATTTAAATTAACTGATTTAAGAAACAGAGAATAACTGATTAATTTTAAGATATCAATATTTGAAATTTTAATGGAAAATAAAATCATTTCTTTGACTTAAACAGCATTGTAAAAAAATTTTTTCTCTGTTGTCAGAATCTGAAAACTGAAGCTTCATAAGAACACAGCATCTGCTTTTGTTGGTAGTGGTGCTCTGTATCATTTATCATGACGAAGAAGACACTTTATTTCCTTTGAAACAGATTGAATCTTTATAGGCTGTGTTCTAATAAACATTATTAGTTAACAGTTTCTCAAATGAAGACATTTATAGAATATAAAAAGTATTAGAGTCAAATGATATAACTAAATATTTTTCAATTTCTTTTAATTTTTGATTTGTGTTATGAGAAGGACATTATACGCAAATTAGACATTTCAGACTCTAAGTAATTTCTAAATAAGCAATTAATAGGAAAATATGAAATAGATTTGATGTCAAAATTTATTTTCTTGATGAAACAAATGAATCATTGAGTTAAAAAAAATACTACATTGTAAATTCGTTGATCTGACTTTGATAAGTTACTTTGCTATTATATACATATTGAAAAGAGTAATAAAGAAACTTTGAAATCAAATTAATTTGATTTTAATAAAAACCAAAGTTGGAACTATTATGAATAAAACACTAATCATGAATTATATTGGATTCAGCCATTTAACTGACCAAATGAAAATTTTCAACTCAATTCATTTCTTTCACTGTTAAAAAAAAAGGGGGGGGGGTAATATTTTGTGATCTGATTAAATTTTTATTGTTGTTTTGAAAGTTTTAAACTTTTATACAGATTCTTTTTCTTTTGTTATTATATTTAATGCAAAAATTTTGATTTTGGAAATTTGACTTTATAGATCCCATGACTGGAAATTTAATTTTATCATCAAATTGGCTAATAGTTCCTTAATTTTTTTTTTCAGTTACTGAATTTCACTTTATATCAGTAAATAAAGTAAAATAATTATAGATAAATATAAATAATTATAAATTCTGCGATTTAAAAAAAAAAAAATTTCAGAAAATACATAGGGAATTTCATTTCCAAGTTCCAGTATGAACCCAACAGTTTTGGCACGCCCAGTAGCGTCGCCCGAAAAAAATTCTTGGTGGGGGGGGTGGGGGGGGGGGAGTTTTGTTTTCCATTTCTCCATATATTATTTCTGTGAAATTCAATGGGTTTCTGACTTCCAAATCCACCTACTCCACCTGGCTCGCCTCGTAATGTTATGGACCCCTCGTATATTTTAATATAAATTATAGAACCGCAGTACTAAAATAAATATCGATCCACTCGAATTTCTCATACATTCATCACTCGGAGTGTTTAAGTCCACTTGCATAATTAGTATCAAAATATAAAAGACAATTATTATTTTATCGGATTTCGTATGCAAGTAATTATTTTTTAGCCTTTCGTAAAAATAAAAGATAAAATTACTTTTTCAAATTAACAGGTTTGCCATATCAATTAATTGGATGCATTTGGCTGATTTATGTTAATATAATATATAATCAGATATGTTTTAATAATCTTTGCATAACATAACGTAGTTTAAACTATCGTTTTTCCATAGTGGCGTTGCCAAAGATGGAGAGATGCCTCCCCCCCCCCCCCGAACTCATTGAATTTCGAACAAATGATATTTGAAGAAATAGGAAATAAAATTTTTGTTTACCAACTGTCCCTTCAGAAATTGTAGTTGCTTGCTATAGAAAAAAATGTATGAAAAGCATAACTTTCGAATAACTTATGTTCTAATATTATAGAAATTATAAAATATTCTATTCAGTTCTAGTTTTTTACATAAAATTTCGTATCCAAACAAAATTGCATGGCTATACAAGCATTCGTTCTTCCGTTCTTAACTTAGTATCTATACGTTACAACACATACAGAGATGGATATCTTTATAAAAAAAGGGTTTGAAGTGTGTTCATAGGGGTCTTTAGATATACTTATCCGTTAAAATCTTGAATTTAAAATTTTGGCAAAAGTATCTTCCCTCGTAAATGGAACTATCTAGATTCATGAGAATGATGTTGCCTAATACTGTATATGGAAAGTTAACATATTTGATGATATACTTATTATTTTTTTAATTTCACATAATTTTTTTTCATAAATTTATTTGAAAAACGTGCAATATTTCCAGAATGGTGCATGCTAGAGTTCTAAAGTTTGAAATGATTTTTTATGCATGTATCCACTCTAACTCAAAAACTACTGGACCGAATTTCATAAAATTTGGTAGGTAAGTCACTTGGGTATGATCCTGGTGCTGATTAGTTTTGGGTACGATTCGTAAAAACAGAACTCGCCTTTTTTTGCGAAATGGCCCGTAAAAATTTCATGTATCCACTCTAGCTAGAATACTAATTGACCAAATTTCACAAAATTTGGTAGATAAGTTACTTTTAAGATGCTCTGGTGCTGATTAGATTTTGGTACGATTCGGAGAAGAACAAACTGCCTTTTTTAACGAAATAGCCCGCAAAAATTTCATGTATCCACACTAGCTAAAATACTAATTGACCAAATTTCACAAAATTTGGTAGATAAGTTACTTGTGCATACGCGTAGCCAGGGGGTGTGCCCGGTCACCCCCCCCCCCCCCCCCCGCTCTGGTAAAGATTACCACAAAATTTCAGTAATAAGACAGTCACCAAAAGTTCTAACCACCAGATTAAAAAAAAAAAAAATCAAACGTTGAAAAGAACAATAAAACTCTTTACGCACATCATCGGATTCGATTTTTTTAATTGAAAAGCAAGTTAATTAACTATTGTAATTGTAAATTGTAAAGCAAGTTAATTATCTCTTGTAATTGTCGAATCTGTATCAGGGCAGAAGGTAAGAACTATTTTATAAATGTTTGTCTCTTTTAAATGCGATACAATATAATGTAAGTGATTCTTAAAAATTCGCCACGTGGTCACGCCGTAAATTTAAGAAAATAAAAACTGTTTTAGTAAATTAAAAGGTAAATAGTAAAAAACTGTTTAAGGAAATAAGTAATATTTTCTAACAAATTTTACTTAATAAGTAAAATATGTGATGAACATAATGAACGCCCATAAATGGGTGATAAGAGAGGGAGGGGGGCTATTATCAAATAATATAATAAGTAATATTTAAAAAGTTATTTCATTTGGGTGTCAACTAATATAATAAAAAAAAAAGAAAAAAAAAAAAGAAGAAGAAGACTATGCTGAAATGTATCAATTAAATTCTTGTTTTATACGCAATTTTTGACGAGGAAAAGAATGTAACACACTCCATTATACCCGACCGTCCTTATTGCTGCTCTATGTCCTCGGATGAGCCGGACGGTCTGGGCTTTCGACACTCCATTATACTTTAGGACTAACCGTTCTCAAGATATTTGAGATTTATTGCATTTTTGTCACGTTGCTATCGGGAAAATGTCCAATTATCAAATAAAAACAAAAATTGAATTAAAAATGCAAATTTAGTGTTGTTTGGTGCAATCAAACTCAATCTAATGAATTATTAAAGAAATAAAGAAAATATGAATTTGAGTCTGCAGGGAAAGTCATGTGCTGTTCACATCAGATTTTTAAGTTTGTAATGCTTATATCTCGAAAACAAAATAACTATTTATGAATAGTAAGAAAATAATTCTTAGCTATTCAAAAGCCGTATATACAAGTTTTTTGGATAGGGTTCTTAGTTTTCAAAACGTAGTGGTTATAAAATCTATTATGTGCAGGGTCAATAGACTTGATATTTGCTGGTAATTTACAAAGATGAAGTTGTTTTAGTTATGCATCTTACGTTAGTTTCCATGTCGCCAATATTATCTGTTGTAAGCAAAAAAAAATCTGATGTGGGCAGCACACGACTTCCCTACAAATTCATTTTCTTATCTTTTATTTCATTATGCATTAAATTGAGTTTAATTGCAGAAAATAACATGGATTCTTTTCTGATATTATATCCAATTTACAGTTTTAATGCATGTTCGTTTCCTTTGGGAACTTGATGAACTTTAAAGTTTTCAGCTCTTCAAAACTCCAAGAAACTGAAATATCTCGAGAACGGTTCATGGGATCAGTCTTATTCGTTGTGCTGTCAAAAGTGACATAAATAGCAATTACTTAATATATTTTAGCAATTTTAGTCATTTATTTGAAAACACGTGCTACCCATATGAAGCATGAATTAAACATACCTAAATAGAGTCTTTCTAAATGAGTAGTGGACTGTATTTCTATAAAGAAGAATGCAATATTACTTATCCATACCTTTATTACATACTATCTAAATTAACAACCGAGAACAACGAGTCAATTTCTCGTGTCTTCTATCGCTACCAGGTTTTTTTTTCCAACACTACAAATTCGCTTTTTCAAAACCAGCAACCCTCTGCTTGGCGCTCGCCAAACAAGAACACTTGGCGTCTTTCATACATACTTACGGGCTCCAACATTCCGCCCGGCGTTGAAATGTCAATTTCAAGGAATGAATAAGTATAATTATAAAAAAAACAAAAAAAATCAAGAATTTAAATCAAATTGCTACTAAAGTACATAATATAATCATAATAAAAACCACACAATAATCATAAACAATACAAGAAGCAATTGCAAATAATTCAAGGAGACATTTTAACCATAATCACATAATGTAGTTACCTTATCTGAATTAAGACATTAATTTTCCATAGGCAAAACAGCTATTTTTGAAATGGGTCTCTTGTATATTCCATTATGTGTCTTTACATTGACAACTCTGACCTTATTGTCCATGCCTAAAAATGTCTCAACTATTCTGCCTAAAACCCATTTGCAGGAAGGTAAATTTTCTTCCTTTACTACAACCATATCACCAACCCTTAGATTATTTTTTATAATCATCCACTTATTTCTTTGTTGCAACGTACTTAAATAATTGTTTTGCCATCTTTTCCATATTGTTTGACACATTTTAGTTCTTCTTTTCCACAAATGTAATCGGTTATCATCAATTTCTGTCAAAGTGGGTTCTACAATAGCAGTGATTGGTCTACCAATAAGAAAATGCCCAGGAGTCAATACTTCCAAGTCATCAATGTCCGTGGTCAAGGGAGTAAGTGGCCGAGAATTCAAAATTCCTTCTATTTGAGTGGTTATAGTTAAAAATTCTTCATATGTCAATTTAGCATCTCCCACCACGCGTTTTAAATGATACTTGAAGGACTTGACTCCTGCCTCCCAGAGACCTCCAAAGTTGGGAGCTCTGGGAGGAAGGAATTTCCAAAGTATAGATTCCGAAGACAAAAAATTGGCAAGATTGACATCAGGTTTGGTTACCAGATTATGTAACTTCTTAAGTTCTATATTAGTACCCACAAAATTCTTTGCGTTATCACTAAAGATAGTCGTCGCCTTTCCTCGTCTAGCAAAAAATCTTTTCAAGGTGGCAATAAATGCTTCAGAAGATAAGTCACATACAATATCCAAATGAACTGCCTTGGTAACCATACATACAAATATACAAACATAAATCTTATGATAAATCCCTTTACGTTGACCCCTATATTTAATCAAAAATGGTCCACAAAAATCCACCCCTGTGCAATTAAATGGAAAATTTACATTTACCCTTTCCTTTGGTAAATCACCCATAATTTGTTCTACTATTAGAGGTTTGACCTTAAAGCAAGTAGTACAATTATGCACAATCCTTCTACATGTGGTTCTGCCATTTAAAGGCCAAAATTCCCTACGAATACAATATAATAAATTTTGAGGTCCAACATGTCGATATTTTTTGTGATAACTCTCAATAATCATTTCAGTGAGTTTATGCTTGGCAGGCAATAAAATGGGATGTTTTTGAGTATCAGCTATATGAGAATTTTGGAGACGACCTCCTACTCTCAAAACATTATTTTGATCCAAATAAGGGTTTAAGTTTCTTACCTTTCCAGTTGGAGATTTACCTTTCTGAATGTTAGCTATGTCATCAGTAAATACCCGTTCTTGAACACAACGAACTAAAAATAACGTTGCATGTTTAAGTTCGTTACTGGAGAGGGGTCCACAAAGCTTACCCAATGGATTTTTTAAGTTATGGGTAAATCTGAAAATGAAACTTAAAATGCGAATTAATTTAACATAATTATTTGAAATATTGAGAATAGAATCTGAAAACAGAGAGTTCAAGTTCAAAGTCAGTGTCACATCAGTCACTTTCTTGAATTCCTGGCTATACAGTTCATCAGATGGGGAATAATGTCTATCAACAATTACCAGCCTTTCCTGATGAAGAAATTCCGGGCCATACCACCACAAGGTATTCTCACCAATCTGATCAGGGTCGAGTCCTCGAGACACCAAGTCCGCTGGGTTCTCTGCAGACCTCACATGTTGCCATTGAAAATTCCGAGTGAGCTCCTGAATGCGTGAGATTCTATTGGACACGAACACTTTCAACAGATGGGGTGATGAATCAATCCAAGCTAACACTATTGAAGAATCGGTATAAAGATAAACTTTGTCAATTTTTAGTTTTAATGAAGTCAGTATTTTTGACACAAGCCTTGAAAGTAATTCTGCTGCACACAGCTCAAGACGCGGTATGGTTAGCACCTTGAGAGGTGCAACTCGTGACTTACTGCACAGAAGGTTGACCTTCACTTCATTTAAGTTGGTCACACAACGAATATACACTGACGCGCCGTAAGCATCTTTACATGCGTCAGAGAATCCATGAATTTCTATTTCCTTAACCGAATCTGCAAGAAGATATCTGTTGATTTTCACATGTCTCAATTTCGGTAAGGCCTGTAAAAACCTTTCCCATTTCCTTTTTTCTTTTTGTGGAAGTTCCTGGTCCCACCCAATCTTTAAATGCCACAATGTTTGTAAAAATATCTTTGCTTTTACTATGACTGGACCTAAAAATCCCAAAGGATCAAACAATCTAGCAATGTCTGATAAGACAGAGCGCTTAGTAGTTGTGGTTGAATAAGATGAAACTGTGAAACTAAAATCGTCATTCTTTGGGTTCCATCTTAAACCAAGTGTTTTCACAGTGTCCATATTCGATTCTTCTTCAAAGTGATATTCTTGGTCACTGAAAGAAACTTGTTCAAGCAATAGTTTCTCATTGGAGCACCATTTGTGCAAGTCCATTCCTCCAGACTTTAACATTGCAATTAACTGTTGTTGTAATTCAGTAGCTGTACCAAGGTTATCAGCTCCAGACAAAATATCATCGACGTAAAAGTCAGTTAAAGCAGCCGCAGATGCTAATGGATAATTGTCCCTTTCATCTGTAGCTAATTGTTTCAAGACTCGAGTGGCCAAAAATGGTGCACACGCAGTACCATAAGTCACAGTTAGCAGTTCAAACAATTTCGTTTCCTCAGTAAAGCCTCTTTTCCAAAGAATGCATTGCAAGTGACGCTGTTTGGGATGAACCCAAATCTGCCTATACATTTTCTTTACGTCTGCCGTAAAGGCAAATTTATGCTTCCGAAATCTTAAAAGTATGGAGAACAGGTCTTCTTGAACTACCCCTCCCTTGTACAAGTAGTGGTTCAGGGAACTTCCAGTAGTGGAAGGTGCTGAAGCATCGAAAACGACGCGCAATTTTGTGGTACTACTATCAGCCTTGTAAATCCCGTGATGGGGCATAACATAGATAGAGTCTTCTGTAATCGTCTCCCTTACTTCACGCATGTGTCCTAGCCTCTCATATTCGTTCATAAAGTTACTGTAAAGGATAGCTAATTCAGGGTTTTTATCCAATCGATACCATAAACTATTCAATCTTTTCCTAGCGGATTGTATAGAACTGCCAAGTTCAGCATTTTCCTTAATAGGAAGACTCACTGTATATCTCCCTGTTACATCTCTACTATGAGTTTTTAAAAAATGTTCTTCGCAATGTAACTCTTCTTTATTTTTTGAACAGGGAGGATCTGAAACTGTTTCTATTTCCCAAAACCTTTGTACGATATCTTCTAACTTATTTATCTGAGAGACCAACCCACAGTGTTGTCTTTTCTCAACTCTACCTTCCACGGCTCCGCTTATTACGTAACCAAACACAGTATCTTGGAATGTAACGGACTGAGTGGAACGAATTTTGTTACTTTTTAAAATTTCAAAAAATAGCTCTGCACCAATCAATAAATCCACCTTCCCCGGTTCGAAGAACCTTGGGTCAGCTAGAGTTATATTCGGTGGAATTTTTAACTCTTTCGTATCCAAATATGTAGCAGGCATCATCTCTGTAATTTTAGGGATAATTAAAAAGTCAATCGTTGCAGAAAAAGATCCATTTGAATTCGAAATACTCGTACTTGTTTTTCTTTTTACATTTATCAAGCAATCTGTTAACCCTGTGACTGGGATATTTATTCTTTCCTTTCGTAAACCAAGTGCATTTGCGAAATCAGAGCTTATGCAATTAATTTGGCTCCCAGAGTCAAGAATACCTCTTCCTTTCACGTAATTACCCCTTCCATCTCTAATATAAATAACTGCCGTTGCTAGAATTATTTTCTTTTTCTCCGTTACAAAACAAGACGTTAATATTCGTGCCGACTCATCGCCGCCAATGTTTACTTGATTCGAGTTCCCAGCATCGGAATTCTGATTCCTCTCAAACGAAGTGGGGAGAGTAGTAGGCTTCATTAACTTTACATCTGTTTTATGCAATAGGGAATGGTGTTTAGATTTACAAGTGTTGCACACAAATTGAGATCGGCAAACCGCCACTTTATGGTATCCAAAGCAATTCAAACATAATTTATTTTTTCTAACTATTTCGTATCTTTCTTGAGGGGAAAGTTTCAGAAACATTTCACATTTATGTAATGGATGAGAATATTTACACAAAATGCATGTTGGGGTATTATCAGTAGATTTTACCATTAAATTTCTGGATTTATTTCCTTGATCATAATTGATCATTTTAGGTTTATTCGAAATGTTACGATTGATACTGTCTAAAACTTGACATCTTTTCTCAAGAAAATCTATGAGTTCTTCAAAAACAGGAACCTCATTAGTTTTCAAAGTTAGTTCGAATTGTTTCCGACTTTCGCGATCTAATTTTTGAAGAAGTATATTGATAAGTAAGGCATCCGAAAGAATATCTCGATCAAATTTTAAGCTCTTCAATGCTCTCAAATTCTTATTAACACAGTCTAGTAATTTGCGCAAATCTCTAGCTGATTCTTGTGTCAATTTTTCGTAATTAATGATGCCTTTGATATGCGTATCCACGATTGCTCTTTTATTTTCGTACCTATTTTCAAGTGCTTGAAACAGAGAACTGTACGTATCATCGACAGTTTCGATATGCTTTGCTTCCCCCTTCAAAGCTGCATGCAAATAATAAATTTTTTGATTGTCCGTTAATTTTGGATTATCTTCAATTAAGCTCTTAAATTGGGATTTGAAGCAACTCCACTCTTCATATTTGCCAGAAAATATTGGCAGTGGAATTTCGGGCAATTTTACGGATATAGTTCCAGCAAGATCATTACTAATGGGAACACTAGTGTTCGGAACAACAGAGAGTGTACTAGCTATCTTAAATTGATGTAAGGAAGTTTTCAAACTCACCTCCAAATTCTGCAGTTCCTCATCGACTTCTGACAGTTGGCCTTCAATTTCTTCAAGATGTTCTTCTTGAACATTTGAATAATAATCCAGTTTTAAGGCTTCAAATTTTATTTGCAAGCGTTCTAAAGCTTCCAACCGGGTACTAATCACCGCTTCATTCTTTTCATCGGAGACTAGGGCAGCTGCAAATTTTGTGATTTGCACTTTGATATTTCCGCGTTTTCGATTCAAAATTGTTATTTCTGACATCTCAGCTACAAATGAATATCAATCTAAACTATACGAACAACTCCAATGTGTTTGACGATTTTGTACGGAAAGTATTACGATTCCATAGGTATCTCCGCGAGCGGACCACAAATGTAGGATGAATTAAACATACCTAAATAGAGTCTTTCTAAATGAGTAGTGGACTGTATTTCTATAAAGAAGAATGCAATATTACTTATCCATACCTTTATTACATACTATCTAAATTAACAACCGAGAACAACGAGTCAATTTCTCGTGTCTTCTATCGCTACCAGGTTTTTTTTTCCAACACTACAAATTCGCTTTTTCAAAACCAGCAACCCTCTGCTTGGCGCTCGCCAAACAAGAACACTTGGCGTCTTTCATACATACTTACGGGCTCCAACACCATATCAGATTTTTACTTTCCCTATAATACATGGTAATATATAAGTATTGGAATCGTGTCGAAAATCGATTTTTCGATGGATGTACGCGTTTCGTGCCCTCTAGAGCACGAGAAAACAATTTGTAGCGTGACGTTTGTGTGTGTGTGTGCCTGTCTATACTTGCGCGATGTAGGTACTGTAGCTAAAAAAACTATTCGACGAAATTACACAAAATTTGGTAGGTAAGTCACTTATGGACTACTTGATTTGATTTTGCTACGATTAAAAAAAAGGATAAACTGCTCTGTTTGCGAAATAGCCAGCAAAAATCGTCAAAATATGTAGTTCAAAATTAAATATGTTTAATTGTATTGATATGCATAATTATTTATACACAATTTTTGAAGTCAAAATAAATAAGACCAACCTCATTTTTTTTAGGACCAACCGTTCTCGAGATACTTATTTTTATTTATTTTTTACAGGCCAGTAACGTTTTGTAATGTGATAAGTCGAAAAAATGATCAATTTAATTGATTATGAAAGAAAAGGGAAAGAAAACATGAATGTGAGCTTGTAGGGAAAGTCATCTGCTGCCCACATTCGATTTTTTACTTCCCCTACATATATAGTATAATGTATAGGGAAAGTATTGTGACAAGGTAAAAAATTCGAATTCAACTTTTCGACGGAAAAGCACGTTTCAAGTTTTCCTGAACTCGAATTAAACTTTTTTGAAGTGTGTCCGTGAGTCTGTGGAAACGATATCTCACGAACGAATGGAGTGTTTTGAACTTAATTCTGTACGATTATTACGAACTATGAATACTAGATTAATATAGATTTTAAACGCGATCGAACGTGCGAAAGACACCCACATTTTCGAATTAATTTTTGAAAAAATCATAAAAAAATCAAGACATTCGATAATGTTAAATAAATAATCATTTTATACGCAATTTTTTAATATATAAAAACGAATGGCACACACACTTAGAACGCTAGCTTGAACTGTTCTCAAGAAATTGCACGTTTTTCAAATAAATGTATCTGTAAAATTGCATAAAATTAACTGTAGTAAGTATCGTCAAATATAACACTACGAAAAATAATAAAATCACGGGGAATAAACTAATTTAAGTCTATGAGTTGGAACCTTGTTTAAAGTTACTTTGGCTGGAATTCGCTTTCTATTGCAGACGAACGCCCCCGTGACCTTGAATAAGGAATGCGGTGATGGGGAGGGGGATTTTACGATTTTTCTTTTCTGCCACAATGCTTCCACATGTACTGTGTTGTCTAAAACTAAAAGTCAAAACTGACGTCTCGTATGTCTCACTCATCCAGGATAAAAGAGAAATTTGAAAGTAGTACTATAATAATATGAATGGATGGCCAAAAGGTCTGTTTAGGACCCCTGTCTTCTGGGGATTACCTCCATTTTTAGTCATTAATAATTACTTACTAATAATTTCTCTTTCTACCAAATGTATTTCATAGTTACGGTATTTAATTCTAAATTGTAATAGTTCTAATTTATGCAAGATGTAGGTCGTAGCAAGATTTTTTTCTAAGGGAAATTTCATGCTGCACACTATTAGAGACACGAGAAATGCCACTTTTAAAAATGACTATTAAAATTATTAATAAAATTAACTATAAAAACTAACTAATAGAATTACTTTTTATTTTGCGTTTTCACTAGCCCTACGGAAAAATTATCACACGAAATAACAGATTCAGATTTTTTTTTTGTGGGATGGGGAAAGTTTTTTTTTAATCTTGAGCTCGTTTTATCTTAGTTCAAGTAAGAATTAATAAAAATTGGACAATATTACACAGAAGTATTTAAGACTGTAGCCTTTACTTAAATACACTGAGAAATAAACAAAATAAAAACTGCATAAATTAGTACCTATTATTATATTTTTCATACAGTAACTCCATTCCCGTGGGGGGGGGGGGGGCCTTGCATATTCATCTACCACCTCCTTTGGCTAGATTAATACTGAGCTATGTATGTTCAAAAAATTCAACTAAACAACGAAATTGAAATCAATGCATATACTACAATGGACAAAACCCTACAATATAAATCAAAACGTTATTTCATCTAGTGTAAGACGATTTCGTTTTGAGAGGAGGGGACTGAAGCACCCTGGGCGACAATGAAATGATTCATACATTGTTTTAAAAAATAAATTAATCCAGATGCATTATACTTAGATATAATGCTTGTGGATAGCATTCTTTTAGTGTACAATTTGTCTGAAAATCAATAGACCTCTTACAATCGCTGATTGATTGAGATAATTATATCAAAATTCACATGAATTCAGCAGCGTCTCCAGAAAAAAAAATGTGTGTGGAATAACCAAATATGTTGTTTCCCATTTCTCTGAATTTCCATGGATTCCTGGCGACGCCACTGTTTGACTCTCAATTTGTTCGAGATATATTATGCCCATAGACAGTGGTAGAACTTCACATTCTACCCTCTGCTGCGAGTGCGACAGTTTAGACTTTGCTTTTCTAAACTATAACTTTCTAAATATTTATTCCACAGTTTTCTCTTTTTTCCCCCTGATCAAATAGATAGTTTTTGGAAATATAAATGAAATAAAAAATTTATGAAGACATCTTCATGGGGTGGCAAGTAGTGTAGTTTTTATAGTTAATTATTAATGGAACTGTTAAGCATTTTTATATTTTTAACATCTTGCACAGTTGCAAATTTTCGGAAAAACCGGAAGTAACTGCTTCAAAACTGGCAGGGAAAATCCTTACTAACCCCCCTCCCCCCAATCCCTCCGAAACTCGATGCTATTTCCATATTAGTCATCATCTCAGCTCTATCGGTAGTCAATCTTCAAAAATAGATGTTGAAAGAGAAATGTAAATGTTTTAATACGAAGTTATATCTCTGAAACCGAAAGAGGAAATCCTTAGTCCCTTCAACTCACCCCCCCCCCCCCACACTAAAATTTAATTCTGAATCCATATCAGTCATCAACTACGCTCTATCTACAACCGATTCTAAAAATAAAAAATAGACGTTTTAAGGAACGTTCTAAAAAGAATCAATGAGATTGATTAAATGTTTTAGACTGATAATCATCGAAGTATTATTACAGTACACAATGACGTGGTAATTTGAAGACACGCCATCCATATTTGTAGATGCGTTTAAAACCAAGCAAATTCCTACCAATTCAACTGTGAAAACTGTTATATATGACATACATAAAGAACAGAATCTTTTTAAATATAAAATTTCATGACGATATGTGAACTTGTTCTTGACTTTTTAGTTATCGACATAGGCGCCGAGTTTTCAAAATCTCAGGATGGGGGGGGGGGGGGGGGGGGGGGGCACAATCCGATAAAGTTATATAAAAGATTCACAAAGTCGATAAAGATTTAACAACGTACAAGGCCGCCTTGAAGAAAGCAAGCATATGTCAATTAGGTGTCTACAATTGATTCGAGGTCATTTTAAGCCCCTTCTTCAGGCCAAAAGAACAGTATGCGCCCTTAACAACCGCCAAGAACGGACTGCCCAACGAACGGCAGTAGTGGTTGTTAAGAGCGCATACTGTTATTTTGGCCTGAAAAAGGAGGGATTATAATGCCATCGAAGCAAATGTAGTCACTTAACTGACATATATATGCTTTCCTCAAGGAAGTTTTGTAAGTTATTGTCTTACAAGCGGCAGTTTTGGAGTGAGATAACCGAGTGGTTAAGTCACGGGGATTGTACACGGAGGACCCGAGCGAGTTCGATTTCCGACTTTGCCTAAACTGTTCCTGTGTACGAGCACGTTAAATTTGTGGGTTTGAAAGTCCTTCCGAACGGTTGGTAGCAAAGGAAGGAGGATCGGTCCCTGTGGATGTCGCCCCCACTGGGTTCCAGTCTAAATTAGATAGCATTATCTCGGCGGTCTAAACAGATATCTTACACTTTCGGGTAGGTCGGACGGGCTGGGTCGAAAGAAAGATATCAGCAGTTTTATTTGTTGTACGATAAATATTTTTAATCTTTTTAGGCCTATTTATGTTTGTAAGCTAAGAGTTGATTAGGAAAATCCATATAGTTACTATGCATCAGTATTATAATATATAATAATTACAATGGATTTTAATCTAAGAATTAACTAGTAGTAAAGCTGTTAATTAATAAAAAAAAAAAATCTGAAAGTTAATACAAGTTAACGCTTAACATCAACTCTTAACTATCTATCAATTGATTTTGACACAATAAATTAAAACAATGAACCCAGCAATAATACAAAAGTATCCAAATACTATTGTCTATATTTAAATATTTTTAAATTAAATATGTAAATAAATTGATCATCACTATAACCACACATTCAGCTAAATTAAAAAATCTTTAAAACAAAGCAATTTATAAAAAAAATCTCATAAATAAAATTTTTGGCAAAATTTGGATGACATGTTGGTTGACATTTCTCATCACAACTAAAACTTTAATATTTTTATCAGGGGTGTGTGCTGAGTATACTTAGTGTGTGTGGTGGTGGTAGACGCTTAACTCCCTCTGGCCCTTGCCTGACTCTGGTGCTGTGCCAAACGTCCGGAGCTCACCAGGAATAAAGCTACCCGCGGAGTTTGCAACTTCAAGCGGAATAGATACCACCTGTAAAGACAGCACTGGTATATAGAATCCAAGATTAATTACAGATAAGATCTCTTTAAAGGTCGACAAAATAAGTCATCTCTACTTCGTGGTAATCATTTATAGTTATTACTGGAGGGAAACAGCTAATTTTTGGAAATGTCAATAACATGACTGTAAATATTCCATTTCTCTTTGAATTCGGTGGTCAGTCGAAAAAGTTCTGGTAACCAGATGTTTTTGTCATTAGCGTAAATATGTTTCCTGGGAGTAAAGATGAGCTTCGTTTGTGTGCAAGATAGTTTAGGGAGCTATGGTAAAGAAGATGTGAACAAGACTGAACTGAAATGTGACATTTACGTTGATAGGATTTTCTTTCAATTATTTTTATGTTTAAAAAATTTCATTTTTTGGTATTTAGTAAAATGTGAAGTTAGAAAATTTTTTTAATTTCCCAGAGGGACAAAGCTCCCTCTGGAAAAGTTCAGCGGGGGCTCGTGCTCCCCCCCCCCCCCCCATAGTCGCCGCCTATCGCTTATGGTTATCGAGTCCACATTCATTAATTCATTAACAAGGACGCTTTCGGAAAATTTCACAGAAAGCAGTCCTGACCTCCATCTAGGAGGAACATAAAATAAAATATATCCTATTACTTTTTAAGTTTTCAAACTATAATAGAGAAAATATTAAGACTGAAAAAAACTTCATTGAAAGCAACATACAGTAAAAAATTATGATGCTTTTAACGAAGTTTTTTAGTTTTATTACTTTAACAGCAATTTGGGCTGTACGTAGAGAAAATATTCATGAATTATTATTTTAGCATTGGTAATTTTGATGAAAAACACGACCTGAACATATTAAACACTTTTGATAATATGCCCATCATGTGAAAGTTGTAAGATGTGAAAAGCACGATTACTTAAGGAATATGTATTCAATTTTATTTATGGATACTTTCTATATATATAGATTCATGAGACTGATGTTGCATATTAAAAGTTAACATATTTGGCGATACTTATTACTTTTTTAATTTTATATATATATTTTTATATAAATTTATTTGAAAAACGTGTGCTAATCTAGAGAACGGTTCATGCTAGCGTTCTAAAGTTTGAAATGATTTTTTAATAAACAGTATTCAAAGGTCTAATTTTTTAAGGATTTTTTCAAAAAAATTTTCCGAAAATCGTGCAATCTCTAGAGCGGATCATATTAGTATTCGAAAGTTTGTATCATTCGTTTTTCAATGAATAATCAAGTTTCAATTCAGGTTTTTCTTTTTATCATAATGAAAAGTGCTGATTTTTTCAGAACTTGTGAGGGGGGGGGGGGGTCTTCCGAAAATTTGTTCACGTTTAAAATAAATACGATAGCATTCACTGATTATAACATTCGTGACAACTTTATTTTGAAACGTTTCATTCGATCGTGAGATGTCGCGTCTATACAGACTCACGAACATAAACACATACGCACACAGATATCACGCCAAAAGCGTTCGATTCGAGTTCAGAGATACTTGAAACTTGGAACAGAAGTTGTCGAGATATTAATAAGAAAATAACTTCTTAGACAGATAGCATTATGCAGACCATATTTTTACCGCAAATTTATTTGAAAAAAAAAAAAAATGTGCAATTAAACCCAAGAGTTTATACAGCAGACAATTTTTATCAAATCCCTTGCGATTTAAATAATTAAGAAAAGTATATAAAAAATAAATTTTATCGCAATTGCATGCTTGACTGGACTGCATCACTTACAGCTTTCGAAAGGCAACTGGGATTTTTGATATTTTCAATTTAAGTAAGTCATCAGTTTTATTTTGGTGAAGATTTTTCAAACTCATGTATGAAGTTTAGCCAAATATTGAAACAGAATAAAAATGGAACGGGTTAATACTATTTTAGCGCTTTCATTTTGTCATATGTTGATCCAATTTCAAAGCACTTTTCTTTTATCTCAGGATATATTGATCACATTTGATATTTTTTTTATAAATTTGTTACTTTCCCTGCAATATATGATAATGTATAGGGAAAGTATTGGAATCATGTCGAAAATCGGAATTCGAGTTTTCGACGGATCTACACGTTTTGAGACCTTTAGAATACGAACAAACTATTTTTAACGTGACATCTGTGTGTATGTCTCTCTGTGCAATGTATGCATCCACTCTAACTCAAAAACTAATGGACCGAATTTCATAAAATTTGGTATGTAAGTCACTTGGATGAGACTCTGGTGCTGATTAGTTTTTGGTAGGATTCATAAAAACAGAACCCGCCTTTTTTTGCGAAATGGCTCGTTAAAATTTCATATATCCAGTCTACCTAAAATACTAATTGACCAAATTTCACAAAATTTGGTAGATAAGTTACTTTTAAGATGCTCTGGTGCTGATTAGATTTTGGTACGATTCGGAGAAGAACAAACTGCCTTTTTTAACGAAATAGCCCGCAAAAATTTCATGTATCCACACTAGCTAAAATACTAATTGACCAAATTTCACAATATTTGGTAGATAAGTTACTTGTAGGACATTCTGGTGCTGATTCGATTTTGGTACGATTTGGAAAATAACAACCTGCCTTTTTTTTACGAAATGGCACGCAAAAATCGCAAAAATCTAAAAAAAAAAAAAAAAAAAGACTACGTATGCTGAAATGTATCAATTAAATTCTTGTTTTATACGCAATTTTTGATGAGGAAAAGAATATAACACACATTATACTCTTTCCCGGCCGTCCAAACGGTTGCTTGAGTCCATAGGATGAGTCGGACAGCCTGGGTCTTCAACACTCCATTGTACTTTAGGACTAATCATTCTCAAGATATTTGAGATTTCTTGCATTTTTGTTACGCCGCTATCGGGAAAAATGTCCAATTACCAAATAAAAACAAAAATCGAATTAAAAATGCAAATTTAGTGTTATTTGGTGCAATTAAACTCAATCTAATGAATTATTAAAGAAATAAAAAAAATATAAATTTAAATCTGCAGAGAAAGTAATGTGCTGCCCACATCAGATTTTTTTACATTTGGACCAGGATGTTTCTTTCATTCTTCAGATCTGCCTGTGAAGATAATTTTGGATAGCGAGTACTGACAGCTCGTGACTTCAGGAATGGATGAAGCAGATTCAGTGGTAGGACGGGATTACACCTACTCCTTGACAAAGAACATCATCAAAACACATCGCGCTACTGACACAAACGTTGTTAATTTCCATTTTAGGTTTAGAGCACCTTCGGGTGTTGATAATATATATTTAAGATTAGATAATATATATTTAGATAATTATAATCGGGTCAGTAATATATATTTATTTTGTAAATATATATAAAATCAAATAGAACAAACTAATAATTTCACAAATAAGGGTTTTTCTTCTCACAAGACCTGATTTAAATCAATGATATATATATATATAAAAAAAAAAAATCGACTTAAATTGTGATTTTAATCATGATTTAAATTAATAAATCCTGCTTCTAATTTATAAATGAAAATTAAAGAATAAGAGGTGAAATCTGCTTAATTGGAACATCTGAATATCTTAAATGAATGTCTCATATTTTTAAAAACTCAGTTCACAAAAAACCTATTTCTAATGAAAAATTACATAAGAAATGATTATTTATGTAACAATATTGAATATTTTTTATTTTTTTTTAAAGTTCGTTCGAAAATTCGGGGATGTTTAGAACATTCGATTTCATTTAAAATCAATAGGCTTTCAGTATTCGCCGATTGTAATTTTTGTACCAAATTCATTCAAAACGCTCCATTCGCTCATGAGATATCATCTCCACAGACTCACATACACATCACCTCAAAACCGATCGATTCCAGTTCAGAGATGCTTGAAAAGTGCTCTTCCATCGAAAACTTTAATTCAAATTTTTGATCCAGTCACAATATTTTCCCTATATATATTATACTATATATATATATATATATATATATGAGGATGGTAAAAAACAGTCCCTTCCTTCTGGCTTAGTTATGAATATCAAAGAAATGTTGTAGCATGGGTAGAAATTGCATCAGCATTTTCTTTTGGTTCTGTATATAGAAAATCTTCTGACATGGGTAGACGGATAGATAGATATTAGTCTCTTCTGAAAATCCCACTTAGAACTAGAGAAAAACAAAAAGGAGTCTTTGCTACTGTCTGTGATAGATATATGACTGTGTATTGAACAGGGCTGTGGAGTTGCTACCTCAAACTTTCAACTCCAACTGCAATTTTTAATATCAATATTTTTTAATTGGTAAACATTTGATGTTCTTTGATTTATCACTTGAAAATTATTTAAAAAACTATTAAAAAATTAAATATTTAAAAATAAAATTATTTTTAAATAGTTTATATAATTTAGAAGTTGGAATTGGTATATTTTTACCAACTCCAACTCCACAGCCCTGGTGTTGAATGAAATTGAAATTAACTGTAAATGGCATGCATGGTACAATTAAAAAGCTTAGTAATAATATGTTTCAAAATGAAAAAAAAAATTAAATAGCAGCTCTAAATAGTAAAGATGAGTAAAACTAGTGATTTTAAAATCACACCAATAAAATTTAAATCCTTAGTATTATTAATTTTCTCTCAATATTTATAAAGTTATACATTTAGGATATAAAAAAAATTAATTTTGTGTGAAAAAACTGAGTAGGACATTTTTAAATCCAAGATTATTTGATCTCTAGCTTAAATTATGTGGTAGACAAGAGACAGCTGGGGCTAGTATTTAGTTAATAAATTTTAGTTTTGTACTTGTAGTCACTATATAGTGGTTGACAAGATAGAATTACAAATCCTAATTAACCACATAGGACAATACTTATTTCATAAATGCTGGTATTTTTATAAATATTAAATCATCCTAAGGTGATTGTGAGAGTGATGTTTAATGTGGTTCTCAAAACATTCTATATTTTTTTAGTGATATATGGACCAAAATGTTTCCTCACCACTGCTATACACCATGGGGGGAAAGACGAGAGGGGCTCTTGCTCACTTTTATGAAACCTGTTTTAAATACCATTATGCATTTAAAATATATATCTTTTCCCACTGATTGGCGCATAAAGTGGCTACTATACACCAGTCCAGGTAAAGCTATATATACATACATACCTAAAGAATCACAATTTTATGCTATATAGTGCTTTACCAACTAAGTTATTCAGAAGAATAAGTATATTTTGTGGGTAGGTCATATATGATGACCAATTGAGTCAGTACTATTACACTCTAATATATAACTGAAGTGAGGAGTGGCTAATATGACTCTTTGCAAGCTATTACTTCCTCTCTTTCTATGAGCGGAAACAATTTGCATGGTAAAAGGTACATTTGTAATCAATGTAGATATTTTTGTAGGAGGTTTTAGTCAATATAACAATGTTCCATGCTTCCATGCACAGTCGTAACATATGGAAGTATTGGCTCATATTAGTGGTGGATTTCTTGACTGATTAAGTGGTCACAGCCACTATTGAAAAGGCTCAAATCTTTTATGCAAAATGTGTAATATAGAAACTTCCCGCAGTCATTTAACATTTTTAGGAAAATTCTGTATCTAGCAGCTAAAGAAACTCAAATTCAATGTTTAAAATAGTGATTCTTCACCAGGGTTCTGTGAGAACAAACTCTTGCAAAAATAAGTACAACTTGACACTTTTTTTGTAATTGAGTAAAAAGAAAATTAAAGTTTGAAGGTTTTAACATAACAATTGTATTAACACAAAATCATTACACAATATGTACACAATGTTAGTTTTTTAAAAAGTCAGATGTAAAGTGAAAATATCTATCATTTTTTATTAATAATAATCAGTAAAAGGAAGTAGTCAATAAATACTCTTGTAATATTTTATTCAAAAACATGAGTATTTATCAATCCTATTGATTTTTACATCTATTTTGTAATTTACCCCTACATAGTCTAATATGTGTTAACCATGTAGGGTTTCCCTGAGATTTTATGAAACATTTCAGGGATTTCCCTAAACAAAAATAATCGGCAGTTGCTCCAGTCCCATATAGCCGAAAAGGTTTTGTGTCAATAACATCTCTCTTTGTGAGTAGTTTGTCTTCTTTATATATTTTCAAAACAGTTCAAAATATTAAAATCAGAACAAATTTTCCAAAATATTTAAATATCGAAGTTAACTATTTTGTCTTCTTTAGATATTTTCAAAACAGTTAAAAATATTAAAATTAGAACCATTTTTCCAAAATATTAAAATATCGAAGTTAACTACTTTTTCAAAATATACTAAAATATCGAAATTATAACCACATTTTAGAAACTAAAAACCTAATTTGATATCAAATTAACTATATATCTTTGTAGGACTACAAGTCACTTCTTATAGTTCATGGTTAAAACTTTTAGTTTTCAAGATATAAGTATTACAAACTTGAAAAATGAAAAATTTTCAATCTTTTTGAATTTAACAAGCTGATTCCTTGAACACTAGAAAAGCTTTATAAAAATAAATTATTAATATAAAATCTGGATTTCATACTGAAAATTTTTGTCCTTTACAATTTATATCTATGTTTTATAGTTTAGAAGATATTTTGAGTAAAAGTAAGCAAGCAAAGTAAAGCAAAGACTTTTTAGTTTTTTGAAAAAAAAAGTTTGAAATATTAAAATTAATTTTATATATTCATAAATAGAATCATATTTCCTACAAAGCTATTTTACTTTATCTATTAGGTTCAGAAATATACACTCTGATTTCAGCCAGAGATGCCTCAACCATAATGTTATTCACATAAGAAAGTTTGGAATCACTGGTTTAGAGTAAGAGTTGTGTAGGTACCGCATAACAAATAATCAAAATAGTGAGGCAATTGTTAGCATAACTAGGGTTTTGGCACCCTGGAGCAAAAAACTTCAAGGTGCCCTTTTCCAAATATGAATATAGTCTTTGGTTCTTAAGCTAAAAATATATTCATCACCAGAGGCATCAAAGGAGAAGAATGCACCCTGGAATGATTGTTCTATCCTGCTCCACCATGATATACTACTGAAAGCAATATATGTTGTCAGAAAATACCCTGTTAATGTTTATAAATTTAAGTTTTTCTTCTTGTGCTAGTTTACTTGATAAAATATACAAATGGCACTGAAAACAATTTTTGCTTCCCTTACCCCCCCCCCCCCCCCCCCCCCCTCTTTACTATCTAGAAACTAAAATAAATTATAGATCAGAAAAATCCCATTGTTAAGATGCAATATGATGACATAAGAATGACAATCGTTAGTCTGGCTGCTAGTAGATACAAATAGAATCAGGAAAAAGTATAACATTGTGTTGGTAATATTGAGTGATTGTCAAGGTTGAAAGTTAATTTTCAGAGTCAAATTTTGTATCGCCAGCATACAATTTGAAAGGTTTAAGGAAGACTATTTAAGGACATTTAAAAATTAGGATTATCGAAAAAAAATTCTGTTTTTCAAATACATGATTAACTAGGCTTTCTGGGAGCACTATGCATTTGCTTAACTGAATTTCAAAGAATTAATAGTTAGTTGTAATATAAATACTTGCATAAAATGTAATCTTATGCAAGGATTGAATTTGAAAATATCTATCATTCTAGATACTTTCAAACTGTAAGAGATCTTAAAACAAACAGAAATAATTAAAACTCTGTTTTTCAAATACATGATTAACTTGGCTTTCTGGGAGCGCTATGCATTTGCTTAACTGAATTTCAAAGAATCAATAGTTAGTTGTAATATAAATACTTGCATAAAATATAATCTTATGCAAGGATTGAATTTGAAAATATGTATAATTCTAGATACTTTCAAACCGCATGGAATCTTAAAACAAACAGAAAGAATTCATTATTTGAAATCCAAAAGAAGTAATGAAACAAAATTAAAGGGTAAGTATTATTATAATTAATACACTCTAAACACACAACTCCATTAGCTTCCATTATGTTGATTATTATTAATTATATGCTGCAACATCTATAGACTGTACATTTAAATCTTTTAAAATTAATAAAGGCTTTTTAAATTATTATCAATTAGGTTTATAAAATAAATACATTACTATTTCTGACTGCAACTGTCATTTCATGCACAGGGTGAGTTTTTCAAAATAATTATCATTAAAATTGATTCTGCATGATGTCACACTCCATTTTGGAGGCTTAGCCATATTTTAATTTTAAAATAATTATTTTTTGGAATTTAAAAAAGTAAATTTAGAAGTTAATTCTTTATTGTCTGGGTTATAATAATAAATGTCTGATACTATAGTTAAATACAGTTCTAGTATTGAAATGAATCATCCTATCGCATTAATAGCCAATAGTGTCTGATTTCAGTTTCTAAGCGGGTATAGACAGGAACTGCAGAAAGATGAAAATGTCTATAGACAAGCATAATTGTTGAACAGCATTTTATCAATGTCTATAGATGGGTTTAGATACAAAAAAACTTTAAATACATTATAAAATTTAAATAAACTTTTGAATTTTTTATTCTATATATATATATATATATATATATATATATACTATGTATGTATATATGTATGTATATACAGTTTGGCGAGTCTAGAATCACCAAACTTAAAAATTCTATTAATCTTCTAATATAAAATCAGCTGCTCTCCGTAACTCCCAACAATTGCCTCAACACTTTGGTCAAATTAAATTATATAAAGTTCATTGCCCAATGCGGCCAATTGTTTCAAAATACAATGGTCCAACTTATTTTTTGGAGAAAGCTTTGGCAAAATTCCTTAAGCCATTTTTTAATAATCATTTCTATACAGTTACTTCTACTGAACAGGTTATTAATAATCTGTTTAACTCTAAATTTGTTTCTAATTGTATACAGTTTCGATGTGGTTTCATTGTTGCCTAGTGTTCTAGTTAATAAAGCTATTGACATTATAAACAGTAAGCTTTTATTGCATAATTGTAGTATTCCTTCTAACAATGCAATAACCTCTGCATTGAATATTGTGGTGTGGCAGAGACCAATTATTTTGGTTTATGTGGTGACATGTACTTGCAAACTTTGTGTGCCTCTAAGGGTAGGCCCCTGTCTGGTATTTTTGCTGAAGCTGTGTTGCAGAAACTCGAGCACGAAGTTATGCCTTTTTTAACCCATAAACCTATTCTTTTTGCAATGTTATGTTCATGATGTTTTTATTATTTGGGGTCATAGTTTAAAGGATCTTTTTAAAAGAAAAAACTGAAAAATTTTAACTTTTAGAAGAAAAAAAAGATAAAAAAATCATTTCTACAATTGTGGAAGTACCAATGTTTTATATAAGGCCATATAATTGATGGATACGATGATTAATGCTGGAATGTAAATCCTCATGGGCCATGGCAATGTAGTATCAAACTTTTTCATATATTTAGTTTAATATAATAGTATAAAAATGCATTAAAATACTTTCAAGGGCGATAGCAGGATTCTATAAAATGTGATGAACGTATTGTTGAACTGATGTTTGTTATGGATATTATTCTACAAGGTTCAATCCTTAGCTAAGATAGTATTGGGAGACTGTGCATCTTGATTACTCAGAATATAAAAAAGGTGCAATTTTCAATTATACCCCTTTTTTCTCCCCTTGTTAAATTTGAATTCTTTAATTAGTTGCTTCAATGTAAAATATTTAACCAATGTAGTCAAATAACTATAAATAAATTTTTCATTCTTAAATATTTTCAGATACATGATAAGGAAGTGCAGCACCAGCTTGCACTTATTTGTATCTTAGAATATTGGTATTCATGAAGCACAATTTTGGGAACGCCGATTACAAACTTTCCAATGTTTTCATGCAATATTACCTACTGTTAAAAAAAATGTGTATTGCACGCATTTATTACCATTTAACATAAGCTGTCTGCAAGTTACATTTTAATGCATTTACTGATAAGGTGAAAATCTTAAGAGAAATTTTCTAGCTTACAGTATCAAATACAGAAAAAGAAATTTCACTTTGTATTGTCAATTGACCGCTGAACCCCATCCCAATAAATAAGCAACAGCGTTTACAATTTTAAGCTTTATAGGAATAGTGGAGTTGTGCTAGAAATGTATCAAATATAATACTTACCCTTATTTACATTTTCTTCAATATTTTTAAAGTGATAAAGTGTTTTTATTTATATTCACAGCTAGGGTTGCTGTGCTACTGGTCTTACGCCAATATTGTCGAGCATTGGCTGCACAAACGGACGAAATTTCGCCAACCACTGCAAATCGCATTATCATATAAACGGGCAAATTATTGAACAAAATACAGAAACATTGGATTTACATGATTAAGCTAAGCCCCTATTTTCTCCTGTAGTCAGAAAATGTAAAATATTCGGTGTAGGAAATAAGAAAACGGCTTTTAAAGTACACCGATCGCTGTGCGACGCCTCTATAGCGCCATCTATTTCACAGCTGTGAAACTAAAACTTTATAATTTTGTTTGAGTATTTCATTTATAGATAATTAATTAATTCATATTATACGAATTTTCTGACTACACAAGAAACTACATATATCATTCTATCACTCGTACAAATTCCAAAAGGATTTGCACAGCCGTTCTTTTGCGGTTATGATAATAGGAATGGCCTATACTTTAACATGGGTGGAAAACGACCGAAAACCGCCTTAAGAATCATCGAGTATTATTTCATGAGTTTCGCTTCAGAGACCTTCGTTGTTCAAGCAGAAGAGGAAAGAGGCGCAGTGTATGTTCAGTTCTCAAGAGGGAATTATTGTATGAAAAAAGTAAAAAGTTATAGTTCTGTAACTTATATCATTCCCTTTGAAATAAAATATTACGTATAAAATGTATTTTTTCTGCGACAAATTTTAACTTCATTCTCTTTTTATAATCTGTTTTCGATTTTTGAAATAAATAGGCCTTTCGCTGTTTTTAACCTTCCGATAATTTAAAGGGTTCTGACATTTATTCATTTGAAAAAATAATACCTAATTTTATTTGATTCGCTCAATTAATTAGAGAGATACGGAAAAAATAATATTTCTAACATCTTGAAAACGGTTTCTAATAATTTCTGTATCTCCTCATTTTGTAATATTGTTTATAAAGCATTTACTTATCTGATAAATGAGTTTTATTTTTTTAATAATTTTGTAGACCAAAATCGTAAAATATCTCGAGAACGACAAATGTTAGTCTATATAATTAAAATCACGGGAGAACGGCTGAACTGAATTTAATGAAATTTCGTGGGTGGCCTTGGAATAGCCCCACTTAAAATTTTAAAATTTAGTCCATGTTTTGAGTTTCTAGGATCAGGGGATGTCTAGATATTAATTAAACCTTTCATAAACATAGCATTATGCAGACGATATTTTTTCCCGCAAATTTATTTGAAGGAAATGATATGTCGCTTAGCAATGGATTTAAATTCAATGTGTTTATGCAGCATACGATTTTTATTGAATCTTTTCCGATTTAAATAATAAAGAATGCATATAAAATAAATTTTATGGAAATTGCATTTTTGACTGGATTATATCAATTATGGCCTTCAGGTTTAAAGATTACTGGGTTTATTGATATTTTCAATTTATTACGTCATCTGTTTTATTTTGGCAAAAACGGTCGAAACTCATATACAGTAGTACGGGTAATCTCTTATTAGTACACGGGTATATCTTCTGGGCCAACGGCCGTACCGTGCTGAAAACACCGGTTCTCGTTAGATCACCGAAGTCAAGCAGCATCGGGCGCGGTTAGTACTTGGTGGGTGACCACCTCGGAACGCCGCGTGCTGTTGGCCATCTCGGGTGCGGTATCCCCGTGGTTTGCGCGCTAGATTTGCACGCTGCCACAAATGCCGCCGTGTTCATGCGGAGTACGATCACGTTAAACATGTGGGTCCGTAAGTCCTTCCGAGAGGTTGGTGGTAGGGGAAGGAGGGTACGGTCCCTGTGGATGCCTCCCCCACTGGGTTCCGGTCTAAATTGGGTGGCACTTCCCGGCCGTCCATACAGTTACCTTACACCTTTCTGGTAGGTCGGACGGTCTGGGTCTCAACGGGTATATCTTCTAAAATGTAAGTAGTACAGTTATATCTTTTGATACAATTTTAGTGCTTACATTTTGGCATATATTGGAATCAATTAAGGCCCTCAAGTTTAAAGATTTCGGGGATAAGTGATATTTTCAATTTATTACGTCATCTGTTTTATTTTGGCAAAAACGGTCGAAACTCATATACAGTAGTACGGGTAATCTTTTATATTAGTACACGGGTATATCTTCTAAAATATAAGTAGTACAGTTATATCTTTTGATACAATTTTAGTGCTTACATTTTGGCATATATTGGAATCAATTAAGGCCCTCAAGTTTAAAGATTGCGGGGATAAGTGATATTTTCAATTTATTACGTCATCTGTTTTATTTTGGCAAAAACGGTCGAAACTCATATACAGTAGTACGGGTAATCTTTTATTAGTACACGGGTATATCTTCTAAAATATAAGTAGTACAGTTATATCTTTTGATACAATTTTAGTGCTTACATTTTGGCATATATTGGAATCAATTAAGGCCCTCAAGTTTAAAGATTTCGGGGATAAGTGATATTTTCAATTTATTACGTCATCTGTTTTATTTTGGCAAAAACGGTCGAAACTCATATACAGTAGTACGGGTAATCTTTTATTAGTACACGGGTATATCTTCTAAAATATAAGTAGTACAGTTATATCTTTTGATACAATTTTAGTGCTTACATTTTGGCATATATTGGAATCAATTAAGGCCCTCAAGTTTAAAGATTTCGGGGATAAGTGATATTTTCAATTTATTACGTCATCTGTTTTATTTTTGAAATTAATACATTGTAGTACGGGTAATTTTCTACTGATACACGGGTATATTTTCTAATATTCGGGAATATAAGTAGTACGAGTATATATTTTCCTATACAATTTTAGCGCTTTGATTTTGGCATAAATTGATTCAATTTCATATTTTTTTGCAAATTTGTTTACCAACGGGACCAGGCTGTTTTATTCTTCAGATCTGCATGTGAAGATAATTTTTGTATAGCGAGAACAGATTCTTAAACTTATTTTTAGGAGCATTAATTTAAATATTTTAATATAATGTTTCGAATAACAATGGCAGTAAGAATAGTACAGGAATTTGCGCATGATTGTGAATTTTATGCTTTTTAATATTATATATTTCGTACGAAGAACGGCTATATAGTATGGGTAATCTTCTACTAATACAAGGGTATATTTTCTAATTTACGAGAATGTAAGTAGTACGGGTTTATCTTTGCATACAATTTTACAGCTTTTATTTTGACATATGTTGATTAAATTATATATTTTTGTAAATTTGTTTATAAGCGGAACCAGAATATTTCATTCTTCAGATCTTCCTGTTAAGATAATTTTGTATAGCATGAACAGAGATTCTTAAACTTATATTTAAGAACGTTAATGTAAATATTTTAATAGAATTCTTTGAATAGCAATGTCATTTAGAATATTATAGGAATTTGCATATGATTGTGAATTTCAAGTTTTTTTATTTTTTATATTCCGTACAAAGAACGGGTATACTGCTTTATATATGTCTTATAACGGGTATATATGTCTTATAAATGATGGCATTCGCATATATAAAACGACGTATTAAATACATGTTTTTGTAACATTTTATACATAATAATGTTTTTATAACATTCTTACAGATTTCGGTTTAGGGCATTCCCTTGGTGCATATCGCGATAATTAATAGGCTTTTGATATATATTGATAGGAAAAATTGCCCCAAATTGTATTAAATTTTATCAATTTGTTCCAAAGATAAAGAGATAGATAGACATCAGTGAGAAATGGTTAACTTGTATTCAGGGATGCTCAAAACGTGTAGATCCATCAAAAGTATCAAATCTATATTAAAATTGTCTTCTAATAGCTCTCCGGTGACCTAGAAGATTGAATCCTTGCACACTTGCAGTATACCCGGCCACACAACTTGATACCATAAACCCCCTGGGTTGGTCGTGTGGTCTGGGCCTTCAACACTTGCAGTATCGATTACGGACAGAACCTAACGGAGCCGGATTTCCTCTTTCGGAGGCGAAAAAAATGGATATTTACGATAAGCCATAATTTGACTCTGAATCCACATCAGTGATCATCTGAGCTCTATCTACAGTAGAACCTGAGAAATAGATGCTTGAACAATTTTTTGTGTAAAAACATAGATGGCAAATTTAATTGCCACCAACAATAGCGACTCAGAATTGCACTCGCTGCAGTTAGTCAAACCACCCAGTGCTTTCAGAATACAGATTAGGTTTCCGTTTCGGAACACACTTTTAACAGTTTCGATTCACGATAAACATTATCTAATTCGAGACAAAAATAAATTCTGTGTTAAAAGTAAAAAAATAATAAATAAAACTTCAAGGAGGGATCATAGGAACCGAGTTCAAAAGTGAGCAATTCTAAGGAGGAGCGGAAGACCATGGGAAATGGTGGTGGTCACGAATGTATGTGCAAGAGACTTTGACGATGACATTAAAATAAATAACAAAATGAAAATTGCTTTGGGATGGGGAGATATGGGGATTGTGCCTCCCAGTCATTGCACTCCCACGGAGTTTTCAGTAACTTTTTGATGATTCTGCGGTACCAATATTAAAATTCTAATGATTAGAGAACAAACAGCTCGTGCTAGCTTCAAAGGAGTTATCTAATCGATTTCTCGACTAAAATGACACAGGCAAGGCTTGATTCACGAAAGATTTGGCACACAGGGCTCACAACAAATGTTTACTATATTCCTAGGGAAAAAAGGGACCATTTTCAACAAAAAAGAGACTAAAAGGGACCATTTTCAACAAAAAAGAGACTAAAAGGGACCATTTTCAACAAAAAAGAGACTAAAAGGGACCATTTTCTACAAAAAAGAGACTAAAAGGGACCATTTTCAATTTAAAAAAGAACCCAAAAGAGGTCCATCCGGGGAAAAAAAAGAATTGATGATATCGCATATGGATGATTGCAACCTAAGAATTTCAAAGAATTAAAAAAGGGCAGGGTACTGCTACCCAAGAAAGGGTACTTAAAAAATTGAAGGCATGAAGTTACCGAGCACTGATAAAAGGCATTTTTTGCTGTGAACAAACACATTTATCATTGAAAAAAGCTATTTGTATATAAAATATTTTTATGGTCTTGAACAGTTGTGTTCATTAACAATTGTAGTTATTAAATTTATTAAATTTGCAAAGGAGAATATTGAATTGCTTCTTAATATTTTCTCATTCGTTAATGAGTTGAGAATGAGCTCACAGTGACAAGATACATTTAAATGTTAATAATATTTTTCAATTGTTTGTTGTCATATATTAATTATAAAGATATTTTTCTGAACACACACACATATTGTATATAATGATTGTTAGAAAATAAACGTTTGCTTCAATTTCAAAGTACTATATACTTGCCAATTAACAGAAAATAAAAATAAAAACTTGATTTAAACAAACAAATAAAATTCCAAAAAGCTCTATAAAATCACATATAATATTTTGAAAAACCGCACAGTGTCCATAACCTGTGGTCGCGCGAATCGCATGCTCCTGCAGTCTCGTCCAGTAGATTTCTGCTAGTCATGAACCAGAGCATACCGGACAAATCCAGACATGTTCAAATTAAATTACCATTATAACTAAACAAAACATAATATGAATACATATTCTTCAATACTGGACAAAAAAGAAATTTCAAAATCCTTAAGAAAACAGAATATGCTTAGCTTAAGCTAAATTGAGTCGTTTAGTTTTTCTTTGCCTGCTCTAGCTCAGACTTTGCTAAAACATGAAATTCTTCCAAACATTCTTCCAAAAACCTAAAAAATAAAGAACATTGAACATGTTCTTTATTTTTTGAAATAATAAAATTTTAATAAGTCTGTACACAAATTTAACTTAAATTTAGCCCCATATTTTCTAACAACAATACAGAATATACATTCTGTCACAGCTTTATTATGGGGAATAAGTAATATTGTTTTCATCACCAGATTATATTAAATTCTTCTGGATAAACAGCTAAATTCCTCTGGGCAAATTGAATTGAGCAATCGCACTATTTATGCAAGAATGAAAAATGAAAAATAATGTGTTTTCCGTAATTTTACATCTGTTTTCCATAGTCAGTAATTTTATACAGAAATTCGTAATTACGGAAAATCCGTAATGGTTGGTATCACTGTATTAGAGTAAAATTCTGGCGATCAGCCCCTTCAAATGCATCCTAGAAAATGCAGGGGGGGAGGTGCAATTATTGGGAATTTTTTGCTAAATGAAACATGTAAAATTCTCTCGATCCACCCTTTCAAATGTGCTCCAAAAATGCAAAGTACAGGCTTACTCGGAATTTTCAGCTAAAAGAAGTAATTTGTATTTTCCTCAAATTTGATGACGAATTCTTTTTATTTTTTCCGATGCTCTCTCTCTCTCTCTCATGGGGGATAGTGTTTTTCAAAATTTCAAATTGAAATGAAAAAGGGAAGCGGCTTGCTTTCACGGGGAGGGCGGATCGATAGAATTCTATGATAATTTTGCAAAATATTGCTAGAAATATACGCAATCGGAGTAGGGATATTTTGAAATTAAATAGCAATATTAGAAAAAAATTAGTAATTTTTCGGAAAAATGATTAAGACAACTATGTTTTATAAAAATATATACAGAAACATTACACTTAAAACATCCAGGGTTCTACTGGTAGAATATGAAAATTCAAGACACAAATTTTATAAAATTTCAGAACAAAAAAATATATAAAATTTTTATCCGGTGAAAATGACCTTATAATGAAAACAAACATTTATATTTGGTAAAACACAAGTTTTCACTAAAGAGAATTAAAAATATTGATCTTAATTAAAAAAAATATACATGTATAGCAATGATATTATATCCCTGCCAAAATGGTTGCCTTTTTGCCTAAATCATTGCTTTAATACCACTTTTTATAAAATATCCCGTCACAGGGTTCATACCCATTATTCAAAATAGAAAAATTTGTAATTTGCAAATTTAATTAATCTCTCATTATACTCAATTGGTTCATATAAAACATGCGTGTTATTCTCGCAAAAAGCGTCCGATATTACCCGTACCGTTCTTGATTCATTCAGTATCAGAGATATCTTACTTTTAACCCTAACAATATTATTCATCTTGGCGTCATGTTGTTTTAAATGTATGTCCGCTTGTGGAACCCTGTAATCCTCCTGATTTATAGGGAATTTATCATTTTGCACCTGTAATTCATTTTTTCTCTGGATCAATAATTGTTTTTTTTTTTTTGAAGAAATCATACCCAAGAATACCCATATAAGTGTTAAAGGAATTTGCTGTAGTCACGTAAAATATTTGTTTGAAATGTTTCCCATTAATTTTGAACGGAATCTCAATCGTATTCACGTAATCAATATTCTGGCCACTTAAAGTCGAAATTTTTACTGCGCGGGAAATATATGCAATTTTAATTCTTTGCTTTATGTTTTGGAATGTTCTGAATGACAAAATGGACACACTTGCGCCAATATCAATAAGCGTAAGTGTCTGATATAATTACTTTTATCAATTTGTATGTATGTCGTTGGTAAATTTGGAATATTTTCAAAATTCGCCGCTGTTGCTACAATTTCTTGCGTTTCTAAATCAACCAGATTTTCATCGGGGTTTGTAATATAACTTGAAAGTTTGACCCGTTCTGTTGGTACATCTGTCTTTTCGCAAACCCTCGACTCTAGTTTAACTTACTAGTTCTATATTTTTTAAACTCCCTCTATTTCTCTGTGAAATTATCATTTTTCTTTTCTCTGTCTGAGAACTTAGCATTATTTCCCCTCTCTCTTTGAGAATTCCCAAACATTCTGTTAGACCCTCTGTATCACCCCTTTCATTATGCCTAGGATTGTAATTCTCCCCTTTCCTTTGGTCGTGGAAGTTCCCTGTCTCGAGTTGAGGGGGGCGTCTTTCTTTAACATACGAAGAGTTTTGGGGCAGTGAATATCCTCTGGCTGCATAATCATTGTTCGACTGGTCATTATAGTCTCGGGCTGTCATCTATCTCTCTCTTTGAGAATTCCCAAACATTCTGTTAGACCCTCTGTATCACCCCTTTCATTATGCCTAGGATTGTAATTCTCCCCTTTCCTTTGGTCGTGGAAGTTCCCTGTCTCGAGTTTAGGGGGGCGTCTTTCTTTAACATACGAATAGTTTTGGGTGGCTGCATAATCATTATTTGACTGATCATTATAGTCTCGGGCTGTCATCTATCTCTCTTTGCTATTGATAGCATTTATTGGTGTAATGCCCCTTTTTGCCACAAAATCTACATATATTTCATTTTGTCTGACAGGTTTGTTTAATTTCAAGCTATTTATCTCTTCCATCACAGTTTGCATTAGTTGTCCATTAAAAGCATTTTGTTCTTTCCGCACATTCTCAATTGCTTCGAAAGGTTCCTCTTTATTGATATTATTATTTTCCATGCAATACATGGTAATGTATAGGGAAAGTATTGGTATCATGTCGAAAATCGCAACTCGAGTTTTCAAAGGATCTACACGTTTCGAGACCTTTAGAATACGAAAAAACTATTTTTAGCGTGACTTCTGTGTGTGTGTCTGTCTGTGTGTCTGTGCATTATATGTATCCCCTCTAACTCAAAAACTAATGGACCGAATTTCATAAAATTTGGTAGATAAGTCACTTGGATATGACCCTGGTGCTGATTCGTGAAAACAATTCGTCAAAACAGAACCCGCCTATTTTGCGAAATGGCCCGTAAAAATTTCATTTATCCGCTCTAGCTAAAATACTAATTGACCAAATTTCACAAAATTTGGTAGATAGATAAGTTATTTGTTGGACATTCTGGTGCTGATTAGAATTTGGTACGATTCGGAAAAGAAAAACCCGCCTTTTTTTACGAAACGGCCTTCAAAAATTTCATGTATCCACTCTAGCTAAAATACTAATTGACTAAATTTCACAAAATGTGGCAGATAAGTTACTTGCGGGATACTCTGGTACTGATTAAATTTTGGTACGATTCAGAAAAGAACAACCTGCCTTTTTTTAAGAAATGGCTCGCCAAAATCTAAAAAAAGACTAAGTAGTGTATGCTCAAATGTATCAATTAAATTCTTGTTTTATACGCAATTTTTGAAGAGGAAAATAATATAACACATTCCATTATACTTTAGGACTAACCGTTCTCAAGATATTTGAGATTTCATGCATTTTTGGAAAGCCGATTTCGGAAAAATGTCCAATTACCAAATAAAAACAAAAATTGAATCAAAACTGCAAATTTAGTATTATTTGGTTCGATTAAACTCAATCTAATGAATTATTAAAGAAACAAAGAAAATATGAATTTGAGTCTGAAGGAAAAGTCATGTACTGCCCACATCAGATTTTTTAGGGATGGTCCCATTGCCAAATTTGCTTGTTCTAGATTTATAGCTAGGTCTACCGCTTTATTAAAATCCTGAGGATTTGCGCGTATAATTTCTTGTTAGAAATCTGAATTTAGAGCTTCCAAAAATTTGCTTAATTTTAATTTATCCGTAATTTGCCTTGTAGCTTCGTTGTCTTCCGTGTCACCTATATAATTTAAAGTTAGCGCCGTAATTCTGTAGGCGAGGGATTTTATTGATTCTCCTTGATTCTGTTTAGCCGTGGAAAATATTATTTGTTTTGATGTGATAGACTGCTTGTTTGTAAAATAGTCTAAAAAAACTTTTTTGAAATTGTTGAAAGAAGTTTCAAGCCTAAGTTGCTGTGAATTTACATAAACATCATTAGCTTGTCCTCCGAGCCTAGATTTAAAGATAGCCAGTTTTTCTTCATTGCTCCATGGCCCAAGGATGCTTAACGCTTCAAAATGCTCTATAAATACACTACAGTCCTGTTCGCCATCAAAAGTGTTTAATAAATAGGTTAAACCGGGAATTTTGGAAGAAATGCCCGTGGCACCGTTGGTATTTACTATGTTTGGCATACTTGTAAAATTAGAGAACAAAAAATTAAATTCCCGTTTAATGTAAAAATGCAATCAATGACATGTAGCAAAATTATATATATACACATAACACTAACAAATTTCATTTCTTTGTATCTTATACATATTACATTAAAATATTTCATATTTTCATGGTAACTGAAACTGTTTTTAAAATTTCCCATTGGCTTAAAAAATTTCTCAAATTAAAAGTCATATTACTAGGAAAAAAAAAATCATTATAGTATTTTTCCATTTGCTTTTAAAAATTCTTATTGTTACCATCTTCCAAAAAAAAATTCCTTGGTTATTGCACCAAACATAATTCGAACTCTGGTCGTAGGCGCCAATTATTTGTCCTGAGGTATCTACCTCTTTTAGGACACGCCCAATAAGAGTGCGAAAAAATAAGGCCGTGTGTAGATCAAGTTTAACAAAAACATAAAATTTATTTAGAAAACCTAAAACTATTTACAAACAATATATTCATATTAAAATAAATGGATTGAACACCCAATCTAAAACAATTCAAAAACAATGGTGAAGAGTCTCACAGACTAAAGTGGAGCACATGGTAACCATAAGTTAAATTTTAAGTAACTTAACGTTATTTTAAATAATAATAAATTGGAGAGAGAGATAAGAAAGTGTACATCTTAGAAAAAGTCCCCAAATGGGTAGCTCACCAACATCACTTGCCGTCGTGCGTCTCTCATCTTTCCAGAGGACCTGGTCGTGAAAAGACTTCTTTACTCCGTCGTCTCGGAGTTCATTCTCTCTTCTCCTTTTCTGTCTCTCTCTCCAAGATTGTCAAGCATGCCTCTGAGACGCTGAAAACCCTTTTATTGGTTTCTGGGGCGTAACCCCTTGACCCAAAAGCAACATCATTCTTTCATTTTTTAGACCCTTCAGGCCAAAACCTATTTTTCATGCCCCTGCGAACCGATACCCTTTCAGCCGCTAATTCAAAAGGGCCGCCAGCCCTATGATCCCGTCCGATTCGTACAAAGTTGCATATTTCGGTAAAAATACGATCTCCAAAGAAAACTCTCTACTTCCTGTTTTTGCGTGCAGCTGGTATCCATGGCTGCTCCCCCAAAATAAATTCGTTAACTCTAGATCGCACCCCCGAAATATTAGATCATGGGTTTACCATGTGACAATATTCATCGTTGTATCGAATGGGGTTTCCTTCCACTCACTATTCGAATCCTTCATCGTTTACTCACACAAGAACCCTTCTTTCATTCCAAGAACCTTCTACTCAAGAAAAAACTCTCACGATCCGAAACATATTTCGGAAATATGTTTCGGAACATATTCTACTGTAGGAAATGCTGATTATGTCCGTGATTCTTCAAACAACCGAACCAGTTAGAATGATTAGTTTAAAGAAACATAAATTATAATGCAAACTGAGGGAAATAATAATCGAAAGGTTATTTAGACCTCACACGGTTACCAAATGAAAACGAAAATTGAATTAAAAGTTCAAATTCAGCGTAATTTAAAATAATTATGACTGCTATTTTGTGCAATTAAAGTCAGTTTAATAAGAGAACATGAATATATGATAAGGGAAAGTCATGTGCTTCAGATTTTTAAGATTGGAGCTCTCTTTAGAGATTTCCTTGAGATTCAATTTTCATCCAAAATAATGACCTTAATACTTTAACGAGAGAATTGCATGATATACAATCAATATAAGGCGTTCGTAGTGGAGATGGGCGGCTTTTATTATTTATTGGTGTAGTTCTTAAAATAAATGATTAACAATAGAAATATTTGATTTATTAAAATATAAACACTACATTGAACTGTCGCAGTTAGTAGTTTTATTTGCCAGTTTTATTGATCGGTGCCTACTTTCTTTAGAATAGATTTAGATAATTCTTTAGATATGAAAGGGAAAAGTTTTGTGATGGGGCCGAAAATGCAATCCTTAAATGTTGATATTTTGAGCATCCCTGAATACGAACGAATTAACAATATTTTCTATAATCTGAACTTTATGGTCATGAGAAACAATTTAGATATGTTTTCATCGTGGAAAGGCAATGTGCATCGTGGAATGGCAATGCAAAGCGGAGAAGTGAATGTAATATGATTTATAGTATTGAAAATTTAAATAAGCTTTAAAATTATATTATAAATAAATATGTCAACCTATAGATAAATATTTTTCTCAAAACTCTATACATGTTTAGCTAGACAAGTGAAATAAAAATTTAATGTTTTATAATACCGTAGATAAACATCTAGCTCTAAATTTTTTGTATTTAACTTACCGTAGATTTTCATAGGATTGGGAAGAAAAAAATGTCTGATGTGGGCAGCATATGACTGTCTCTACATAATACAATGACTTCATTCACTATGAAATAATGGTATACAAGATGCACAGAACAATGATTTTGGCATTGAATGAGCACCGCGTAAATAGAAATTGAGCGATTTTGTAACTCATGAGTTCAAACAGAGTCATTTATTCATACTTTTTGCAAAATTCTCATTTAAATGCAATTAACTGTTAATGAATATCTCGTGAAATAAATGACTATTGACGAATTCAAAATACAAAACTGGTACGTAAAATATTTTCTCTCTTGGATGTAAGGAACTAGATCCACGAAAATGATGTTAACAAATTGGTTGCATAATATCGCACATGGAAAGCGAACGAACGCATTGGAAAATATACTTACTACATTTTTCATTTTATGTTCTTTTTTCGATAAATTTATTTGGAAAACGCGCAATAGCTCAAGAACGGTTCACGCTGGCGTTCTAAAATGGGTTCGTTATTTATTTTCTAATGAAAAATTAAGCCGAAAAGGAATTTTCATTTGTGATTATTGAAGGATTTATAAAAATCAATCGAAATTGGATGAGTCTTACGAACATTCAATCGCGTTTAAAATTAATAGGGTACCAATATTCAATGATTTAAATAATCGTACCCAATTAATTTCGAAAGGCTTTATTCGTTCGTGAGACTCACAAACAACATACACACTAAGTTACACACTAGTATACATACACTAACATACATACATGCACTAACATACATACGTACACTAATATACATACATACACAAATATACACACATACACTAACATACATGAATACACTAACATACATATATACATACTAACATACATATACACACAGACATCGCCTCAAAAATGTTCGTTTCGAGTTCAGGGATGCTTAAAACTCGAATTCGAATTTTCAACTCCGTCACAATACTTTTCCTATACCTTATACTATGTATGCAAGGAAAGTAATACTTAGTAGTGCATAGTATTTGCCTTATTCAAATCTATACGTATAAGAAGTTTGATTAATGTATTACTTTGTTATTAGTGTGTAGTAGATAATTAACGTTTCATTTCATGACTTGTCTTTCCTTCTCACTATTGATCCCTTTTGACCTTCATTATGCACAACTCTTATAACCTTTAAAGGACATATTCTTTTGAATGTCAAGCTAAAAGTCAAATTTATTGTTCTTTCTCAAGTTGTGTTTGATCAGCTTCTTCGAATGCCGTGAAACGCCTAGGAGAAAATTATACCTAGCGTCTATATTCAGATGTGTTTCTGAAATCGACGTTTACCAACTAAAGAGGTTTAATAACCGATCATACGGTCATTTTGCCAGAAAACTGATAGTTATTGAAGAAGGCGCACTTTTACGTTTGAGACAAATTTGACCATAAAGTCCTGATGTACCTAATTAGGTATTCTTTGAAAATATCGAATAAATAGTTTTTAAATGTTCGAAACAAATTTGGAAGATCCTGCGTGATTTTACTTTTCTTACATACGTAGTATAATGTACAGGGGAAATAATGTGACGGGGTTGAAAATTCGAACTTAAGTTTTCAATGAAAGAGCACATTTAAAGCATCTCTGAACTCGAATCGAACGTTTTTAAGGTAAGAATGAAACGTTTTGAAAATAATTATATACGATTATTACAACCTGTGAATACTGAAATCCTATTGATGTTAAAAGCAACTGAATGTTTGGAAGACCCCCCCCCCTCCCCACACCACCACCAACAACAATTTTCGAATGAATTTTTGAAAAGTTATCATTAAAAACATCTGCACTTCAATAATTATAAAATATAATCATTTCAAATGTTATTTTTCATTACGAAACGAATGATATATACTTTAGAAAGCTAGCACGAATCGTTCTCGAGATTTTGTACGATTTTTGAATTTTTTTAAAAAACAATTAAAAATTCCGGACTTTGAATACTGTTAAATACATTCGTCAAAAATGAAATTGCAACACCATGAAGGAATACACGTAGCCATATGCAAATCACAGTGCCGGTAGAAGAGAGAGCCATATGCAAATGATTAAAAGAACAAACAAAGATATGCAAAAGAAAACAGTTTATTCAGTAAAGAATGTGGCCCCCACGGGCCGCTAAACGGCGAGGCATACTATCGATGAGGCTATTAATGGTTGCCTGAGGTATTCTTTGTCAAGCAGCGTCCACTGCGGCACGCAGTTCGTCTACGGTGTGTACCGGTGACGTCCGGTGAGAACCCACACGTGTTCAATGGGAGAGAGATCCGGCGATGCTGCCGATCAGAAAAGGATGTGAATTCCGTTCAAGATGTTGAGAGTTTGCCGTGAGGTATGCAGTGTGGCATTGTCTTTCTGGAACACCGTGCCGAGGACGGCTTGCACTAGTGGCCAAACCACCGGTCCGCTGTCAAAATACCGGCAATGTGCACCAGAGCTGTCCGCTGATCGAATATGATACCGCCCCGAACCGTGATGCTCAGTATGGGGTTGATGTGATGCTCGGTGATATGGGGCTGGCAAGTGGCGTTCGCCGGGAAGCTGCTACACCGGTCCACGACTGTCACTCTTTCACAGACAGAAGCGAGAATCATCCGTAAACAATAACCGATACAATTCATTGGTCTAGTTGTGATGACGACGACATCACGCCAGAGGTGCATTCTGTGTCGAGCGCTTAATGGCGCCGCAGTGGCTGGCCGCCGAGCGGGCAGCTGTACTTCATGCAACCTGTTGTGAATGGTTTGGGTGCACGCAGGTGCAACCGTGATGGTGGAAGGCTGTTTCCAATGTCACTTGCCGTTGCGAACGGGTCTCCACGAGCCGTTCGGCAAATCTGCCGGTCTGTGGGCTCTGCCGCGCGCTTGTTCGATACACTCCCTCTTCGGCGTGTTCTCTGATGTTTCTGCCAAAATACGGTCTCGTTCCCCAGCCGCTGGTATACAGCTGGCTGACGTCTTCGAGACACAGCTTCTTCTCTTTTTTGATAGTTCGGCTGCTGCAAATCGTCGCTGATAGCATTTACGGGTCGAGCCGTCTGCTGGTCTTTATCATCCGAAACTGGGTGTCACGTGGCCCGATACGTACGATAACTTAATTATTTGCCTATGACTCTTTCTTCTACCGGTACTGTGATTTTCATATGGCTACGTTCATTCCTTCATGGTGTTGCAATTTCACTCTAACGAGTTGAAATAATAATTTTCTATTTTAATTAGAACTACGCTAGCGAGAACCGATTTTGAGATATTGCACGTTTTCAAACAAATTTATAAAAATAATTATATAAAATAAAAATGTAGTAAGTATCGCCGAATGTGTTCACTTTCCATTTGCAATATTATATTAGACCATTCTCGTGAATTTCTGAGCGTTCTATTCACGAGAGTTGAGACTTTTTGCTACAGCTTCTTTTCCTTCGATCCAGGTCATCTAACCTACCAGAAGGTGTTGAAGACCCAGACCGTCCGACTCGTCACCAAGGACTTGAGCATCTATTTGGACGGCCGGCTACCAGAAGGTGTAAGGTATCTGTAAGGTATCTGTTTGGCCGGTCCGGACAGAAAAACATATATATGTAAGATCTAGTGGGAAGAAAGATAGGGGTGGGAGAGATGAGGATGAGAGAGATAGGGAAGAGAAGGACCGTTTGGGGCCATAGACAAAGTAGGCAAATGATGGGGGCCCACCGTTTGTGCTCCATGTACTTTTTGGGGGCTATAAACGTTCTATAGGATACCTAGATATTTCTTTTTGCCTAGGACAAGGTTTGAAGCGATCCCGAGAAAGAGAGATGGGGGAGAGAGATGAGAAATAGATTTGGGAAACAGAGAGGGGTACTTTGGTTCATTTACTGTTTAATTCACGAAGAGTAACGTCATGCCTCGAACAGGAGTTTTGTTTATCTTGTGCTCAAAACACAACACAAGTACAATTTTGAATGAGTTTCGAATATTTTGGGGGCTCGGAAAAAAACAATATCGGAAAATTCTATTAATTCATCCCCACCCTATTTGATTCAGGGAAAAATTGGGTAATATATGGGAAAAGAACTGTAATATAATTTTTGGGGGGAAAACAAAAGAAGAAAAAAAACTAGTTGGGCTTTATGAGGAAGTTACAATTAATCGAAGGTAATTAATTGATTAACTTAACTATATAGCTAACAATACAACCAGGCTACAATTAATTTATTATTAAATAAACTTTTTTTCTTTAATAAATAAAAATTCTTATTTAAAAAGTATGAGCACTGAAAAGTTCAATGACAAAATGACAAAAGGGTTGGGAGAAGAGAGTTACAAACGATTTTTAAAGGAAAGCCCTTAACTTTTCAGAGAGGGGTGGGTATATTTAGTTAGGGGAATAATAGGAATTCTACGATAATTTTACTAATTTTCTGAGAGAAAATTTTGCACAATGTCAAGATCTGCACAATTTCTCTTTGATCTACATGAAAAAGGTTAACAATTTTTAATCAAATTTTACGTATCAATCTTGCAATCTAGAACATTTTTGAAACTGTTATTCATTGTGATATCAGAATGTGAACAATAGTTGACATATGCTTGAAAATTACAACGATTGTTACTTTTCAAACGAATAAGAAAAACTAACATTTGGTGTTTCTTAAAAACTCTTTTCCCTATTGAGTGTAAAATTAAAAGTATGTCTCTTATTTCACTTTATTATACGCTCGAGTTTTTGATACTCGACTCGAATATTTTAATTGTTTTATTTCTTACCCCTCCTTCCACACACACATTTTATTATCCATCTCCTGCTCCTCAATCTGGAAATCTTCGTGTTATTTTATTATTATTTTTTTGGGGGGGGGGGGGGCAGAAATTTTCATTTACAATTGATAAAAAATAAAAATTGGCATTTTTGCGTCCCTTCCTCCAATATTTGCAAAAATGAAAATTTTGGCATTTTCATTTCGGCTTTTTGACCCCAATCAAAAATTTCGAATTTTGTTTTACCTTTCTCACATTTTATTGCCCCTTCTTTTTCTAATCAAACACAAGCGAATGTTTTACTTTTCCCGTATTTAAGTTGAATTTATATATCTTTGAAAATTGTTTCAGATTTTTCGCACATTACTTTTTGCTAAAAAAATAGTATTTTTTAGCGTCCCCAGTAACTGCAAAAATAAAGAAAAAATGGTATTTTTCTGCACACTAATTTTTGATAACGCACTCGAATATTTTTTATTTTTAATCCCCATTGCATGACCCTTTTTCTTTATATTAACCTGAAGTATCCGTGTTAGTTTTCCTGTGTTTGGATGAAGTTGATGATCTCTAAATAAATTTTTCGATTTTTTAATCCATTACTATTTTCCCAAACTAAGAAATACCCGAAAATATTTGTATTTTCTATCCCATCTTCTCTTCTCCAGTGACTGAGAAAATAAAAACTGATTGTTTTTCTCTTATTTTTAATGTTCATTTTTTCCTTCTTTCCTGTAGTGACGGAGAAAAAGTATTGGCTGTTTCTCATTTAGTTTTGATGTTCCTATTTTATACCCCTCTGGATTCAATATTTTATTGTTTTTTAATTTTAGCCCCACCTAATTATTTCCACATTATCTTCATATTTCTAACCAGTCTGCAGCGTACCTGTTACATTTTCCGTATTCACTTTCGGAAGATGTACATCTGAAAACTATTTCAGATTTTTTAGTTCATTATCTTTTTTTTAAAACTCGGAGATCTTTATGTTTTAAAGCTTTCAGTGCGTTAAAAAAAACATTTTATTGTATTTTTTTCTCGATGCGCCCGAATTTCGGTCCGCAATCAAATATTTCCTTTTTTTTCACTATTCTCACATTTTATTGCTCCATTTTTCTAATAAATCTGAGCCAAATGCTTTATTTTTGATTGCATCTCTGAAAATTGCTTCAAATTTTTTTAATATTGCTTTTTCCAAAAATATCGAAGTAGTCTTTTTTAGTATTCCCTACCCCCACTGACAGCAAACATGAAGATTTGGGCATTTTTCTCTTCTGGAATATTTTTAAATTTTATTTTTCACTCCCATTTTGTTACCATATTTTTCAGTAATTAACCTATAGTAAGTATCCTTTAATAATGAACCTTTCAGTAAGTATCCTGTGTTTGGGTTAAGATGATGGATCTCGAAACAAATGTTTCTTTTTTTCCCCCTGTCCATTGCATTTTTCCAAAGCTAAGACAAAAACAAACATTTTGCCTTTTTTAATCTCTTTTACTTTTTCAGTGACCTAGAAAATAATAACTTTGGTGTTTCTCGCTTAGTTTCCATATTCAATTTTTTTATATCCCGCTCGATTCTATATGGTTATTGTTTCATTTATTTTTCTATAACCCCCTACGTATTTTATTCTTTTCTTATCAATCTGGCGCGTATCTACCTTTTCCCCAATATTTAGGTTAGGATGATGTTCATCTAAAGACTGTTTCAGATTTTTTGGTTCATTATTTCTTCTGAAACTCAGATTAAGAGCAAACTTTATGTTTTTACAATAAGCGCATTATTTCATACCCAGTACATTAAAAAGGAAAAAAGAAACTTTTGGTATTTTTTGCTATTTGATACGTCTTTTTTGTGTGATCCATTTCTTAATGGGATTTATTTCACGTGCTCCACTTAAAATTTTAATTTTTCCAATTTTTATAAATTTGGTGTCATTGGACAACTAATCTGCATGCCATTGTTGAACGAACAGATCATATTTAAAATAGGAATGGGTTGGGGGAGGTTACAGATGAATACAATCTGTAAAAATATGCCTGTCTTTTAAGCACCAAACCCTGCAAAAAGTTCTCATTAAGCAGTTGAATGCAATCGGCTTTAGCATCCACTGTAAGAAGAAAAAAATACTGCATACGTCCATGCATAATGCAATAACTTTACTTCTTTCACAGTCACATAATGATGTCACAGACCCACAGTACCAATTTCTTGCATTCAATTAAAATTACGTAATTGGAAATTATTCACTTTTGCCATTTTATGAGTCAGACAGAATGACTTATTGATACTCACGGGTAAAATTCTCATCAAAATACAATTGACATTTTATTTATAGCTCGTGAAAAAAAAAATGATTGGCGAATTTGTTAGCATCAAATTCAAAACTATTATAAAAGTATCTCCTCTCGTGAATGGAACGAACTAGATCCACGAGAATGATGTTAAGAAATGTGTTGCATAGTACTACATACGGAAAGTGAACCTACTTGATGGTACTTACTACTTTTTTAATTTCATTTAATATTTATTTTATAAGTTTATCTGAAAACGTACAATATCTCGAAAACGGTTCATGCTAGAGTTCTAAAGTTTATGCCATTCGTTTTCTAACTGTATCGAGGGCTCTGAAAATTCATTTGGAAATTCGGTGATCGGTGGGGGTCTTTTAATGTCATCGGTGGGGGTCTTTTAATGTCAATTAACTGACTGCAATAATCGTACCAAATTATTTTTGAATCCCTTTATTCGTTCGTGAGATGTTGCATCCACATATTCTTCTCATCTCAAAAACGTTTGATTCGAGTTCAGGGATGCTTAAAGCACGCTCTCCCTTCGAAAACTCAAATTGTAATTTTCGACCCCGTCACAATCCTTTTCCTACATACTTTCTTTTCACAAACAAAGTGAGTTCTGGAATAAATCTCATCAATTGAGGATGAATATCAAGAATCTTTGAAGATTGTTCAAATATCCTCCTCCTCGTTTCTATTACTAAGAAAGGACGTCATTCACAGAGGGGTGTAACATATCGATCGGCGAACACATGTGCGTGTCTCCTCAGTGTCATGCATCTGTTAGAGGATATATGATGAATACACTTGCTATAGAGCCCGCTTTCATCCCCCAAATCACCAGGGATTTCCGAAATTGATGTTCATTAAATTTCATAAGGAGGCGCAATCCCTCTCCCCTTAAATTGCGATAAATTTGTTTTTAAAATATTCTTTTAATTCGCAAAAAGAGAAAAAATTCCAAATAAAATGTAACGTTTTTCTCTTGGATGCCCGTTTATGGTCTAGGGGCCAATGCTATGGGAAAGAGCTTTTAAATTATTTAAATTTCGAATGATTTGGTTAAGTTTCTTTGTTGGATCATTCCCACAGCATTGTTTTGGCGATAGGGAAAACTATTTTTAGCGAGATCGCCTCAACAGTTAAGTTGTTGCTCTTACTGCGAGTTTCAATAGGACGTCGTAAATTCGGAAAAATAATGGTGTCATATTTTTTTCTTTAAAAATAAGCATTTTAAAAGTCAAGGATTTGTTCTGATTAGTAATTCTCGGGAAGTTAATAAATCCAATAAATTGTTGATTAAAAGAAGCGGTGATTGAAAACTTATTAGTAAAGTTAAAAAGTATTGAGTATTAGATTAAAAGTACTGAACAAGAAAGGCCGTTTTTTCCTAATAATTTATTTTTATTTTCCAGATCCTGCAGAGTATATCTGCTAGTGCATAATATTTTCTGTTTATTGTTACTATTTTTGTCTTGTTATTTATTGCATGTACGAAAAGAGAAAAATATAAATAATTACTATTCTAGAATTTTTTAACCTTGATTCGGGGGGCCCCCAAACAGGTTTTAGCCTGGGCCCCTCCTTATGTTAAGATGGGCCTGTCTATACAGTCTTTTTAAATATTTTTATGGCGATATATTTTAAATTATGCAATTTTTCGGGTGACACGTTTAAACTCTTTTGTTTTTCTGAATGACATACTTTTAAATTTTGTTGTATTTAGTATTTTCTTTTGTAATATATGTGTCTTTTTTCTTTCTGCACGACATTTCGATTATCCTATTTTTTTTTTTAAATACATATGACTTAAAATGATGACACACATAGGCGCAGACAGGATCTCGGTTGATTGAATGATTGGATCTTGTTTTCCTATGTAACGTAAATGTTCAAACAATGTGCAACTACCTGCGTATGATACTGATGTCACACTCTGAAGTAGTGAATTTACAGCTATTTTCTACCTAGTATACTAATAGCACGAGGATCTAATTTCATATAAAAAGTAATGAAAGAGTAACAATAATAAGACAGTTGAGCGGAATGGGCGAAGTACGTCGGGAGTTTTACTCCTGGTAGGGTCACCCTAGGCGAGAAGGCCATTCCAGGCTATGCCAAGGCTATGCCTAGCTAAAGCTAGTAAGCAAAATCGGAGTGTAGTCAGTCTTCTACCTTTGTGTGCTTCACGTCTTTCGACGAACAGAAGCTGTCTCATTTCTTTTTTTCATGAATCTGAAACTTAACACCTTCGAGTAGCTTCACTATCAAAATTCGAAATTCAGACCGTTGCTCTGTTTTTCGATCAGAACTAATAGCAATTGAAGAGGGTCTAAAGGCTGCAGCTTCCTGCTCCACCTATAAAGATATCTGGATTTTGACCGACAGCCGCAGCTCTATCCAACACCTTTAGAACTGGTCTCGTGCTGGTGATAGAACATCAATCTCTATTCTTACTTTACTCCGGGAACTCTCATACCAGCATAATATCCACTTGTAGTGGATCCCATCGCATATTGGACTTAGCAGCAATGAGAAGATGGCTGATACCCTGGCTAAGGAGGGAACTTCAATGAATTTGATCTCTAATATCTTGACTGTTTTGGAGATCTGCTCAAGAGTTAAATCTACCACCGCCACCTCTTGGCGTTCTTCTCCAGTACATGACTGGTTGACTGGTATTGTGGCAAGCGGCCGGGTGGAGCTATTGTTTTTGCGGGCAATCGTGTCCAGCGGACTGTTCTGTCCAGACTCTTAAGTGGTCACTTGAAATGCCTTAAATTTGATCAGGGCAATAAGATCTTCCCCATTTATGGGAAATGTAACATCAATCAATCCACCCCTGATCATCTTCTGTCCTGCCTGGGGCTTGTCAAGGAGGATTTGACACAGAGTCCTCTCCTTGTCTTGGACTTTTTGAGTGTTTTTGGTCTCATGGACCTGGTCTAGCCTACTGGCTAGACCAGTTAAGATTAGTAACAACAACAACAATAACAGATAATTGTACTCAGAGTAAAAGGGATAATTAACTTTAATGTTCTTTAACGTTAAATGCAGCCTAAGGACCAATAAAATGATGGGATTTAATTTTTCTATAACGTAAATGTTCAAACAACGTGCAACTACCTGCATATGGTACTGATGTCACACTCTGAAGTAGTGAATTTACAGTTATTATCTACCTAGTATACTAATAGCACTAGGATCTAATTTCATATAAAAAGTAATGAAAGAATAACAATAATAAGACAGTTGTACTCAGAGTTAAAGGGACAATTAACTTTAACGTTACATGCAGCCTAAGAACCAATAAAATGAATTAATGTACTAGAAATACATAAGTATCAACCAATTTATACACTTTTCTAGCTATACACTGTTTTAACAGATAAACAATTTTTCGAATTTCTAACACTATAAAAATTTAAGCTAATTTGACGTTCATTATTTAAATGAAAAAACTATAGATACTAAAAAAATACTTTTTTTAATATATTTCATCTCGACATTTTAAATTAATAATTTTCATAATTTTTATATATAAAGTTAAACGTTTATCGAAAAACACTGTTGACTAATTTCAATCCTAAACTGATAATTTTCATAAAAGAAATTCTAAAGCTAAATATGGCAGCTTGACGTGTCGTGGCTCGATTGCAAAGTAAAACAACAATGACATACCTAATTCTAAGACAGTTCATTCATCAATCATTGTGCCTTTGGACGAACTTAACAACTAGCATATCGTAGCTTCTAAATACGCTATATACAGCCCATGACTTTTCATTCAGATTAACCTCTTTAGGTAAAGGTAAAATGTTTAATATCTCGAGAACGACTCATGATAACTACTAAACTATAACGGCCATTTATTTCTGGATGAAGGTACTTGCGAAATATAAACTTATTTTATAATAGCATATATATTAGTTTATGATTCTTTTTTCGATTATCAGAGAGCCCAAAACTCCCTGAAAGAAGGGTTCAGAATTTTTGTGGTAAAAGTATTGAAATCAATCTCTTTATTTAAATCAATTTCTTTGTTTAATCAAAGTGTCCCGGGTTAGAGTGAAGCAGCTTCTGTTGCATAAAAGCAAGAAAGCGCTCTATTGATCATCTATCACCACCCGTGGACCATAGTTTGTCAGTCATTGCGAAAATGCAATTCTTACTTTTCTTCAACTCCCTAATATATGGTATAAATTGCTTTAATTTACTTTGATAAGATATTAATCATTCTACTTACGTGTTTCAGGAGGATATCAGCAGCTATTCGCTCTACATATATATTCCAATTCCAATACTTGTATGTATGAGAGTGCCGGCAAGAGATCAAGTGTGAAAACGGATACACCAATAAGTAGAAACAAAGCATTTTGAAAGTAATCGTCACTCTAAGCCATTTTCTGCAAATGGCAACATCGGACGAATCAAGTCTTCATTGATGAGCTGTAAAAAATGGTCTAGTTGAGTAAAATGACATTTTATACTTTGATATTATATTCTTATATCCCTTCCTAAGTCCTTTAACTTTCGATTCAAGTGTTCTAGATTAATAGGAAAGCAACTATACGCCATCGGACTTGCAGCGCCTCTAATGGCGAATTGAAGAAGTTAGGCTTCCCATTTTGAAATGACTTTAATTGTACGAGTATAATGCAATGAATTGACTTCTTTCACGGTGAAAAACTTATATATAAGATACATGGTACAGTGTTTTTAAAATTCAATTTTACATTTGCCACTTTTCCGGATGACACGATGTAAAACTATTTCGTAACCGATTAATTAATATTTCACGTAACTCTAAATTACCATTTATCAATATTGATGCATTGCCTTCTATTTAGCGTCATTTTTATCAATTTAGCGACATTTTCGTCAATATCGCAATATTAAAGTCGACAGGTTTGCGACATTCCGCCAAAATTTTCACCCAGCATTAAGGGCGGGCGGAGAAATAAATGGGTTATTCTTATAGTCTTTTATTATGTTCTTCCCAAGATATTGAATTTCATCATTTAGTCGTCATTTCCATTGATTTATCGTCACTTTTATCACTTTGACGCCATTTTTGTCAATTTGGCAACATTAAAAAAATTGCCAAATTGGCGATATGCCGATAAATTTGACGCCAAAATTTCACCAAGCGTTATGGACGGAGGACTAGGTTATTCATATAGTAGATAAACGACTAATCGCGCCCAAATACAAAACTATTACCCAAAAAATCTTCTCTTATAGTAGATTCTTATATTCTTTCCAGGATATTGAATTTTCATCAAATAGTCGTTATTACTTTCCTTATATACATAGTATAATGTAGTATAAGGAAAGTATTGTGACGATGTCGTAAAATTCGAATTCGAGTTTTCGACAAGAGGGCACGTTTCAAGCATCCCTGAACAATAAAAAATTTTTGAGGTGATCTTTCTCTCTCTGTATATGTGTGTGTGTGTGTGCGTGTCAGTGAACCTGTGGAGACGATATCTGACGAACGAATGGAGCGATTCTAACGAATTTTGGTACAAAAATTACAATCCGTGATTACTGGAAGTCTATTGTTTTTAAACGCAATCGAATGTACAGAACCCCACTAAATTTTCGAGTGAAATGTTGAAAAAATCATCAAAAATTCAAAACCTTTAATAAAGTTACGCAAATAGTCATTTCTTATGTAGTTTGTTATTAGAAAACGATTGACATAAACTTTAGAAAGCTAGCATGAACCGTTCTCAAAATATTGTACATTTTTCAAATAAATTTATCAAAAATCACATAAAATAAAAAAAAATATTAACTGTTGTAAAATATGTTCACTTTTCATATGTAATATCATGCAATAAATTTGGTGACATCATTCTCGTAGATCTAGCTCGTTCCACTCATAAGAAAATATATTTTGGGTAATACTTTTGTAGATGGACGCTAATAGTATATTCTATCTATATATAGTATATTCTATCGCTAATAGTATACCAATCTAGATTTGCATATGCCGCATGCGCAGTGCTTCTACCCTGGCTCTTATAAGCCAGCCTCAGAACTTTATCAGCATCATTCGGACATTCGTATTTCGGACACGTTATGATGTAGCTCGATTTTAATAATGTTTCTGTATATATTCTACGTAATGTTTCTGTATATAATCTACGTAATGTTCCTGTAAATATAGTTAGTATGTTCTTGTAAATAAATCTATGTTTTATTCTTGCCGCCGTAGTGCATACTCTTCAACATCGCACCGTCGCCTTATGTATCGCCCATCGCTATAACTTTATCAGCATCATTCGGACATTCGTATTTCGGACACGTTATGATGTAGCTCGATTTTAATAATGTTTCTGTATATATTCTACGTAATGTTTCTGTATATAATCTACGTAATGTTCCTGTAAATATAGTTAGTATGTTCTTGTAAATAAATCTATGTTTTATGATTGCCGCCGTAGTGGATACTCTTCAACATCGCACCGTGGCCTTATGTATCGCCCATCGCTATAAATTTATCAGCATCATTCGGACATTCGTATTTCGGACACGTTATGATGTAGCTCGATTTTAATAATATTTCTGTATATATTCTACGTAATGTTTCTGTATATAATCTACGTAATGTTCCTGTAAATATAGTTAGTATGTTCTTGTAAATAAATCTATGTTTTATGCTTGCCGCCGTAGTGCATGCTCTTCAACATCGCACCGTCGCCTTATGTATCGCCCATCGCTATAACTTTATCAGCATCATTCGGACATTCGTATTTCGGACACGTTATGATGTAGCTCGATTTTAATAATGTTTCTGTATATATTCTACGTAATGTTTCTGTATATAATCTACGTAATGTTCCTGTAAATATAGTTAGTATGTTCTCGTAAATAAATCTATGTCTTATGCTTGTCGCCGTAGTGCATACTCTTCAACATCGCACCGTCGCCTTATGTATCGCCCATCGCTATAACTTTATCAGCATCATTCGGACATTCGTATTTCGGACACGTTATGATGTAGCTCGATTTTAATAATGTTTCTGTATATATTCTACGTAATGTTTCTGTATATAATCTACGTAATGTTCCTGTAAATATAGTTAGTATGTTCTTGTAAATAAATCTATGTTTTATTCTTGCCGCCGTAGTGCATACTCTTCAACATCGCACCGTCGCCTTATGTATCGCCCATCGCTATAACTTTATCAGCATCATTCGGACATTCGTATTTCGGACACGTTATGATGTAGCTCGATTTTAATAATGTTTGTGTATATATTCTACGTAATGTTTCTGTATATAATCTACGTAATGTTCCTGTAAATATAGTTAGTATGTTCTTGTAAATAAATCTATGTTTTATGCTTGCCGCCGTAGTGCATACTCTTCAACATCGCACCGTCGCCTTATGTATCGCCCATCGCTATAACTTTATCAGCATCATTCGGACATTCGTATTTCGGACACGTTATGATGTAGCTCGATTTTAATAATGTTTCTGTATATATTCTACGTAATGTTTCTGTATATAATCTACGTAATGTTCCTGTAAATATAGTTAGTATGTTCTTGTAAATAAATCTATGTTTTATGCTTGCCGCCGTAGTGCATACTCTTCAACATCGCACCGTCGCCTTATGTATCGCCCATCGCTATAACTTTATCAGCATCATTCGGACAATCGTATTTCGGACACGTTATGATGTAGCTCGATTTTAATAATGTTTCTCTTTATATTCTACATAATGTTTCTCTTTATATTCTACGTAATGTTTCTGTATATAATCTACGTAATGTTCCTGTAAATATAGTTAGTATGTTCTTGTAAATAAATCTATGTTTTATGCTTGCCGCCGTAGTGCATACTCTTCAACATCGCACCGTCGCCTTATGTATCGTCCATCGCTATAACTTTATCAGCATCATTCGGACATTCGTATTTCGGACACGTTATGATGTAGCTCGATTTTAATAATGTTTCTGTATATATTCTACGTAATGTTTCTGTATATAATCTACGTAATGTTCCTGTAAATATAGTTAGTATGTTCTTGTAAATAAATCTATGTTTTATGATTGCCGCCGTAGTGGATACTCTTCAACATCGCACCGTGGCCTTATGTATCGCCCATCGCTATAACTTTATCAGCATCATTCGGACAATCGTATTTCGGACACGTTATGATGTAGCTCGATTTTAATAATGTTTCTGTATATATTCTACGTAATGTTTCTGTATATAATCTACGTAATGTTCCTGTAAATATAGTTAGTATGTTCTTGTAAATAAATCTATGTTTTATGCTTGCCGCCGTAGTGCATACTCTTCAACATCGCACCGTCGCCTTATGTATCGCCCATCGCTATAACTTTATCAGCATCATTCGGACAATCGTATTTCGGACACGTTATGATGTAGCTCGATTTTAATAATGTTTCTGTTTATATTCTACGTAATGTTTCTGTATATAATCTACGTAATGTTCCTGTAAATATAGTTAGTATGTTCTTGTAAATAAATCTATGTTTTATGCTTGCCGCCGTAGTGGATACTCTTCAACATCGCACCGTGGCCTTATGTATCGCCCATCGCTATAACTTTATCAGCATCATTCGGATACTCGTATTTCGGCACGTTATGATGTAGCTCGATTTTAATAATGTTTCTGTATATATTCTATGTAATGTTTCTGTATATAATCTACGTAATGTTCCTGTAAATATAGTTAGTATGTTCTTGTAAATAAATCTATGTTTTATGCTTGCCGCCGTAGTGGATACTCTTCAACATCGCACCGTCCCCTTATGTATCGCCCATCGCTATAACTTTATCAGCATCATTCAGACATTCGTTTTTCGGACACGTTATGATGTAGCTCGATTTTAATAATGTTTCTGTATATATTCTACGTAATGTTTCTGTATATAATCTACGTAATGTTCCTGTAAATATAGTTAGTATGTTCTTGTAAATAAATCTATGTTTTATGCTTGCCGCCGTAGTGGATACTCTTCAACATCGCACCGTCGCCTTATGTATCGCCCTTCGCTATAACTTTTTTGAATATTGCCAAATTAACGAAAATGTCGCCAAATTGATAAAAATGACTCTAAATCAATGAAAATGACGACTAATTGATGAAAATTCAATTTCTTGGAAAGAATATAAGAATCTACGAGTACTATAAGAATAATCTATTTTTTCGTCCGTAACGTTTGGATAAAATTTAGGTGACGAATTTTTTGGAATATCTTCAACTTAGTAACTTTTTAAATGTTGCAAAAATGCCGAAAATGTCACTCAATTTGATAAAAATTCGCCGAATTGATGAAACTGACGCCAAATCAATAAAATGGAGACTAATTGATGAAAGTTCAATATCTTGGGAGGAACATAAGAGTAGACTATAAGAATAATCTATTTCTCCGTTCGTCCGTAACGCTTGGCGAGAAATTTAGTGGGACGTCGCCTACTTAGCGACTATTTTAAATAATAATAATTATGCTTTTTCTTCTCGTCTGTGTACACGTTATGTTCCAACTGCCCGTCTTTCCACACTAAGTAAAGAAAGTTTTAAATTTTGTAATTGAAATCTTGCTTTACTTTCGAGATATTCATTTGAACTTCTTTAATTCGCGCTGAAATTCACTTTCCTATTAATAAACTCGCTTTTTGCAGCAGTTGGATCGGAAAAGACAAAGAAATAAACCCTACGTAATTTGGGATGCAGAAATAATAATAAAAAAAAAGAGATTTACAAATTGCGATATTATGACGCAAATTACAAGTTATTTATTATTAGATAGAAATAAAAATGAACAGGTTTACTGTTGTAACCGAATAAAAGAATCCAAAAAAATTTCGTGAAATTCACCCGATTATTTTGAGCGAACAATCCAAAATTGCATATAAGATGGCTATTTTCGTAACAAATTTTAACAAAAATATGTTTTTATTATTTTTATTTTTATTTTCGAGAAAACAAAACAGCTTGAAAATGAAAAGTGCTCCAGTGGTTGAACTCGTGAATAATCTTCTGACTATTATGGGTTGGAGACATCGTAACCTGTTTTATTCCTCTTGTTCAATTTGTTCCAGAATCCTTTGTGGGGACAAAATAAAATTTCTTACATCTTGAGAACGGCTCGTAAGTAGAAGAGGAATGACAGTTCAAAGACCGCAGGCGCAGCAGAGCAGCACTGCTCCTGCCGATGACGTCATGAGGAGGGGGAATATCTCGTGGTTTCACAATGAGGTGAAATATACTGATAATTTGGCCAAGGGAGTTGGACTTTAAATTATGACGTAATGAGTAAATGTTTGGACACTGATAATCTGGGAGAGGGAGTTTGGACGATGTCGCAATGTGTGGAAATATTTGAATATTTTATCTATCTGATAATCTGGGTGAGGGAGATGAACTTTGGACGTATGACGTAATTTTGAGTTGGCATCTAAAAGAATACTGTAAATTTGATGGGGTGGCGCCATCTATCGGCATTTTTTTCAAAGTTCTGAATTTAAATTTTCACTTGGAAAGCTCGGGAAACGAACCCGAGGCCAGGAGATTGCTAGCGCGGTGCACTGACCACTGTGCTACCGTGACTTGGATTGATTTGAACAATAGGAGACAACTTTCGTATGAATGAGTGATAAAATTTGAATGGAGCAACAGATTTATTCAATGTTTTGCGAATTTGAATGTTAATATGGAAGAGGGTTATTAAAGGAAATTATATTTTATAAAAAAGAACCATATTTTGTAAAAATGATATTTTTTATAGATATGAATGAATACTGAGTTATATTCTTGGATGTTTAATGAATCTTCGATGTGCATAAGCGTGAGTACACTAATAGTTATTAATTTTAATAGTTATTAATAGTTATTTAATTTTTTATGCTAATGGGTTTAATTAATCAGTGTTCAGCGAATACAAGAATTTTTAGCGTGATTGTGTCTACCATCCAAGATTTTAATGCCACGTTTTAATGCCATTTTATTGCTTGCTGAATCCGTTTCAACTATTTTTTTAGCTAAAAAATGTTGGTAGTGAAATTTCTTAGCAAATATTTTTGGGAAACTGAGAATACAAGATTTTGAAGTCATGATAGTTTAAAGTAGTAGTTGAAATTAAAGGCACACTCAATCTGTTCTTACCAAAGAATGCAAAACTTGGTGAATATTTTAAAATACGAAAATGCTTGGTACCGAGAACTCTTCAAGCTAACCACAGCATAGGCCCACTCAATCTGTTCTTAGCTAACGGGTTTAATTAATGGATGTTCAGGGAATACAAGAATTTTGTGTGTGAATGGGCTGTGTGATTTTAATGTCACGTTTTTAATATCTACTGAATACGTTTCGACTATTTTTTTAGCTAACAAAAATTCACAATTTAGTACCTACGGAATAAGCTTCGACTATTTTTAGCGTGATTCTGTCTACCATGCGAGATTTTAATGCCAAGTTTTTACAGTCTGTTGAATCCGTTTCAACTATTTTTTTTAGCTAAGAAAAATGTTGTTAGTGAATATTCTTAGCAAATATTGTGGGAAATGTAGCATACAAGACTTTGTTGTATTCATGTTTTAAGGTAGTAGTTAAAAACTGGCCCACTCAATCTGTTCTTAGCAAAGATCGCAATATTTGGTGCATATTTTAAAAGAAAACCTAATAGAAATGCTTCCATTAGAAATACCGAGAGTATGGTATGCATTAGAAATGAATGTTTAGGGAATACAAGAATTTTGTGTGTGAATGGGTTACATGATTTTAACACCATGTTTTTAGTATCTACTGAATACGTTTTGATTATTTTTAGTATGATTATGTCTACCGCGCGAAATGTTATTACCACGTTTTTAGTACTTACTGAATACACTTCGACAATTTTTAGAGTGATTATGTCTACCGTGCGTTTAATACCACGTTTTCAATACCTACTGAATCTATTTCAACTATTTTTTAGCTAAAAAAATGTTGGCAATGATTTCCATGGTACTTTGCAAATATATGGGAAATGCAGAATACTAGACTTTGTTGTATTCATGGTTTAACGTAGTAGTTAAAATTAATAGTGCACTCAATCTGTTCTTATCAAAGAATGTAATACTTGGGCGATATTTTTAAATGAGAAAATGGTTGGTATCGAGAACCCTTGAAGCTAATCACTGCACAGGCCCACTCAATCTGTTCTTACCAAAGAATGCAATACTTGGTGCACGACCACGTTATATTCATGGTTTAACGACGACGAAGTTAAAATTAATTTTTTAACTAGCAAAAATATTAAATAAACAAGAACGTGTGTTTTTAAACTTTGGCGGATATTCCATGCGACTTCTAAAATTTTAATTGTAGTTTTGAAAAAACATTAGAGATGAGTTTTAGGTCTGAATTCATTCAAGTGGAAGCAAAGCGATTGCAAATACATGAGTGAAACCTCATATTTCCATAGACACCACTGAAATGCGTGGATCTTATTTTGAGAAATCTGCTCTGAAAAAAAAAATATGTATTTACCTATGTATATGAATACATATGCTGTGTTTACACAAACCATATGAACGAATAGTTAAATAATATTATTAAACCCAAGAGACTTTATTTTCCCTCAAACTTACAGTGTACGATTTAATACCAGAACCTCGTTATCAGCTTTTGAATAAACACACTACCTTATTGCTTTGCATCGCTATGACACGAACGGCATTGCGAAAAAAAGGGATTCACACGCACTTTGAATACTGTCATGATCTAAGTAGACATTGTTTCTTACTTAATGATCACTATTTAACAGCATAGCTTTAGTTACATGTTAATGAAAATAAGGTTTGTAGCTTTCAACAAACATTTTTTCCCCCTTTATACCTAGGAATTAAGAACATCCCTAGGGAACTAGAATACTTTTTACAAGAAGACTAAGGTCTTATAATTAATATTTGAATTAAATTTACCATATTGTGCAATATACATAACGAATTTTTGGGAAAGTATTCTGTATTTAAATGAAATTTACTAAATTGCACGATACTTGCAAGGGGTGTAAGACCTTAAAATTTCATTATTTTAGTGAATTGTTTGAATTTCATTATTTTTAGTGAATTGCTTGATACTTAGCTAATATTTGCTGAAGTGGTGTAGGATGCATTTTTGGTATTCCAACGGATTTAAGACCCTAAAATTTCATTATTTTAGTGAATTGTTTGATTCTTAGCGAATGTTTGGGGAACGAGAGGTGTGTTTTTAATGTTACATAAGTCCTAAGACACCTTTGTTTAAAATTATGCTATTTGAGCGAAATTTAGCAAAAATTTAACAATACTTAGTGGATGATTATCGAATAAGAGGCATGTTTTTAATGTTGTAGGTACGTCTCAGGCCCTTAAATCGGTATATTTTTAAAACTGTCACGAATTTTAGAGGAATAGAATAACACTTAGCAATTTTTAAGCATATGCGATTGTTAACACTGAATTTAAATGAAAGAGTGACCCTATGAGGTAAGTGTAGTACCTTCTAATAACATCAAAATATGAAAGATATGCGCGCAATTATCACTTTAAAAGAAACGTGTTATGAGTTTGGATATCTCATTGCGAAAAATTATTGACTTACATATAGGAATATCATGATTTCGTGGCCGTAAATACACCACAAAACCATTCATTTCTTAACGGATGACCACATTCTAATATGCATATTTAAACAAAGTGTGGAAAATAACAGGACGAAACTGAGATCTTTATTTTACAAAATTTTACACTTCTTACAGAATAAATCCCAACTTCGTAGATTTTTAGGAAACTGGGGTCAAATTTTCACTGATTCTTAGAGTTTGAAAGCACACATTTCTTATGAATCTTCATACTTTTAGAGAATGAAACATAATTTAGCATTTGATTTTAATTAATAAGGGTATATAATTTCAGAATTTTAACACTGAAACCAACTCTCATGAATTCAACTCTGCAAAGTGTAAGTATCCTTCATTACAAAAGTTACATTATACACATTTGATATGGTTCAAATAAATCTTTTTTTAATTTTTTTATATTTTATTTTAAAAAGCAAGAGTAGCAAACCCAATAAACTCAAATGCATAGATACGTAACCCACGAACATATAGCATTTTTAAATAGAACATGTTAAAAATGAGTTGAACGTGAATAATGAATTCAGTTTGAAAGATGAAAAACCATTTAATGAATATATTCTTCATAAAATACACATTAACCATTATTTGTTGTTAAACAAATAAGTTAAAATAATTTTCTTATTGCGCATTCATAGTCCTCTGATTTCAATGACTTGAAAAAATTTCGATTATACCAGTAAAAGACTACTTCACCACGCAACAAAACATTCTTTGTTATGTTATTAATGTCAAAATTTAGAAGTACTTGTTCATGCACACTGTTGTACATTTCTAATGAAGAACTGTGAAGACATTCATGGGAACTTTGATCTTAAATTTGGGCAACATAACCAACACATTTGAAAAGATTTCTTACACGACACATCACACTGTCTTAAATACAAGGCTTAAATGTTCGAATGCAAATTTTTTGTCACAAATAGCTGATGGTAGAAAGGTTATAGTGTCCTTTATTTTTAATATTTGAGTAGGAAGCCAGTCTATAAATATACTTTCTCTAAGTTTTTACTAATGTTGTTAATACAATTCTTTAAACATGTTATGATGATGTTTATCTAAGGTAATATGATACTGTGTTAGACAAAATTTTCAATCATATAATTGAATTATCGTCTTCTGTAAATGCAGTTTTCCATTGTCATTGAAACAAAACAACTCATTGCGACTGACGAAAGAGGTATCGGCATGTAGAATATTGAACGACCACCATTTTTGAGAAAATTTACTCCAAGTAGCAGGTGACAATGTAAAGTCTTCCGCCTAGGCAGTAGTTCATTCTCTTCGTTAGAGAGATATTTCCATATATACACTTTCAGCTTCCCATGGCCAAGTTTCAAATATGCATAGACACCAGAACCTAAATGCCAACGACAGAGTGCATCTTGCACGGAATCTGAAGAAGTAGATTCAGTCGAAACAGATTCTGTAGTGGGGGATAAAACTCTGCTGTATGTTAGAGCACAAGAAAACAGATTTTGAGTTGAGTTTCCAACCTCGGTGAGGACTTGCGAATTGGCAGCGCAAGGTGTTTCTGCTGGGGCTATGGAAGACATAAGATAGGTGTCTAGCCAATCCACCGCTAACTTTGATGAGGGTGAATTAATCACATCTGAGACAATATCCACGAATTTTGTTTCATCTAGGGTAGGAACTGAAAACTCCACAGTATTTCCACTAGAAATTAACTGTTCGAGTGATGACATTCTTTGAATTTTAGACATTATTTGTAGATAGTTACATCCAAGTACCACATTAACAGTACAAGATTTATTTTTAAAACACTATAAATTTGTCACAGTTATGAATGAACAGAACCTATCCACGCAACGCCCAAGGTTGTTACGTTTTATCGGTTTACGTCATAAGTATAATCACGTGACCTAAATCGAGTGTCGTGTGCAAACAGATTACATAAGATAAGATATGAAGTGGTTAGAGCTTGTAATTTTCAGTGAATTGTACAACATTGGATTGTGCTAAACGCAATTTTCATGTACATGGGAGAATTTCTACATTATTTTATTTATCTTCGAAATCATAAAGTGAAAATATGTACCAAACTTAGTTAAAGTTCATAATTTTTAATCACACTAACATTAAATACATAGGAAAATTTTGTATATTTTTATAACTTTAGGGGATATGTTTCCCACATCACGCGGAATATACAAGAATAGTTAGCAAAAAGCATGAAAATAACTTACAGAATGAGGTCGTCATCAGTCGACATCGAAACTAGAAATGAACGATATACACACTAATTACTGTACTAAAATGAGAGCTTATCAGTTCCTATCTAAGATCTAATCTAAGATGACGTCATCGGTCCAAAGTTCACAGGATGGCGTCATAGTCCAAAGCAGATCCTCTCTCTTAATTACTTATTTTTTAATTACTCCCTATTTTTAATTACTTCTTAATTTTTATAATTATGATAAGTGATAATAAGTAGACCGATGTGTGGCTGCTTATAAAATTCGTGACCGTTTTAAAAATATACCGATTTAAGGACCTGAGACGTACCTACAACATTAACAACATGCCTCTTATTTGATAATCGTCCACTAAGTATTGTTAAATTTTTGCTAAATTTCGCTGAAATATCATAATTTTAAACGATAAAGGAATCTTAGGGCTTATGTAACAATAAAAACACACCTGTAGTTCCCCAAAGATTCGCTAAGAACCAAACAATTCACTAAAATAATGAAATTTTAGGGTTTTAAATCCGCTGGAATATCGAAAACGCATCCCCCACCACTTCAGCAAATGTTAACTAACTATCAAGCAATTCACTAAAAATAATGAAATTCAAACAATTCACTAAAATAATGAAATTTTAAGTTCTTACACCCCTTGCAAGTATCGTACAATTTAGTAAATTTCATTTAAATACAGAATACTTTCCCAAAAATTCGTTACGTATATTGCACAATATGGTAAATTTCACTCAAATATTAATTATTAGTCTTCTTGTAAAAAATATTCTAGTTCCCTAGGGGTGTTTTTAATTCCTAGGTATAAAGGGGAAAAATATGTTTATTGAAAGCTACAAACCTTATTTTCATTAACATGTAACTAAAGCTATGTTGTTAAATAGTGATAATTAAGTAAGAAACAATCTAGTGATAATTAACTAAGATCATGACAGTATTCAAACTGCGTGTGAATTCCCTTTTTTTCGCACGGTCGTTCGTGTCATAGCTAAGTAGGGCGATAAGGTTGTGTATTTATTCAAAAGCTGATAACAAGGTTCTGGTATTAAATCGTACACTGTAAGTTTGAGGAAAAATAAAGTCTGTTAGGTTTAAAAATATTATTTAACTATTCATTCACATGGTTTGGGTAAACACATCATATGTATTCATATAAATATGTAAATACATACTTTTTTTCAGAGCAGATTTTTCGAAATAAGATCCACGCATTTCAGTGGTGTCTATGGAAATATGCGGTTTCACTCATGTATTTGCAATCGCTGGATTTCCACTTGAATGAAATCAGACCTAAAACGCATCTCTAATGTTTTCTTCCAAACTACAATTAAAATTTTAGAAGCCCATGGAAAAAAAAAAGTTTAAAAACACACCCTCTTGTTTATTTAATATTTTTGCTAGTTAAGAAATTAATTTTAACTTCATTGTCGTTAAACCATGAATATAATGTGGTCTTGCACCAAGTATTGCATTCTTTGGTAAGAATAGATTAAATGGCCCTGTGCTGTGGTTATCTGCAAGGGTTCTCGGTACCAACCATTTTCCCATTTTAAAATATCGACCAAGTATTACATTCTTTGATAAGAACAAATTGAGTGCGCCTATTAATTTTAACTACGACGTAAAACCATGAATACAACAAAGTCTTGTATTCTCCATTTCCCATATATTTACAAAGTACCATGGAAATCACTACCAACATTTTTCTTAGCTAAAAAAAAGTTGAAACGGATGCAACAGGTTCTAAAAACGTGGCATTAAAATCTCGCATGGTAAACTTAATCACGCTAAAAAAAGCCGAAGTGTATTCAGGAGGTACTAAATCGTGAATTTTTGTTAGCTAAAAAAATAGTTGAAACGTATTCAGTAGATATTAAAAACGTGACATTAAAATCACACAACCCATTCACACACAAAATTCTTGTATTTCCTGAACATTCATTAATTAAACCCGTTAGCTAAGAACAGATTGAGTGGGCCTATGCAGTGGTTAGCTTGACGGGTTCTTGGTACCAAGCATTTTCAGAATCAGTACCAAGCATTTCAAGCATTAGAAGACGAAGTCATAATTTTAACGTAACGCATGCGTGAAGGGCCCCACAAGGGGGGGGGGGGAGGGTCAGTTAGGACCATGAAAGAAGTCATATCAAGTTCCATGAAGTCATATCAATATCCATTCATATCAGTTGGGTTCCGGCGAACGATAGGGTCCCATGAAGGTGCAGGGAGGGAAAAAAATTATAGTTTGTGCATATGAATTTATAATAAAAATTCTTTTATGATACAATATCGCATATTTTGTGCAATTATAAAATTACAAGTATAGAATAGATAGAAAGCAAACGCAAGTTTTTTAAAACAATAAAAAAAAACCCCAAAAATTGTAGAAATTAAACATGTGATACGTTAGGGAACTTGTTCTATTTTTTTTATTCCATATTTGTTGCAAAAAAAGTGAAAAGAAAAAAAAAAGACAGGGGCCTTTAGCGTACAAAAAAGATGCCCTGTACGCTATTTCATCAACAAGGGATCCGAAAACTGGGTGAGAAAACAATAAAGACTTCCCATAAATTGCCTGACTTTGAAAGGAGGGGAAGATCCTTTACAAGGAGGGGAAGATCCTTCACAAGACATCAGTTCCTAACAAAGAGCCCTCTTTGATTCCCAAGGCAATAAAAATAATTGTTTGTTATTTAGCTTCCGAAATTTACAAGTACTAAACTGATGACAAGAAAAAAATATTTATCCACAGAGAGTGAGAGCACTGTGCCATGGTCATCTTTTTGTCTAGAGAGGGCTTTTTCACTCCCTAAAGCTGAGCATACACCTAGAGTTTTATTTCCAGACAGCGGGATATGTCGAGGAGCGAAACGGCAGGGGGTCCCCGAAAACCATTTGTCTTCATAGATCGGAGAGAGTGTGAAATTGGGTTTACCAAATTGGCTTGTTATCGCCTGCAATGAAAGATGTGTCTTGCCAAATGTCTTGATGTAATGAATGACTTTCGTGACATCAAGCCAATTGATGGATGGGTATTGATATGACTTTCATTTCGTTTGTCTGTTTAAAAAATGCTGTTTGACGGTAAAATTGCCCTTGCCATTCCTAATCGTATTTGATAGAACATAAAACTTTTGAAGAGAAGATATCGCTAATTGAATTCGAATCAGAAAAAAATTTTTTTTTAGAGAAGTCTAAATTATGAATGTGTTATAACCGGGTGTACAGTATATTATAAATGTGTAATAATCGAGTGTAATAATAATAGCTGTACTCAACCGGGATTCAAAACCACGCATCTTCTAACTATCCAATCGAGGCTATATCTATTAAGCAACTGGGAAGAAATGCATTTCTCTTATAATGAAAACTCTTATAATGATCCTACATTCTCTTTCTTCAGATTTCAGATTGAAATGAGCATACAAAAACAACATACAGAACTACTAAGGTATGTATTTTTCTGCAAAATTGTTAAATGTTATCTAAGGTAATTTAGAAAATATGGCCAACACGAGTCATGAAGTCATTTAGGATCCTCTCATTTATTCATACGTATTTAAGATAGTTGCGGTGAATCATGACACGTATTATGTTCTCAATAATATATCATTTGTAAAATTCTTACTAGCGATGTGACGCTTTTAATGTGATCCTCTAATTTTTTTTATGGAAATATATATTAAAAAATATAAAATGAATATAAAAAATAACATAGAATTAAGCAAGGATTAATTAATAAGCAAACTTAGTGCAAACCTAAAATTTATTTTAAAATACACATAATTTTTCAGACTTGTAATTCAAAAGCTATTTTCTGTGTTCGCGATTTTCAAAAATTAGATTTTGCCATCTCACTAAACAATTTTGATCAATTTTGCATAGACGTATGTAATTTCACATTCTTACGCAGAATGTCAGAACATAATCACGGAAAAAGGGGGACCGAGAACAATCGAATGGGGGGTTTACAGTGGCTGATTTCGTTTTCCAATATTGACCACATGGAGCGGTAATATAATTGTTCATTAATAAGGGGGGCGATCTTCAATCCTCCTGGCCACGTCACTGCATTCTTAATATATGTTCAATTTATAAACGTAGGCAGGATCTGGTAAAAGGAGTATGTGACCGAATGAAGGGTTACAGTGGGGAATTTCGTTTTACAGTATGGGCCCCTTTGGATACCTAACGTAATTTTTCCACTAATGAGGGTATAGCACCTAACAACCCCTCCCTTCTTTTGCCATGTAAAAATGCAATTTTTAAGGAGTGCCAAGAAAAAGTGTACTTTCAAAATTCGATGGTTAAGGTATGATTTTACGAAAAAGGTGAGTAAAAATAATATCCCAAAATAACTGTATAAAAATTAAATAAGATCGGATTGAAATGATATGCGATTCTTTTTAATTTATTTTTTATCTTAATCGATAGCCTATAAAAGTAATTTTTTTTTAAAATTTCATTCGGAAATTGGAGGGGGGTGTCTTCCAAACACTCGATTGCGTTTAAAATCAAAAGGCTTTCAGTATTCTCTGATTGTAATTTTTGTATCAAATTTCGTTCAAATGGCACCATTGGTTCTTGAGATATGGTCTCCACAGACTCACGGACACACGTAGCGTCGAAAATCTTCGTCCTAATAAAAAATTTGCTCAGTTCGGTTAGGTCCAGTGGTCGATACTATAAGTGGTCAAAGTTTCACTTTACTAAAGTTACATAAGAATACTTGCTTTACATATTTTCGCAACTATACAAAAGCGGAAATATGTTTAGCTAAATGAGTATTTTTTTAACCCCGACGAAAAAAGACGCCAAGGGATACTGAAAGAAGAAAAAACACCAAACGGTCATTAAACATCCGACCCTTCAACTGCAAGGCCCCCGCAGACCGTCCAAATATCAAACAAGTCCAAGGAAAATGTTTCGCCTCAGCTCACATTCATACACAGGGAAACTTAACGCTCGTACTTTGATAAATCCCGCTGTCTGGAAATTAAACTCGAGGTGTGTGGGGATATAGATAATATCTTGTCCCAAAGCTATTCACACATCAGGCTGTCCAGTCTACGAACTCTCTTTTGCGGTTCTGGAGAACATTCTGGGGAGAGTGTTGTATATCATCCTGAAAGCTAAGGAGTCACCCTTGAAAGACCTTTCATCTAGCAGAATGTTAAGCAAGGCTCATGTGAGTAGGTCCTATGGAAACACAGTTGCTCCGTTTGTGTTGATGAGAATGAATGTTGATAGGAATGATTATTGTGTTGATGCTCTGTTTGTGTTGAACATAGGGGGTTGATATTAAAGTATGTTTAAATTAATTCTTATATTTATTCAACATTATTTTTAATTGCTTTAAAATCTTGATCTTCGTTGAATCTGATAAACGTTATTTTATCAGTATTTCATATAGTTTTGTAAAATTATTCTTGCAAAATATTTGTGTATTTGAAATTTGTATAAATTCAATAATATCTGGGAGTATAATATCTCTCGAACAAATTGAAATAATCAAACAAATTGTACGATTATTTTATCGCCTAAACATAAAAATCCAATTGATTTACAGTGAGGTCAGACCAAGAGAAGGCTTTTTCAAATATTTATTCCTAAAACTGAAAATACATAAAATAATAATGTTACTAATATATGTACAGAAATGGCTATTTAATATTGAATTTTTTTAATTTAAAAAGCAAATGACATCATTTATAGGATATACAGTCGTCCAGATACTGAATTTTTTTATCTGTGTTAAAAAATTATAAAAAGTTAATTATGATATTTATTATCAATTGGGTGGATACTTTAAGTACTTTTAATCGGAAATAAATTGAAAATGTATTTAGGATTTATCACAATCCACTTTTGAGATATTAGAAATTTTACTTTCCTCACAACGAGCGTAATATCTCTCAAGAGAGTTAACAATTCCCACGTGATTAGGTATACTTATTTTATCGGTGGCCATTTATTTTCAGTGAATTCGCATCATAAGGAAGTTCTAATTTTTTATTGTTCATGGATATCAAAATATATTCATTTGCTGGTAAAGTTTTATGTTAGATACATCAGATGTTTTAGTTATTGGATCTATGGATAATTTTATCGTTCTCTGAGAAGTAAATAAAATAATTAAAATTTGCAGAAATGTTGTAGATTTTTCGAAATTATCAAATAACTCATAATAGTTGAAGAAATTTTTACAACAGATGTATTGTTGAACACCCAATTAAAAATAGTTACGGGAGATAGGTCTGAGATACCTGTCATTAATACAAAATGACATGCATACAAAATGAATCGTATCAGAAGATCGTAGGATCCAAATAGGACATTTTTCTTCTCCGGTGCTATTACGTTGCGCGGGTCCTAAATAAGCTTCTCATACTTAAATAATACATTTACAGATAAAACCACTCAATTTCTATATCGCCTTCAAACCGCATCAATTTCCAACTCATTTCCTCCTTTCGTTTCGCAACTGTGGAAAGCAGGAAAATAGAATAAATAAATAAAAGAAAAAAAATGGAATCCTTTCTCTAGGAGAGAAAACGTGGCTTAAACCGCATCGTGAGTTCCAAGGCTTTGACGGTCATGCACTCAAACGTCTACCGGGGAGAAGAATAGATATGCACTTCATTAACGATACCTACAATTTTAATTTTTATGTGTTTGTTTGAAAATTCACAAAAATTAAAATAATATAATAATTAAAAAAAATGTTTCGTTAGAATATGAAGATATACACATATAATTAAGTATCAAATAATCTAAAATATACACGTTTCGATGTATTTAAAATAAATAAATAAACATAAGGAATTGTCCTACTGGTTCGATTCAGTTCAAATATCATTGGAAAGAACGTTATTTGATCTTTCTAATGATGTTAAAATAGAAATTCAGTGACAAAATTTTAGATCGCTAAAGAACCGATTTGATATAAAATAACTAAAATACTTAAAATAAAAACTTCGATATAAAATAACTGTTGGAGCGCCCAATTAGTGTTGGCGATGATACTTGGTATGATCGGTTGGCGCTTGCCAAAAACCGAGCAAATGCTGCAAACCCTTTTGTAACCAGCAGTTGTGAATTATCTTTTGACGCCTTTGGGCCAGCGGGAGTTCTCTCCCCAATCAATTGTATACCATATGGTTGTGATAAAAATAAATCATTAATTACAGTCCACTTTGAATAGTTAATTTTGAGCTATCTCCCCACATTAGTGGTCCAGTGCGACCAGAGTCCCAACTAGGAGAGATGGAAACGATTACTAGTCTTAACAGACAACGAGGTGCTCTAAAAAGCAAAATATCAAAATTGAAACTTTTTCAGAAAGAGTTCAGTGAATTGCCGGAATCGGAAATAGAATTAAAAGTGAAGCTAGCAAATTGTGCTTCAATTGAACAAAAAGTTGAAGAACTACAAAAGCTGTATTACGGATTACCAGAGACTGTGGATTTGACAGAGGCGGATATCGAAATTCAAGATCTGGAAACTCGAATTGAACACTTAGAAGTAAGCTTCAAATTTCTACTTACAACGTTGAAAAGTGAAAATAGCAGTACTGTTAAAAATGCTTACCAAAATGAAGCTTTGAATATCAAACTTCCCGAAATTCCGTTGCCACAATTTTATGGCAGATATGAAGAATGGAGCAGTTTTAAGGAGCAGTTTGTAAATTTAATATCAAAAAATGAAAAGCATTAACTGAAATTCAGGCGTCAAATTTAATAAAAGCATACCCTCTAGGCCTATCAAAACTAAAAGTTTCATCATTCATGAAAATGAGAAAGTGAAATGTTTAATGTGAAGAGGTTCTCACTACTTGAGCAAATGTAGTGCCTTTCAAAATATGGATGTGCCCAAAACATTAGAATTTGTGAGAACACATAAACTTTGTATCAATTGTCTGAACAGATCTCACATAGCTTCTCAATGTATTTCAAAATTTTCCTCTAGCACATGCAATAAGAAGCACCATACGCTTTTACATCGCTCTTCTAGCCTTGAAGAGGCGTCGATGGAAAAAAGTAGGTCACGAAATGAACCTCATAAAGAAAATGAATTGAATGCCAACAATCCTCATTATGACTCAGTATCGCTAAGTAGAAGCGAAACTGTAGCAGATATGCCCATCTTTCACCCCCCTCTTCAAAGCTTCAGTAATATATTAAAAAAGAAATCAACAGTTTTGCTGAGCACGGCTATTATTTATGTTTATAATTCAAGCGGAGAAAGGAAAAAATTCAGGGCTGTGTTAGATAGTGCTAGCCAGATCTATATGATTTCTTTAGAGTGTGCAAATATTTTGGGATTAAAAAGAGAAAAAACTTATGCACCAGTATCTGGAATAAATGACACCATAGATACCATAAAATCGAAAGTTTATGGAGTGGTTTCGAATGAGAATGAGAAATTTAAAGAAGATTTGGAATTTCTTGTAATTCCAAAAATCACAGACTTAACTCCGTCTAATATTTTGGATATTTCTAACCTTAATTTACCGCAATTTATTGAATTGGCAGATCCGACATTTTTTAAGCCTGGACAAGTGCACTTATTGTTAGGCGCTGAGCTTTTCATTAAGGTTCTAAAATATGAGAAAATGCAAATTAATGACAACATAATTTTGCAAAATTCTGTTTTCGGGTATTTAGTTTCAGGAAAACTACCTTTCACCCAATCCGTGAAACATTGTTTTTTATCCAAACAAGATAATTTAGAACAATCGATTGCGAAATTTTGGCAAATCGAATCAGTTGAAGAAGTTTCAAGTAGAAAAAGTGAAGATGAGTTATTTTGTGAAACCCATTTTAAAAACACGCATGTTAGAGATCAAGCGGGTCGGTATATAGTTCAAATGCCATTAAAGGAAGACCCCCAAGAGTTTAGGCAAATCAAAAGAAAATACTTGGAGAAGGTTAACTTCGCTTTGGAATAGGCTTTCCAAGAATCCGGAGCTTAGTTTCTTGTACCAGGAATTTATGCGGGAATATGAAGAATTAGGGCACATGCAGAGAGTTGATGAAGAATATGAACCCGAATCACTCTATTATATTACCCACCATAGTGTTTATCATCTTGAAAAAAGCAAAACTAAGTTGAGGGTTGTCTTTAATGCATCGGCTCCAACATCGAACGGCAGGTTCCTTAATTCTTTACAAGTGAATGGAGGCGTAGATCAAGAAGCTCTTTTTTCCATAACGTCAAGATTTAGGACGCATCGTATCGCCCTTACAGCTGATATAAAGAAGATGTTTCGAATGATATTAATAGATCCAGTTCAAAGGGATTTACAGAGAATCTTATGGAAACATAGTCAAGACGATCCGGTGAAGATATATCAGTTGCGCATGGTCATCTATGGAACAACTAGTGCTCCATACTTAGTTACTAGGACTCTAAGACAATTGGGCCTTGATGAAGGCGATAAATTTCCGTTAGCTGCTTCTGTTCTACAAACTGATTTTTATGTAGATGATCTGGTAACTGGTTTTGAAGACGTTGCATCAGCCGTTGAGTTGCAGAAACAACTGTGGAACACCCAGGCCGCCCGACTCATCCAGAGGACTTGAGCAACTATTTGGGCAGAAACAACTGTTGTTGTTGTTGAAACCCAGACCGTCCGACCTACCAGAAAGGTGTAAGGTAACTGTTTGGACGGTCGGGAAGTGCCACCCAATTTAGACCGGAACCCAGTGGGGGAAGCATCCACAGGGACCGTACCCTCCTTCCCCTACCACCAACCTCTCGGAAGGACTTTCGGACCCACATGTTTAACGTGATCGTACTCCGCATGAACACGGCGGCAGTTTTGGCAGTGGCTGGAATCGAACCCGGGCCTACCGAGTGCAACTCCAGCGCGCTAACCAATGGGCTACCGCGCCCCCGGGCAGAAACAACTGTGTAATAATTCAATGTAGTCAGCTTGCTTCAATGTGGAGGCATGGAACTTCACAAGTGGTCTTCAAATGAAAGATCTCTCTTGCAAACCGTACCATATGAGGACCAGGAATATTCCTTTGATAAAGATAAGGAAACCATTAAAACTCTTGGTGTTATTTGGAATCCGAAAAGTGATACTTTTGGATTTTCCGTTACATCTACAATGAACATGGCAATATGTACTAAACGTTCAGTGCTGTCTGATATTGCCAGATTATTTGACCCGTTGGGTCTATTAGGGCCAATTTTGGTTAAAGCGAAAATTTTCATGCAGAGACTTTGGTTGATTAAAATTGATTGGGATCAACCGTTACCAGATAAGGAAGCTCGAGACAGGAGAAAATTTGCCCATTCCCTACAAGCCGTTAAACAAGTTACATTAAACCGGTATGTTTTCACTGGAAGTCATACGCTAGTAGAACTCCATGGCTTCTCAGATGCTTCCCAAGACGCTTATGGCGCATCAGTGTACATCTCTCTGATGTATCTCTTCATTAGGTGAAATTTCTATGAACTTAATATGCAGCAAAAGCAGAGTGGCACCGATTAAGACTGTCAGCATACCTCACTTAGAGCTATGCGCAGCAGAACTCTTGTCCAAACTTGTGAAGAAGTTATTAATTTCACTGAAATTGAACTTCCAAGGAGTCTATTTATGGACCGACTCAACTATCGTTCTAGGATGGATCAAAACTAATCATCGTGTTCTAAAAACCTTTGTTTCTAATAGAGTCGTTAGAATCAAGGAATTGACTGGTTCCTATTGCTGGCAGCATATAAAGTCAGCGGACAATCCTTCGGATCTGGTTTCTAGAGGACTTTCTGCTGAGAAAATATCTCAGTGCAAGTTGTGGTGGCACGGTCCAAAAATCTTCCTTCAAGAGATGCCTGTATCTAATAATATGCCTTTTTCTAATGACAATGAATATGTGAAAGAGCTGAAAAAAGACTGTATATCATTAACTTTAACTACAAAGATTAAGGTTTTAGATAGTCTCCTTAATTGTACAAATAGCTTTTTGAAACTAATTAGAATTGTAAGTTTTATGTTTAGATTCGCAAGAAATGCCAAGAACACCCATAACAGATGTGTGGGACCCCTAAACCCGGAGGAGCTAGGTAAGGCACGAGAAGTTATCATTCGAATGATTCAGGTAAAATAATTTGGTAATGATATCAAGAGTCTCACTAAAGGTGAGTCAGTCCCCTTTAACAGCAAATTAAAATGTCTAAATCCATTTATGGATAAAAACTCCCTGTTGAGAGTTGGGGGACGGTTAGTGCATTCTGATCTCCGTTTTAACCAAAAACACCCCATTATTCTTCCAAAGGAAGGTAAATTTATTAAAATGATTTTTGAGTAGCAATTTTGGCCAATTAGTGGCAGAGACCTAGCCAGAAAGGTTGTTAATAATTGTATTATTTGTTATAAACAAAAACCTAAAGTTTCTGAACAATTGATGGGTAATTTACCCTCTGAAAGAGTAAATCCAACCCCTCCCTTCAACATTTCAGGTGTCGACTTTTGTGGACCATTTTTCATAAAATCGTCTGGTCAACGACGTGGAAGGATCATAAAAGTGTATCTAGCCCTTTTTATTTGTTTTGCCACTATATAGAGGCCACGCATATAGAGTTAGTGTCAGATTTAACTTCTGCGGCATTCATTGCGTGCCTTAAAAGATTTTTCGCCAGAAGAGGAAAAAGTGCTGTGATCTATAGCGACAATGCAACCAACTTCGTCGGTGCTAGTTCTGAATTTAAAAGGCTTTTTGAACTGGTAAGGAAGCCTAATGACCATTTAGGGTCTTATTTGTCATCAGAACAAATTTCTTGGAAATTTATTCCTCGCAGATCCCCAAACTTCGGAGGCTTATGGGAGGCCGGGGTAAAATCAGTTAAACACTATTTACGGCGAACTGTTGGCAGTGCTAACTTAACGTATGAAGAATTCTTAACAGTTATAGTTCAGATTGAAGGAATACTGAATTCGACACCCATTTCCCCCTTGTCCTCAGATCCCAATGATTTCAAAGCACTTACCCCAGGCCATTTTTTAATTGGGCGGCCATTAAGGCGGAGATAAACCGATCCGAAAAGTTGCCATTTTCCGACAGATGGCTCTGAATATCGCAGGTTTGGCGAGATCCGACTTTGCGCCAAAGAACGATTATGTTCAATTTGCGGTAGCCCTTGTTTCACTTCCGGATTAATCCTGAAACCGGATGTTATGAAAGGCATTCAATCTCAAAGACAGAACTTGATTCTCTCGTCTAATAAATTCGAATAGTGGATTATACATAAAAGTATGTAGAAACTTTCTTCATATTGATAATAAAATTTCATGTTTATATTGCATGTTCTTACGGATCAGTATAAATTTTAAATCTTATATACGGATTCATAATTTAAATTGAATTTATAGCATGCGTATATTCCTAATGTAATAAATATTTGTTATATGGGTTTTGATGGGAAACTGACACGTTGATTCATTTATTGCTGTTGAAGTATATTTGAAACTTTAACACTTTAAATGGGTTTGCTTGTCTTGCCTATCGCTTATACTCTTAAGCTTTTGTGTATTTTAGTATCTCTTTGCTTTTCTATTGCTCATGGGTTGGTAAAATTCAGTGTACCTGCATTAGTAATGTTTTGTATGCGTTCATAATGATGTGTTTATTCTTTAATGCTCAATTCTAAACTATTTCAGAAAACAAGAACAAATAGGTTTCAGGTAGAACTGACAAGTTCCTATTGCAGTGCATTTGAATAGCAGTTTAAATATTTTGCTTTTTTTTTTACCTGTGATGTATGTTCATAACCATTTGTGGAACTACTTTGTATATTGTTTTTATTATCTTGAAAACATAACAAAAAAAATTCTAAGAAATGCTTCACCATTTTATAATGAAGTAACTTTACTCATCTTGAACCAAAAGGTGAATAGCCTAAACGACTTCCTTGTTGTAGCCCTGCATAAGTGCCATTAAACCACCATTTTTACTAAAATCTAAAATTATTTTAGCATTTTCATATTTTCTTTAACCAAAGTGCCAGTCTTGATTTTTTAATATTAAGGTGAAATAGATCTAAATATTTATCTGAAAAATAAGTTAAAATTACCATAGAATTTTCTATTCTAATGTTATTTGAAATATAAATCATACTAAAATCTCAAATGTAAAACATTAATATGGCAATATTGTTTCAACCATGAATAGCAGATGATAGTTATCAAATATAAATAGAATCATAGACTAATTTAATATTCCAAAAACTTTAAAGCTAAAATTTATAGCAAATTGAATTCCCTTCAGAAAATTATAGGATGCATGTTATCTCAAACATTAATCGTAATTCGCTGTCCTCTTAGCTCAAAGAACACGTCGCCATCTCCAGTCCTTTCTTTTTCCCACTGACCAATTTTAACTAATTATAACGTATGCAAATTTAAAAATTTTCACTTTCATGCACAATTTAAATTATTTTTTAATCCTAGGACTAATGTAAAGAATCCTAGGACTAATGTTGTGTTTATTAGCTAAAATATCATGTTTTAACAAGATTTCATTTGGAAAAATGCTAAATAAAACTGGCACAATTAAGACATGTACATATCAAAGTCAAGGTGGCTTTAGAAACATGCACCAGGTCACCTTTTATCAACAGATGGTACTGAATATTGGAAGTTTGACGAGATGTGCCAAAAGGCGATTGTTTAATTTGCGGTAGCACTCTTCAATTCCAATTTAATTCTGAACAAAACCCGATATTGGGGTAATCAAGATTAACAAACACAATTTTTTCTCCAAGAACTACTCAGCTTTATTTCAACATGTTTCCAAGTGTTTTTCAAATTATATTGTACATTAATGTTAGGGCGTGGCATGAAATATAGAATAGCTATAGGCTTCGGAGAAGCAATTGCCTTGAAATGGACAATAAAAAAAGTTAAGTTTTGTCGTTTTTTCACTATTGATAATATTTGATGTTTATATTATATGCAAATTAACTTAAAGCACATATAAATAAAGGAAAATGCTGTATAACGACATTTTATATGTTCTTATAATAGTATTGAATATTAGTATGGGATTTGATGCAAAACTGACAAATTGATTTTATTGAAGTGTATTTGAAATTTCAACATTTTAAATATATTTACTTGTTGCTCTTTTGATTTATGTTTTTAAAATTCCTAAACCCGAATTGTTAGAAATAAAAGATAACAGGCTGTCACGGTGGCAACTCACAACAAAAATTGTCCAAGGCATATGGTCTAGGAGGTGGAGACAGGATTATTTAAGTAATCTTCAGCAACGATCCAAATGGATCTTTCAAAGGGGCAATGTACTAAAGGATGATCTTGTTTTAATAAAAGAGGATAACCTTCTTCCTGCTAAATGGTGTTTAGGACGAATTGTAGACACAATTAGTGGTTCTGATGGTAAGGTCAGAGTGGTAATGGTCAAAACACCTAATGGAGTTGTAAAAAGAGGTGTTTCAAAAATTTGTGTTTTACCTATGAATGTTTAATTAATTTCACTTGTGTTAATTGTGTAGTGTAATTTACTTGTATGTGTAGCTTGGTTTGATTCAGTGTGATACGTATTTTCATTACTTTAACAATATATGTTTGAATTATTGTTCTATCCATTTAAGTTAATGGTTACATGAAGGTATTAAAACTGTACTCTACTATTTTGAAATTTTCTTTTCGACGCCAGGCGGAATGTTGGAGCGCCTAATTAGTGTTGGCGATGATATTTGGTGTGATCGGTTGGCGCTCGCCAAAAACCGAGCAAATGCTGCAACCCTTTTGTAACCAGCAGTTGTGAAATATCTTTTGAAGCCTTTGGGCCAGCGGGAGTTCTCTCCCCAATAAATTGTATGCCATATGGTTGTGATGAAAATAAATCATTAATTATAGTCCACTTTGAGTAGTTAATTTTGAGCTATCTCCCCAAATTAAAAACCTCATACGAATAAAAAAAAATCGCTGAGTCGTTTTTGTCTGGGTCCTGAAGTAGCTATCAAATTCCTTCGTTGTCCGCAGCTTAGATTTCCCGTTACAGAATACACACCTTCTTATATTAAGTCCCCTCCCCCCAATGGCCAGTCATTTGATATTTCATCATTCGCCTATTCACTGGCCAGAACCGTGAACCTTTTAGCCGTCACATGACGTTGCCCCAGCGTACCAGTAGGGGTAGGAACACACCGCCCCCAACGACACAACATCCATGCCTGAAGGTGGGACTCGAACCCACAACCCGGCGGCCGAACGATCGCTAGGAAACGCTTACCTTGACAGCTCGGCTTCTTATATTAAGTAAAATTAACTGTTTGGTATCTCTATTGTGTGCTGAAATAGAGACCAGCTGATAGAGAAGATCCAAACTGCTATTGTCTATTTCAAAAATATCTGATGTGGGCAGCATATGACTTTTCTTATATAATTCAATGAATTTACTACTTTTACTGTAAAAGAAAATAGGTTATTCTTATAGTAGATACTTTTTTTCTTTCCAAGATATTGAATTTTCGTCAATTAGTCGTTATTTACACTGATTTAGAGTCATTTTTATCCATTTCACGAGATTTTCGTTAATTTGGCAACATTTAAAAAGTCGCCAAGTTGGCGACATTCCGCCAAATTCGTCGCTAAAATCTCGCCAAGCGTTATGGGCGGAGAAATAGGTTATTCTTATAGCAGATAAATGACTATTGACGTTCAAATATAAAAGTATTACTCGAAGTATCGTTTCTCATGAATGGAAGAAGAATGGAATCCACGAGAATGATGTCGTCCAATTTATCGCATGATATTACATATGAAACGTGAACATGTTTCTCAACAGTTAATATTTTTTTTAATTTATGGGATTTTTTGATAAATGTATTTGAAAAATACGCAACATCTCGAGAACGGTTCATGCTAGCGTTCTAAAGTTTATGTTAATCGTTTTCTAAGGAAAAATTACATAAGAAATGTCTATTTGCGTAACTTTATTAAAGGTTTTGATTTTTTGATGATTCTTTTCAAAATTTCACTCGAAAATTTAGGGATGTTCTGAACATTCGATTGTGTTTAAAAACAGACTTCCAGTATTCAAGGATTGTAATTTTTGTACCAAATTTCATTCGAATTGTTCCATTCGTTCGTGAGATATCGTCTCCACAGACTCACTGACACACACATCACCTCAAAAATGTTCGATTCGTGATCAGGGATGCTTGAAACGTACTCTCCTGTCGAAAACGCGAATTCGAATTTTTGACCTCGTCACAATACTTTCTTCATACATGAGGACTTTGTATATAAGGAAAGTAAAAATCGTTTATCGCAAAAACTAGAAAACATGATATTTTTATACGAAAAATCGATTGATACACAAAATCAGAATATCTTATCCTGCTTTTATTAAATGAGTGGCAATAGGAATAAAAGTGGATCAACTAATGATATTGGAGGATATTTTGGATAGATCTTTTTTCACTTTATTAATGAATATACATTTACTTTCTTGTTTCTTAAGTGATTGTTATTACCGCTGTGTTTTACTATTTCGTAACTCGAGAATGCAATTTTAAATTATTTAAAATACTCAGCTTTCTTAATAAGTTTTAATCACCGCTTCTTTGATTTCATAAATTATTAGATTTATATCCTGGAATTTTCCAGGAATTACCAATCAATACAAACTCTTGGTGCTTAAAATGTTTAAGTTTGAAAAAATAAAAAATAAAAATCTGATGTGAGCAGCATATTACTTTCCCTGCAGATTCAAATTCATTTTGCAATTTTTTATTTCATTATGAATTAAATGGAGTTTAATTGCAGAAAATAATATGGATAATTTTCTGATATTATATCCAATTCGTTTTTCTATTTAATCTTCGTTTCGTTTGGCAACTTAATTCACTTTAAATTCTTCAGGTCCTTAAAATTTCTACAATATCTCGAGAACGGTTTATCCTACAGTCATGGGGGCAGATTTATTAGCTTAGTTGTCACATTTTACATTTAGAACAAGTACTTAATTAATATATTTCATCAAGTTTAGCCATTTATTTCAGAGTTTTACAATCTTGAACATGTAGTATTTTATTTTAGATCCAATATATTAGACTTGCGGGTCATTTCGCAAAAAAAAAAACCCGGCAGATTCTTCGCAAATAAAAACGGCAGATTCTTTTTTTTGGAATCATATCAAAACCTAACCAAGCATCAGAATTCGCAAAAAAATGCAGGTTCTTCTTTTACGAATCATATAAAAATTTAATCAGCACCAGGGAATCCCACAAGTGACTATTGACCAAATTTTGTAACATTTGGTCAGTTAGATTTTTAGCTAGAGTGGATACATGAGATTTTTGTAGGCCATTTCGCAAAAAAAAAATGGTTGTTTTTATCCCGAATCCTACCAAAAACTAATCAGCATCAGGGTCACACACAAGTGACTTACCAAATTTTATGAAATTAGGTCCATTAGTTTTTGAGTTAAGAGTGGATACATACATTACACAGACAGACACATAGACGTCATGCTAAAAATAGTTTTTACGTATTCTAGAGGCCCCCAAACGTGTAGATCCATCGAAAACTCGAGTTGCGATTTTTGACTTGGTCCCAATACTTTCCCTATCCATTACCATATATTGCAGGGAAAGTAAAAAAAGGTCCAATTTATTCTATTTTTAAGACGTACTTTGACACTCGCAGTCGGTGTAACATCGTGACTGTGGAGCACTCTCTGTGGGGTTATTTCTACACTTGTCGAACGGAAAATGATATGCCAAGGTCACAAAAATCAAAAGAATATTTAAAAACTCGTTCGAAAAAAAAATTATAATAAAGTACCTTAATCTATTGGTATTAGAATAAATTATTATAATAATAAATGCTAAAAGCTACCTAGAATCTATTTTCCATAACATTGGTCCCCAAACTATATTTGGCCCCCCAACAGAAAAATATTACATTTTATTCGGAATTTTACATATTATTTTCTCTTTTCGCGAGTTACAAAAATGTTTAAAAAACAAATTTACTCCAATTTCAGAAGAAGAATTCGCCTCCTAATCAAATTTAATAAATATCTGTCTGGGATCCTTTGATGGTTGTCTAATAAGGCGGCAGTGCCTCGGGTAGAAAATTTCTGGGAAATCTCCCTGAAATTTCATCGTAAATCTGCCCTATTGGTGTATTTTAACCGCTTCCTAATATCTGTTAAAAATGAGGCTACTGTATCCAGTACTGCATAGTGTGGCTTTTCAACTAAACCTTTCCTCTTTTGCAAATGCAGCCGCCATTTTCCTCCAATCTTCCACGAACTTGTGCGCGCTGGTTGCCGTGGCAACAAATGGGGGGCGGACGTGAAAGGTCACAGGGAACGTTGACACGAATAGGGAGCGGCCATTCCATACAACTTTCGAGTTGCCATAGCCCATAGTGGAATACCTCAGGACTCGAGAAGTCTGTTAGAGCCCTGGGAATACCTGGCTCGACATTTTTGAAAAAGATACTGACGAGGCAGGCTCGTGCTGATGTCTTGCTCTCATATTGCTTCAGTATCAAAAGGATTCGAGCAAGACTATCCTAGAAATTTGCACGGGTCAAAATTTTATACTTTCATTCGGCCCGACCCTGCAATAACTGAAAAAGAACCTGGCCCTACACTAACTGAACCCGAACCCAGCTAGAGCCCGTACACATTTTGTAATCTAAATCATTTTACAATTCTAGTCAATCTCCCTTTCTTTCTTTCGACCCAGACCGTCCGACCCGACCTACCCAAATGTGTAAACTATCTGTTTGGACTGGGAAAGTGATTTATGCTACCGCTCTAAAGTTATGTCTTTAGTTTCTAAAGAAATATTACATAAGAAATTATTATTTGGGTAACATTATTGAAGGTTCTGGTTTTAATTTTTTATTTCAAAATTCCATTCGTAAATTCATTCGGGTCTTTCGAACCTCCGATTACACGGAAACGTATAATAATTACCGTATAATATTTTAATATTTACCGATTCTATAAATCGCACCGAATTTCATTTGAAACGTCGGTCTGTGAGAAATTGTGAGGTGGTCATCAGTAGAGCCCACCAGTATTCCAGCGAAGATACATACAGTCGGGAGCTTTTTTTTTTATATTCGCATCAGAAAACATTCTTCCCGTAATGCCTCCAGTTCTAATCAGATTGGATTATTTTGGCGAGCTGTTGCAGGCAACTTTCGTTCTTTAATGCTTGCAGTTCTTGGATTTGATAGGACTGGATTGCTTTGGCGCTCTACTGTTCTTATAATCATTCCAAGACAACCTTTACCGGGACCGTTTAAAGTAAATTTCGAGCTATTACGGGCTAGAGCTCTCCACTCGTACCCAAAATTTATATCAGGTGCCTTTGGATTTGAAAGCTCTGCTCTGGCCACAGGTGGGCTTTGCACTTTCTGGAAACTCCCCTATGAGTTGAACGTCTGTGTTTGCAACTCTAGGAAATTTCCTGTAAATAGTTCTTGACTCAAAAACCACTGTGTTCTAAAAAAAAAAAAAGTAAAAAACTGACTTTACCAAACCTTTTTTATCAGTCATGAAATTCCAAGGAAATATTTGACAGGACAAATGGAAAATGTTGTAGTATGCAAATGGGAAATGTTGTAGTATGCAAATGGAAAATGTTGTGATGTAGTCAAAAATTTGACGATCAAATTTTGATGGAACTACACGTTTTTAGCATTCTTGAATACGGATTAACCAATTTTTCAATGATATATGTGTCAGTCTATGCACACAATATCTTTCGAATAAATAAAGAAAATAGCATGACATTTTGTATGATTATTTTAATAGATGAATGTCAGTAGCTAATTGATTTTCGGGTTGCACAGACCAAAGGAAGGCTCTCAATTTTTAAAAAAGGAAAAAAACGTAACAAAAATATAATTATTTGCTTTTACATCTTACACAAAAGCTATTAAATACAATTACACAAAATCTATTAAATACAATAACACAAAAGCTATAAAATCAATATCAATGAACGCCCTGTTGTTGAGACCCAGACCGTCCGACCTACCAGAAAGGTGTATAAGGTAGCCGTTTGGACGGCCGGCAATGAACGCCCTGTAACCATGTTCTGCCAATACATTTGAGAAAGGTCACAAAGCTATAAATTCACAACGATCTAAAAACAAGAAGTACTGCAACATATTGATAACCTGCTTATTAATGTCACCAAACTTCGAATTTCTGATTTACATGTCTTTAGCCAGGACCTTGTTCACAAATTTCTCAATTAGCTTTAAAGTTGGTACAGCTGAAGTGCTTTTTGTGTAAAGATTAAATAAATTATCTTGTCAAAACACGAGAAAAAACAAAAATGCGTTGTTTCTTCTTTTTAATTATGAAAATTTTATTTAGAAAGAGAGCAGCGCACAAAGAAACGCACATATACTCTTTTGATCGAAAGCACAGTAAAAAGTTCACAATGGGTATTGCAGTGGAAAATGTTCCATTCTTTGACACACACATATATATAAAAGCAAAACAAACAAACAAAAAGAAAACACTTGTACATGTAGCGACGGCTAAATCAACATGAATCGAGGAGATCTGACCAACTCAATAAGCCACTTTTATTTGGTAGTAAATTTTGTTTTCAAGATCTTTTGTCTAGCTGTTGGAGGCAGATGAAGAAGAAATAAATAAAAATTTGGAATAATATGCAGCTAAATAGCTAAGATTTCCTGCGATTCTTGTGCTAACTAGAAATGATATAGGGTATTAATTAGGGTTCCTCCATAAGTCCTTATACATTCTTTTAACTTTCGATTAAAGTGTTGCAAAAACAGAGTCTATTAATAGGAATATGAAGGCACCTTCATAAATTTCTTATTTGTTCTAGTATTTAATAAATGTGTGTTTATATTTTATCAAATATGAATACATATTTCATTAAAAGATATCGATACCGAGTGGTCATATCAAACAATGTTTCATGATAAAATTTTTGATTAAGTAATGCAAATTTGTTAAAAAACAAAATAATAAAATAGGTATTTTTATATTATTATTGTAAATTGTAAACATAGGCTTAGTAAGTTTGAGTGGATATGTCAATGTAAAATCCGTGTATTCAGAAGACCGATTATTTTTTTTCTCGACGAGTTCATGTGTGTGTACGGGGAGGAGGGGGTAAGGAAAGAATATAAATGTGCTTTTCTTATTTGGAGAAAACGATGCTGTTTAAACTTCTTAAACTAAACTCGGGTAAGCGCGGATGTACAAGTTATTCACCAACTTTCAAGTTCCCCTTCTAGTTAGAGCTGGGGTTTTGTGGACAGGGCCAACAACGAGCTAGCTCTGTTTCGAGTTTTTTCATTTCAAGTGCTCATAGAATTATTGTACTCATTGTAGTATTGTATTGCACAGAATTATTGCAATATAAAATGTTTATTTCGATAAATTTTTAGTCTACTCATTAATTTCGTAAAACCATTAATGATATTTAGAACTATTAATAGAACCATTGAAGGAATTTAGCGCTTTTATTCGGAATTTACTATCGAATAAAATTACCAAAAACAAACCGATCCAGTAGCATTTATATCGTGGCCACCAACAGGAAGTGGTCAATGGGTGGAAAATAGAGGCTGAGATCGTGCTTGTGTTATGTTCTTTCACATTTTTAAATAATGTTATGGTATATTTCCATATAATAGAACCCTGTCTCCTATATGATTATTGTCTAAGATATTTTTGTTTTTCCAGAGTTTTGTCTTTTCTTATATACAACGGGGCAGAACCTAAATAGGAGAAAAAGCCCCTGGTTGCCTAGATTGCTGAACTTTTGCAGTCATTATGTAGTCCAAGGGCAGAACCTAACCACCACTGGGTAGAGAGAAATTAGAGGTTTTCAAAATATCTTTCCCAACGTTCTTCTCTCGTCCGGTTACTTAGATGGTTGAATTTTCAACACTTACAGTAACGACCACGGGAAAGAATCCAATAGAGCCGGGTTTTTTATTTTTCTTCTGAGAGCTGACAAAATACGAAACACGAAATATATTTCTATATTCTCTTCCCCCGGCGATCTAGTAGGCTGAAACATTGTACATTTTTAGTATCGATCAGAGCCTAAAATTGCTAAACAAAATAAAATTTCAAACAAATTGTAACTTTAATTTCTAGTGAATAACTTTCAATTAATAATTTTTATTAATAACTTTTAATTAATAATGATGGCGACTTATACTTTGTTGTGGAATCTAAATGTCTTTGTCCCACTCTAAATTTCAGAGCTCTTCCATAAATCGCCTAGGAAAATTTTTGTGTACACTAATGAAATCTGGTTTGTAATTGGAACGAAGTGACTAAGCTTTTTATCGTCGAACAGGTAGCAACGACTTTACTTGAGCATTGCATGTTGCAAAATATCGCGGTATTAATGAATTTCCGTCAGATTGGCAAGCCTGGGCATATTTTTGAAAGGCGCTAAAACTGATAACTATTTACCCTATCGAGCACTTTGATGAAATTGGTGTTAAATTTTTACGTTCCTAAGTGTATCCAGAAATTTCATTTCAGAAGAGGGGGGGGGGGGGGTAGTCCAAAGTATAGTGAACTTTCAATAAAAAAAAAGTTTGAAAAAACTAACTTGATTAAATTGATACTAGATCACAATTGAACAAGAAAACACGAGAGCACAGGCAAGGACGTACCCAGAAATTTCATTTCGGGAGGGGGGGGGGTCCGGTCCCACCAGACCCCCTCTATGTATACGTCCTTGTTCCTAACGGATCTGCAAGACTATCTGCAAGTCTGATAGTCATTCCAGTTGATTCTGATAGTCATTCCAGGTTGGATGCCAGTGCCTCAAAAGTCAATATGTTAGTACTTTAAACAAAAACTTACATTTAGAATACAATTGAATTTTATACAAAGTCCAGTCACATTATTGTGTCCATCAACTAATATCCGGAGTAACTGCCATGTTCAGAGCGGACTGCTGGAAGGTGTTCACAGGTATGTCGGGCCATGCTGACTGCAGTACATCTGATAGCTTCTGAAGGGTGCGTGGTGGAGAACCCATAGAGCGAACAACTCGACCGAGGTGGTCCCACAAATGCTCAATTGGGTTTAAGTCTGGGGAATAAATTATGGGCCAGGGAAGTACTTTGAAGTCTTCGAATCCCACTCGGCTAGTATTAGCTGTGTGACACGTCGCATTATCCCATCCGCCCCAGGGAAGACAATCAGTACGGGTGTACCTGGTCTACAAGGATGGAGTCCTAACGAATTTGGTTTATACTGCTTTCCACAGATATGAGTGGACACAGAGAATGTCATGAAAACATTCCCCAGATCATAACACTGCCCCCACCGCTTCGTGTTCTTCCAGCAGTGGTTGATAAAGGTTTGTTTTCCGATCTTTCACGCCTTATACACCAATGTCCATCCGTTATCGACGAGGTAGAAAACGTGAGTCATCTGAGAATGCAATCTTTTGCCAATCAGCGGAGGTCCAATTTCAATACTGCCGTGCAAATGTAAGCCTTTTTTGTCGATGCACCTTTGCTAGCATAGGTGCAGTAACCATCCGTCTGCTGGAGGCCTATACGCAGCAGGGTTCGCTGAAGTGTCGTTTGAGACACATTTCCGGTAGCCCCCCGGTTCATTCGGCCACTGAGTTGCTTCACTGTAGCGCGGCGATCGGTCCTCACGAATCTTTGGACCGACGTTCACCTCTCACATTCCGATGGCGAGTGGTGCTCAGCAGTTTCCACGTCGCTTATTCACAATGGGGTCATTTCTGCATTGACGATACACTTTAAACACAACAGCACCCGAACAGTTCACATACTGCGCTATCATAAATCGCTCATTTAAGTCATGACAGCAACGAGTAATACGTTTTCAGAATGTCTAAACCACACCTTATATACCCACCAAGCCAACTCACGACAAGTGCCGTCTTTCATTGGCTACTCTCTGTTGACGTCAAGAATAGGAGGTGGTCACAATAATGTGACTCGACCCTGTATTTAGAGGTTTAAAAATATGTAGATTAATATTATGTAAAAACATTGGTGTGTGTTACAAATAACTATTTTTCGGCAAAATTTAATTTTATTTGAAATTTAAAAAAATTAAGAGAAACATTTCTTTACAACGTTTCGTTTGGGATCTCCTACTGCACATTTTAAGCAAGAACGATATCAATAGTAAATATGTCAGTGAAAATCTCAGTATAGAACAGTGTAAGTTTTGACATTTTATACTTTTCTAAATTTTACACTCTCGAAAATTTGAAAAAACTTTAAATACCACTATTAATATCGATATCTAAGTTTTGAAAATCGATAATACCAAAATAACGGTATTTAATGCTGACCTGGTGGTACTGAATACCCTAACCATGGAAAGTAATAAAAACGCTTTCTCAGTCATGCCACAAATATAGATCAATAATTTCAACATCCGCCAGATATAAGAAAGACTACACTAGCAAGAAATACTGTAAATGCCCCAATTATTAATTTGGTAGTAGTAATTTCTAAAGGATATTTATTAGTAATTTTTAAAGGATCTTTATTAGTAATTTCTAAAGGATCTCTAAATTTAGAAAATCGGAGTTTATAAGAAGGTTTAAACGCAATATTGCATTTGAATTTTTAAAAGGATTTTAGCAATCTGCTGACTGATTTTCGGAAAAAATGGTAAAATGATAGTGTTATTGAAATCTTTTACAAAAGTTAGTTTGGAGAAAGGTTTAGAAAATTTTAGAATTGAAGGATCAACAATGCTAGGAGAGAAACCACGATCGACAGCAATAGTTTTTAAATAATTGATCTCAGAATTGAGCAAATCCATAGTAGAACAAACATAAAAAGTACAATGGACAAACGTATTGAAAGCAAAAATTTTCTTGTTAGGCGGATGTCAGGAATTTTTATTTGTAGGTAGAGAGACCGAAAACGGTTTACGAAAGACCATAGTGAAAAATTCATCATCGTTGCAGATGACCAAGACACCTATAAAAACCTAAGACGCTTGTTTTTTCCATTTCAAAAAACTGAATGATGGAATTCAAAATATCCAAAGATATCATTAGAAGTGTCATCCAGATGAGCAAAACTGTCATCAACATAACAAGTATAAAAAACAAACTGGATAATTTCAAAAAGCTTAACTTCAAAATAATGCATATAGATGTCACTGAGAATAGGACTGAGAGGATTACCCATAGTCAAGCCATCAGACATACTGTAGAATTTATTATGAAAGACAAAAGAATTTGGTGATAAACAAATGCTAGTAAGAGAAACAAGCTCACCAATTTCAAATCCAAAGAAATGGAATTCATACAAACGTTTCCTGGGAAAGGACAATGCACCCTTAACAGAGACATTGGTAAACAAAGACTTGATATCAAAGGAGACCATAGTCAAACCACGAGAGTTTAAATTGCGAATTTTCTTCGCAAATTGAGCATAATTCCAGCAGCTATGAATATTATTACTCAGTAGAGGAGAGAACCTAGAAAATAAATGTTTGGTAATTTGTTGGAAGCAGTATCAATATTAGATACAACGGGGCTAAAAGGAACACCTGCTTTATGAACTTTGGGGAGAGCGTACAATCAATCTAGCACAATTAGCCACAGAAGGAATCGGGGACTTTTTATAATTTTAAAGAATTACACGTGAAGATTTAATGACTTGTCTCATCTTTCGTAAATCAGAATTACTAGGATCCTTGCGAGTGATTTCCATTGAAAATGTTGCTGTCGATCATGGTTTCTCTCCCAGCAATGTTGATCGTGCAATTAAAAAATTTTCAAAACCTTTCTCCAAACTAACTTCTGAAAACTATTTCAATAATACTATAATTTTACCATTTTTCCCAAAAATCAGTCAGCAGAGTACTAAAATCCTTAAAAAATTCAGTATTGTGTTTAAACCTTCTAATAAACTCAGATTTTCTAAACTTAAAGATCCTTTAGAATAGTTGAGGCATTTACAGTATTTCTTGCCAGTGTGATCTTTCTGATATTGGTCAAACTAAACGTGCTTTAAAATTTCGTATTAAGGAACATGAAAACTATGCCAAAAAACAAGAATTTAATAAATCTTCAATTGCTCAACATTGCTATCAATTTAACCACCGTTTTGAATTTTTTTTAAGGATTATACAAAAATGCACGTCAATCTTTGATCTTGACTTCTTTGAAGCCTTCCATATCCAGAAAAATTCTAGTAATTTAGTTAAAGACTACTTTCCGTATTCTATTTTTGTTCCTTGGTATGGCGGAGTGCCCTGTAAATTTTTCCAACTCTTTCGTTCCATTTCATAACCTTTGGGGGCCCTTATGTGTCGTTTTAACCTATTTTTAGTCTTGTGGGGTCTCATTTATTGTGTTCTGACTTGACTTATCTTGTCGAGATATTCCTGTTGGGTTTGGGTGCACGCCAATCTGTGTACTACTTCTCGTTTCGGATTAGCTGGACTTTATACTGATTTCCGATTGGCTCTCTCATGTGAGCTCTGAATCCAGATCTCGGGTATAATCAAGTCTGTTTATTTTATTTGCGCCGGTTCCTCTTTTGGACATAGTGTTTGTTGGTTCTTTTGCACTGACGTATTCCCGAAACAGCTGTATGCTGCATTATTGTGTTATGTGTGCTTATATACGTTGCTCAAAGTCCTTATAGATAAGATCTTGTTATTTTAACCTTGTTAGTGTATGCGTTTTAAACTTTTTAGTTTGGTTGCCTGTTGGTGAAGACAGCATTCTGTAAGTTATTTTCAAGTTTTTCTATCTTTTTGTGTATTCTTCGCGATTAGACGAAAAATTGCACACACTTTTTCTAATCGTCAAAGTTTGAAAATTTTGAACTTACTCTAACTGTTATTCTTTTAAATTCACTTCATGGAATATTGAATGTATGCATTTAGACTAAAATTTCAATTGATGCACCAATGTTACGTGTAAATTCGACTTTTACGATTTTTGAAGGTGGAAATATTACGCAAATGTAAGTGAATAAAAAAACACAGATAAATAAGGTGAGTCTTTATTTTCCATGCATACCTAAAGCTTTTTAAATGAAGCAAGCCTCTAATTGAAAATTACTTTCTTCGAATTCCATTCTTAGGTAGGGGGTGCATAACATAAGTATAGCACATTTAGATAAGATAGAAATGATTTATCTACCCATATAGCCATGTGAAATGCGCTATCAATGATGTACGCAAACCCAGCCTGTTATCTACAAAACCACCATATAAGCTTGCATGTTCATCTTATTATCAGTGACGTAGAGCTAATGACAGCCACTTCATATTGGGTCTCATATGCAATGCGTTAGCTGATGTAGGGAAAGCTTATTGGTTAGATAATATTACATACTGCATAAGGATAAAAGCTTCTTATACAGTATGTACAGTAGTGTAGTAGTGTAGCAAAGCAGCAGGCGGGAAGTATTGTTTTCTGATATTATACATTATTTTAGAAACCTCTACGTGGGTTTCAAAATATTTACTTCACATTTTTATTTAGACTCCGAATCCTAATCTGACATTCTGGTACACATTTGGATTTGATAGTTTCGGGGCGAATTTATTAGTTTGGGGGAAAATAATATTTTATTCGGAGTCTTAGTTAAAGAAAAATGCATTCAGTTATTCTAAGTTTAGCTCTTACGAGATTTAGGCTTTCGATGATCATAATCATGAAAGTTAAAAATTGGGAACAGTTTAATAAAAAGTTTAACACGTATTATTTGATTTGAGTTCTCATAGTTTTCATTTTAAAATCTTTCCTTCCGACAGAGTTCCCTAAATATTGTTCCGAACGTGTAAAATGCTCTCACTGGAGTGTTTTTTGCAAACAGGCAATCTTTACTAGGATGGGAATCTAGGGTTGAAAGATGATCAAGTTCGGAAGAGTGTTGTCAGACCACTTTGGCGACTTTTCAAAGGGTTGAAAACACCTCGAAATAAGCAACATTCTACGAGATATGAGAGATTTCCAGAAGTTTCTATAAAAGAAGTCATCACTCAGTTGGAGAGCAGTAACATCTAACTGTGATATTCATCAATGTTTTGAGAATAGTAGCTGCTGTTTGCGAAATGAGTGGAAAATTTTAGTCTTTTACTACATATTGTTCTTGTTTACCCTGTGCTTGTCAATAAACGTGTTAGTTATCCAGAAATATGGACTCATTCCAGAGGATACCATCGTAACACTTCCTAATAATCCTATTTTGCTTTCTTTCCACGTAATCTACTTGAGTTTTACAGGCGTATCTCCATACCGGTGACGCATAAAGCATAATGGGGCGAATGACCCATTTCTTACATATTTTAATAGCTTAGATTTCCATTTTCTATGAGAGAGCAAGCAGAGTACAACAGTAGTCATATGGGCTTTTTGGATGATATCATTTATTTTCAAAAAGTTACGCACAAGTATTTGGTTGATTTTTCCGCATAAAAGGCATGGCGTTTTCGTGTCAGAAATAAATCTAGTAACATTTACCGACTTTCAAGCTCACAAAAGTAGTGTATCGCAAGGATCCATTCTCGGTCCTACACTTTTTAATATACTATACTTAAATGACATTGGCCAGAACACGGAGACGACAGTGCGATACTAGCAAAAATACCTGGTTCTCACAGTAATGCGTAAACATACTTCTCACCTGGCTTTAGAAGTGGAGAGTAAAGCTGAATTCAATAAATGTCATTGGATTTATTTCTCTCATGATAAGAAAACCCTGTTACATTTATAAATAATCTGACCCTTTATGCGGAAAAATCAACCAAATACTTAGACTTGATTTTAGACACAAGGAATTTACATATAAATAATGTTATAAAAAATCCCATATGGCTACTGATAAGCTTTACCTTCTCATAGGAAATGGAAGTGTATGCTATCAAAATAAAGTTTGCTTTACAAATATGTCATTAGCCCCATTATGCGATATGCACCACAGGTATGGGGATATGCCTGTAAAACTCAAATAGATTTCTAGAAAACAAACCAAAATAGTATTCCTAAAATGATTGCGAAAGCTCCTACATATATTTAAAGATTTCGGTTAGAAGGAAAGATTTTAAAATTAAAACATTGAGAACTGAAATTAAAAAAAGTCTTAATTTCTTCTGCTTCCAATGAAGTAATTTTTAACTTATGATCATCAAAAGTCTAAATCTTGTAATACACCCCGCTCAGTTTTGAATTTGAAATAATTGAAAACTTTTATTTTGAACTCTAAATTAATATATAATCAGGACTCTAAATAAAATATTTCAACTAAACTATAAATTGTGATCTATTACAACCCCCTAAATTATCAAAACCTAAATGGCTTAAGCTACATAAAAGTGTAAAATAAATATTTTGAAACCCCCATAGTGGTCGTTGATATAATGTCATAAATGAAGATAAACTCTGAAAACGACACTGCGGATTAAAGGCGTTTCGCTACACTACGACACCTGGATTGGATATCTAACTAACGATTTACCTTTCTTACCGTACAAAGTGAACAGTATAAAATCATTATATGCTGATAGTCTGCCTGTCTTTCTAAAATGACAACGATCTAAATGTACAGTTTATTAGGGAATTGTGTGATACCCAGTTCGTGGGCGGACACTATTTTAACTGATTTATTAAAGTTGTAGTTTCTACAAACACGCATTGTGAATGGCCGTTCTTACACAACATCCCGCAAGACCCTGGTGTATAAATACTTTTGTAAAACAAATATTTTGAAACCCCCATAGTGGTAGCTGATATAATGTCATAAATGAAGATAAACTCTGAAAACGACACTGGAGATTAAAGGCGTTTCGCTACACTACACATGGATTGGATATCTAACTAGCATTTTACCTTTCTTACCGTGCAAAGTGAACAGTATAAATGCATTATGTGCTGATAGTTTGCCTGTCTTTCTAAATGACAACGATCTAAATGTACAGTTTATTAGGGAATTTATACCCAGTTCGTGGGCGGACACGATTTTAACTGATTTATTAAAGTTGTGGTTTCTACTAACACGTATTGTGAATGGCTGTTCTTACACAACATCCCGTAAGACCCTGGCTTATAAAGAATTTTGCCTTAGAATGGTCTACACAAATGTTGGAAATGCGGCTTGAAATGGAAAAAGCCTTCAAAGTCTAATTCAAATATGTGCAAGTTAATTTGTATCCTAATAGAAATGAGTAAATCGGAACCCACAAAGATAACGAAAAATACTTGACTCCTAAAGGCCACACTGCTCGTGCCAGCTTGGGGGCATCTCGCAACATTGTTTTCGAACAATCCCGTGTCAAACTTATCATTGTTAATGCAACCCAAAGTTCCCTCCACATAATGCAACCGCCAACAAAGGAACTGTTTGCCCACAAAATACTATCACAGCCAGCTAGATATTCAAGAACCAAGAATCAGCTTTACGTGTTGTGACGAACCCGTCACTTTTTCGAGCCTATTTTCAGCCATTTTCAGAACAGTTTCAGAGTTCATACACCTTAAGACCGCCTGCATTGCAGTTTTTGGAAAACAAGGCTGTAAAACTCTGTCATCACAGTCTGATTTCGGAGAAATGCACCCAATTTGAGCCGTCATCAGAGAAGGGAGAACTAATCCCAGAGGGGAACGTTAGGTGGTCTATGATATGCAGAGCTTGGAAAAAGACATTCCAGAGCTTAGTCAGGGTGGTCCTCAAACTTTGGACCAGAATATATACACGAAAGAGACGCTTTTCGAGAGAGGCGAGACAATTTTCGTAGAGACAGGTCGCACGTTTGGTGCTCCTGATGCACGGGTTCTCGCCCTCACCAGGATGTTATTCTGTAACTTGTTGATATTCCTTGTCATGCTATAATAAAAGCTTATTTTCTTTATCAACGATGCCTGTTTTATCCAGACTTGGAGAAAGTCATTATTTTCATGATCTTATCACTGATTCGAACTCACGAATTCAGAAGGGAACGGCTACTTGTATTTAGGTCGGCACATTTCACTTTATGTGCGCTGACCGGACTAACGCTACTGAATCAACAACCATGCAGAGGCATAGTATCCAGCAGCAGAGAATGGTAAATTCATCACAAAATGGTATCCAGCGGCGGGATTCGTTACAAGTGTCGTAACCCAATGACTAAAACTAAAACGCAGCCTTTTAGTGCCATAGAGAATGAAATAGCCGTCAACGACTGTGTAATTGCAATGCGTCTTCAGCCTATCTACTCCAGTTCCCGTTCTTGAATGTACATATCATCTTCTACATTCATGGTTTCCCCGCACAATTCACCTGTTTCTACAAGCGCTCCTACATCTTCGACAAGTGCACCTGCTCCACCCGTTTTGAAGTCCTCGCCTCCCAGACTCTATGGATTTCTCATAGGATGCAAATATTATGTAATGTTCATGAATGATATGCGCATTCACATTCGCGAATACCACGAAAAAGGTAAAAATAAATTGTCTACAAGCAATGGCAATTTGGGAAGCCTTTGCTCAAAATATCTATAATTTGAATACTATATACACATATGCTAGTTTTATTGCCAATATTGATCTGTTAATCATTCAGGGCGATGGACATTGCACGTTAAAGTAACTCTATAAAATTGATCGCGAGAGCTATGTTTTAAAATCCACTTGCCTTAAATTGGACACTGAACAGATCAGGTTGATAAAATTAAAAGACCTGGAACAAAATCTCTACATAATAGCATTCCCTGACCAAATTTTAGCCGTGCAATGTGCTGCATCAATGGAATCAACCCTTGTCAATTCACAGGAACTTAGAGTTGAATATGTAATCCATTGTGTTGTGCTCATGAAGAAATACGATACATTGTGGGGAAAATCTATGAGTACGAGGGTTGCATGGTACAACACTGTTTTCCGGCGTATCACAATTGTCTAAGTACATCCATTCAAGACAAAAGTACCACTGTAGGACAGAGAGCAATGTTTAGAATCAGCCTAAACAAAGTGGTTAGATGTGCATGCAATCATCTCAACACTAGACACATTTTTTTAATGTAACATTCGATAGTTATAAAGGTCTGCCTGTAAGTACCTTTTATTTAAATTCTAACATCACAATACAGGGCTTGTCAGTTTTCAAAAACAGTTTCTTCGCATACAATTTATTTTTTGAAGTTTTAAATATGTTTTAACTTTAAAACTACTCTGGTTTAAAATAAAAAATAAAATTCCGGCATCATGAACATTGCAGTCCATATCAACTTTCATCTAAAATAATTTTTTCTTTTCATGCAATGCAATTTTTTTTTAAGTTTAAAAATGTTTTTTTACTTTAAACTTTGTCCGTTTTAAAAAGAAAAAAATAACTTCAAATTATTTAATCACAACTCCTAATCTTTAGAAAAAGAATCACTTTAAGACTTTAAAGTGATTTCATTATGCTTTAAAAAGAAATGGTTAAACTTGAAGGCAAAATGTAGGTTGAGTAAAATTCTCGGATTCTTCATCTGTAAATATCTTATGTTTATTAATAAATGTATTTTCGTTTATATTGTGTTTTTATTAGCCTCCCTCTCCCTCTATATGCGTGTGTGTATGTTTATTTTCTAGGTTCACACAAAATTGTTATATTTCAAGAGAAAACTCTTTTACAGAAAACCAAAACAATAATAATTTTCATAACTTGATATATTTTGAAATAAAAATTTCTATTTTAGAATTCTTATCGCAGTTGTCACATATATTTGAAAAATTAAAAAGGGGGAGATTGATAATTTCTCAAAACTGTTACCATGGAAGCTTAAAAAACTGTTTCAGAATCGTGAGTGATGAAATGTCGAAAGTTAGTTTTGCACATTATTTACAAGTTCATGCCCGTTTCTTTTTTAATCTTTATATAAAAAACTTACTTTACATAATGGTTTTGATTAAAATTCTTGTAAAAAATGTGTCTCGGTAGCCATTTTCAAAACGCGCAATTACATTTAATTTTGTAGAAAAAAAATCATATACAGAGATGTCATTTTTGTAAGAAAGATCCTATTTCAACAGGTTCACTGCTCTGTCTTTTTCTCGATTTAAAAATAAAGTCTACTTAGCAAATATAAGTAAGAAAGTATTGCACTGATTATTCATAACGACCCTTGTTTCGTGTAAAAGTGACGTTTAAAGAATGTTTGCAGTTATTTCAAGTCCTCATGAGTGCAAAACATTAATATTTTTTCTTAGCATGGGATCAAAATTATCAAGACTTCATTTCAATGGTGAGACTATGTAGGATTATGACGAAATGTGTCATTCTTCTTTTCATGCCAGTACGAGTACAATCGTTGAGAATGGTAACACATTTCTCTTTAAATTATTTAAATTCAAGAATTTTTGAAAATCGCAGATTTTGCTCATAATTCGCAACATGCAGACATAAGTTACATTTTGAATTACATGTTTGCAGGTTCGATACTTGATCCACCTACTAAGATTTCAAATTTTTATGACAAATTTTGATTACTAATGTCAACTTTTTTTACTTAATAATTAAAAAAAAATTCTTAAGAATTTTATTTTATTTTAAATAATAATCTACATTGAGAATTATATCGAAAAAAAAAACAGTTAGCCTTATTAATCCTATGCATCTTACAATAAAATCTAAAGCACTTAAATACCTAAGATAGACAGACACTTCCATTCAGCATTAATTTTTGCTAATATTTTTTATAAAAAATTGTTCGGAGTTGGTCTCGGAGCTTCATTATTGAAAATAAATTTGCAATCAATTGAAGAAGTAACTTACAAATAATTTTCGTTCTTTGGATTAAATCTATGATACTTTTTTTAGGTATTTTATGTAACATATTTAAATGTCATATTAAGGATTTATAAACAAAATAATTAAAAGCAAACTGCCATTTTAACTGAGAATTATAAAAAAAATGAACATTTACGTTTATTAATACCATGGTTCTTATATAATGTTTTGTGATAGGAACTTTCATTGATAAGTATTTTTCTAATAATGAACATTGTTCAGAATGGGTCCTTTGGTAGAAATTATACATATATTATTTGTTTTTACAAGAACTATCATTGTGACATTTGGAATTGCACTTTTTAATTTTGGAGATACATTTACATTTTTTTGTCAATACAGTATCTTTTGCAGTGATAGCTTATGAAACATTGCTTCCATATGACAATATAGAAACCGAAGGAAGAGTTACTGAAGTTGTGGGCACGTCTTGTAGTTGAATAAAGTCTCTCTCAGTGACTATAAAAGCATAATGTCGATCAAGGTATGCCTTCTTTGGTACCAAATTCATAAAGCCTTGATGAATTAATTCTAACAACAGCTAAGATATTCCTCTGTCAACATCAGGCACTTTGACCGCACCACTACTTCCAATAGCAACTCAAGAAAATTAAAAAAATGAAATTATATTTTATTCTTATCCGACGGTTGAGCGGTTGACAGTAGGTTGCAATTTGTCTTTATTGCATCATGGCTGCATTAATAAGCGTCAACGTGTTTTGGTCATTAAATTGGTTACCAAAAGAATCTCAAAAGGAATTTCGCATTGTGGTTGGTCTTTTTGAATATTCTTGAACTTGTTATAAGCATTTTCGGAAGAGACACTACACGAAATTCGCACTGTGGCTGGATTTGAGATGTCAGAATGCGTTGTGGTCGACTTTTTTCGCTCGAGCGTTTTCAGTCCTTGAGCCTTCGCTGGTCCGAAAGAAAAACGTCGCTAGTCAAAAAGTCATATTTTTGAGACGATAAAAAATATTTTCTTTAAAGGTTGAAATTTCTTGTAAGTCCTCCACTTGAAGTTTCCGGAGCAAGTGTGACCTACCAAAATTAGCACTGTTGGTACTCTCTTTGCGAAGGATGTAACACAACTGAGTTATGACAATCTTGTTGACAACGTGGTGAACACTTGTCAGCAAGTAAAAAAACGAAACAACTGCTCTCTGTCGACCGCAACTTGAACTAGACTTATGTCATTTTTCTAGCAAGTATAATACTCTTTTTTATGGAGTATGGCATCAATAACTCAAAAATTGTATTTTTTGACTATGGCGTTTCTCTTACGGACCAGCGATTATACCACATACCGCCTGCTGTTGCGTATCGACTTTTTCGGGGTGGTGGGAAGTAGAATGGGGTAGGATGGTCAGAGCAGGAGAAGGTTCTCAAATTTTGGTGATCTTTTAATCGATAAAATATTAAAAATCAATTATGCTTTAGTTATAACGACATATAGCCATTTTATGTGTATTTTTTTAATGGACGAACAGGAATGCTGGCTTATAATAGTACTGGTCACGAATTGACCGATTATTCTCCATCAAAAATGCTGTTTGGCTCAGAATTTACGATTACAGTGTGATCTGATGTTCGGCCGATCATGTGACGCTCCTTCACCGCCTGATTAACACGTGTAAGATCTGCAGGCACTGTTCATTGTTTTGCTCGTAAAAGGATCAACATTGCTGCCGATAGAATGAAAACCCGGTACGATGCCAAGGCTAATAAAGAGCGATTCCTACATGGCGACAAAGTGTAGCTGTTCAAATCTCGGCGACGACCAGGATTTTTGTCGAAGGTTTCGTGAATTAATTGAACATTTGATTGCTGTTTTATTGTACCTCACAATTGTTTTGTGATCTTGTGGTAAGCCTTGTCTAGAAGGATGAGGTGAACAATTTGAAGTAATTACGGTTTTATTGAAGGCGATGAAAGAGCGGAAAGAAATGATAGCTTTCCTTGAAACTTGCCAAGAAGAGATGAAAGCCTAACATGAAAAAATAAAAGCTGGACAAGAAGCAAGAGGTGAGAACCGTAGAATCCGAGATGAAAGTCCAATTAAAAGATGCGCTCCAGAAACTAAATGCTGACTAAAGATATCTTTTTTTCGACTCAACAGAAGATGTGAGGTATCTATTTGGACTGTCGGGACAGTGCCACCCAATTTAGACGGGAAAACCAAGTGGGGTCACATCCACAGGAACCGTACCCTCTTTACCTTGCAATCAACCTCTCGGGAGGAATTTTGGATCCACAGATTTAACGTGCCCATATTTCGCGAAGATACTGATATAGTTTGGGCAGCGCTAGGAATCGAACTGGATATCTCCGAGTGCAATCCCCGTGCTCTATCCATCGGCGTATTCAGCCCGACGGAAGAGATCGGCAGGTTCGCTTGCAAGTGGACTGCAGTAGAGAGCAAAGTCATATAATGGGGAAAAGTCAACTCTTTAAGCATGCGGATAAAAGGGGCAATGACTTCCGAAATTCTGCATGAGGCTATCAGACAGGATGTTGCAAGTGTGAAGAAAAAGCCGCTTTAAAACTTACCGGCTTTTATCGTTGCAAGGAGCCGGAAATAGGTCGTATCAATAACACCCAATGCAAAATACTCATGGATTTGAGGTCGAATAATGTGTGAGGTCTAAATAACCTTTCAATTATTATTTCCCCCAGTTTCATTATAATTTATGTTATTTATTCTAACGATCCTAACTGGTTCGGTTATTAGGCGAATCACCGGCCTACTCAGCATTTTGCGTGTTCCTACTTTAGAGTAGGATAAGTTTCGGAACCGAAGAGAGGCTTGGTCAGTTGGCTTGGTTTGGATTGAGTTCGTTCTAGTCGTGGCTTTGAGTGTGTTTGTCTTGAAAGAATGCCAATGGCAAACATAAAAGCGTTAGTATCATATCCATTTCAGAGTGAGCACCAGGCTGGTTAAGTGTAGTTTCATGTATATAGTGTAAATTTGTCTGGACGTGTACAATAATAATTATTCTCCAGAGCATCAATTGCTTTAAACAGCCAGATGCTGTTAATTCCATGAAGTTAATAAATATTAGTTTGATTCAATCCATTGCAGTCTTATGTTATTGCCCTTGGACCGAAAGGTTTGAGTTAAGTCACTATTGACATAAAGTAAAAGTCTCTGAAAAGGAATCAAAGGAGGAGAAAGAGACGTGTGTACTTTACAAATGTCCCAATCACTACAAGTAATATGAGTCGTTGGATTAATGACCAACTTCTGTATACGGAACTCGCATTTTCCATGTCTACTGCATAGGGGCCGAGTTTTCAAAATCTCAGGGGCGGAAGGGGGCACAATCCGATAAAGTTATACAAAAGATTCACAAAGTTGATAAAGATATAATAACTTACAAGACCTCCTTGAAGAAAGCAAGCATATGTCAGTGACTACAATTGTTTCGAGGACATTATAAGCCCCTACTTCAAACCATAAGAACAGTATGTGCCTTTAACAACCGCCAAGAACGAACTGCCTAATGAACGGCAGTAGTGGTTGCTAAGAGTGCATACTGTTATTTTTGCCTGAGAAAGGGGGCTTATACTGCCATCGAAGCAACTGTAGTCATCTAACTGACATATATATGCTTTTCTCAAGGAAGTTTTGTAAGTTATTATCTTGCAAGCAGCAGTTTTGGAGTGGGATAACCAAGTGGTTAAGTCACGGGGATTGTATTCGGAGGACCCAAGTTCGATTTCCGGATTTACCTAAACTGTCCCAGTGTACGAGCACGTTAAATTTGTAGGTTTGAAAGTTCTTTCGAGCGGTTAGTAGCAAGGAAAGAAGAGACGGTTCCTGTGGATGTCGACCCCACTGGGTTCCAGTCTGAATTAGATGGCACTGTCCCGCGGGTAGGTTGGAAGGGCTGGTTCCAAAGTAAGAAATCGGTAGTTTTATTTATTGCACGGTAAATACTTTTAATCTTTTTAGGCCTACGCCTCTCTAGTTTTCCACTTCTAAAACTTGAGCTTTTTGACTAGTGAACTCACTCTGTTCTTGACGTACCAGATGCCATAGTCTACGCATTGCATTTTCTCCTTTCAAGGAGCAATTAAGGGTTGAAAGTGAAGGGGTTGCGTTGCAACCGATAGAAGTAACGCTTGTAGTCCCCCTAGCAGGAATCCGTCACGTTATGCTCTACAGCATATTGTTGATTACCCACACCAGACCCAGATATTGTCGATAGGATTTCTAGAGAGATTTCCCGGTGGGTCGGGGGTCATTTTTTCCTCAATGTGTAGAATGGGCCTAAAGGGCCGATCATGCCTCGTTTTTCCTGGGCCAGTCTCGGAGCTAGTATCCACTGAGAGTAAAAAATGATAAAGTTGCAAAACAATAAAATCAAAAACTGGAGTTATGATATGTAATGAAAACTTAAGATTTCGTCACATGTAAATTTATATGAATCTGGGTGTCCATGCCACCATGTGAGTCAGATATGTAAAAACAAGTTTCATTAAGAAAATATAAACGTGTAAATGAAGGTCTTAGAGGGCCAATATGACTAGTTACAGTTTTTGCCAAACTGGCATTTTTCAATCAAATAACATCTAACTTAACTAACAGCAATTTCTGGAAAAACCTCATTTTTGTTAAAATCATAGCATTGTCATGTTTTACCAATCTCTTTAAATGAAAGATCTAATATTGTTATATTATTTAATTCAAAAACACCTCTCATAACAATTTCATAGAATGCTATGCGCAGAGCCATTATAACATATATATATATATATATATATATATACCAGTGTTGCGCTTAAATCAAAATGTGCAGGTCTTTTAGCAGTTTGGGGATTTCTCACGCAAAAAGAATTTTTTTCTGTTTTAATTTAAATTTATCCATGAGAAATAAGTATGTTTATATTTAATTACAAATCAACCTTTACGAACAGCACAAAAATATAACGTTATTTTTCATCACAAACCAAAATAAAACCTTTATTAAAAGAACCAAAACATCACACTACATTTAACACCACAAACATCACTCATCTGAAACCACACCAGTTGCACATATGCCAAAACCTCCTACAAAGCGCAACCATTTTCCCACAAGGTTCCTACGAATCCGATATTTTCTATTTTCTTATAATTTATAATTCTAGTTTTCTGGTTGGTCTCAAATGACTTTGTTGTTGGCTGCCAAATGTCCGGCGCTCACCAGGAATAAAGCTACACATGGGGTTTGCAGCTTCAAACGGAATGAATGCCACCTGTAAAGACGGCACTGGTATATAGAATCGAGGAGAAATTACAGATAAGATCGCTTTAGGTAGACCAAATAAATCATCTCTACTTCGTAAGACAGCTATTTTTTGGAAATGTCAATTCCATGGCTGTAAATAATCTGTTTCTCTTTGAATTAGGTGGTCAGTCAAAAAAGTTCTGGTGACCAGGTGTTTTTCGTCATTAAGAGTAAACATGTTTCTTGGGAGTAGCTTGATTTGTGTGCGAGATAGTTTACGGCGCTATGGTAAGGAAGATGTGAACAAGACTGAACTGAAATGCGAGATTTACGTTGATAGGATTTTCTTTCAATTATTTTTATGTTTAAAAAATTTCATTTTCTGATATTTAGTAAAATAAGAAGTTAGAAAAAAAAATCTTGAAATTTCCCAGAGGGGTCAAAGCCTCCTCTGGAAAAGTTCAGCGGCCCCCGTAGTCGGCGCCTATGGTCTACTGTCATTGAGGAAAATGAACGTTAATATTTCTATCGGGTCGAGCATCTCCAACCATATCGCTTCCATTCATTCTCGGATTGAACTTTTTTAAAGGAACATGGGTTTGTTTTTGAAAACATGCTCCGTTGGTAAGAATGGCAATTTGGCATCTAAAGAGGTTGATGTGTTATCTAAAAGATTCTGTCGTGTGAAAAGATTTTTGGAGGCCCGATTCCAGTGCATATCCGGCAAGTTATAGCCGATCAGAGTCTGATCCTTGGAGTGATGAAGACCTTTCTCGATCACAAAGAAAAGAGAGATATCGAGCCAATACTGATTCGCATAAATGATGAAGCTAATGAATGGGTTAATTGACAAGAAATTTCATTTTCTCACCTGAAACAAAACTATACTGGGCACTGTGGGATTGTGTTGCACTTGAGGTACGGAGCTGTATACCGTTTAATGGGAAAGTGCAACATATGACAGTTGTTGCTCCCTCGTTCCAGGATGTTCAGAGTACCATAAGAGATACATGACAGCCTTACTGAAGTGCACCTACAATTTGAGAGGATACGTCGTAACAATACTAAACCGCACACATTGTCAGAGTAAGTGAAAGCAATATAATTTATTTGTTTTCTCATTCAAGTTTTACTCTACAGATAAAAGAAATAAAAACAACAATAATTCCTTTAATCTTATCCATGGCAGACACTAATAAAACACAAACGAAAATACAAAACTCCCCATTTATTAAATTTATTTTTCTATCTATTTATTTTTAATTTAGATATTAATTTATTTTTAATTTAGATATTAATTTATTTATAATATAAATAACATGAAAAATGTCTGCATTATTAACACATTTGTCTTTTAAACTTTTTCTACAGAATAAAAACAATTTAATTTCGCACCTTCGCTAAGCAATATATATAATTAAAAAATGTTTCAAAAAATATCGTCTACTTAATGATATTTCTATTGAAAGTTTACATTTGTATTTATTATTGATATCTTGAAACTTGAAAACTTGGCCATTTTGTAAATTGTAAGTAATGTCAAAATCACCCAGTTTTATAGTTATGCGTATATTACTATTAAAGTTGTGTAAATGCAAATTAAATGATTTAATATTACAAAAAAGTTCTCTCAAATTTAGTAAGCAGTACTTTTATGCAAGTTAATAATTCTTATACATTGTCAAAGTAGGAGCAAGAACCATTATTTGTTTTCTCACCGATCGAAGTTTTTACTTTATAGATAAAATAAATGACTTAAAAAATGAAAACACGAATTTCTGCAATCTTATCCGTGGCAGAAACTAATACAACACAAACCAAAATATAATACGGTCCAATCCATGTATTAAATTTACATTTCTATCCTTTTACTACTTTCTTTAAATACATAGTATAATGGAAAGGGAGAGCAGCATTGTGATGGGGTCGAAAATTCGAATTAGCGATTTCGACGGCAGAGCACGTTGAAAACTCGAATTCCTGAACTCTAATCGAACGTTTTTAAAGTGATGTCTGTGTGTGTGTCCGTGAGGCTATGGATGCGATATCTCATGAAGAAATAGAGCGTTACGTACGACATTTAAGATAATTATTACAATCATGAATACTAGCACCCTATTGATTTTACATGCAATCGAATGCTCGGAAGACCCCCCCCCCCCTTTCGAATAAAATTAAATAAAAAAATGATTGAAAAAAGAGCCTTGGATAATGCTGCATAAAAATAATTTCTTACATAATGAAACGAATGACATAAACTGTAGAACGCTAAAAAAAACCGTTCTTTAGATATTGCACATTTTCAAATAAATTTATTAAAAAAATTACATAAAATTAAAAAAAGGTGTTAACTATGGTGAAATATGTTCCCTTTTTATATGCAATCTTATGCGACGAATTTATTAACACCATTATCGTGATCTAGTTTGTTCCATTCATATGAGAAGATACTTTTTGTAATAGTTTTTATGTTTTAAAGACCAACAGTTTACCAAAAGTCACTTGTTTGTTTGTCAGTCTGTAATGCTTAGCGATACATTTAACGATAATTTAAAAAGTATCGCCAACCTAGCAACATTTTGAAACTGTCGCCAAATTAATGAAAATATTGACAAATGGGCAGAAATGACACTTAATAACGAAAATGATGCCAAATTGATGAATATACAATATCATAGCAAATGAGTTTCAATTAATTGATAATCCTGTCTATTTGGGGGAAATTAATATACTTGATTCAAAATATAGTGAGTTTCACTTTTACAATTTAATTGATAATTCCTGTCTATTTTGGGGGAATTAATATTCTTTAATCAAAATATTGTGAGATTCACTTTTAAGGGACATGTTCGTTTTGTTAGGGGTTGTCGTAAATTAATTGCGTTTTTTAAGGGGGGTGATATACGACATAATTACTATAATAATTAATCATATGACAAGTTTACGTCTAATCTTGCATACGCTATTTAGCGATGAGCTTCCCCATTTCAAAATTAAAACAATGAAATTACAATACTGACATAGGAAAAACATTATAAGAAGTGTAACTTTCAATTTTCGGAATCTATTGACTTGACTGGAATGGTAACCATTGGTGGTTTTATATAATAAAATATTACTTTCCAATGATTATAATCGTTAATATTACCACATTTCTAATTGGGAAGTTTGATCTACGCAAAATAAGAGTTAATTGGGTCTTTCAAAAGAGTTTTCAGAAAAACGCTCAGCATTAATGCAAAATTTAACGCTAAAAACATTATGCCGTTGATCTTGTATATATTAATTAATCTGAGAAAGAAGCAAAGCCATTGTTGCATTATATAGAGAAAATCATGTGCTGCTCACATCAGGTATTTTAATAATTTATATTCACTAAATAAATGCAAAGTTATTGACACATTAACCTCATCAACTCATTTGAGGTTAAACATTTTCTACAAAATAGAAACATTATGATAATAAATTTATGTTGCTTCGTTAAAGTAAAGTTCTATAAAATATCGTTTACTCAATGCTATTTCTATGGAATGGCTGATCTGGACTGTCCCCGGGACAAGAAATTTGGAACAATGATAGAGTAAAGAATAAGGGAAACTTTTACACATGACAATTACAAACAGCTACCATAAGCCTTCGGGTTGGTCGTGTGGTCTGGGCTTTCTACATCACAATTACGCCCTTTCTGACGGTCTGGGTCTCAACAACAACATGACAATTACGTACGTATTAGTCAATAGTTACCTTACACCTTTCTGGTAGGTCGGACGGTCTGGGTCTCAACAACAATAACAACATGACAATTACGTAATATAGAAGAATTAAAATGTTCTCATAATTTTAATAGTCCATTTTATAAATTGTAAACAATGCCGAAATTCAACCAGTTTCACAAATCTGTGTATATTAAAATTGTGTAAATACTAATTAAATGAATAGTATTGGAAAGAAATTTTTCTTAAATTTAATATGTAATACTTTTATGTTTGATACTAAACCGCAAACATTGTCATCAAAGGAGAAAGCAATAGTATGTGATTGTTTCAGAAATGTTTATAGTTTAGTTCAATTATAAATCCTAGACAGCGTAGCACAGAAACTTATTTGGTTTAAAAGTACATTTTTTTAAAAAAAAAGCTGCTCTTTAAAAATGTATTTAATTAGAAGTTTCGAAATAATCATGAAATGAAATTAAGTTTCAAAACCATATATTTTATGTAATACTATGGTGTTAGACTGATTGTGTAGGAACTAAACTATTTTAATGTTTCCTTAATTTTAATACTTGGTATTATATTTTGTAAAAACACACAGCATAGAATTTTTCTCGAAGTTTTAAGTCCCATGTATATAAATTAGTATTTATATCATAGTAGGCAACGGAATAAGAATGATGCATTTCTTAATTTAGTTTGAATGAATTCACAGTGAAATTATCATTGATGCATTATCAATAAAGTGTAAACATGTAGAATATATACATATCATATCACTAACATAAATATAGGTAAATAGACGAATCTGAATAGCTACATGAAAGAATCAGGTCAAATAAAGTAATCTACAAAATGTGAGAAAGAAATTCAAAAACGAAACTAAAACTGCTTTCGAAACGAAACTCAAAACTACTTATCAGAAACCAACTTTTCTAAAATAATAAATAATAACAAAGCGAAAAAAAAAAACAGTAAAAGTTGCAAAACTGGCAATCACTACACGATAAAATAAAGAATTCATTTATAACAGCCAAAAAATCCGGGTCACCTGAGCATGCAAAACACACTACAAACATGCTGACGAAATCATGCTTTTGAGAGACCTTTCTGCGGAGAATATCTAGAACGTAAAATCTGAAAACTAGGATGGGCGATTAAAACAAGACCATGCTAATAAGTTTGAAAAATTGTCGCTAGCTACCTTTAAGTGTAGACCTTGGACGATTGTTTTAATTCTCTCCTGAAGAACGGTAAAGGTTAGAGTTCACGACCCCTACCGATATTACGAATGCAAAAACATCACTTCGCCATCTGATTGGCCAGGCAAAATGAATGACTTTCGGTAGGATGTTTTTTAATTCTGCAGCACTTAAGAAGAAAAGCCAAGAAAGATCAGCGGTTTAATAGATAGCATAAATTTTTAAGAAATCATTTTTCAAGCAGCAAGAGAAGTGAGATTCAATGCATAACAATTGGGAAACAGCGGGAGCATACACAGCACTTTCGAATTCAAATTGCGATTGCTAGTCGTGGAGGGATACATCCAGCAGCGCCATCTATGGAAGACGCTTTCTGAACATATGTAAAATCATTTCCCAGTGGAAGTTATGTTTCAAAATTGTTTAAAAATATTTCACTGCATGTGCATAGGTTATTTTTCATTCATTGAAATAAATTTGTTTGTCTGTATATGTTTACAGATATATCGATTTGAATAAAAAAATGCAGATTATGTTTAATAATCATTATCATTAGTCATAAGCGTTTTTTGGTATTTTATACAGTTTTCGAACGGAATAAATTTATTTTGCTAATATTTTATATATGTTGGAAAGTAATGTAAAATCCATGGGAAAACAGCTTCAATTTCCGGGAAACTGAAGCGTCAGATTAATCAGAATAATTTTTGGGGTACACTGAGAAATTCTTCAAAAGGTATTTGTTTCGCAAAATATTTGTATTGGGAGCTGGAGTTGAGAATTTTGTAGTAGAATTATATTTTCGGACTCTGGGGAATGGCATTTACAAGTTTGGGAGTCCTACGCTAAATCGTGTCCCAGAACCCTGCGACCTCACACTGTTTGATGACGTTGCATAATATTGCATAATTTTAGACTTACTTTTAGTAATAATCAGAAGTGGAAAATTCAACGTTCATTTCTATAGATACAAAGGCTATTATTATACGAGTGTTTATTGTTTAATATACATTTTATGACAAAATCTCGGTTTATTCCCGGAAAAATATTCATTTATTGGCGGAAGAACATTTTCTAAAAGTTAGGAATAAAAAAATATTCAAAGGGTTTTAATTTTCAAATGTTTGTTACTCGAAAATCTGCCGTGTTTTGTAATATAAAAGGAAATGTGTAGGTTTTACGATTAATAATAATAAAATTATGGTGTATTCAAAATGCGCTCTATCACCGTATATTTGATTAAGTTTGCCGGATCCTTAAGAAAATGTGACTTTCTTAAAATAAATAAATAGTAATCATATATAATTATTTTTTATATATAAACTTTAAAACCAAAAAAAATTTTTAACCAAATTTAAATTTGTTATTAGATTCTATATAAAATATGTAGAAAATTATGTAGAAAATATAAGTTATAAAAATATGAGTCTCAGACGATTAAATTATCTATGTTTATTTAAAACTCACTATTACTAAAAATTTATATTAATTACAATAACATTTTAATGCTGTTGATTAATATAATTTATACCTTTTCTTCAAAAATTATACTAATTTCAAATTTTAAAATAGAAATTTTTATTTCAAGTTATTTTTTTCTACATGCTAATATGAAGATTTATAAAATTGTTTTAAAAATAAAAAAATATTTACCAAGTATTTTTTCGTGCAGTGTTTTCATCTGCACAACTAGCCTGATAATCACAAATATAAAAAATTTACAAGTTATTTTCTTCCTAACGAAGTTTCCAATGTGTCTACTATTATCAGGTTTATTACCGGTTCACCAAATCTTTGGTTTTTTGCAACTCTATCTCAAACACATTCCAGAGTAAGTACATGAGGGGAAGACTTTGGGCGGCAACATATCTCTGCAATGATTCAGTAAACGATATGGTATACACAACTGTGTATATTTTTGTTACGAAAATATGCTTGAAAGTAAAGTGGCTATAAAATTTCGTCAAATTATCTAGGGTCGGCACTTTATTTTCCCACTGACAGAAATTTTCAGAATTTTTTCACTTTTCAGAACCCCATCATAATTTTAGACCTAATAAGCCTAAATATAATGCAAATTTGAATTGGGGACCTTTTACTTTGTTGTTGCAATCATAAATCAATTCCAATTACAATAAGGAAAAATCAGAAAACATAAATTATTACCATTAATAGCAGAGTTAATGTATAATTTATGAAGCTTGATTTGTTTACGCCACTAAATGATGAAGCAGAACAAACAGTTGTTGCAATTCAGTTTTATTAGCTTCATGTTAAGTCCATCACTGGTCAGGAACATAAAAGGCGTCTCACCATTTAAAATTTATTGGTGGAAAAATTTTCCATTACTATAGTTTTCTGAAAAAGTTTTGCCTTGAACCATCTATTTCTAAGGATCTGCTTTAGATAGAGCTTAGATGGTGACTGATATATATTAAGCATCTATTTTTCTAGAGGGGGTGGGAAAATTTCTACTTCCGGTTTAAAATTTTCCATTTTACTTAAAACACCCATTTCTGAAGCTCACAGATAGAGGAATTTTCACTTACAGTTTCTTTCCACTTCTGGTTCAAAAATTTATGAAATATATAACGGTATTTATGAAATAATTTTATATATTCCCTGTTTGATACGTTTATTTGTAAGGCATTTTTTAATGTTGGGGTTTTGAGTTGAAACTTCTCTCTATTCTTTCATTGGATTTTTAAACTTTTATTATTATTGAAAACATTTTATTTATATGCTGAATTTGCGTAATAAAATCTATGCGTATTTTGCTTCGTCATTCTTTTTTTGCTTAATAACTTTAGTATTTTTAACTATTCATATTTGCAAAGTATCCTTAATTCTTTTAGTATGCTTCGGTATTTATGACACTTTATATATATATATATATATATATATATATTATACAGACATTATAAGCTTCCCCAATTAACACACCCTTTCTTTCGTAATTCTTATACCAAATTTCTATCTCATATTAATCGTTTCTTGTGACTATATTAAATTATATCCCACGTTATTAATATTAAGAGAGAAAGCACATACTTAGTCTTTTCCTCTACAACAGTGTATTTAGCTACTAATCCTAACCAATACGTAAACTTTCTCATCTGAAACTGTATTCCCATCACATATTTGAAGTATATAAACCACGAAGACAGCATTGCCGCCATCTAATCCCCCATTTGATTCAAAACTTGTGTGGTAATAAACATACACCGACCAGTGAATTAGTAACCCATGTTCAATATTTTATTGGACCACCTTTAGCCCGAATTACATGGATTGTATAAGATGCTGGAGTGCATTCAAGAGAAAACCAGGCGTTGGATAAGCAGATCGTAAGCTCCTGTATAGTTGATGGCAGAGGAGATTGTTGTCAGATGTGTTTTTCCTACATGCCCCAAACGAATTAATCTGGACTTTGTCGTGGCCAGGGTATATGGTGGAAGTCAGAGTCATGCTCCGTGAACTACTGTTGCATGGCTCCTGCGGGGTGGATGGTTAGCATTATCATCCATGAAATAGACGTCGTCAGGTAAAAATGCAATATTGCAGTTGACGTGATCGGCAAGAATATTCAAGAACTCCATGGATGACACCCGATCTTCCGGAAACACCCGGAGGTCAGCAGAACATGCCCCACACAATGTTACTCCCACCGCAACATTGAATTGTGCGAACAAGGCAAAATGGGTTCATGGCTTCATGAGGCTCCCGTCATATTCTCCGCCTGCCGTCGGAATAAAACAAGTCGTACCATGAATCGCCCAACCACATAACCTTCTTCCAATCATCTGATGTCAAGTGACGCCGTTCCCGGCACCCTTGTAAATGCATTTTCAGGTTCTTCGCAGAAATGAGAGGTTTCCGCACAGTAGATCCCCTTTTCTGCTTTACATACAGTTTGAGTCTATAGTGTATAAGACAGACAGACATTGCCTTTTATTATATAGATAACAGACAAAGATATAATGAAAAACTAGAAATTTATGAAAAAAACCTTCATATGGAGACAAATGGTTTATACACTCCATTTTAATTCTCTTTTGCATACACATTTCTTTTAGTCATATGAATTTTCAGGAAAACCGAGAGCGACATCTCCTACGCTGGAAATAAAAACGCTTAGTGAATCCATCAACCCCCTCTAGAATTCTACGCTAAATCCATATCAGTCATCATTTAAGCTCTATCGATAGCCAATCCTTAGAAATAGATGTTTCAAGAAAAATTTTTGATCCGAAAGTGAAAAAAAACAAACTAGAAGTGAAATCTAAAACAGAAGTGGGAATCTTTAGTAAACACACAACCATCTCCCGCGGCCGTCCAAATAGTTGCTCTAAGTCCTCGGACGAGTCGGACGGTCTGGGTCTTCAACAACCATCTCCCGAATTTAATGCTAAATTAATATCAGTCATAATCTCAGCTCTATTAATAGCCAATCTGAAGAAATAAAGTTTCAAGAAAATGTTTCTGAACCGGAAGTGGAAAAAATTGCATGTCGATATCCTTAGTAAACTCCCGTTCCGCTCTGGAATTTGATGCTAAATCCATATCACTCATTGTCTCTATCTATAACCACTTCTGAGAAATAGATGTTTTAAGGAAAATTTTTTAATCAGATGTAGAAACCGGAAATACAAATTGTACGGGAAGTGGAAAAAGAACTGTAAGTGAACATTCTTAGTGAACAGCAGACTGCTTCGGAATTTGATGCTGAATCCATATCAGTCATTATATCTATCTATAACCAACTCTGAGAAATATATGTTAAAGAAAATCGGAAAGAAATCAGATGTGGAAAAGAAACTGAAGATACAAATTATACCGGAAATGGGAAAATAACTGGAAGTGGAAATTCTTAATGAACCCTGATCCACTCTTGAATTTGATGCTGAATCCATATCAGTCATTATCTCTATCTATAACCAATTCTGAGAAATAGATGTTTTAAGGAAATTTTTTGAATCAGACGTAGAAAGAAACCGGAAATACAAATTATACCGGAAATAGAAAATGAACTGGAAGTGGAAATTAGTGAACCCCTGATCCGCTCCGGAATTTGATGCTGAATGCATATCAATCATTATCCCTATCTATAACCAATTCTGAGAAATAGATGTTTTAAGGAAATACAAATTATACCGGAAATGGAAAAAGAACTGGATGTGGAAATTCTTAGTGAACACCGCGCCCCTCCGGTATTTGATGCTGAATCCATATCATTTATTATTTCTATCTATAACCAATTCTGAGAAATATATGTTAAAGATAATTTTTGAACCAGATGTAGAAAAGAAACCGGAAATACAAATTATACCGGAAATGGAAAAATAACTGCATGTGGAAATTTTTAGTGAACACTGAGCCGTTCCGGAATTTGATGCTGAATCTATATCAATCATTAGATCTATATATAACCAATTCTAAGAAATATATGCTAAAGATAACTTTTGAACCAGATGTAGAAAATAAACCGGAAATAGAAAAAGAACTGGAAGTGGAAATTCTTAGTCAACACTGAATTGCTTCGTAATTTGATTCTGAATTCACATCAGTCATTATCTCTATCTATAACCAATTCTTCAAAATAGATGTTTTAAAGGAAATTTTTGAACCAGATGTGGAAAAGAAACCGGAAGTACAAATTTTTAGTGAACCACCTTATATCTTTTAGAATTTGATGCGGGATCCATATCATGAGTTATCATCTATGCTTTATCTATAGCCAATTTTGAGATATATACGTTTCAACTAACATGACAATTTTGAACAGGAAATGAAAAAAGAACCGGAAGTAGAAATCCATAGTGAACCTCTAATTCCTCCGAAATAGGATGCTAACTTCAAATCAGCCATCATCTGAGCCCTATCTATAGCAGATCCTAAGAAATAGATGTTTCAAGGAAAGATTTTTTCGAAAATGTGTAGTATAACAAATTTTGGCATCAATAAAACTTATTACACAATATAGCGCTACCTCGGGGGCGCGGTAGCCCATTGGTTAGCGCGCTGGAGTTGCACTCGGTAGGCCCGGGTTCGATTCCAGCCGCTGCCAAAACTGCCGCCGTGTTCATGCGGAGTACGATCACGTTAAACATGTGGGTCCGAAAGTCCTTCCGAGAGGTTGGTGGTAGGGGAAGGAGGGTACGGTCCCTGTGGATGCCTCCCTCACTGGGTTCCGGTCTAAATTGGGTGGCACTTCCCGACCGTCCAAACAGTTACCTTACACCTTTCTGGTAGGTCGGACGGTCTGGGTTTCAACAACAACAATATAGCGCTACCTCGATTAAACAAATGACAAGAGACTAGCATACAAACTCGTTAAATCGAGGTACTCCTGCATAAAACTAAAATCTTACCTTTAGATGCGTTTTAAAATTTGTTGTGGCTTTGAATGCCCGCACATTTTGGTATATATTTTATAACCGCACATTTTGGTTTGCATAATTGGCATTCCATCGTATTTACTCCACTATCATCAATAGATATTACTATAAAACATTTTGTATCTAATACCGTGCACATCATAATCTTATAAGTAGAGTGGCAGCATCTTCCATCTGTTCTCATGTCTTTGCAATAACTAACTACTGCATTGCATCTCTTTAATTTACTTCAAATATACATACAAATACCATGCATTGCAGAGATTGGATTGCCTATGCTTCTGTTTTCACAAAGAATGAAACTTGAAGAAGAAAGAATGAAAGAAGGAACTCTGTCCCTTTTCTTTATACATTGACACATATACCAAATAACATCATTATATAATTCCTATATATGAATGTAAAGTTTAAAACAGAGGCCATTGCAGTTGCTAAACATTCCGTTTACTAGCTGGCACCATCGAGGTAGTATAATGGAGAGAGCTTAAGGGTTGCAATCGTCATCAAAGATAAAGGCAGGTGTCTTAGGGACGAATTCCCCGAGAACGCATTTTCTTCCGACTGTGACCCTATACATTTCAATGGCAATTTCTAACAGAGAGCGGACTCGAGAAAAAGAAATGCTAAAATAATGGTTATGTACTGTTGGAATTACGGCTGCAAGTAAAAGCATGTACAAGGAGGGCTTGACTCTTTTCATGGATAACATTTGTTTCCATTATATATCTTACAAATAGAGTTAAAAAGGCATTGTGCTAGATTTTAGCATGGTGCATTTCATTTGGCTATTCATTTCATTGCTTTTAATGCTGTATAATTAGAAGTTTTGCTTTATTTTTGGTGTTTGTGATATTGCAAAAGACTTCTAATGTTATTCTAACACTTTAAAAAAACATTTGGAGTACTTTGCTGATAGTTATGGAGTTATTTTCGGTATCCTCGTATGTTTTCCCTTCGAGGTGGAACTTGGCGACGGTTGGCGACTCGCAAGATTGGGTGGCTAGAGAAGAAAATGGGAGTTTTAATGAGAGTAAAGACGTGTCGTATGATAAAATTTTACGTTCATAATGAAATATAATAATAGTTTACATTCATTGAAAATGTCAGCTAGATTTTACATCATAACTTTTCGGTGCATTTTATATAATGATATATGAGCATGATCTCATTTCTAATTCAGAGTAAATCGTACTTAATAAGTATTACTAGTTAGCATGGACGCCCATAGGGGATGACAAGGGGACACTCCAAAATCACAAAGGCGGACATCAAACTAGTCAATGTTGTTAATTTTATCCTTGAATCCCTCCGGATAAATTTTATAGGTGCCGATGCTGGTTAGAATTAATTTCATATAAACATCTCGATTAAAAAGATATATTCCCCCCGTTCACAAATTAAAAATCAAAGGATGTATCACCAAACTCCCAGTGTTTTCAAGAAGTATTTTGGTATGACACTCTTGTTTAGTTTGGCGCGGTAGCCCAGTGGTTAGCACGCGGGAATTGCTCTCGGTAGGCCTGGGTTCGATTCCCTCTGCTGCTAAAACTGTCGCCGTGTTCACGCGGAGTACGATCACGTTAAATATGTGGGTCAGTAGGTCCTTCCGAGAGGTTGGTGGTAGGGGAAGGAGGGTACGGTCCCTGTGGATGCTTCCCCACTGGGTTCTGGTCTAAATTGAGTGGCTCTTTCCGGCCGTCCAAACAGTTACACCTTTCGGGTAGGTCGGACGGTCTGGGTCTCAACAACAACAACTCTTGTTTAGTTCTCGAGAAAGAAATATGCCTTGCCCAAAGAAGTATTTGAATCACCGACTTCTTGATCATACGTTAGCAATATATTAAATGAGCAATCTTAACTCTAAAAGAACCTCACATTCTTCTCATCATAATTTAAGTAATATGCTTCTTGATCTAGAAACAGCTCTACCAATATAAATATTTTTACTTACATACTTTACATTACAAATGCAGATGCATTTAATAAAAAATTAACTCTATTTAAAAGTCATTAAAACTTAATTCTGCACATAGCTTTAATTATAATTTTGGTCCTAATGCTTCAGTTGTTTTTAAAACTATAAATTGCCCTTTAATTTTACATAGTAACAGAAAAACGGGATTTTTAGGTTTATTAACATGTATCAATAGCACAAAATTACTATATAGCATTTTAATTGATTCTCAGCTTCTAATTTTTTTACCCACGTACAAACTTTCCCAAGATCACATTGAAATGTTTTTTAGTGCAGTACGAAGCAAAGGCGGACACAACAATAACCCTACAGCCATACAATTTAAATCAGCATACGTTAGATTACTCTCTCATCACCAGATTACATCCTCCCTTAATTCAAACTGCTTGCCTTTAGATGAAACTAATATCCTGAATGTCTCATCATTTATAAACAAATACACTAATACTTTAAATGAAGATATTACTTTTTATGATGAAACGGTAGAACAAAATATTAGAGACATAGAAAATAATATAATGGACCTAAGCAATTTGAGCCTTTTTATTACTGATGTTGTAGGCTACATTTCAGGATTCATCATAAAAAAATTAACCAAATCATTCAAGTGCTCACAATGTATTTTGGCATTAACAGTGAACTCTTCTTTTTCCAATTTAATTAAAATTAAAAACAGAGATGGATTAATATCGCCTGGTGATGATATACATAAACTTTGCAAAGTTGCAGAAAAATCTTTTCGTATAATTGAAGCTGCTGGAAAATTACACAAACGCAACATTATGCACACACTTATAACTTATTCAATGATGCAGATGGATCCATATCTTTTCTCAAATTTAAATGATCACATTTTAAACCACGACCCAATACAACACCACAAAGTTCTGTTAATAAAATCCGTACCCTTTGAATTTTTTAAAATAAGGCTGTGTCACACTACGAAACTTCATACTGAGAAACTTCAACAAAACAAATGCAGAAGTATTAATACAAAATTAACTCTATTTAAAGGTCATTAAAATTTAAAATTCTGCACATAGCTTTAATTATAATTTTGGTCCTAATGCTTTAGTTGTTTTTAAAATTTTTAGAAATAATTTTGGATAGATTGATCTTCAATTTCTGCTATAAGTTTTTAATATTTAATATAATTGTACAACATTTATTTTTATGCCACATTGAGTTAGCGCACTGCAATTGTGCTTACGGTCTTTTTAATTCTGGATGTAAATTTCACAATATTTATTTAAAGCATTTTTCAAACGAATTATTAGCAGTCAAATCTCTGAAACTATTATAATTAAATGCAATTTTTCTATTTTGTTCCGTAATATATTATAATCGTATTTATTTCCTATACTTTATAGAAAAACAGTTTTAAACAATTTCCAGATTCTATGTGGATTAAACAAGCAAAAACACTTCCGAACACGTTTTGACAATTTAAGAATCGTGGCTATTTCAATATCTGAGCCCCTATTTATGAATTTAGACATGATTTTGTATTTTATTCTGAAATGTCATTTTATATTAAAAAAAATGCAAATAAAGTTAAATATTTTATTATTGCAAATATTACATTGTTTTATATTTGACGGTACGCATACAATACATTAAAATAAATTAGATGTAAAAATGACTCAATCGTATTACGCCTCAAAGCAGATATGGATACTGCTAACATAACTTTCAAAGATAAAGTTTATCTGGATAAAAGTGGAGAATTCCACATTTTAAGCGAGCATGCACATAATTTTTTCATATACTTTATAATTGTTTTTAAATATATTATACATATTCTTCAATTTGTATACTTGTAATCTATTTCCTATTATATTTTATTTGCAATTGTTTAGCAGTTCAATTTGTTTTATGAAATTGACTTCATTAACAAAATTTGTCTTTAGTAATAAAATTTTTTGGTAATAAAAATATTCTAATCTTATTTCGTATTTTTCTTCATACATATTTTTTAAAATCATGTATATATAATACGTGTAACAACTTCCCATTCATCCTCAACTTTAATAGAAGTTAAAAAAGAAAACAGAAGGTACACGACACAGTTTAGGCGATAAATCGCCAAAGCATGAGTGGCCTTCTCCTCCTCAACCACTAGCACCTGCTCTATGTTTGACCACGTTTCTAACAAGGAACAGATTGGACCGTACTCTCTCCATATATTCTAACTCGTTGGCTGGCACCAGTTGAAAAAGGATGTTTATATTAACTGCAAGAAATGATTTCAAAGATAGACAAAATGCAGATTCGACGTTTTTCTTTTTGCGAATCGTTCAATTACGGTTTAAACACGATAGTTTGAAATTTGAAAAAATGTATTTGGAGTATTTTGAAAATACAAAATACCCTAAAAATGTATTTTTGATACATTACTAAAATACTTTAGTTTTTATAGTTGAAAATACAAAATACAAATGTATTTCAAATACATGTATTTTCGATACTGCCCAACTCTGACATTAAGAAGGACTGGGCAGAAAAATATGCAAATTAAAACAATTAATGTACATACTATACAAATTATTACAGAAACTATGCCCGGCGCAGCAATGGAATTATAAGATTTGAAATTAAAAATATATTTAAATAGATTAAAATACATAATATGGAAGATGAGTATATAAATAAATAGAATACAATAATCCTGCACAATACAACCCGAAATTTTTTGAAAACGCTGCAGCAGGTTATTCTGGATCCACACTCATGTTATAGTGTGCATCGATATACACTACGTGACAGTGAAAAAGAGACACCAAGATGGAGTGGGCAGAAAAGTATGCAAATTGCAGGGTAGACACAGCTCACCGAGTTATGTAAATGATGCGAAATGCGCAGCTGTCCCGCGCACGTTGAGTGAGATATAAGGGAAGGAACCTGCAGAATCGGCAATACTCGCGCCGCTCTGTCTGCTAGGGAAATCATTTCGCATTTTTTTTTCGTCCCAGAGGAAACGTGCAGTAGCAGAAAATGCCAGGCCGCCGCCAACCGAGGCATTCCAGCAGACAGACTATTTCACGAGGGGTATGGTGATCGGCCTCAGAAGGGCAAGTTGGTCCATACGTCAAATCTCAGCGGACAGCCGCCTACACGCGTCCACGGTGTCACCAGCTGTGGCGAAGATGGTTGGAACAAGGGAATGTGGTACGTTTGAGGGGTGCCGGTACGGCCAGAGCGACGTCAGCATGCGTGGACTGATGCATTCGCCAGCAAGCGTTGGCGGCCCCGCAGGCCACTTCTGCGCTCTTTTGCATCATGTGCAGGACACCCATAATGGTCTCATATCGATCAGGACCATTATCCGTCGATTGGTCGCCGGCGACCTGCACTCATGGCGCCCGTTAAGAAGACTTCCATTGACCCAACAGCACAGACACCCCCCGTTTGAAATGGTATCGGGATAGAGCCACGTGGACGGCGGAATTGCACATGGTCGTGTTCTGAGACGAATCATGCTTCTGTTTTAGTCTGACAGTCGTCGTGTACGAGTCTGGAGCCGAAGTCTTGACTGATCCAATCCGGTCGCATCTGTGGAACGCCACACCGTGTGTCAACGCGGCATCATGGTTTGGGGCGCCAACGCCTACGATAGCAGGTCACCTTTGGTCCGTATTGAGGGCACTATGATAGCCCAACGATACGTGGATCATGGATGACGTGCTGCGGCCGGTGACACTACCCTTCCTTCAGGGGGTGCCCAATGTCATTTACCAGCAGGATAAAGCCCGACCACACACGGCACACATCAGTCAACATGCCCTGCAAGGTACCCAGGTGCTTCCTTGGCCACCAGTCTCCCTGATCTCTAATCAATCGAACACGTCTGGGACGTGATTGGAAGTCGCTTGCGTGCGCTGCTACCGCCTCGTTTAGAAGACGAACTCTGGCAAATGGTTGACAGGGAATGGGCAGCCATCCCTCAAGACACCATCCGCATGCTCATTGACTCTGTACCTAGACGTGTTACTGCCTATATCGCCTCCCGCGGTGGTCCTACAATCTACGGATCAGACGATATTATTGCTCAGTATATAGGTGTATCATGTTGCAATAAACATCACTTATTGTTCGTTGTTTTCTCTCTCTGTTTGCAGATTTTCATCACTTTCTGCCCACTCCTTGGTGTCTCATTTTCACTGTCACGTAGTGTATTTAAGTACACTGTATTGTGCTTAAATATGTGCATTACATTAGGGAGAATCTTATCTGTTATTAAACAATCTTATTACTCATATGTTTCGCAGTAGTTGAATACTTCGAAGCCCAGCTGGACAAACAAACAGTAAGGCCGGGTTTCCACTGACGCGTTCGTCCGTTGCGTAGGCTATCCGTCAGAGGAGCAACGCAGAGCATCGATTTCCATTAATCCGTCAACGCATAGCTCCATTTCGCCAGCCCCCCCACCTCGGAATTTCAAAATTTCAATTATGACGGTCGTTTGTACCGGATTGTACCGTAAAAATTTTCGTTTGTACCACTTCCGGTACGGAGTTATTCTCATTTCAAAGTGGGGGGGCTGGCGAAACGGCAGCCCCCCCACCTCGGAATTTCAAAATTTCAATGATGCCATTCGTTTGTACTACGTTTGTACCGGATTGTACCGTCAAAATTTTCGTTTGTACCACTTCCAGAACGGGGTTATTCTCATTTCAAAGTGGGGGGCTGGCGAAACGGCAGCCCCCCCCCACCTCGGAATTTCAAAATTTCGTCGATGCCATTCGTTTGTACTACGTTTGTACCGGTTTGTACCGTAAAAATTTTCGTTTGTACCACTTCCGGTACGGCGTAATTTTAATTTTAAAATGGGTGACCTTGAGCTCCGTCAAACCCCACCTCGAAATTTCAAAATTTCGTCGATGCCATTCGTTTGTATTACGTTTGTACCGGTTTGTACCGTAAAAATTTTCGTTTGTACCACTTCCGGTACGGCATAATTTTAATTTAAAAGTTGGTGACCTTGAGCTCCGGCAACCCCCCCACCTCGAAATTTCAAAATTTCGTCGATGCCATTCGTTTGTACTGGTTTGTACCGTAAAAATTTTCGTTTGTACCACTTCCGGTACGGCGTAATTTTTATTTAAAAGTGGGTGACCTTGAGCTCCAGCAACCCCCCACTTCAAAATTTCAAAATTTCGTCGATGCCATTCGTTTGTATTACGTTTGTACCGGTTTGTACCGAAAAAATTTTCGTTTGTACCACTTCCGGTACGGCGTAATTTTTATTTAAAAGTGGGTGACCTTGAGCTCCAGCAACCCCCTACCTCGAAATTTCAAAATTTCGTCGATGCCGTTCGTTTGTACTACGTTTGTACCGGTTTGTACCGAAAAAATTTTCGTTTGTACCACTTCCGGTACGGCGTAATTCTTATTTAAAAATCGGTCACCTTGAGCTTCGGCAACCCCCCACCTCGAAATTTCAGAATTTCGTTAATGCCATTCGTTTGTACTACGTTTGTACCGTAAAAATTTTCGTTTGTACCACTTCCGGTACGGCGTAAATTTTATTTAAAAGTCGGTTACCTTGAGCTTCGGCAAGCCCCCCACCTCGAAATTTCAGAATTTAGTTCATGATTGCATTCGTTTGTAGGACGTTTGTACCGGATTGTATCGTGAAAATTTTCGTTTGTACCATTTCCGGTACGGCGTAATTTTTATTTAAAAGTCTGTGACCTTGAGCATCGGCAACCCCCACCCCGAAATTTCAAAATTTCGTTGATTCCATTCGTTTGTACTATGTTTGTACTGGATTGTACCGTGAAAGTTTTCGTTTGTATCAATTCCGGTACGGCGTAATTTTTATTTAAAAGTGAGTGGCCTTGAGCATCGGTAATCCCCCACCTCGGAATTTCAAAATTTCGCCGATGCCATGCGTTTGGACTACGTTTGAACCGGATAATTACCGGATATTATACCATAAAAATTTTCGTTTGTACCAATTCTTAAGCTTACATGCCGTACATCTAAGCTTACATGCTGTACATCTTAAGCTTACATGATATATCTTCTTAATGTTACAGTTTAATTTTCCATCATAGTCTTTTCTGTAAGACAAAATGTCATTAGGTGATTATCAATGCCAATAAGATCTTGTACTTTGTAATTCAAGTTTACCTGGATTCAAAATTATGCAAATCAATTAATCTGTCATTAAGAAATATCATATTGTTTTTATTAATCATACCATGTTTCTAGTGATATTCATATATCATATATTTATTTGTACAATTACATAGGTAATAAAATTATTTTTATAGCTTTATAGAAAATATGCAAGACATTAAATTTGAGAAGGGGGACTATTTACTAATGGAATATTATAATTTTTGAAACTAGTTGTGTACATGGACACCACCACGTTCCAGTATAAAACTGACATTTCTGTGACAAACATTGGTGTTCAACAAGATAACTTCTTATTGTTTTATGTTTTGAACTCTTTTAATTGCTTTTAATTATTAATCTTAGTTTGTTATGAGTATTAATTAGTAATTTGGTCTATTTTTTCATTATTTCTGCATTTAAAATTAATCAGCAGTTTAGATTTTGAGGGAAATCCTTACGTTTCTGACAAATGTTTTTAATTTAAAGGAATTAAAGGAAATATATTTCTATTAGGTATGAGATAAATATGGTCATCCTGCTAGAGGAGTGTTGCCTTTTGCGGCAAATTTCAAAAGGAATCTGTTAGAAACTAAATTTTCTAATACATACTTTTGTCGCCTACTATTTATATCGATCTTTAGTTTCGAAGACATTTCGAGTGAAAGTATAGAGAATTAAAGAAATACTTGCTTGTACAGGTACTTTAATTTAAAAAAAAAAAAAGTTCAAAATATTACGTTAGTATATTACTAATGCTACATTGTACAACTTTATGCTGATAGAAGTTATAATATTATTATTTTATATTTTTTGTATACAATGAGATAATTCTTCAATAGCATGCAATCTAATTACTCAATGTTACATTTTCTGAAATTTCACAAGTACTAAATTGATACTCATTCGAGGAGATGGGATTAGTCCACTGAAAGGTTGCGACGTCAGAGCGGCGGCCTTCCTTCTTTCTTGTAATTTTCTGTAAGCAGTAATTGTAATTCATATTTAAACTTTTTTCGGTGATACCCTGGTGTGCAATTGCTAATTGGCCTAATAATAAGGAAATTTGCAATGTTTTGTTTCATAGAATTGTCTAGCAAGCTGCTTGTGCAAATTAATTATCAGCTGGCTCAGAATGGATTAAAAAATCTGATGTGGGCAGAACATGACTTTTCCTACATAATGCAATGATTCTACTTCTTTCACGGCGAAACAATGGTGTACAAGGTCCACAGAACAATGTTTTTGGTATTAAAATAGTACGACGTCAATTGAAATTAGGTGCTTTGGGCAAATTACTAGTCCAAACGTATGACCTTCTCATATTCACGTTTACTTAATTACAATATCATGAAATGACATCAACATCTGTTTAATATCAATTACATGAAATAAATTACTATTGGCGAATTCATAGGCGTCAAATTACTATCACTGTCAAAATGTATTTTTTCCAGTGAATGGAATGATCTAGATTTATATGAATAATGTTGCATAATATTGTATGTGGAAGGTGTTACTACACTGTTACTAAGTGTTATATGTGGCGATACTTTCTTCCCTTTTTTTAACACTTTACAACAAAGTTGAAAAGTGTTTATGACTTTGTTCATTCTGTCTGTCTGTCTGTCTGTCTGTCTGTCTGTCTGTCTGTCCGTTAGCACGATAACTGCCGTAAAAATGACTTTATCAAAATGAAATTTTAGTATGTTGTTCAGACGGTCTGTAGGCCCTATGGGAATATAAATAAATAATATCACCCAATTAGTTTTTTATTGAACCCGGGTTGAAAAAATGAAATACATTGAACCCTATGGGACCTAATTTTTCAAACATTTTTTAAGTAAATTTAAAATTCACGAATTGCTTCGAAATTTTTAGGAAATATTCACATTATCCCATAGAATATATATAAAAAATTCAGTAAAATATGTTAAGTAGTTTCTTAATTAAAAATTATTTAATATAGGGAAAAAAACAAATTCAATTAAATTCTGACTTTGGGATATCTTCCAGAAAGAAAAGAGAGATATATTATATAATAAATATCTTTCCATTTGTTTAAACGTAAAATAAAATACTAGAACTAAATTATTTCCCCAAAGAATGGAAGGAAGCGATAATTATAGCGATCCATAAACCTGGTGAGGATGCCTCAATTCCAGCCAACTACAGACAAATCAGTTTGTTGCCGACACTTAGTAAAATTACTGAGAAAATAATTCTTAAGAGACTGAACACGCACCTTAGTGAGAATGACATTATCATTCCGGAGCAGTTTGGATTTCGGCCAAAACACTCCACCACTCATCAATTGCTGAGAGTGGTAGAGTACATTTCTTCTGGTTTTAATAATAAGACACCCACAGCTGCGATTTTTCTTGACATCCAAAAAGCCTTTGATAAAGTGTGGCACTGTGGATTAGCTTACAAATTGATCACTCTAAAAGTCCCTGACGCACTTGTCAAACTTTTAATTTCATACCTAAATAACAGACACTTTCAAGTCAGAGTAAAAAATAACTTATCTACACCCAAGCTCATTAAAAGTAGTGTACCGCAAGGATCCATCCTGGGCCCGACACTCTTTAACATATATCTAAATGACATTCCCAGGACCCCAGACACGGAGCTGGCACTCTATGCAGACGACAGCGCGATACTTGCAAAACACCCTTACGTCTCAGTAATGCACAGACAGCTACAACAACACTTAGACATACTCCAAACATGGCTGGAAAAATGGCGAATAAAATTAAATCCCAATAAATGTCATTGGATTTATTTCTCAAGAAAACGTAAACCTCCGCCTCCTCTGTACATAAACAACCATGCCCTAAAAGCGGAAAAATGTACTAAATACCTAGGTGTAACGATAGACTCCCACCTAACTTGGAAACTGCACGTAACGAACATAATCAAAAAAGCGTATATAACCATAGGAGCCTTATACCCAATGATAGGAAACGGAAATCTAAGTTATCAAAATAAACTCCTAATTTATAAATCGGTCATCTGCCCGGGAATGCTGTATGCAGCACCCGTATGGGGATATGCCTGTAAAACTACCATAGACTTATTAGAGACAAGACAAAACAAAACCCTAAGGATTATAAGGAAAGCCCCTAGATACTTAAGAAACTCGGTAATTAGGAAAGACTTCAAAATAAAAACTGTTAGAGCCCAAATCAAAAAGCTATCGCTTAAATTTTACAAAAATCTGCCATCTGTCCCAAATGAACTATTATTTAATTTGCGTGACTATGATCATCGCAAGGCTAAATCTCGTAAGAGACCCCGCTCGGTACTTAACTTTGATATTCGGTACTAGGAACGTCCCACCTTAATCAGTTGATATTAAAGAAAACTCGCGATCTTTGGTTTTCTACAAAATGTTTAAAATCCTAAACTGCTAAAATGCTAGGTTACCCTCAGATCTGCATCAACCCCCCCAAACTGCTTAAACTCTTAATGTGCAACAAACTGCCACACTAGGAGCTAGGACAAATAATAAAAACAGTAAATCAAAAACCTCGAACCTCCAACTATGGACCAATGAAATAATGTCACAGTATGAAGATAAGAACCACACCTAGAGATTGGAGATTAAAGGCGCTTCGCGCCCGGCGCTCTGTTCTGGACGAAACTCTATATCATATCAGTTTAAACGTAGTGCATATGAGAGAGGCTTCACATTTTAAAATAAATTTTTTAGATAACAATTTTTCATTTTTTTTTTAATTTTATATAACTCTTCATGATATACTTATTTGATGGCATTTTTAATGCACTTTCCTACGTCCTAGAGAGTTAAAATTTGGTACACAGCTTAAATTTGTTGAACATTTTATTCGACAAAAATTTAATGGATCTTTAAATATAGATCATACATTTTTTTCGAAAGGGCCTGAAAATAATCCCCGTTCACTTCTATAAATCATTGTTGTAATATTGTTAAAAATTCTGATGTGGACAGCACATGTCTTTCCCTGCAGACTCATATTCGTTCTCTTTATTTATTCAATAATAATTTGAGTTTATCTGCATAAAATAACAACCATAAGTATTTTAAATGACATTGAATTTACACGTTAAACTTAAATTTGGTTCTCATTTGATAGCTGGACTTATTGTCAAAGGTGGAGTAGCGAAAACGCGAAAAAACTAGAATATCTCAGGAACGGCTAGTCCTAGAGTAATGGGGTTAGTCTTATTCTTTTTGTTGTCAAAAATCACGTATAAAATAGGAATTTAATTGATATAATTGAACACACGTAGCCTTATATTTTTATATATAACGATTTTTGCGGGCCATTTCGCAAAAATAGCCAGTTCCTTTTTCTCGAATCGTACTAGAATAACCTACAAATGATTTATATACAAAATTTTGTTAAATTTAGTATATAAATCACTTGTAGGTTATTGAAATATTATGCACCAAATTTTGTTAAATTTTTTCCATTAGTTTTTAGCTAGAGTGGATAAAGGCAATTTTTGCGGCCATTTCCCCAAAGAAGGCAAATTCTTTTATTACGAATCGTACTATAATCTAATGAACATCAGGATTTCCCACAAAAAACATACCTACCAAATTGTATGAAATTCGGTCCATTAGTTTTTCAATTAGAGTGGATGTAATATCCACACAGATACACAGAAACATACACAGATACACCCTTACACACACAGACGTCTTCCTAAAAATAGTTTTTTCGTGTTCTAGAAGTCCCAAAACGTGTAGATTCTTTGAAAATTCGAGTTCCGATCTTCGGCACGATTCCAATACTTTGAGTACATACACATACACACATGTATTATCTGTGTACCTAAATTCCGTGCCTATGCAATTACAATAGTTGTGATTTTAAATGATCCCTAAACTTTTATTATTTCTTCAACGAAGCCTAATTTTAACATATGCAGAATGCAAATATCTCAAGCGATTGTAAGATGAATTACATAAGAATTGCTGAATTTTTTTCACACAAAATTATTTAGCTCTGGAGTCTGGAATACAAGTTATATGAATGAAATATTCATTGATTTTGCATAAGGAATCAGATGATTTATATTTCGATACAGTTTTAAATATTTAAGTATAATAAATTACTGTAGTACTGTGATAATGTAAAAGATATCACCACTAAATGTATCACATTTCAGAAATTTTTAAATGAAATTACATTTCAGTTGGAAAGTGTTTCATAATCAATGCTTATGCATGATTGATCTTTCTTGTTTAATTTAACATTATGTTTTGAATAAATTTACATGAAAAATGTGCAATATCTCGAAATGTCGTATGTGGTATGTCAATCGTTTTCTAAGTGGATATTATGTATGAAATAATTAAACATTTAACAGCATTCAGATTCTTAATTTGCTTTAATAATTTTTTCAAAAATTTATTCGAAACTTGTGTAGTATCTCGAGAATGGTTCATTCTAACATTCTAAAGTTTCTATCATTTGTCTATCAATTACGTCTGAAATGATTTTTTTTTTATCATTATTGAAAGTTCTGGTTAATGATTTTTTCAAGCTTTCGTTCAAAATATGGGGGAGGGGGGGGGGGGGGGTCTTCCAAACTTTCGATTACATTTAAAATCAATTGGAATCCAGTATACACTGAGGTCAATAATCGTACCAAATTATATTCAAAACTCTTCATTCGCGTGTGAGATAACACCTCCGCGGACTCACAGGCACACACATACACTATGTACTGTCCCGATCATGAAGCCTTCAGTGGAAGCACTTTTGAGAACCAGAAGTGAAACACCGTACAGGCAGCCATTCCTATGATGTGGGTCTAGGGATGCCATTTCAGGACTGTCGAGCTATGGTTGCCAGATTTGGTGTTTTATTGGCGACATTTCGAATGTTCGAGAACCTTCTTAAAATGACGAGTATTCTACGAGATATGAGCCCCTTCTGGCAGTTTCTACTGAGAATACATAAAAAGAGCCATCGCTCAATTGGAGAGCAGTTGACGTGATACGAGCTACATTGAAATTATGAGATAAGTCATTGTTTTCAGGATAGCATCCGCTGTTTTGTGAAATTAACTGAGTATTTAATTGCTATTTTACTGTACCTAGCAGTTGTTTAGTAATCTTGTGGGATAGTTATCGAACCATTTGCTGTATCTTATTCCTGTTTATGTTGTGCTTATAAACGTGTTAGTTATCCAGAAATTTGGATTCTTTCTTGTATCCTGGACGCACACCCACGATTCCAGAGAATACGTCGTAACAGTATATTAGCGTGTATTCACACGTGCTAACACATACAGAAATGACTTCATAAACGTTCGGTTCTTGTTCTAGGATGCTTGAAACGTGTTCTTCCGTTGAAAACTTGCCCCAGTTAAATAAGTTCCCTATACTCTATAGGGAAACTAATATGCAGGACAGTAAAAGCAGTACTTCTGCAAAATAATTTCGCTAATTTTTATATAAATAAAATTAAATGAATGCAATTAAAATGATTTGTAACCAAATTCTCACATTCATGATAGCTAATTCCTACTTAATTTTAAAACTATATTATACTCAATTGTGTTGGGTACATAACATTTTTTAATTAATCTATATTTTAAATACTTTATTTCCTGAAACCTATTTTAAATACTCACAAATACCGAAATATATCTTCAAATTTTTCAATGTACATGTGCTACATATTCGTATTAGTATGTATAAGTGCTACTTTGTATAAGTGCAAATTGAGCTAAATATTTATATAAATGTAAATTGAGTTGAATATTTGTATAAATATATGTTAAGCAATATATATATATATATATATATATATATATATATATATATATATATATATATATATATATAATGGCCAGGCACTTGACTTTCGTCATTCGCCTTTCGTCAGCGGCCAGAACGTGAACCATTTAGCCGTCCTAAGACGTTGCCCCAGGCGCACCAGAGGGGGACGGAACACACTACGCCCGCAACACAAACATCCATGCTTTACGTGGGACTCGAACCCACAACGCGGCGGTCGAGCGATTGCTGTGGAAACACTCGCCTTGACCACTCGACCACTGCGTCGGCTTAAGCAAAATATTTGAATAATGTACTGAATAAATGTGCTGATTTGTAAAAATATATTTATTTGTATTTGTATGTTTTAATACATATATAAATTTTATTGTCATAAAAGCATGTTCTTTAATTATTTGATGCATATTGGAAATTCGGAACTGAGAAGGGGCGAAATGGAGTCTCCCACTTTGAAATGGGAACAACTATATATAGGAAACGGTACAAATGAAAATTTTAGCGGTACATTCCATGCAAATGAAGTACATGCGAACGACGTCATTGAAATATGAAAATTCCGAGGTCAAAGCTGCCATTTTTCCAGCCCCCACTTTGAAATGAATATTACGCCGTACCGGAAGTAGTACACACGAAAATTTTTGCGGTACAATCCGGTACAAACGTAGTACAAACCAATGGCATCGACGAAATTTTGAAATTACGAGGTGGGGGGTTGCCGATGCTCAAGGACACCCACATTTATATAAAAATTACGCTGTACCGGAAGTGGTACAAATGAAAATTTTTACGGTACCATTTGGTACAAACGTAGTACAAACCAATGACATCGACGAAATTTTGAAATTCCTAGGTGAACGGGGCTGCCGTTTCTAAAGCAAGCCCACTTTGAAATGAGAACAACACCGTACCGGAAGTGGTACAAACGAATATTTTTACGGTAGTACAATCCGGTACAAACGTAGTACAAACGAATGGCATTGACGAAATTTTCAAATTCTTAGGTGGGGGCTGATGTTTCTCCCTCCTCACTTTGAAATGAGAATAACGCCGTACCGGAAGTGGTACAAACGAACATTTTTTGGTACAATCCGGTACAAACGTCCCACAAATGAATGGAATCATCAACTAAATTCTGAAATTTCGAGGTGGGAGCTTGCCGAAACTCAAGGTGACCGACTTTTAAATAAAAATTACGCCGTACCGGAAGTGGTACAAACGAAAATTTTTACGGTACAAACCGGTACAAACGTTATACAAACGAATGGCATCGACGAAATTTTGAAATTTCGAGGTGGGGGGTTACCGGAGCTCAAGGTCACCAACTTTTAAATAGAAATTACGCCATACCGGAAGTGGTACAAACGAAAATTTTTACGGTACAAACCAGTATAAATGTAGTACAAACGAATGGCATCGACGAAATTTTGAAATTTGGAGGTGGGGGGTTGCCGGAACTCAAGGTCACCAACTTTTAAATAGAAATTACGCCATACCGGAAGTGGTACAAACGAAAATTTTTACGGTACAAACCAGTATAAATGTAGTACAAACGAATGGCATCGACGAAATTTTGAAATTTGGAGGTGGGGGGTTGCCGGAACTCAAGGTCACCAACTTTTAAATAGAAATTACGCCATACCGGAAGTGGTACAAACGAAAATTTTTACGGTACAAACCAGTACAAACGTTATACAAACGAATGGCATCGACGAAATTTTGAAATTTCGAGGTGGGGGGTTACCGGAGCTCAAGGTCACCAACTTTTAAATAGAAATTACGCCATACCGGAAGTGGTACAAACGAAAATTTTACGGTACAAACCAGTACAAATGTAGTACAAACTAATGGCATCGACGAAATTTTGAAATTTGGAGGTGGGGGGTTGCCGGAACTCAAGGTCACCAACTTTTAAATAGAAATTACGCCATACCGGAAGTGGTACAAACGAAAATTTTTACGATACAAACCGGTACAAACGTAGTACAAACGAATGGCATCGACGAAATTTTGAAATTCCGAGGTGGTGGGGCTGCCGTTTCGCCAGCCCCCCCACTTTGAAATGAGAATAACCCCGTTCCGGAAGTGGTACAAACGAAAATTTTGACGGTACAATCCGGTACAAACGTAGTACAAACGAATGGCATCATTGAAATTTTGAAATTCCGAGGTGGGGGGGCTGCCGTTTCGCCAGCCCCCCCACTTTGAAATGGGAATAACCCCGTTCCGGAAGTGGTACAAACGAAAATTTTGACGGTACAATCCGGTACAAACGTAGTACAAACGAATGGCATCATTGAAATTTTGAAATTCCGAGGTGGGGGGGCTGGCGAAATGGAGCCTCAACGCATGGAGTTCTCGAGAGCAAGGGATTCTCCTCTTTTTCCACGCTGTATGAGGCGATGGGGGTACAAATGGTGTGGGAAAGAAGAAATCTTTGTGTGGCTAAACTTGATTGGTTAGGATTTGTTTACTATTTGACAGCAGCTAGCTGTTCGATTGATTTTCATATTGTTCTATAATAACATATTCATTTTGAAGTCTGCTGTGGTCTGGTTCATTAGCGCAGATCCGAATTGTCCTGTGAGTCGGGTCGGGCTCAGTATTTAAAAAGTCGGGCCGGGCGTATTTAAGTTTGAAAAAAATTTAAGTAAATTTTAATAGAGTACATGAGATTACTGTGTTGAATTTAGCTATATGTAAATATAAATGTTTGAAAAACTTTTATTTTAGTTTTTGTACAAACACATTTGGATAAAAATCATTTCGATCGTGACTTAAGGGTCTTTGGTCCGGGAACGTGTTCTAAATTATGACGGGCTTCATATTTCAGTTTCCCTTGTGAATATTTCATGTCTTCTCCAGCTTAAAAAAATTACTGGAGGCCTGGGCCTGCCGCTCGAGTGGTGTCCCCTCCCCCGGGCCGGATAAAGGATGCAATCTCATATTTTCCAGGATATGGCCATATCCCAGTATATATGTAAATCTGTTTTTTCAAATTCTCTATTTAGGGATTTTTCAAATAAAATCCTATTTTGGTAAATTCTTGAATTGAGCTTATGTGAGTAGGGAATAGTAGGGGGTTCTGGCTCACGCGGGTGCTATACTTTAACATGGGGAAATTGCGGTGGTAGTTCTCCCATGTTAAAGCATAGGCGCACCTCATGAGCAGGGGTGGAGCTTCCACCAGCACGTGACTTTCCATGATGTCAGTCAAAGGTTAGGATGGATCAGATGATTTTTTTTTCTTTTTCTTTTTTTAAGTGTTAATGTTTTAAAAATTTCGTAAAGTTTTTTTCTTATAATTTTTCGCAAATGTAAGTTTTCTACTTTTGTAATAATTTTTTTTTTTTTTTAAAATGTGGTAATGGCAAAAATTAACATTTTGTTAAAATGTTCCAAAACCGTAAAAAAGTAACAAAAAATGTGGTAATGGGCAAAATTAACATTTTGCGTCTTTTTTTTGAAAATGTTAATTTCTCTATGGGAATTAACATGGGTTTTCGCACTTTTGTAATTTTTTTTCCAAAAATGTGGTAATGGGAAAAATTAACTTTTTGCACAAAATGTCTCAAAAACGTAAAAAAGTAACAAAAAATGTGGTAATGGGCAAAATTAACATTTTGCGATTTTTTTTCAAAATTCCAATTTCTCTATGGGAATTAACATGGGTTTTCGCACTTTTGTAATTTTTTTACAAAAAATGTGCGTTTTTACAAAAATGTCACTAAAAATGTGGTAATGGGCAAAATTAACATTTCGCACAAAATGTTGCAAAAACGTCAAAAAACAACAAAAATGTGCGTTTTTTACAAAAATGTGATAAAAAAGCGTGTTTTCAAAGTAGCAGAATCGCATGAATTGGGTGTATGGGAATCTCGAGAATCTCGGGAATCTCGGGAATTGGGTGTATAGGAAGGGGTGTGTTTCCCCAACCAGTCTTGGATTTCAAAATTTTAAACATAAATATTTTAATAATAGCAGATACCTGTTTTCAACAATCTAAATGGGGTAAGGTCTCTTTCATAAATTAGGTGTTGTTAGAAAAATATATATATTTTTTAAATTGTGGTCCCACCTCCACCCGGTGTATAGGATACACCGCCACAATTTCTATTTTTTTTTTCTTTTTTCCTTTTTTTTTTTCCTTCTTTCTCTTTTTCCTTTTTTTATTTTTTTATTTGATAATGACCGTATGCTAGGCTCTTGATACCATCCTTCAAGATATAACGCTTATCATCATAGGGGGATAAGCCCATTTCAATTTGCTTCACAGTATACATCTGATGGTCTTTACTTGCAATTTTAAATTGTTCCACTCTACTATATCTTCGCCTTGTTAGGCAATTATAATAATCTTCATGATGGATGTATTTTTTTACAACATTCTTATTAACACCTTTAGCAGTCTTTTTATCCGTGAAGGGTGTTTTTAGGCTATACATTTTCGATCTTAGGCCTACAAATTCCACAGCAGGAGTTCCATTCAACTCGTCTTTCATTTTTCCAATCCTTTTTTTATTCTTATTGGAATGGAGTGGATGTGTTGGAGGATAATCCGAAAAGTCAAAATAGTCTTCATAACTTTCAAAATCTTTGTAAATATCCTCTGTTTCAATTTCATAGCACAGGGAATCGGTGTCTGTGAAAAGCAATTCGGCTCGGCCTCCATACATCTTCTTAATAAAATCATAATGAAACTCATACATAAGTGTTTTACTCAAGTCCAGTACTGAAAATCCTGCATAGATGGGTCTATTCAGTTTCAAATGAGTCTTATGCATATGAACTGCTACCAGATCTTCATTAAATATTTTGAAGGAGTGTAAGGCTGGTGATGCAAGTAATTTTTTCAGTCTCTTCTCAGTCTGTACTAGCTTAACATCCATTCTTTTTCTCAAATTTTCCATAGTTTTTCCAAACACTGCGTTATTCATAAGTTTGAACAGATCTTTTTCAAAGGAATTTTTTGCTTTCATTCTCTTCTCAGTGTTAAATTGTACATAGGGCTTCAACCAGGGCTCTTGCTTAAAAGTTAATACTCGATGGATTTTCACAAGTTTCATCCCTAGCTTCATATACTGCTTTAAATTTCTATAATGCAGAACATATTTAACCTTATGATTCAAATTAGGTGTTAATTTGATCTGGTCCTTGCATATTTTCAAATTCATTTCTTCAGATAAATTCCGGCTATACTCCGAAATCAGAGATGGGGTGATATGAACTCTTTCGGGTGCTAGAGGATAATCATTATGTTTATCATGCAAATCATGGGGATAGTCTATATCCGCTTCGATAATATATCCCACAGGTGAGTCATCTTCAACAGCAAGTGGATTAAAGTTCTGAATGTCTTGAGAATCAAGCCATCTAAAATCTGATACAGGGAGTGCTTGGCTTAGAGCCCATCCATACAGATTATTAGCATCCAGGTACATTATATATTTGCTAGGTTTCGTAGAATCAAAATGTTCCAAATACTTGTTATTAGCCTGACTAAGGCGTTTACTAATAACACTAATACCGCCTCTTATACCTTCTTCTAAAAATAAGTACATATCAGGATCTGTAATCAGTTCTAATGATACTCCACTAGTCTTCAAGGCTGCATTCCAGGCAAGAGATGGCAATGTTAAACAGTGAGCAGCATCTATTCCATAATAGTTCAATGTCAAATCACGGAAATTCTCAAAAATGTCCGCTAATAGAAGAATATCAGTTTTTATGTACAAGTCATGATACTCCCCCATATTCTTTATCTTTAAAGATGTCCAAACATGTTGGGCATAGGCATAGGCATCATCAGAGATCTCCTCTCGATTTAAATCATCAAAGAAGGCCTCTTTAGAGGGTAAGCTCGTTTCTTCAAACTTGGTAGCACAATCCATATAAGAATAGGGGTAAACACCCTTTCTAGTCACTAAATCCACTTGATCACTTGTAAAATGTTCTTGGGTGATACGAAACTGATTGGATTCCAAACTAGAACTTAGTTTCTCAATAGAGGCAGGTAAGAATTGAAGAGAATCTATAAACTGTAAACTTCCTAGGCTGAATGTAATATATTGCTGCATATTGCTACTGATGCATTCAATCCTCTTTCCTTTAAATTCACCGATCCCCAGCATAATTAAATGTCCATCATACCCCTTTAAATTATGAAACACAACGGGTATGCGTCGTCTTATCTTGTAATTCAGATTACAGTTAGGATGGGCTGCACCTCTGTACTTGGAAGTTAAGTGGCAATGGTCTCTCACACGCTTTTCTCCTAAAGCCTTGTTACAAATATGGCAGAGAGTAGCATTTTCAAAGTTTTCACGATCTTCAGCAGTAAAATTCATTTTCATATTTTCTCTCAGTATTCTCTGAATCTCTTCTTCTTCTTGAATAAGGGCTTTCAAAAAATGATGAATCACATCTTCACCCCTATAGATAACAGGTCCTTTAAAGGTTTTTCCATCAGGCCCAATAATAATATAGGCAAAACCACAAGGAACATGATGAGATAAGCTCTCATGTGAAACAGAAGGGATATTCTCACATAGTTCCACTTTCATTAGGAAAGACTCAAAGTCTGCGTATACCACAAATGGTACACGCATTTGCATGTAAATACTTTGAAATTTCAAAATCTTGTCATTGTCACTGGGAAACTCCACTCTCTGTAGGCCATATTGGCTACATAATTCAATATGCTTCTTTAAACGAGCTTCAGATGAAAATCGCTGTAAACAGTAGTCACAAAAATATTGCTTCTCTTTATGTTTTCTTATACTGTATAAAAGTTTGCTCATACTTCTAATACAACAGTAATGAGACTGCTCATCATTACTAATAAGCAGTAAATTACAGTGTTGTTCTCGTCTATTAGATGATATATAGAGCGGAAACACCTTCTTATCTTCATATCCAAAGACATTCAGGCTCACATTATTATTATTTCGCTCAAATAATTTAACTTGGTGTAAAGGAGTGGGAAACTCGATTCCATCCAGATTCAACTTGCATTCATGCTCGGTATATTTGCTGACACGAGATGCATTCTTATAAACTGGATAAAGTTCTGTTAAGATGGACCACATAAAACATTTCTGATCACTATTTTCCACATTAATAATAGCTTTCTTGGCTAATAGTTCTTTAGGTAGCGGTATATAGCTTGAAGCAGCCAGAGGATCATATGTCCCAACATCAATCATGAGTTCCTCGATTCTCTCTAAGACCCAACCGCTACCACGGCCTTCATAGGTTTCGAACGATGTTAACACTTTTGCAAAGGCAGTATCCATATTAGAATCCAAATCTTCTTCTGTAATGTTTTTCATACAAGAACTTCTGAAATAGTTTATACAGTATTCCTGTTCTCCTCCAGATCGGAAACGAGTAAAACGGCAACATACATTTATGTACCATATAATACTACGTTTCAAAGCAATTTCCTTTAGCACCACTTGTTTTATCTCAATTCTATGAGAATCCAAAAAGGTAAGTAAATCTTTTTTAGCATGACCAGCAATTTTATAAACAGTCACAGTACCGTTTAAAGCCTGTTTGCAGGGTTTCTTAGTCGCTTTCTTCTTCTTTTTATTCATACACGGAGCATCTAATCTTTTTCTTTTAGTGCCTCGCATAGGCTTATCACCATGAATTGACCGCTCATGAATCTTCTCATGACGTATCAGATCATCTTTTCTTACAAAAGCTGCCTTACACAATTCACATATGTAATCCTTCTTTCCATCATGAATCCTCATATGGCGCACTAAGCTTCGTTTTGCCATGAAGCTCTTCGTGCAAGTCGGACACACCTATAAAAAATAAAATGCAAGACTTTAGTATAAACACGCTATTCTCGGTAACAATGCAATACATTTCAGATGTATATATATATATATATATATATCATTACAGATGTATATAAAGTAATCGCTAACCCATTATACTATCCCCATTAGAAATAATAAAATTCCTGAATTAAAGAATATATCCAGATACAAGACATTTCATGTAAAACCCCAATACATTTCATTAAATTCATAAAAACACTCATTAAAAAAGTTGTTACGCATCATAAAAATACAAAGTTTAATAAAATGAGAGAATAAAATCACATTAAAACAAGTACTTACATGTCCAATCCTGTTCAAAGAGGGCGCATTACGCATAGGAACATCAGTAACGGTAGGGATAGTACCTCCGATATTACTTTCTAAGGCAAACATATTCGCAGAACAACTTCAAACACGTCTTAACAGCACGAAACTCACAACAGAAATGATAAAATCGCTGCTTGAAGACCACCTACACCCATTCATAAAAAAATAGTTCCTGGAATATCCTTCCGCCAAGATGACCCCAAGGTTATTCCTAAAGAGTTCTTCGTGTATCCATCCGCCAAGGGTATGTCAAGGTCACGTGATAGTTATATCACGGTTACCGTTAAACTTGCAACACACGAATGTAATTATGCACACATCCGATAAAAAATAAACAATTCATTCAACATCGCAATCGATTATATCCTTTTTAATAATTGTAATCGATATATTAAATAAATTCACATCTTAAAAAATAATAGATTTTAATAAAATAATGAAAGAAAATCCCTTTGCGAGACCCCTTAAAACCTCCAATCCTTAAACAATATAACAACGCGCAAGCATAAAAAACCCCCGAATAACATATACTCCTCTCTCCCCCTTCCTCCCCGAGACACCAACACTCACTTCACCACACGTTAAACGTAACCCATAGCAACCGGAATCCATAATAAAACATTCACCTTCACCCCCAACGTACATCCAAATACACAGTCATTCAACGTGAAACCCGTATTTTTACAGCAAAAATCACTTTACAGGGATTCATAGAACAAAAAATCATAAAAAATCAACAAATTCACCCAGAAACTAGCTAAAACCCTCAAATTACTTATAATTATCATCTACATATGCTATATAACCATTTACAACCTTAAAAAGGTGAGTATGCTAGTAGTAAAGGAAGGCCGGTTCACCGCCAGCGGCGGAGCAATGCGGAGCGCGGAGCAAAATGGCCGCCATCTTGAATTCCGTAATCCTGGACGGGGGTGTAAAAGGGGGGGAAAATGAAAAAAGGTGGGGGTAAAAATTTTGGATAAACTTTTTTTGGGTGGCAACGATGTCGTAGTCTTGTACGAGGGGTTGAGGGGGAAATAAATTTTTGGAATGGGATTTTTTCTAAGTATGGGAGAAACTTTTTTGGGGATGGCAACACCGACAGAGGCGGAATGAAGCCATCAGCGCCCCCTAGCGGCGAAAAGCGGAACTATCAGTGGTTAAACTTCAGATTATTTTTCTGTTTCGGTTGCCATAGCAACACCTGTGGGGGAGAAACTTTTTTTGGGGTGGCAACGGCTGAGGTTCTGCGACAAAGGCGGTATGGAACCATCAGCGCCCCCTAGCGTCTAAAAGGGGTACTAATAGGGAAATTAGGAATTTTGTGAAAATTAATAAAAAATTGAGTTTTTAAAATTTTTTAAAAACTTTTTTAATTTTATCAAAATATTACATAGAGGATACTTTCTGGAAATATCAAAAAATATTTATTTTTTCTTTCCAGAAACTATTTTTAGGCGGCATTGCTCTAACCGCATTCTGGCGAACCCACCTTCCTTTACTACTAGCATACTCACCTTTTTAAGGTTGTAAATGGTTATATAGCATATGTAGATGATAATTATAAGTAATTTGAGGGTTTTAGCTAGTTTCTGGGTGAATTTGTTGATTTTTTATGATTTTTTGTTCTATGAATCCCTGTAAAGTGATTTTTGCTGTAAAAATACGGGTTTCACGTTGAATGACTGTGTATTTGGATGTACGTTGGGGGTGAAGGTGAATGTTTTATTATGGATTCCGGTTGCTATGGGTTACGTTTAACGTGTGGTGAAGTGAGTGTTGGTGTCTCGGGGAGGAAGGGGGAGAGAGGAGTATATGTTATTCGGGGGTTTTTTATGCTTGCGCGTTGTTATATTGTTTAAGGATTGGAGGTTTTAAGGGGTCTCGCAAAGGGATTTTCTTTCATTATTTTATTAAAATCTATTATTTTTTAAGATGTGAATTTATTTAATATATCGATTACAATTATTAAAAAGGATATAATCGATTGCGATGTTGAATGAATTGTTTATTTTTTATCGGATGTGTGCATAATTACATTCGTGTGTTGCAAGTTTAACGGTAACCGTGATATAACTATCACGTGACCTTGACATACCCTTGGCGGATGGATACACGAAGAACTCTTTAGGAATAACCTTGGGGTCATCTTGGCGGAAGGATATTCCAGGAACTATTTTTTTATGAATGGGTGTAGGTGGTCTTCAAGCAGCGATTTTATCATTTCTGTTGTGAGTTTCGTGCTGTTAAGACGTGTTTGAAGTTGTTCTGCGAATATGTTTGCCTTAGAAAGTAATATCGGAGGTACTATCCCTACCGTTACTGATGTTCCTATGCGTAATGCGCCCTCTTTGAACAGGATTGGACATGTAAGTACTTGTTTTAATGTGATTTTATTCTCTCATTTTATTAAACTTTGTATTTTTATGATGCGTAACAACTTTTTTAATGAGTGTTTTTATGAATTTAATGAAATGTATTGGGGTTTTACATGAAATGTCTTGTATCTGGATATATTCTTTAATTCAGGAATTTTATTATTTCTAATGGGGATAGTATAATGGGTTAGCGATTACTTTATATACATCTGTAATGATATATATATATATATATATATATACATCTGAAATGTATTGCATTGTTACCGAGAATAGCGTGTTTATACTAAAGTCTTGCATTTTATTTTTTATAGGTGTGTCCGACTTGCACGAAGAGCTTCATGGCAAAACGAAGCTTAGTGCGCCATATGAGGATTCATGATGGAAAGAAGGATTACATATGTGAATTGTGTAAGGCAGCTTTTGTAAGAAAAGATGATCTGATACGTCATGAGAAGATTCATGAGCGGTCAATTCATGGTGATAAGCCTATGCGAGGCACTAAAAGAAAAAGATTAGATGCTCCGTGTATGAATAAAAAGAAGAAGAAAGCGACTAAGAAACCCTGCAAACAGGCTTTAAACGGTACTGTGACTGTTTATAAAATTGCTGGTCATGCTAAAAAAGATTTACTTACCTTTTTGGATTCTCATAGAATTGAGATAAAACAAGTGGTGCTAAAGGAAATTGCTTTGAAACGTAGTATTATATGGTACATAAATGTATGTTGCCGTTTTACTCGTTTCCGATCTGGAGGAGAACAGGAATACTGTATAAACTATTTCAGAAGTTCTTGTATGAAAAACATTACAGAAGAAGATTTGGATTCTAATATGGATACTGCCTTTGCAAAAGTGTTAACATCGTTCGAAACCTATGAAGGCCGTGGTAGCGGTTGGGTCTTAGAGAGAATCGAGGAACTCATGATTGATGTTGGGACATATGATCCTCTGGCTGCTTCAAGCTATATACCGCTACCTAAAGAACTATTAGCCAAGAAAGCTATTATTAATGTGGAAAATAGTGATCAGAAATGTTTTATGTGGTCCATCTTAACAGAACTTTATCCAGTTTATAAGAATGCATCTCGTGTCAGCAAATATACCGAGCATGAATGCAAGTTGAATCTGGATGGAATCGAGTTTCCCACTCCTTTACACCAAGTTAAATTATTTGAGCGAAATAATAATAATGTGAGCCTGAATGTCTTTGGATATGAAGATAAGAAGGTGTTTCCGCTCTATATATCATCTAATAGACGAGAACAACACTGTAATTTACTGCTTATTAGTAATGATGAGCAGTCTCATTACTGTTGTATTAGAAGTATGAGCAAACTTTTATACAGTATAAGAAAACATAAAGAGAAGCAATATTTTTGTGACTACTGTTTACAGCGATTTTCATCTGAAGCTCGTTTAAAGAAGCATATTGAATTATGTAGCCAATATGGCCTACAGAGAGTGGAGTTTCCCAGTGACAATGACAAGATTTTGAAATTTCAAAGTATTTACATGCAAATGCGTGTACCATTTGTGGTATACGCAGACTTTGAGTCTTTCCTAATGAAAGTGGAACTATGTGAGAATATCCCTTCTGTTTCACATGAGAGCTTATCTCATCATGTTCCTTGTGGTTTTGCCTATATTATTATTGGGCCTGATGGAAAAACCTTTAAAGGACCTGTTATCTATAGGGGTGAAGATGTGATTCATCATTTTTTGAAAGCCCTTATTCAAGAAGAAGAAGAGATTCAGAGAATACTGAGAGAAAATATGAAAATGAATTTTACTGCTGAAGATCGTGAAAACTTTGAAAATGCTACTCTCTGCCATATTTGTAACAAGGCTTTAGGAGAAAAGCGTGTGAGAGACCATTGCCACTTAACTTCCAAGTACAGAGGTGCAGCCCATCCTAACTGTAATCTGAATTACAAGATAAGACGACGCATACCCGTTGTGTTTCATAATTTAAAGGGGTATGATGGACATTTAATTATGCAGGGGATCGGTGAATTTAAAGGAAAGAGGATTGAATGCATCAGTAGCAATATGCAGCAATATATTACATTCAGCCTAGGAAGTTTACAGTTTATAGATTCTCTTCAATTCTTACCTGCCTCTATTGAGAAACTAAGTTCTAGTTTGGAATCCAATCAGTTTCGTATCACCCAAGAACATTTTACAAGTGATCAAGTGGATTTAGTGACTAGAAAGGGTGTTTACCCCTATTCTTATATGGATTGTGCTACCAAGTTTGAAGAAACGAGCTTACCCTCTAAAGAGGCCTTCTTTGATGATTTAAATCGAGAGGAGATCTCTGATGATGCCTATGCCTATGCCCAACATGTTTGGACATCTTTAAAGATAAAGAATATGGGGGAGTATCATGACTTGTACATAAAAACTGATATTCTTCTATTAGCGGACATTTTTGAGAATTTCCGTGATTTGACATTGAACTATTATGGAATAGATGCTGCTCACTGTTTAACATTGCCATCTCTTGCCTGGAATGCAGCCTTGAAGACTAGTGGAGTATCATTAGAACTGATTACAGATCCTGATATGTACTTATTTTTAGAAGAAGGTATAAGAGGCGGTATTAGTGTTATTAGTAAACGCCTTAGTCAGGCTAATAACAAGTATTTGGAACATTTTGATTCTACGAAACCTAGCAAATATATAATGTACCTGGATGCTAATAATCTGTATGGATGGGCTCTAAGCCAAGCACTCCCTGTATCAGATTTTAGATGGCTTGATTCTCAAGACATTCAGAACTTTAATCCACTTGCTGTTGAAGATGACTCACCTGTGGGATATATTATCGAAGCGGATATAGACTATCCCCATGATTTGCATGATAAACATAATGATTATCCTCTAGCACCCGAAAGAGTTCATATCACCCCATCTCTGATTTCGGAGTATAGCCGGAATTTATCTGAAGAAATGAATTTGAAAATATGCAAGGACCAGATCAAATTAACACCTAATTTGAATCATAAGGTTAAATATGTTCTGCATTATAGAAATTTAAAGCAGTATATGAAGCTAGGGATGAAACTTGTGAAAATCCATCGAGTATTAACTTTTAAGCAAGAGCCCTGGTTGAAGCCCTATGTACAATTTAACACTGAGAAGAGAATGAAAGCAAAAAATTCCTTTGAAAAAGATCTGTTCAAACTTATGAATAACGCAGTGTTTGGAAAAACTATGGAAAATTTGAGAAAAAGAATGGATGTTAAGCTAGTACAGACTGAGAAGAGACTGAAAAAATTACTTGCATCACCAGCCTTACACTCCTTCAAAATATTTAATGAAGATCTGGTAGCAGTTCATATGCATAAGACTCATTTGAAACTGAATAGACCCATCTATGCAGGATTTTCAGTACTGGACTTGAGTAAAACACTTATGTATGAGTTTCATTATGATTTTATTAAGAAGATGTATGGAGGCCGAGCCGAATTGCTTTTCACAGACACCGATTCCCTGTGCTATGAAATTGAAACAGAGGATATTTACAAAGATTTTGAAAGTTATGAAGACTATTTTGACTTTTCGGATTATCCTCCAACACATCCACTCCATTCCAATAAGAATAAAAAAAGGATTGGAAAAATGAAAGACGAGTTGAATGGAACTCCTGCTGTGGAATTTGTAGGCCTAAGATCGAAAATGTATAGCCTAAAAACACCCTTCACGGATAAAAAGACTGCTAAAGGTGTTAATAAGAATGTTGTAAAAAAATACATCCATCATGAAGATTATTATAATTGCCTAACAAGGCGAAGATATAGTAGAGTGGAACAATTTAAAATTGCAAGTAAAGACCATCAGATGTATACTGTGAAGCAAATTAAAATGGGCTTATCCCCCTATGATGATAAGCGTTATATCTTGAAGGATGGTATCAAGAGCCTAGCATACGGTCATTATCAAATAAAAAAATAAAAAAAGGAAAAAGAGAAAGAAGGAAAAAAAAAAAAGGAAAAAAGAAAAAAAAAATAGAAATTGTGGCGGTGTATCCTATACACCGGGTGGAGGTGGGACCACAATTTAAAAAATATATATATTTTTCTAACAACACCTAATTTATGAAAGAGACCTTACCCCATTTAGATTGTTGAAAACAGGTATCTGCTATTATTAAAATATTTATGTTTAAAATTTTGAAATCCAAGACTGGTTGGGGAAACACACCCCTTCCTATACACCCAATTCCCGAGATTCCCGAGATTCTCGAGATTCCCATACACCCAATTCATGCGATTCTGCTACTTTGAAAACACGCTTTTTTATCACATTTTTGTAAAAAACGCACATTTTTGTTGTTTTTTGACGTTTTTGCAACATTTTGTGCGAAATGTTAATTTTGCCCATTACCACATTTTTAGTGACATTTTTGTAAAAACGCACATTTTTTGTAAAAAAATTACAAAAGTACGAAAACCCATGTTAATTCCCATAGAGAAATTGGAATTTTGAAAAAAAATCGCAAAATGTTAATTTTGCCCATTACCACATTTTTTGTTACTTTTTTACGTTTTTGAGACATTTTGTGCAAAAAGTTAATTTTTCCCATTACCACATTTTTGGAAAAAAAATTACAAAAGTGCGAAAACCCATGTTAATTCCCATAGAGAAATTAACATTTTCAAAAAAAAGACGCAAAATGTTAATTTTGCCCATTACCACATTTTTTGTTACTTTTTTACGGTTTTGGAACATTTTAACAAAATGTTAATTTTTGCCATTACCACATTTTAAAAAAAAAAAAAAAATTATTACAAAAGTAGAAAACTTACATTTGCGAAAAATTATAAGAAAAAAACTTTACGAAATTTTTAAAACATTAACACTTAAAAAAAGAAAAAGAAAAAAAATCATCTGATCCATCCTAACCTTTGACTGACATCATGGAAAGTCACGTGCTGGTGGAAGCTCCACCCCTGCTCATGAGGTGCGCCTATGCTTTAACATGGGAGAACTACCACCGCAATTTCCCCATGTTAAAGTATAGCACCCGCGTGAGCCAGAACCCCCTACTATTCCCTACTTATGTGTATTTTTGACCACAATTCTCGTTTAATATATATATATATGAGATTATTTATTTGTGAAAGTCTCTCTCTGCCAATATTGCAAAAACCTTAATTATATTTCTTCTTAATTATTTAGTAATTTCGAAATGCACCAATTTACCAACAATTGAGAATTGATATATTAGCATCTATTACATCTTCAAAATTAATATCTTCCAGTATAAATTTAAATAAACAGCCTGAGTTTATATATATATATAATTGTAAAAATAAAATCGTTTGAATTCCCATTCATTTTCTTATAAAAGAACTCAGATTTTTAATAGTATGTTGGCTGTGAAAAATCACCTAGTTTATGAGATCTTTACCAGATATGTTAGATTTTTTAAAAGTAAAGTTGAACGATACTTACCTTAAATCTAAATGTTATTTTGCTTTCCAAATTTTATAATTTTTGATCAAAAGGCTTCATGAACCTTGTGCACTACTTAGAGGTTTTAGTGCATATGTTGGTAGATATACCATTTTGCAAATTTTGGGTGCTTCTTAATGACAATTTCGTGCCCATTCTGCTATACATATTTATTTTACATAATATTTTGTGTCTTTTGTATATTCATCAGTGTTTGTTAAAGTATTGTCTAAGTTTTACAACTTAGACAGTGAAAAGTATTATCAAAACACAAAAAATTTAATCTACTTTTTTAAGCAATAAATTAATTTCATATCTGATCCAACTTAAGCTAATCCTGTTTCCTGATGTGGAACAATCAAATATTAACATGATTTAGCTTTAACTGACTTTACAATTATATTCTGCAACTGTCAACAAATAATATTGAAATAGACAAATGTGATTAATAAGCCACTGACTCAAAGTTAATGAGAATAGTGTTAAAAAATTATTAAATCAGATGTCAGCATTTTGTGTGAAGTATAAATATATACCAACAAGACAAATGCTTATTTCTCTCACATAAACCAATGCTCTTCCTACCTAATATCTTCAATAAAACAATGAACATTACTACAAATTCTTTTCGCTTCTTATTATAATTTTATCTTTGAAATATTAAATTGCTTCAACAGATTAAACTTGGTAAGCTGAAGTTTATGGAAGAAAAAATTGACATTTTAAAAAAATTGCAGTAACTTCTTTCTTATAATATATATTTTACCTAACTTATTCTTCAAAGTAAAAAGGAAATCTGAGTGATACAAATAGCCAATAAAGCACCAGTAAGCTTCCCAATATATTTTAGGAGTAAAATCAGCTTGCCTTTATAAATAAAACTTTTTTCCACTTGCATTTATAATTTTTTTTTCCCTATTTCTTTAATCAGTTTAGAATGCTAGGCCAACAACTTTATAATACCAGCCAATGGCAAAAATTTTTGATAACCTCACTCAATTTCAAGCAGGATTTTACTGGGTATTTCACACTACTTCATGGAGAATACAAAATAGATAAAAAGGAATAATCCACATTGTCGTGTATTTTAAAATTATGTTGGTTTGAGAGCAATCAAAACAGACTGTTTGTTGAAAACCCAGACCAGCCGAGTACATATAGCAGCTGGTTGAGAAGCTGGTAACAAGCTGTTTGTTGCAATATCAATATATTTATATAGTTTAATTAAATAAATAGTATTTATAAATATAAATAAAATTCTCATCATTGATGATACAGCTTCATCAGGCCATCTTATAGGTTTTCTCTGTAGTTCCTCTTTGTGGCTACTTCGCCAGTTTTGTTTTTCCCATCGACTTCAAACCATCAAAGTAATATGCAAATTATATTTAACAATGAAAAAAATTTAATCCAATTGGACTTCCAGAATTAACATTTAGTTAAAAAAATAAAATGATAGTTAGAATTAAGTTAGAATTTGAGTTGTGATAATTTTTACATTTGTTTAAAATGTCAAAGCTGAGTTCAATAATTGACATGCTCACAAAAACGCATTTTGATTTTATTAACATGATTTTAATAATGCTTTTTCAACTTTCAAACCTGTAATGTTATATTTTTTATATTAATATAATAAAACTAGCTTATAACCATTGAAAATTAATGATGCAAGATACCGTATGTGCTTGTATAATTTTTTTCAGATATTGTTTTTACTTCAACTCAAACCAGAAAAATACTGAATAATGAAAAAAGAAAACGAAGAAATAAATTATCATTAAAGGAGAAAAATAATTATTTTTTATTAATGTATTAACATTAATTGAATGGAAATGAAAAACAGATATTTCTTATAATAAATCTAATAGAATATTTCAGTATAAACCACATATTTTATAAATTTTTTTTTAGCAAATTAACTGAAATCCACATTTGAATCCAAACTAAAAAGCAATATAACTAACTATGAATCCAGTTTTGAAAACATATCTAAAGAATTCCAAATTTGTTGATCAACTGCCTATTGCTGAAATATTTTTCCTCTATACAGAAAAGTGTTGAACTTATTGGATCTTACAGCACTTTTAGTTAGGTGACAGTTTGCTTACAACAATGGTAATATGAATAGCCGTTGTTGTAACATAGTTTCAGCTTCGCTTCTACAGAGAACATTTTAATAAGAACAGTGTAGCTGAATATTGGACTTGTCTTATTCAATATTTTTCACCAGATACTGGGGCCAGGATACCCCTCCAAAAAACTTTGCATCATGATTACTCGTGAACCCTTTTGGAGTAAGAATTAAATACTTACCAAATTTCAGCTTCCTAGACCTAACGGTTTTGAGACATTTTTGTCTCAACATTGAATCCCACACATATGGATAAATTCAAAACATACTAATTAACAATAAAATCAAATACATAAATTTAATTTGTTTATTTTTCAAAAGTATACAGCTAAAATTCTTAGATATAAGAAATACAATATTTTATAACAGATTATGTTCAACAAATATGAATATTTTTTTAAAACAAAACTAGATCCAGTCAAACTTTCTAAAAAATCGCTAGTCCATACTTCAATTCAGAAAAACCTGTAAAAAATAAAATGTATACAGTTTTAAAGAATTCTCATTTTTAAATATTTTACAAAATTAAATGAATAGAATATCAGCAAAGGCCTGACATAAACCACACATGTCTTCATTTTTTTTTCTGTTAGGAATACCTTTTTTTAAACTTTAAAATTATATTTGAAATTTATGCATTTGGATTGATATATACCATAAAGCAGTAGATTTTGATCACAAAAGTGAGGTTTTCAGTTCTATCGTTAGTCGTACCTGATAAAAAAAGTAACCACTGGCTGTCGGCTAGTTATACAAAAATGCAATTTTCTACAACCAAATATGACTTTTATGCAGGAGAAGCTGATTAAAAATAGTGTTGTTATCTTAGCTTATATGAAAATTTTCAAAAAATAATGTTTCATGGACAAAGAAAATGCTTATAAAATATTGGAATGATATGAAGCTTTAACTTTAGTGGCAACAAGTTGCTAAATCTTAATCCCCATTAGCATGGCATATTTCACGTTATGTTTTGCGCCAGCGGCCCTACAGTGCTGAAAACACCGGTTCTTGTTAGATCACCGAAGTCAAGCAGCATCGGGGGCAGTTAGTACTTGGTTGGGTGACCACCTGGGAACACCGCGTGCTGTTTGCACATTTCGAGCACGGTAGCCCGGTGGTTTGCGCTGGATTTGCACGCTGCAACAACTGCCGCCGTGTTCATGCGGAGTACAATCACGTTAAACATGTGGGTCCGAAAGTCCTTTCGAGAGGTTGGTGGTAGGGAAGGAGGGTACGGTCTCTGTGGACGCCCCCCCCCCCACTGGGTTCCGGTCTAAATTGTGTGGCACTTCCCGACTATCCAAACAGTTACCATACACCTTTCTGGTACCGGCCGTCTAATTAGTTGCTCATGTTCTCTGGATGAGTCGGACGGTCTGGGTCTCAACAACATGTTATGTTTCTATATATATAATGGTCATTAGCAATTCTTCTTTTTATGCAATATGTTTACAAACTGATCATTGTGAACACTCAGGGCTGTGCAGTCGTTAGTAAAAATATACAGATACTGACTCCTAAATTAAACTATGTAAAAGTAATTTTATCTTGGAATATTAAATTTTTTATTAGTCAAAATAGTTTTAAAAAATCATTAAATATTTACCAATTAAAAAACTAATGAATTGAAAAATTAAAAATTGCTATCTATGACAGTCACTGTTTTAGCAATAACTTTTATAAACAAATAATATGTGAGCACTGTTTTATTTAGATATAAGTTGCTATACTACACTACCTAAAAATAAAATGTGACCTGTGCAAACTAAATATATGCACCCCCTATTCAGTAGAATAGGCTGTGCTAACAAAGAAAATATTAAAATGCAGCTTATCCATATTAAAAATATGGCATGTGCTACTACTTGGTATCATAGCCTGCATATGTCCTAAATAAACACCTTGTGTGTGGGCAATAAATGTACTTGATATGTTGATGCATAGTGGTGGTGTCCCAAGCTAGCAGTAACTATTTAAGACAAATGAGTTATGTATTACATGTGCAATATATGAAACAGATTAAATCCGTCTTATGATGAATGCAGTTTAAATTCAATTTGATCCTTTTCACAATAGTTGCAATTTAATTTGAAACAGGTCATTTTCACAAGATACAATTTAAATCTAAAACCAGTAACCTTTACAGCTGATTTCAAATTGTTTAGCTTGCTTATATAAAACTGAAAATCAGAATAAAATTAGCATTTATTCTAAGAAGTTTTAGTTGACTAGATTAATTATTGTACGATTTAAATCTAAAACCAGTAACTTTTACAGCTGATTTCAAATTGTTTAGCTTGCTTATATAAAACTGAAAATCAGAATAAAAATAGCATTTATTCTAAGAAATTTTAGTTGACTAGATTGATTATTGTAATGAAAATTAAAATTTTCAAAACTTTAATTTCAAAAATGCTAAATTAAATTTCTTGAATATATGTTTTTACTTAGTGAGCTGCTTGCATGCCTACTGCACAGGTCAGGTGTTTCCAAACGATCATCGGAAAGTCCTTGAAAATGAAATGACTAACCCACATGTGTGTGTTTAAGAGACTGATAACCAAATCACGAGAATTCAAATTGCAGATTATGAATTAAAATGACTACAGCAAGATAGCATTTATATGATAGATGTGTTTGTCATTATAAAAATTTACTTAGCATATATTATAAATATGGAACAGTTTATCCCACAAAGTCCTATATACAAGTATTTGACTTTTAACAGCATAGCAACATCAAACGTTTACTTAAATTCATCCATTTTACACTTTTTAATCACCAATTAAGGAATTTCTAATTTACAGTATATCAACTAGGAATAGTAAAGCACTGAAATTAATGTGACAAAAACATACCGTAACTTCTTCACAATCTTAAGGGATCAGAGCAGAGATGTCTGCTGACATCAGCAATAGATTTTTCAGTTCCTTCAAGAAATAGAGGGCTCTTTCTACACACTTTAAATTCCTGTAACAAATTAAATCAGAATTAGTATAACTTTATAACCCTTGGTAAAAAAAAGCACATCAAAACTGCTTGTACTCAACTATTAGAATGAATATTTTTAAATTATGGTATCTAGCTGTAGATAAAAATTCATGGTAATAAACATCAGACTTGAATACCACACGCACCTTGAAAAATATTTCTAAATAGATTTTCTATCAATATTTCTGTTTATCAATATTGATAGAAAATATATAAAAACACGTATCCATCACTTCAAATGAGAATTTGTAAAAAAAAAATTAAAACTTCAGAATCCAAATTTGTGGAAACATGAAAGAAAAAAAAAGGTCAAATAATACTATTTATTTTACCTGTTAAGTTTTTACTACAATTAAAATACAAATGACTGTTAATTTTTTACGATGATTAAAATATACATTTATAAAAAAATATGCACAGAAACTTTTGTAAACTGGAATTAAGCTATCTAGTGGTATAACACATTAAGCACCCCACCCCACAGAAAAGATGTGATCTCACAGTACACAGCTAATGTACTTCAGTAATGTATGATATGAGTGTCCCACCATCGAAACCTGTAGATTATTACTTCAAAACAAAATTATGAACGTTTATTTCACGACCAAAAACAGTCTACTTTTTCAGCTAATCCAGCAATCCGACTTGAAATATGGCACACCCCATCCTAGTCAAGCTGATCAGATATACAACTCAATACCAATTTTACTTCTTACCTAAATTAAGACCGGTCTTGACCATGTCAAATTTTTCAATTTGATGTAGATTTGGGCTAGTCTAAATTTTCTAATTTAATACAGGCTTGGGCTGGGCTTAATTTTTAAAATTTTTTAGGTCTGGTCAGGCCTTAAAACTTTTGTTCTGGACTTATTTTTTAAAAGTAAAGTAAAATAAATTATTTTAATATATAAAACATTCCCCATTGTATTATGTTAAATAACAACTTTCACATAAGTATTAAATATGCACAAATTCTGTATTCACACAAGTTAGCAAAATGAAAACATGACAAATCTAATTGTAATGCTGCATAATATGCTATAACATTCTGCTAATAACGAGTGAATAATTCAGGATAAGAAATTTCAGCTCAGAGTTCATTCACCAAAAGTTTTTCACATACCAGTATCATATAAATATAATAGCTGTGCTTAACTCTTTTGGCATTTTTTCTCGAAAAAAATAATACTAATTACAGTAAAATTTATAGAAAATTATGTAAAAAATTAACATAAATATATACATAACATATCAACGATTAAGATGTTGCTTACAGATGTAATGGACAAGATGTTGTTAAACAAATATTGATTTACAATTGCAAAATCTGCAAGTCCCTATTTTCAAGATTCCCGGAATATACACGTAAAATGCGAGTAAGTACAAACCGTCTGTTACACAAAAGTGTATTGTCACTGGATAGAAGAGAACATACATTTCATATTAACAGTGGCGAATCATGGGAGAATCTTTTCTGAAGACCTCCCCTCCCCCTAACAGCCAGTTTGAAAAAAAAAAGAAAAGTACTTAAAAATAAACACGTTGAATCTCGTTATATACAAATCTTGCTACGCTTTTCTTTTCATCTAATAAACATACTTGAAATATTTGCACCCAAAAGTTTAAACAGAAATTAAATTAAAATGAGAATAATAATATTTTATGAAAATATTAAATGACACAAGTGTTTAAATATTATAATTTTTTTTTTTAAACTGTGCGGTAAATATTGATATTACAGCATAATACTATGGAAAGAGTTAAAACTTCTTAGGGTACTTTAAATTGGACGTTTTCTGGCTTTCGCTGCAACAAAGTGTCAATAACATATAAAATCTAACGTTTTAACAAGGTCATTTTCAATGCTAAGAATTGACAGATGATTTAGCCTCTTTTCAGTCCTTATGCTTCTCAAGTTGTTTCTGATTAGTTTTAATTTAGAGAATGACCTTTCCCCACTAGCGTTGGATATCACCAAACACAGAAGTACTATTACGAAGAAGTACAGTATGAAGTACTATTTCAACATTTGGAAACGCTTGAATTATGTTTTCTCCACATAAATACGAATACAAACACTTTAAATCCACTTTTTGGGATTCATTTTCAAGTTCGTCCTTATTTCCTTCTTCACTATTCAAAATCTTTAAGAAATTTTTTTTTCTTAAAGATTTTTTACTTTTATTTTTCGATCAAAATGAGGCCCTCCTCTGAAATGAGGTCCCTGGCATATTTGCCAGTATGTTAATTCACTACTGCATCTTAACTACTATTACTATTTTGCACGAAACAAACAAATATATAGTTACAGCCTGCATATCGTATTAACTGATATTTCACTATCGTATTAAGTAGTCTCAATAGTATATACTATCACAACCTTCATAGTTTGGACGAGGACTCTGTGTTGAAGTTGATAGATGCTAATATAAATGCCAGAATAAATTGTGCAATAAAAAAAAATACGGAAGTGTATAAGATTCCCAAATTTGCATGCCACATAACAAATATGCTATATGTGAAGTCTGCAACAAAATATGGTTTGGGTTGTTCACTTTATTCACATAAGAATACAAAACATGGAATGCTTAAAAACATTACACTTAGGACTCAAAAACATACAAAACACATTATACAAATAATAATTATTTAAACCATTGTTTTCGGATATTAATTTAATCATAATTTATTGAAAAACTGTTATATCTAAAGGGAATTTCAACAATTTATAAATAGCATCACATACACATCCTGACAGATTCTTCATGAAAACTTTGTGAAAAAGTATGACATCGCAAAACTTGAAATGCCGATAAAGTCCGGAAGGGATAGAAATATTTAATATGGTCATAATGAATAACTGAGTGCGATTATATGTTATGTTTCTATAAAATATTTGCAATAAATTTTACTCAAACATCCATTCATTGAGCGTACTAGTTTACATTGTTTAACATTAGAAATGGGGAAATTACTTTAATCACAGATATACATTTTTAAATGGGATCCAGTCAGGTCATTTTGTACAGTTCTAAATTAGTAAATTGGGCGATCGGTATACATTAAAATAAAATTTTATGACCACACGTTCAAATGAACAAGTGATCACACAAGTAATTTATCTAATTATTGTCAAACTGTATATATTTAAGAGTAAACTTGCCATGTTTCTTTTAAACAAACAAATCATAACTCACCAATCGGAATATTTTTCATATTGTCTGCTGTATATCCGAAATCATTGGGAAATCAATCCTCTGCTCGAAGTGACGGCCATCTTGTTTCAAACGAAGCTTTTTCATTGGTGTCCTTTTCAGCGGTAACGCATCACGTGACCAACGCATCCGTTAAACATGAACTTGAACCATGTTCAACGGATGAACGCACGGTCGTGCGTTCGAGCCTGTGATTGGTTGACGTACAGCTCCCAACGGATGGGCAACGTACCAACGCGTCAGTGGAAACCGGGCCTAACTCTAGGCTGTAAGGAGAGAGGTCTAGCCTGGAATGTCGAAAACCTAGACCATTCGACTGGCCCGAGGGCTTACTTGAGTGGGTGGTCGACCTAGCCAGGAGTGTGGAACAGTGGTGTAGTCGTAAAAAAAAAGTGGGGGGACGCTCTTGTTTTGAAGAATTTTAGCCAATACTGTATAATTTCTGTGATTGACATAGAGTTGGGAAGTATCGCGATACAGGTATCACCCATTTAAAATGTCTTGAGTAACGACCCTAGTCTCTAAATGTATCGTGGATTTTGTATTGAGATACTTTTTCAATTGTATCCAGTTTTTTTTTGTTTTTTTTTTTTACTTTCCAACTCGAACTCTTAACAGGTTGATAAAATCAAAAGAATAATATAATAATTATTTTAATTTTATTTAGTTATTTATTAAAAACCAAAAATTGTGCTTCACAGCATATGATTCTCAGCTCAAGAAAGAAAAATCAATTAAGATTCTTGCATTTTGAAATGAAATTACCTCAAAGAAATTTCCATAGGGATACTTTTTCATTGATTACATTGATTACTCATTAATACATTGATTTATTGATTACATTGATACTTGTCATTGATATCTCCAATGATTTTTTTAAAGCTTTTTAGCTTTGGAAAATTTCTAAAATCCGAATGTAAATAAAATGTAAATAACATTGTTTTGTCTACAAACGTTTTTTTTTTCTAGAAAAAACCGAAAACCGGTTATTTTTGTAATAACCGCGATCCCTATCCATATGTTTTTTCAGAGGAAGAGTGACCAAAGAATAATAATCTGAGGCCATCGGCCAAGCATTCCATCTATGCCAAGCTGCAGAGGGGTTATATATGTATATATAATTTAAAAAAAAAAGAGCGTCCCTTTACAAAATAAAAAGTGGGGGTACGCTTGAGATCAGGAGAAAAGGTGGGGGGTCTGCGTCCGCCCGCGTCCCCCCTCGACTACACCCCTGGTGTGGAATACTTCGAAACATTTGAATGACAAAATTGCTTAGAAGTTACATACTTTCCTTAGCGTGTGGTGGATTTGGCGGTTTTCTTTGTCTGGTGGGCTCGTCGTTCCTTCTCAGTGCTGGACACTTGCGTGTTTTCTTCCCGACCGGGGATTACTGCCATATATACTCTAGGGTTAGGGCCCTCGGTCTGGGTTTGCATACTTTCCTTAGCCATTTAAATGATCTAAGTGGCAAGAATACTTCCTTTATTATATGTATAATTAATAATATATTCGCCCCTTTTTTACACAAATTGTTACATTTCTAACGTTTCATAGTACTATTGTAGTTCTCACTCGCTTTTATTAATACTTAAATTTTCTGTACTCAGTTTATTATTTCTAAATTTGGGAAGAACTCTGATATACAACTACAGTCGTTCGCATCATTTAGAATCTATGTTCGTGTTTATATTTTTCAAAGCCTTTTCATTGTAAGTAAGTAATCACTGCCTAGTGTTTTTCAAATAATCTAAAATATTTCATATCTTATTTATTTTATGTAATTAAGTGGTAAATCCTCCCCCTGCAGATAGCTATACAGGCCGATATTCGGTGTAGCATAGAGTCAATTAAGTTGCTTATGTACCTCTGCGGAAGATTATGTCTCAAATGTTGCAACTGGTCAGCTAATTCAGTGGTATTCCGAGAAGGCTGAAATTGCCGTCCCAACATGCTTTAGACATGTTCTATTGGTGATCGGTCTGCGTAAAGCTCCTATACTACAGGCTGACTTATCAAGCATATTGAAGCCCCGTAAGGTTTCTTCTACAAATACATGGGTTACCCTTATTTGACGGTTTAACACGTGCTCCAAATATAGATTTTTACAGGTATTTGATAATGATAGCAAATTTACAATTGAGTTATATTTCTAAAAAATATGAATTAGATTGGAGTAACATTTGTAACTAAGCGACACTTACTAACAAGAATCAAAAATATGATTCTCACTCTATAATCAGATTAACAAATAGATGGATATTTTTTTTTTATTATTATTTTTGCAAGAATCCGGTCTTATTAAAATTTATGCTTACTTTGATGTATATCTTTGATGTATTTTACATCTGTTACAGTTCTAACATTATATAGAATAAAATATGGTCTTATTATGAACTCAGAAACACCTTGAATTATTTGAAATACCTATATTAAAGAATAAAAAGTTGTTTTAGAAATATATATTTATGATGATACATAGTATAGTGTGTGAATTACCCGGGGGGGGGGGGGGGAAGGCACTTTAAAATAAAAATGTGTATTTAATTTTAAAGGTACTAAAATTTTAAAGAGGGGCAATTTTGTTATAAACCGGTGGATGTATAGATTAGATAAATACAGCATTTAAAATCTTAATAATAATAATAAATTATATAATTCTGTATTGAAAACGATACATTTTTTATGCCTAGCACAAAAGGATTGAAGTTTCTTTAAAAGATAATATTGAGGAAATCCTCTAAACTGGATCCTCTAAACATAGCGCCAATGTTTACATCAAAAGATTAGCTCAAATCATAGTCTTGGCGATGAGAATATCAGTGCCATTCCAAAGTAAATTCGAGTCATTCAGACATAATTTCTATCAGTTTTTAGTTAAAAAATCCTATTTGATCATTCATTATCTTTCATGATAAATACATTTCGACTTATTTACCATTTTAGCTTATATTTACATAATTATTATAATATGGTAAGATTTCCACTTGGCGACAGTTTGTTAACAGTAGAATTCAACAATTTTATGATTCAGTATACTCTAAAAATGCAATAAAGTGTATAAAACTTGAAAGATATTGGTGTAACATGAATAAATCTTTAATATATATATAATTTGAAGCAATTATACTTTTAAGTATGGAAAAGAGAATGACGCATTCAGAACTACAAACCGCACGTTTACTAAGATAAGACTATAACAAATAAAAGTCAATAATAATACAGACTACAGTTACCAAAATTATAAAATGGGTGTTTAAAATAAATACTTTATATAAAAATAGAAGTTTCAATTACAATATTGTAAAATTTAGTTTTCACAAGTATGCTCCTGTACCGGGTATCCAGTGATTCTGCCACTATTTATAAGCCATTTTTTGATTCCCTCTTTATTTCTGAGAAAGCGAAATTACCTAAACCTTTTTCAGGTATGTTTAGAGTAGTTTGGTGCAGAACATCCGCCAAAAACTATTTCAATATTACTTCCTAAAGTGAAAATACGAATACGGCTTCGGTGGGCTTCAATATGCTTGACGAGTCAGCTCTTATATAGAGGAGCCTTAGGTCTGGGGACCTGGATGTGACGATGGGGGGGGGGTATTAAATGTTAGACATTGTTGAGAAAGTCGTGCAGTAAGTGGTCGAGCATTCTTCTTCTTTGAACCAGACCGTTCGACCTACCCGAAGGTGTAAGTTATCTGTTTGGCCACCTAATTTAGACCGGAACCCAGTGGGGAAGGCATCCACAGAGACCGTAAACTCCTTCCCCTACCACCAAATTCTCGGGAGAACTTATGGATCCATATGCTTAACGTGTTCGTACTCCGCATGAACACGGCGACAGTTTGGGCAGGGCGGGAATCAAACTCGGGTCGTCTGCAATTTGGGTGGAGGGTGGGGATGGGATGGAGCGCATGCCGTTTTTATTCGAATACGTTCAATAACGAACTGGGCTTAGAGCAGTCATCTGCACTATATATTCGATTTTAAAAACAATCCGTTACGTTTCCTAAGAATTATCTTCGTACTCGGAAGGCAAATATAGCTAGCAGTAAATTACGTCCACCTCAAATGTAAAAAACTCAGTCACTCCACTCTCTGCCTCCACTTAATTAATTCAATTTCAAATAAAAAGAATACGATCTACATCCGCAACCTTTTCATTTGTGTGATCCCACTGTAGGAGATTTATTTTATTTAGGAGATCCCATGTAAATAAAAAAAGGATTAAAATTATAATTAAATATACATTTTAAAAAATCATTTATTTTACATTCATTAATATTAGCCAAATTTGTCAATTAAAGTCAAAATATTTCATTTAACAAGAAATAATAGGATGTATTGAAAGGATACACAGGGTGTCCCAAAAAGATTGAAACGCGCTTTAATTCTTTACCTGTTGGAGATAAGTGGGCAATGTAAATTGCAAAAATGGTGAAATAAGACTATATTAATGAAATAGTCATCCCATTCCTTTTCAAAAAGCTACACTTTTTAAATTTTTATAAGTTCCCCTTAGACAAATTTGGTCAATCAGAAAAATTTTATTTTTTTAATGCAAGCCAATACACTAGAGCATGAGATGGCAGCACCCACAGTGCGAATGAATAAAATCCAGTTTGTATTTCTACAAATGGAATTTAAAATTCGAAATCTTAATTTAAAATGTTATAATTTGTTAAATAAGTGGGGACACAAACGATGCATCCAAAAATGAATATTTCGAAAATTTGGGAAAAGTATCAGTCTAAGATGTCAAATAAGATGGTCTAAGATATCAAATAAGATAGTCTAAGACAGTGTTTCGCAAAACAGTGCGCCACGAAAGAATTAAAATTATATTAAAATGAGAGAGTAAAATATGAAATAAAACTCTTAATATAAATCATTAATATTAAAATAATATAATCCTGCATATTTGTTGTGTAGTGCTTGGTTCAGTACGAATGTTAGTTTCCTTTAAAAAAATTATATACCGTGTATATACCGGGTGGTCAGAATTAAAACACCCCTACTCTGAGCTCTCTATAGATCGAACTACTACTCAGTGTAAAGGCTCCAAAATTATTGAACATACTATTCAAGACATGGGGAAAGGGATTACGCAAAAAAAAATTAGTTCCAGAAACACCGATAGGTGGCGCTGTACAACAGACAATATGCTGAAAAGACACAAAATACACATTTGTAACACATTTTATTCGAACGTACCAAACATTCATATCACAAGGACCTTATCGATGCAGGGAATGCTGCTCAATATGGTTCCCTTCTTCAAGAAGTAAAATCTGCAGTCTGTGGACAGCTTGTTCAACTGCGGATCGTAATTGGTCGATTGAGATGCTTCTCACATGCAGAGTGATACTGTCTTTCAAATCTGCCAAGGTTACCAGACGTCCTCGATAAACAAAACTTTTTAAGTATCCCCACAGCCAAAAATCACAGGGATTAAGATCTGGAGAACGAGATGGCCAGGTTGTCGGAAACGCACGACTAATTACTCTATCATTAGTAAAATGTTGCCGAAGAAACTGTTGTACACAGAGTCCAATGTGTGGAGGCGCTCCATCTTGTATAAAGGTAATTGAATCAAGACATTGGTGCTGTTGCAGTTGGGGCACAACAAAATTTTCGAGCATGTTTTTGTACCTCCTGGCCGTCACGGTGCATGTCACAGGGTCATTGGGAGTAGCCTCTTCGAAAAAGAAAGGTCCAAGTATGAATGGAGCTGTCAATCCACACCAGACTGTAACTTTCGGTGAGTGAAGTGGAATCTCTTGGAAGGTACGAGGGTTTTCCGTGTCCCAAATGCGACAGTTATGGGTGTTGACTGTTCCACTTAGATGGAAATGCGCTTCATCGCTCCATAGAATCTGCCATGGCCACGATGCATCCACTTCAACTCTAGCCAGAAATGTCAATACAAAGGTCAGTCGCTTCTCCCTGTCGATGGTCAGCAAGTGGTGATTGTGACTAATTTTGTACGGGAAAAAATGTAGTATGTTTTTCAGTACGTTCCGTACTGTGCTGTAGGGAACACCCAAGTGTCGTGACACTCCACGTGCACTACTACAGCCTATAACGTTATCCATTGATTGTTCAACAATAGCGGTGGCAACATCGTCAACGACATCTGAACGAGTCGATTTGCTTTCTAGACCCGGCTGAACTCCAAGATGTCCAGTTTTCTGGAATCGAGCGATCATTCTCCTGAGAGCTTGTGGAAGTAATGGTCCTTTGCGCAAATTCTTAAGTCGACGAAACTCTCGAAGTACAGCTGCAGCATGTCCTTTGTTTTCATAAAACAGCTTCATAAGCAAAGCGCGTTCTGGCAGTGTGACAGCCATTGCTGATAAGAATGAAAATTTTCCAGTTTTAACCCCTTTTATGCCCAGAACACAGTAGCTGCAAAGCAAGGGTTTAAGCAAATTTTTGTGCTTACAGTGCGAAATTGCAGTTACAATGACAGTTTAAGTTTCTTCACTTTTTTATCTTCTTTTTTTTCATATCAGCAAAAGAAATTAAAAAGGAAAAACTCCATATAGCATGTTTTTTTTTTTTTTTTTTTTTTTTGTGATTATGTTGTGTCTTTCAGCATATTTTCTGTTGTACCGCGCCACCTATCGGTGTTTCTGGAACTAATTTTTCGCGTAATCCCTTTCCCCATGTCTTAAATAGTAGGTTCAATAATTTTGGAGCCTTTACACTGAGTAGTTCGATGTATAGAGAGTTCAGAGTAGGGGTGTTTTAATTCTGACCACCCGGTATATTTATATATATATATATAAATATATATATATAATTAATTTACACTTATACGGTATTTTGGGTACAACAGTGTTTTTAATGATCACAATTGGTACGTCGCAATTGTTCTCATATGTTTTAATATTTATTAATTTTGATTAAAAAATTCATGTGGTATTTCCTGATATATTTATTACTTTCCTTATATACAATAATGTATAAGGAAAGCATTGTGCGTCGAAAATTCGAATTCGAGTTTTCGACGGGAGAGCACGTTTCAAGCATCCCTGATCACGAATCGATCACGACCGATTCGAACGAAATTTGGTACAAAAATCACAATCTGTAAACACTGGAAGACGATTGTTTTTATAAGCAATCGATTGTTCAGAACCCCCCTAAATTTTCGAGTGAAATTTTGAAAAACGCGTCAAAAAATCAAAACCTCTAATAAAATTACGCAAATAGACATTTCTTATGTAACTTTTCATTAGAAAAACATTGACATAAATTTTAGGACGCTAACACGAACCGTTCTCGAGATATTGCACAATTTTCAAAAAAATTATCAAAAAGTTATAAAATGAAAAAAAGTATTTCCTATTGAGAAACATGTTCACTTCTCATATGTAATACCATGCGATAAATTTGTGACATCATTCTCGTGGATCTAGCTCGTTCCATTCATGAAGAAAGATACTTTGAGTAAGACTTTTGTATTTGAGCGCCAATAGTCATTTATCTGCTGTAAGAATAACTTATTTCTCCATCCATAACGCTTGGCGAGATTTTGGCGACGAATTTGGTGGAATGTCGTCAACTTGGCGACTTTTTTAAATGTTGCTAAATTAACGAAAAACTCGCCAAATGGATAAAAATGACGCTAAATCAATGGAAATGACGACTCATTGACGAAAATTCTATATCTTGGAAATAATATAAATATCTACTATAAAACTAATCTATTTTTTTTTACTGTAAAAGTAGTAAATTCATTGCATTATATAAGGAAAATCATGTGTTGCCCACATCAGATTTTTTTTTATTTGTGTAAAGATGTTATAAGCTAATTAAAAAATGTACTTACTTATTAAAAATAAAATTGATGGAAAAATCAAATGCGAATGCAAAATTGCAAATTGAATGATTAACAACTGTTTGTATACGAGTGGCGTCTGCACTTTGAGACTCATTGGCTGAGACAGCATTCTGTTGTCCACTCGTCATTCACTCATTTACTTTAGTTTTGGAAATGATTTCGATCAGATTGGAAGTGTTTTTCGTTTTGTTTTTGTGCAAATAATGCTTATTTAGTGGGAATGTGTTATAGCAGTATTTCATTTTTCTGTAATTATTTTTTTAGGTAAAATATATTTCCCATAAAAATGGATAGGTTTATTAAGAGGAAAATTACCAGTAACGATTGTGAACCTATACATGAACGTTTGTCAAACGTAACTAAGCCTTGTACTAGTAATATGGTAAAAGCAAGGCCTAATCGTCAGTACTGCAATACTTATTTAAAATTTGGTTTTACATGGAAAGGAAACGATGATCATCTATTCCCTCTTTGCCTTGTCTGTGGCGAGAAAATGTCTAACTAAGCCATGTTGCCTAGCAAGTTAAAAAGACAATTTACAACTAAACACCAATATCTTCAAGGAAAAGATTTGAATTATTTCAAAAGACTGTCAGAACAACAATCAAAGCAAGATAAATATCTAAAAAAAAAGTTTACACTTTCAGAAAAGGCTCAAATCGTTTCTATTGAGATAGCCTAAATGATTGCATTAAAAATGAAGTCTCATACTTTACCCGAGTCTATTATCTTGCCGGCATGTAGAAAGATGGTTAAAACAATGTTTGGGGATGAGGCAGAGCAAGAAATTAACAAAATTCCTTTTTCAAATAATACAATTCATAGGCGAATTATGGATTTGTCTGCTGTTATAGAAGAAAATGTGTGGAATAAACTTCAGAACTCAGAATTTGCTTTGCAAGCTGATGAATCAACTGACATTACCAATAAGGCCCAATTACTTACATTTATTCGATTTATTGATGAAGATCAAATCATAAATCAATTTTTTTGCTGCAAAGAAATGTCAGGCACTACAAGAGGTCAAGATATATTTGATATTTTATCTGGCTATCTTAAAAAATGGAATTTTTCATGGAAATCATGAGTTGGAATCAGTGCCGGCCCCAGGGTAGGGCGATCCGGGCAGTCGCCCGGAGCGCAATGATCTAGGGGCGTCAAAATCATGTGGAAAATGAAAATAAACTGATAAAAAAGATTAAGTTACAGGCTTTTATAAAATGCACTAAAAAGTAAAGAATATTTTTTTATCATTCTGATATCATATCAATAAATTATTTTTCATAATATTGCATTGTCATCGGACCCTTGTAAGTATACCAAATTTCATTGAAATCCGTTCACGGGAATTCTCTCAAAAACGCGTTGCAAGATTTGACTGATAGTTGACAAGATTGAGAGGCGGCAGGCGGAATTTATCATTTTTATTTCTAAGCACATAATTCAAAAAATATAATATATTTAAACATTAAGGCAAAATCTAGTTGAATTCAATTCAACATGACAAAACCACTCAACCATCGCCTTTCAAGAATTGACAAGTTTTTCGGCCAGTGGCAACACGACTGTACAGGAAACAACAATTTTGAAACCAAGCGAAACAAGATCTAACAGCCCTTTTTAACTGCATATAAAAAGGAAGTAGACTTAAAACAATGCATTATTTGCCACTAGACTTCGGCTGGTGCGAAATAAAATAGTTTGTTTAAATTGTTAGTGCAAAAAAGCTTTAAAAAAGTGCTTGTGCAAATTGTCCAGTGCGTTTGGCTTCTGTGAAGGTAAGTGTTTTAATTTTTGTTTTCATTTTTAAAAACTAATAAAATCCATCAGACATAAGCCAAAAAAAGGGTGGGGGTAGATTTAAAAAATTAGAGTTTAGAGCAAAACATGGCTTGTGTGGCTTGATATCAGTATTATCTTTTATTTTAATTAATTTGTTCCAGAAACCAAAATGTCCGATGCTAAGAGAAAACCCTCTGGGAGCGAATTTAAAAAGCGGAGATTGAACAAGCAAACACAGCTTCAAAAACAGTCAGATGCGCTGCAGAACTTCTTGAAAGAAGGTAAAGGTAGTTTCAACGCTCCACAACCGACCAACATTTGAACAACGCCCAGCACCTAGATACTGACTTTCTGGATATGGATCCCCCTTTGGACGCAACCGTCAGCATTACTGAGCTGGGTAAGTCATCTCAAACGAGTTTGGCGAGTAGTGATGCAGTTCCGTGCAGTTCCAAAAATGAAAATTCGCAAGTTGTGCAGACCTCAGAGAAACATTTAGAAAAGGCTACCGTCCAAAGTATCTCTTCTGACCCAGGATTATGGCCCGAAATCATGCGTGCAGCAGATAGAGTTTTTTTGGTTAAACGTGGTCCAGCTGCACCTTTGCATAATTTTGATTTTCCTTTTGATGATCAGCATAGAAGATTCTCACCAAAACATTACAAGAAAAGGCTTAGAAATGGAGAAGAGATTTTAAGAGAATGGATGGTATATTCCGTATTTCAAAACGCTTTGTACTGTTTTCCATGTCGACTTTTTGCTGCACCATCTAGCTTGAGCGCTCTTGGCAATCGGGGATTTAAAGACTGGAAGCATTTAGGGGACTCTTTAGCACATCATGAAAATGCTAAAACTCATATAGATTGTTTGAAATCATGGCTTGAATTGAAGCAAAGATTGAAAATAGGTGAAACAATAGATGCAGTTTCTCAGAGACTCATTGATTCTGAGATAAATCACTGGTCTGAAGTTCTTTTACGCATTATATCAGTTGTTAAAATGCTAGGTGAGAGCTCTCTAGCTTTTCGAGGAACAAGCGATAAACTGTATGAACACAATAATGGAAACTTTTTGAAGTTAATTCAGTTATTGGCTGTGTTTGATCCAAAAATGGAGGAACACGTTCGCAGAGTCCTCAATAAAGAAGAAATCAAAGCTACATATCTAGGGAAAACTATACAAAATGAAATAATTGAATTATTGCATGACAACATAAAGCACCACATCATTGAACAAGTTCAAAAGGCCAAGTATTATTCCGTGATTCTTGACTGTACTCCCGATGCAAGTAAAGTAGAACAGATGACATTTGTGGTAAGATTTGTCTCCATACAGGAATCAGAGTCTGAGGTTCAAGTTAATATCAACGAACATTTTTTGGGTTTTCTACCCATTGAGAGATCAACAGCTAAGGAATTGTCGGAGGTTTTACTAGAAGAGCTAGAGAAAAATAGGCTTAAAGTAGAAAACATGCGCGGTCAAGGGTATGACAATGGTTCCAATATGAGAGGAAAAAAATCGGGAGTACAAACAAGAATCAGAAATATAAACCCCAGAGCATTTTATGTTCCATGCAGCAGCCATTCGCTAAATTTGGTTGTAAACGATATGGCAAAATCCTCGTTTGAGGCAGCCAACTTCTTCAATATTGTTCAAAAGTTATATACATTTTTTTCTTCCTCTTCTTTTCGTTGGGCAATATTACTGAAATATATTGATACTTACACCCTAAAACCATTGAGTGATACTCGATGGGAAAGTCGAGTCGACTCATTAAAAGCTCTGCGGTTTCAAATTGGTCCAATTCACGATGCTTTGTACAGCATATATGAAGATTCAGAAATCGATAATATGATCAGAGACGAGGCTAGCGGATTATTAAATAATTTGAAGCAGTTCAGATTTATATGCTCTGTTGTAATCTGGTACAAAATTTTGAGTCATATTAACCCCATCAGCAAACTTTTGCAAACTGTAAATTTTAATATGTCACAAGCTATTGATATGCTTAGCAACTGCAAACTCTTCTTTGAAAACCTGAGATCAGATGAAGCTTTTGAAAGCATCATTTTAAAAGCAATCGAGCTTGCTTCAGAGATTGACGTGGAAGCTAATTTCGAAACCACCACACCACGTCATCGTGTCAGAAGCAAAACAAGAACGTTTTTGTATGAGGGACCGGATGAACCCGTTCAAGACCTCAAACAAAAATATAAAATAGATTTTTTTTTTCACACTATAGATCAAGCAATAAATGCCTTGGAAACCAGATATAATTTGCTAAATACTCACAGTAATTATTTCAGCTTTTTGTATAATATTTTTGGTCTAAAAGACATGCCCAGAAATGAGCTACTGGCTCATTGCAAAGATTTGGAAGTAGTTTTAACTGATGGAAATTCAAGCGATCTTAACGCCCTGGAACTAGCCGATGAAATAAGCATTGTTTCGTCATTATTAACAAAAAACGAAAGCCCTGTTGAAGTTCTCAAGTTTATCGCTACACTTAAATTCGCACCAAACCTCAACATAGCATTAAGAATCCTACTTACATTGCCAGTCACTGTGGCTTCAGGGGAAAGAAGCTTTTCAAAACTAAAAATAATAAAAAAAATTATCTCAGAACGATGCAGACGCAAAATCGTCTCAATGGATTGGCAATGATAGCTATAGAACACCAAATTAGTGACAAATTAAACTTGAAATCACTGGTTCGTGAGTTTGCCGCAAGAAAAGTTAGAAAAAGGGCATTTTAATTACTTTGGTTAGTTAGAATTTATTTATAATATGGGATATTAGTTTAGTTAGCATTACTACATTTTAATTTTTGTTATTTTGCCTTAAGTGCTAAATTGCTTATCTTGTTATCTGATGATTGAGTTCTTAATAAAACGTTTTTTTTCAATGTTTTCTTGACTTTCTGATATGGTCGCATGAGATTTACTTTAAAAAAAAAGGGGGGGGGGGGGGGCGCAAAAAAAAAAAGGCTTTGCCCGGAACGCCAAAATGTCTAGGGCCGGCCCTGTTGGAATATGCACTTATGGTGCTCCATTCATGGTAGGCTCGATGAAAGGATTTGCATCATTAGTAAAACAAGAAAATCCAAATGTTATCCGAACTCATTGCTTTCTACATAGAGAGGTACTAGTTTCGAAAATATTGCTAGTTGAATTAAAAGACGTATTAGATCAAGTTGTTGAAATAGTGAATTATATAAAAAGTTGAAGACTCGCTTATTTGAACAAATTTGTGTAGATATGGATTCCCAGCATAAATGCTTAATTTTACAAACGAAAGTCAGGTGGCTATTAAGAGGAAAGGTTTTAAGTAGCATACATGAACTCCAGAAAGAATTACTTGCTTTTTTTGAAAGAGAAAAACATCAACGTTTCTGTGAATATTTAAGATAGAAATTTTGGATTTTTAGACTGGAATATTTAACAGAGATATTTGCACATCTTAATAGTCTTAACACAAGCATGCAAGATAAAGGTGAAAATATTCCTACCTTGACAGATAAACTGGTTGCATTTCGGAAAAAAATAGCAATTTGGAAAATTGAGCTAAAAATGGTAACTTTGAAATATTTTCATTACTTGGTAAAACTAACATAAAAGAAATGACTCCTATTATAGTTGAGCATTTGACAATTCTAGAAGAAAAATTAAACTATTATTTTCCATCACTGAAAACAGAAGATTATGACTGGGTCCGATATCTATTCATAAAAATTTTACCTGATATTGGTTTGAACTTAAAAGAAGAAGAATTGGCTTCTTCCAGTGATCGGGCACTTAAAATCAAGCCTGCAGAATTCCCTATTGATGCATTTTGGATTTCTATTAGAGAAGAATATCCCTCGGTAGCTAAAAAAAGCATTATCCATTTTGATGCAGTTTTCCACATCATATTTATGTCAATTGGGATTTTCTTTACTCACTAACATTAAATGTAAAAAAAGAGCGAGACTTCATTGCATTGAAGATGAAATGAGGGTCTTGTTTATCTGAAATACGTCCAAACATAGAAAACATCAAGCCCATGTTTCACATTGATAATTTTTTTATTTACCGAACAAAAAGTAAGTACTGTACTTACTAATTTTCTTTAGTTTCATTTTTTATGTCCATATGTATAAATGTACTCATTATACATATATATATATATATATATATATATATATATATATATATATATATATATATATATATATATATATATATATATATATATATATATATATATATATATATATATATATAATAAGTGCACCGCAAAATTTTCATTTGTTCCGCGAGTAAAAAAAGTTTGGGAAACACTGGTCTAAGATGTCAAATAAGATAATCCAAGATGTCAAATAAGATAGTCCAAGACTCGAAATCGAGGACTCAGTGTTTCTTTCATGCATACCTCCGGAAACATTTTATGTTAACCTAGATTCTATTTATGTGAAAAATTTATATAGGGCAAATAGAAAACCTGTCCTCTCTAAAATTTCACTTGCCCCCAACGCCCGAAAAGCCCTGAAAGAAACACTGCATGGACTTCCGATGGCGTGGCACTAGGCCCTTAAATGTTGAAGCCTATAAAGATTTGATTTAAAAGAATATATATTCTAAAATGACTCAATATCAGTAATGTGTAATAAAATCTCCGCAAAATTATTATTATTAAAAAGTAACTGTTGAATTAAATTTACATCGCAATGATTTTCTACATTTATATGCAAAGTTAAAACATTTTTTATTTACTATAAACATTCACTTACTGTTGATGGTGTATGTAAATTTAAAAAATAAAATTGTAGGTGGACCCCCAAAAGTTAACTAAGCCAAGGGGGCCCATCTTGTGTAAATCGGCTAGTCAAGCTGATAGCACCCAAATAACCCTCATATAACGCCCAATTAACCCTTTTTTTACCCACTCCCAATCTGAGCTAACGTCTTTCAGAAGTAACGATACAGTTTCAGAGAATTATTATTGAATAAAGTATGTGAATAGTGAATCAATCAAATCCATATCATTCCCCAACAATTTTTTTTGAATGAATATTTTAAAAAAAATATGACAAGGATGAATCTTTCAAAATAATTAAAAAGTAAGAAAAACATTTTCTGAATTATCAGATTTTTTTCCTGCATATTTATATCTTATGTTGAATTTCAATTTATGTAAAGTTAAAATTTCTTTGGGGGGACATTTTGAGGGTCCGTGGATCCCTGGTACACCCCTTGGTTACGTCCCTGTGCACTTTGACCCTTTACTTCTGCTTATAAGTATCGAAGATGAAGCAATTGTGTGCAATTTGAACAGTGTTTAAGAGGTTGCAATTTTAGAATTTATGCAGAGTGCAAATGTATATATATTTCCAGTCCTCTACTATGAGAAGGGGCCCCGAATGCTTGCTCGAACCCTAGACACCAGGAAAATTTCTTCGGGCTCTGTTTTTACTGCCTATTTATAAAAAGATATATAAGCAGAATCTTACTTTAAAAATTCACGACACTGTTTGAACTTTTATATTCCTTTACTAGATGGCACCACATAACAATCATAAGAGAGAATTCCTGATTAATTCCTACTTTTAACAGACACTTGTAGAAATATTGTTAAAAATGAGAAAAATGTAAATTATAAATGAGAAAGGGAAAAAATATGAAGAAAATTGAAAATTAAAAGTAAAGTAGGGAATTTTTTGTAAAAGAAACGAAAAAGGAAAAAAAATATTACAGTTTCAAACTAAAGTTATAAAAACAAAACAAATGGAAGATTAAAAAAAAATTCCACATAAACTTTAAATTGTTTCCAAATTTTTCCTAATACCTTCATACCCAACATTCATTGCAGAATTATGTAATAATACAATAAAATGAACATAATCAGTGTGGGTAAAATTCCTATCATTCTTTGCGGAGCGTGTGTGTATTGTACTTCTCAGTTTACTCCCGATCGCAAATGAATGCTTATCAACTCATTATGATATGTTGACACGGACTATTTATATTTTCATTTGCAAGGTGTTTTCCCCACGGAGTCTAAGTGATGAAGTATAGGGTATTGTGTAAATTTCTATTGTGACACCTTGACAAGACCCCGGCCGCCTTAATAGTTGCTCACGGCCTCGGACGAGTCGGACGATCTGGGTCTTCAACCTTGACAAGACTATTGTAAAAGCATTCGCTTAACTGGTACCAGTATCTGTAGTCTAATCAATCGTGCTTGGTATAGATTTACACATGTTTGTCCATTTAGGCTAATCTTCCATGTAGGATGAGTTTGATTGGTAGATTTAACAATTTTATGAAAATACTTTTCTAAGGCAATTACTCTTTTAAGGCATTTAATTATGGGCATAGTATAAATATACAAAATTTAATGATGATTTATTAAAATTATTATCATAATTACTCAAATCCATAAATTAAAAGAAAGTAACAAAATTGACTTTACTACACATATGATCTATAAAATTAATTTAAGAATGTTTTTACGTTTAATTAAAAAATAATATGTATATTTAGAAAGTTATTAAATTTACTTGATTACTCGGTATTTCATCTAAAACAAATTTCTAAAACATATCTTTGCATTTGCGCATCTATAAAAATTCACACTCTGCATTTCTTATAGATTTAAAAGTAGATAATTGTAAACCATTGTTTATAATAAACCAAATTGTTAATGTAAAACTAATGTGGAAAGCATTGTTATTTCTGTCCAAATAAATTGCATGTCTTAGCTGTAATATCATCTTTATTAGACTAAAATATGATGTGGACAGAACCCGACTTATATAATTCAATGAATTTATTTCTTCACAGTGAAAAAATGATGTATATGATCCATGGCATAATGTTTTAATGTTGTATTGAACATTTGGCGCTTTTTTGGATGATATATGCAAAACTATTTCGAAATACCCAATTAGCTTATACTTCGTCTCAAAAGAGACAATTATTAATGTTGATATTATCCGCAATAAGCAACGTAGTCCATATATTACAATATTTTAACAATTAATACATCAATTTGGAGATATTTTTGTTAATTTATACCATTTTTTCAACTTTGACAACATTTTCATTAATCTGGGGTGAAATATCGCAAGTTGGCGATATTTCGTTAGATTAATAACCAAGTTTGCTAAATTTATCTCCAAGGGTTACAGACAAACGTAATAACGTCTGTAAACGTCTCCAAGGGTTACAGACAAACGTAATAACGTCTGTAAACGTCTCCAAGGGTTACAGACAAACACCCATTTCTTAAATATAATTGACTATTGGCGAATTGTACGGAGCCGAAATACGAAACTATTACCCAGAGTATCTTCTCTCAGAAATGGCACGAACAAGATCCACGAGAATGATGTTTACAAATTTATTGCATATTATTATATATGAAGTGTATTTCACAATAGGTAATATTTTTTTTAATTTATGTGAATTTTTGATAAATTTATTTGAGAAATGTGCAATATCTCGGGAACAGTTCCAGCTAGTGTTCTAAAGTTTATGTTACTCGTTTTCTAATGAAAAAATACACAAGAAATGGTCATTTACGTGACATTATTCTGATTTTTTATTGATTTTTTCAAATTTTTATTCAAAAGTTTTGGAGGTATTTTGAACATTCGATTGCATTTAAAATCAATAGGGTTTCAGAGTTCACTGTTTGTGATATGTTTAACAAATTTCTTTCGAAACGCTACATTTGTTCTTCACACCCACGGGCAAACATACATTAACTCAAAAACGTTCTGTTCGAGTTCAGGGATGCTTGAAACGTGCTCTTCTGTCGAAAACTGGAATTCGAATTTTCACCCTGTCACCCCCTTTCTCTATACATTATACTATGTGTATAGGGAAAGTAATAACTCTCCACATCCCTCAAAATGATGCTTAAGTGTTTATAAAAATCTGTTTCGGTTGTATGTTTAGAAAAGCTTTAGGATGTGGAATTTTCTACTTTAAATAAATACTGTTATTTAAAAAATCTGATCGTTACGTGAAATAGTTAAAATGTAGTATTTTAAAAGATGCCTGCAGCATGTACGGTAATCCAAATATTACCCCTTCTGTCTAACATTTTGCGACAATTGGAATTATTACATATATATATACATACTCGTATATAATTTCTTTATTATTTGAATCAAAAAAGATGTTATAACTCATTGGATTTAATTTCATTTTTTAGCAGTGAAATTTTTTTTTTTCAAATATAATTTCACCGGGTTTAATTCCGTCGCTTAGCAACATTATATTATTTTTTTTTTTCAAATAATTTTGCGGAACAAATAGCGTTTGCATAATGCTGTCTCAATGGAAGGGTTAACAGAGTGTTTTTTATTAATATCTCGATAAATCCTGGTGTTAAATACTCGAAACATGAACTCCATTTTAAGTGGGACTATTCGAAGTCTATCCCGAAAATTTCATTCAATTCGGTGCAGTCCCGTGATGATAAAACAAATAAACACATAGACCGATTTTCAATTTTATTTTTAGCTAGTTCTTTTTAGTTTTCAAAATATAAGCATTGCAAACTTGAAAAACGGTAACTTGACAATCAAGACGATTCCTAGAAAGCAACAAGAACTTTGCAAAAATAAATGAAGGATTTTCTGTTGAACAATTTTGTCGCTTACTGTTTATATCTATCTTTTATAGTTTAAAACATATTTCGAGTGAAAGTAAATAAAATAAGGCAAAAACCCGCTACGACAAAAACTTTTCTGTTTTTCTTTTTCGAGAAAAAGTTCAAAATATTTAAATATCCAAATTATTTTTATAAATGTATCCTATTTTCAACAAAGCAAATAAAAATTGTTGAAATTTTTATCTATTGAGTTTGATATATAAGTGACCAAAGATTTTTCCTTTTTCGTAACACCCCGATTACAGCCACAGATATTAGTTATTCACATCAAAATATGAAACATTTGGTATTTCTCTCTTAGTCTGGATCATTCATATTTTAGAAAACTTTATTCCAATATTTTCATTCTTTTTATACCTCTTACATTTATCTCCTTGTCCATGAACTTTTTGCAGTATTTGGTTGGGTTAATGTGTCTGTGAAAATTGTTTCAGATTATTTTTCTTGCATTTAAAATAAAAGCAAAAAGTTGGTGTTTATTTTTCAACTCCTTCCCTATTGACTGTAAAAATTTTAAATATTTCTCTTAGTCTCTATACACTCGATTTCTTGATACATGACTTGAGAATTTTTATCGTTTTTAATTCCCCCTAGCTTTTATTATCTATCCTAGCTTTTATTATCTATCCTTGTCTGAAGTCTCTCCCCCTGTATTTGGACTCTGTTGATGTATCAGAATTTTTCGTTCTTTTATTTGTTCTACTATTAAGGGGAAAAAACCCTTTCCCAATAACTGCAAAAATTTAGAATTTTTTCATTTTTATTTTCGTATTAACGCACAGGAATTTATTATTCCAATTCAATACTTTATCTGTTTATTTCAATTTCTACCCTCCTCAAATTTTATTGCTCTTTTTTCCCCTAATCAATCTGAATGCTTAATTTTAATCTTTTTTGGATTGAGTTGATGTATCTTTGAAATTTGCTACAGATTTTTCGAACATTACATTTAAAAAACGAAGAAATAACACACGAGTCATGCTTACCCGCATTGATTATAAAAATGAAAAAACTTGGTAATTGTCTTTTAGTTTCGATACGCTCTAATTTTCGGTTTATGACCGTTTCATCCTGTCCCATTTCATCCCTTACGATACCCTTTTTTAAAATAGTTGCATTTCATCCCTTCCCCAACTTTCCTCCTAATTCAAAGGGGTGCAAATGACTCCTTAGGGGATGAGCTCCGACGAGCTCCGTCCCACTTGCGATCACTTTGAAAATTGTCCCGGGATTGCATATGTCTCCGAGGGAGAAAATCCAAACGACATTCACCAGTTGTTGAGAACAAATTAAAAATATTACTTGTAAATATATTGTTTGGTGTTATTTAAATATATTTAAATAATTTAGATGGAGTAAATCCTATCTTATCAGATGTCCCTTTGAAATGGATACTTCTCATTGTTTTGTAGTACCATGAATATATGCATTATGTTTACAACTATGGGCATTTTTACCAACATGATATATGCAGCAAATCTGCGTTCCTTTTAGCATTAAAAATCTTAAATATTTAACCAAATGTCAATTTTTTTCATGGAATTAATAATAATTTTGTATTTGATTCCTTTCAGAAGCTATTGAAATACACAACTTTATTAAAAAAGAATCGACAGTAGCTCCATTCCGATGGAGCCGAAACGATTTCGCCTGAGCAACATCTTTCGTTGTGTGTGGTTTGTCTTTAAACATTTTCAAAACAGTTCAAAATAATAAAATATCGAAGTTTGAATCACAATAGTGCTTAAATTAAGAACTCAATCCTAAATCCAATTATATATCCATTTAGAATTTTCAAAGGGCTGCACATTACTTTGTATAGGGGCGCGGTAGCCCATTGGTTAGCGCGCTGGACTTGCACTTGGTAGGCCCGGGTTCGATTCCAGCCACTGCCAAAACTGCCGCCGTGTTCATGCGGAGTACGATCACGTTAAACATGTGGGCCCGAAAGTCCTTCCGAGAGGTTGGTGGTAGGGGAAGGAGGGTACGGTCCCTGTGGATGCCTCCCCCACTGGGTTCCGGTATACATTGGGTGGCACTTCCTCACCGTCCAAACAGTTACCTTACACCTTTCTGGTAGGTCGGACGGTCAGGGTTTCAACAACAACATAACTTTGTATAGTTTATAGCTACTATTTTCAGTTTTTGAGAAATATAAGCATTACAAACTTAGAAAACGGAAAAATTTTAATATTCTTCAATTTGCAAGACGATTTCTCAAAAACTGAAAAAACAAATTATAAATCTAGGAACTAGATTTTCTATTGAGTCTTTTGTCGCTTACTATTTATATTAGCTTACTATTTATATTGCCGCTTCTTATTTGTCTCTTATATTTACGATTATATAATCAAAGTGAAGCAAATCATTGCTCGGACAAAAACTTTGGTCTTTTCGAGAAAATATTAAAAATATTTAAATATTGAAATTATTTTATATATTCATAATGTGCGCCATATTTTCAACAAAAGAAGTAAAAAATTTGTTTACACATTTAACTATTAGGTTTGGAGATATAAACATCCAAAGGGTTTATATTTATCGAATCGTTTATATTTATCGTAAGGTTTATATTTATATTTATCGTAAGGGTTTATATTTATCGTTTATATTTTAAAAATAAAAACTATAATACTCTTCTGGAGCAATATGATTTCGTAAAATAAAGCTACAAGATTCAATGTCCAAAGAAAATAATTTTGAGCTTTTCTATCGCTTATCAATTAATAATGTTATGTCAGTAAGCTAGTACTTTAAAATAATATGTCACTCATGGAATTTTTGAAAGAACGCTTAACGTTTCTCTGGGACAGAAGCACATTTGTTTGTATTGAAAAAATAACCTAAATGTCAAATATATTGGCGAATCGAAGGGAAATTGGGAAATTGCAAGTAAATTATTCTAAATAGAAATTAAAATGTTCGTTCGGATAATTAGAAAAATATGTCAATGATTGTTACAAATCTTCGTGAGAAAAATTTTCAGGTCGTTAGTTTTTCGAGATGTTCATTCAATGTTGTCTTCATTAACAATAAAAAAAATTCTTATTATGGGACTTACTCATCAACCATTTTAAATAGCAGTATATGTGACATTCATTTCACTACCATAAATTTTGGGTTTTGTATAGCGAGAATAGAGAACTTCCTTTTTGGAGCCTTAATTTAATTATTTTAATAGAATGTTTTGAATAACAATATCATTTAGAATACTATAGGAATTCGCACCTGATGGTGCATTTTAAGTTTCTTTATAATATATTTTCAGTACGAAAACGGGTATAATGCTAGTTATGTATGAAATAGAAATCTTCCCAAAGGGAAATTATCTTTACTGTATATTGGTTTGACAAAGTAAAGCCATTCCAAATGGAACAAATCTCCTCCAACAGGCGAGAAGAGACTAATGGGGAACGCACACAGTTTTCCCCTCTACAAACTGGTGAGGATCTTTACTATATATTGTTTTGACAAAGTAAAGCCATGCCAAATGGAAAAAATCTCCTCCGACAGGCGAGAAGAGACTATTGGGGAACGCACACAGTTTTCCCCTCTACAAACTGGTGAGGATCTTTACTGTATATTGTTATGACAAAGTAAAGCCATGCCAAATGGAACAAATCCCCTCCAACAGGCGAGAAGAGACTATTGGGGTACGCACACAGTTTTCCCCTCTACAAACTGGTGAGGATCTTTGCTGTATATTGTTTTGACAAAGTACAGCCATTCCAAATGGAACAAATCTCCTCCAACAGGCGAGAAGAGACTGTTTGGGAACGCACACAGTTTTCCCCTCTACAAACTGGTGAGGATTTTTACTGTATATTGTTTTGACAAAGTAAAGCCATGCCAAATGGAACAAATCTCCTCCAACAGGCGAGAGGAGACTAATGGGGGACGCATACAGTTTTCCCCTCTACAAACTGGTGAGGATTTTTACTATATATTGCTTTGACAAAGTAAAGCCATGCCAAATGGAACAAAACTCTTCCAACAGGCGAGAAGAGACTATTGGGGAACGCACACAGTTTTCCCCTCTACAAACTGGTGAGGATCTTTGCTGTATATTGTTTTGACAAAGTACAGCCATTCCAAATGGAACAAATCTCCTCCAACAGGCGAGAAGAGACTGTTTGGGAACGCACACAGTTTTCCCCTCTACAAACAGGTGAGGATTTTTACTGTATATTGTTTTGACAAAGTAAAGCCATGCCAAATGGAACAAATCTCCTCCAACAGGCGAGAGGAGACTAATGGGGGACGCATACAGTTTTCCCCTCTACAAACTGGTGAGGATTTTTACTATATATTGCTTTGACAAAGTAAAGCCATGCCAAATGGAACAAAACTCTTCCAACAGGCGAGAAGAGACTAATGGGGGACGCATACAGCTTTCCCCTCTACAAATTGGTGAGGATTTTTACTGTATATTGTTTTGACGAAGTAAAGCCATGCCAAATGGAACAAATCTCCTCCAACAGGCGAGAAGAGACTATTGGGGAACGCACACAGTTTTCCCCTCTACAAACTGGTGAGGATCTTTACTGTATATTGTTTTGACAAAGTACAGCCATTCCAAATGGAACAAATCTCCTCCAACAGGCGAGAAGACACTGTTTGGGAACGCACACAGTTTTCCCCTCTACAAACTGGTGAGGATTTTTACTGTATATCGTTTTGACAAAGTAAAGCCATGCCAAATGGAACAAATCTCCTCCAACTGGCGAGAGGAGACTAATGGAGGACGCATACAGTTTTCCCCTCTACAAACTGGTGAGGATTTTTACTATATATTGCTTTGACAAAGTAAAGCCATGCCAAATGGAACAAAACTCTTCCAACAGGCGAGAAGAGACTAATGGGGGACGCATACAGCTTTCCCCTCTACAAATTGGTGAGGATTTTTACTGTATATTGTTTTGACGAAGTAAAGCCATGCCAAATGGAACAAATCTCCTCCAACAGGCGAGAAGAGACTATTGGGGAACGCACACAGTTTTCCCCTCTACAAACTGGTGAGGATCTTTACTGTATATTGTTTTGACAAAGTACAGCCATTCCAAATGGAACAAATCTCCTCCAACAGGCGAGAAGAGACTGTTTGGGAACGCACACAGTTTTCCCCTCTACAAACAAGTGAGGATCTTTACTGTATATTGTTTTGACAAAGTAAAGCCATGCCAAATGGAACAAATCTCCTCCAACAGGCGAGAGGAGACTAATGGGGGACGCATACAGTTTTCCCCTCTACAAACTGGTGAGGATTTTTACTATATATTGCTTTGACAAAGTAAAGCCATGCCAAATGGAACAAAACTCTTCCAACAGGCGAGAAGAGACTAATGGGGGACGCATACAGCTTTCCCCTCTACAAATTGGTGAGGATTTTTACTGTATATTGTTTTGACGAAGTAAAGCCAAGCCAAATGGAACAAATCTCCTCCAACAGGCGAGAAGAGACTATTGGGGAACGCACACAGTTTTCCCCTCTACAAACTGGTGAGGATCTTTACTGTATATTGTTTTGACAAAGTACAGCCATTCCAAATGGAACAAATCTCCTCCAACAGGCGAGAAGAGACTGTTTGGGAACGCACACAGTTTTCCCCTCTACAAACAAGTGAGGATCTTTACTGTATATTGTTTTGGCAAAGTAAAGCCATTCCAAATATAACAAATCTCTTCCAACAGGCGAGAAGAGACTATTTGGGAACGCACACAGTTTTCCTTTCTACAAACAGCTGAGGATCTTTACTGTATATTGCAAAGTAAAGCCATGCCAAATTTTTATTAATATCTCGATAAACCCTGGTGTTAAAAACTCGAAACATGAACTCCATTTTAAGTGGGGCTATTCGAAGTCTATCCCGAAAATTACATTCAATTCGGTGCAGTCCCGTGATGATGAAACAAATAAACACATAGACAGATTTTCAATTTTATTTTAACTAGTTCTTTTTAGTTTTCAAAATATAAACATTGTAAACTTGAAAAACGGTAACTTGACAATCAAGACGATTCCTAGAAAGCAACAAGAACATTGCAAAAATAAATGAAGGATTTTCTGTTGAACAATTTTGTCGCTTACTGTTTATATCTATCTTTTATAGTTTAAAGCATATTTCGAGTGAAAGTAAATAAAATGAGGCAAAAACCCGCTACGACAAAAACTTTTCTGTTGCTCTTTTTCGAGAAAAAGTTCAAAATATTAAAATATCCAAATTATTTTTATAAATTTATCCTATTTTCAACAAAACAAATAAAAATTGTTGAAATTTTTATCTATTGAGTTTGATATATATAAGTGACCAAAGATTTCTCCTTTTTCGTAACACCCCGATTACAGCCACAGATGTTAGTTATTCACATCAAAATATGAAACATTTGGTATTTCTCTCTTAGTCTGGATCATTCATATTTTAGAAAACTTTATTCCAATATTTTCATTCTTTTTATACCTCTTACATTTATCTCCTTGTCCATGAACTTTTTGCAGTATTTGGTTGGATTAATGTGTCTGTGAAAATTGTTTCAGGTTATTTTTCTTGCATTTAAAATAAAAGCAAAAAGTTGGTGTTTATTTTTCAACTCCTTTCCTATTGACTGTAAAAATTTTAAATCTTTCTCTTAGTCTCTATACACTCGATTTCTTGACATATGACTTGAGAATTTTTATCGTTTTTAATTCCCCCTAGCTTTTATTATCTATCCTAGCTTTTATTATCTATCTTAGCTTTTATTATCTATCCTAGCTTTTATTATCTATCCCTGTCTGAAGTCTCTCCCCCCTGTATTTGGACTCTGTTGATGTATCAGAATTTTTCGTTCTTTTATTTGTTCTACTATTAAGGGGGAAAACACCCTTTCTCAATAACTGCAAAAATTTAGAATTTTTTTATTTTAATTTTCGTATTAACGCACAGGAATTTATTATTCCAATTCAATACTTTATCTGTTTATTTCAATTTCTACCCTCCTCAAATTTTATTGCTCTTTTTTCCCCTAATCAATCTGAATGCTTAATTTTAATCTTTTTTGGATTGAGTTGATGTATCTTTGAAATTTGCTACAGATTTTTCGAACATTACATTTAAAAAACGAAGAAATAAAACACGAGTCATGCTTACCCGCATTGATTATAAAAATGAAAAAACTTGGTAATTGTCTTTGAGTTTCGATACGCTCTAATTTTCGGTTTATGACCGTTTCATCCTGTCCCATTTCATAACTTACGCTACCCTTTTTTAAAATAGTCGCATTCCATCCCTTCCCCAACTTTCCTCCTAACTGAAAGGGGTGCAAATGACTCCTTAGGGGATGAGCTCCGACGAGCTCCGTCCCACTTGCGATCACTTTGAAAATTGTCCCGTGATTGCATATGTCTCCGAGGGAGAAAATCCAAACGACATTCACCAGTTGTTGAGAACAAATTAAAAATATTACTTTTAAATATATTGTTTGGTGTTATTTAAATATATTTAAATAATTTAGATGGAGTAAATCCTATCTTATCAGATGTCCCTTTGAAATGGATACTTCTAATTGTTTTGTAGTACCATGAATATATGCATGGTGTTTACAACTATGGGCATTTTTACCAACATAATATATGCAGCAAATCTGCGTTCCTTTTAGCATTAAAAATCTTAAATATTCAACCAAATGTCAATTTTTTTCATGGAATTAATAATAATTTTTATTTGATTCCTTTCAGAAGCTATTGAAATACACAACTTTATTAAAAAAGAATCGACAGTAGCTCCATTCCGATGGAGCCGAAACGATTTCGCGTGAGCAACATTTTTCGTTGTGTGTGGCTTGTCTTTAAACATTTTCAAAACAGTTCAAAATAATAAAATATCGAAATTTGAATCACTACAGTGCTTAAATTAAGAACTCAATCCAAAATCCAATTATATATCCATTTAGAATTTTCAAAGGGCTGCACATTACTTTGTACAGTTTATAGCTAGTATTTTCAGTTTTTGAGAAATATAAGCATTACAAACTTGGAAAACGGAAAAATTTTAATATTCCTCAATTTGCAAGACGATTTCTCAAAAACTGAAAAAACAAATTATAAATCTAGGAACTAGATTTTCTATTGAGTCTTTTGTCGCTTACTATTTATATTAGCTTACTATTTATATTGCCGCTTCTTATTTGTCTCTTATATTTACGAATATATAATCAAAGTGAAGCAAATCATTGCTCGGACAAAAACTTTGGTCTTTTAGAGAAAATATTTAAAATATTTAAATATTGAAATTATTTTATATATTCATAATGTGCGCCATATTTTCAACAAAAGAAGTAAAAAATTTGTTTACACATTTAACTATTAGGTTTGGAGATATAAACATCCAAAGGGTTTATATTTATCGAATCGTTTATATTTATCGTAAGGTTTATATTTATATTTATCGTAAGGGTTTATAATTATCGTTTATATTTTAAAAATAAAAACTACAATACTCTTCTGGGGCAATATAATTTCGTAAAATAAAGCTACAAAATTCAATGTCCAAAGAAAATAATTTTGAGCTATTCTATCGCTTATCAATTATTAATGTTATGTCAGTAAGCTAGTACTTTAAAATAATATGTCACTCATGGCATTTTTGAAAGAACGCTTTACGTTTCTTTGGGACAGAAGCACATTTGTTTGTATTGAAAAAATAACCTAAATGTCAAATATATTGGCGAATTGAAGGCAAATTGGGAAATTGCAAGTAAATTATTCTAAATAGAAATTAAAATGTTCGTTCGGATAATTAGAAAAATATGTCAATGATTGCTAACCATCTTCGTGAGAAAAATTTTCAGGTCGTTAATTTTTCGAGATGTTCATTCAATGTTGTCTTCATTAACAATAAAAAAATTCTTATTATGGGACATACTTATCAACCATTTTAAATTGCAGTATATGTGACATTTATTTCACTACCATAAATTTTGGGTTTTGTATAGCGAGAATAGAGAACTTCCTTTTTGGAGCCTTAATTTAATTATTTTAATAGAATGTTTTGAATAACAATATCATTTAGAATACTATAGGAATTCGCACCTGATGGTGCATTTTAAGTTTCTTTATAATATATTTTTAGTACGAAAACGGGTATACTGCTAGTTATGTATAAAATAGAAATCTTCCCAAAGGGAAATTATCTTTACTGTACATTGCTTTGACAAAGTGAAGCCATTCCAAATGGAACAAATCTCCTCCAACAGGCAAGAAGAGACTATTGGGAAACGCACACAATTTCCCCCTTTACAAACAGGTGAGGAGCTTTACTGTATATTGCTTTGACAAAGTAAAACCATTCCAAATGGAACAAATCTCTTCCAACAGGCGAGAAGAGACTAATGGGGGACGCATGCAGTTTTCCCCTATACAAACAGGTGAGGAGCTTTACTGTATATTGCTTTGATAAAGTACAGCCATTCCAAATGGAACAAATCTCCTCCAACAGTCGAGAAGAGACTATTTCGAAACGCACACAATTTCCCCCTTTACAAACAGGTGAGGAGCTTTACTGTATATTGCTTTGACAAAGTAAAACCATTCCAAATGGAACAAATCTCTTCCAACAGGCGCGAAGAGACTAATGGGGGACGCATACAGTTAGTTTTCCCCTCTACAAACAGGCGAGGAGCTTTACTATATTGCTTTGACAAAGTACAGCCATTCAAAATGGAACAAATCTCCTCCAACAGGCGAGAAGAGACTCTTTGGGAACGCACACAGTTTTCCCCTATACAAACAGGTGAGAATCTTTACTGTATATTGTTTTGACAAAGTAAAGCCATTCCAAATGGAACAAATCTCCTCCAACAGGCGAGAAGAGACTATTGGGGAACGCACACAGTTTTCCTTTCTACAAACAGGTGAGGATCTTTACTGTATATTGTTTTGACAAAATAAAGCCATTCCAAATGGAACAAATCTCCTCCAACAGGCGAGAAGAGACTATTGGGGAACGGACACAGTTCCCCCCTCTACAAACAGGTGAGGATCACAAGCTAATTTGGAGGGGGTGCAGACAGGATGAAATGGCACATCACCTAATTTTCTATATTATAATATATTATTAATATAAATATTACGACGGGAATATTTTCACTTGCATTCCCCTTCCTTTTTGAAATAGCCTAAAACGTCCGTATTATTACTATTATTCTTTCTTTTCGGAGGGGGGGGGGAGTTAGATGGTGTATCTCAAAATAATTTTCCAATGTTTCCAAAATTGAAAAAAAGAAAGAATTTCTCTTTTTGTCCTCGCTCCCTCAATGAGAAACAAAATGTTTTTTTTTTCATAATCCCACTGTTCGATTATTTTGATACCCCAATTAATGAGCATTTTCCTTTGATAGTTTCTTTCATTATTACTCCTCCCTTGTCATATTTATTTACTCCGTTATTTTAATCTCAGCTTATCCTGTTATTTTCCCTGTATTTAAGTTGGGATGATTTTTAACACTTTACAACATAGTTGAAAAGTGTTTACGGCTTTGTTCATTCTGGCTGTCTGTCGTAAAAATGACTTTATCAAAATGAAGCTTTAGTATGTTGTTGAAACGCTCTGTCGGACATATGGGAATGTAAATGAGTAATTATTTATTGGCAAACTCACAATTAACAACTGACAACTATCTTTTATCTTTCACTGCAATCTCCATGGCAGTCGCAATGTTCTTCGCTTTCCTAAATTTGAGATGATCTTCCGATAATAATCTTTTCTGAAGAGCTTTTTAATACACAGACAAATCAGTCTCATAAACTATCATCTAAGCTTGTTCCAGTCATTACGGGCCTTCATAGCTCCTTCAAATCAGTCACGAATGGCCAAATACCGTCCGGCTCTCATGAGTTGGCAGATGAACTTGGATGAGTCCACTTCGCTACAGAGAAAGAGTTTTAATACTTTCATTTTCTTGCTGCAAACGGAATTTTTCTGATATTAGTGGGATCCAGTTGCTATTCAGCACATCATCAGCTCATTAAAGGTTTTATCTTTCGGTTTGTACGGAGCTACTAAATTCTTCAGTAAACTGTATATCTTCGACTGTAGTAATCTGTTGCTTCGAAATACATCTCTGTTCAATGTAGATAGTCCAATCCAAGGTTTATAGATACTACAGTAGACCAAGGTTTATAGATATTACAGTAATAACAGTAGAACAATTCCGAAATCACTCAGAATAATTTAGAGCTTTACGTAACTAGATAACATTGATTCGTATTGCGAACCGCGCGGTTTTCGGGCAACCCTGACGTCATCGTTCCCAGTTTCTGCCAGCCAATACCGCGAGACTTGTGGATGGGCCAATCTGTAGTATCTATAAATCTTGGACCAATATACCTACATTGATCGATGTATCTACATTGATCGGTTACATTTGTGTAACTACAATCTTCCAAACCTCTCCCGTCCGGGGATTCAAGGACTCTATACTTTCGGATGAGTTCCTCTGGTCTGAGTCTGGGTTTATAATCTTCAAAACCGGTCTGCAATCCCGTATTTTCTGTCGTCATAGAATGTAGGTACAGTGGTACTACGGCTAATGAGAGGAAACACATAGTTGCGTTTTATAAAATTCGAATTAGTTTAAATGCTATGAACTGAATGTTACGAAATTTGGCCTATCGTGCCATCTATTGCATGTTGTTAAAACTGACTAATTTCCCCGAGTATTTTATTGATAAACAAAGAAACTACGAAAAGACTCTCAGATGGGAGATTTCTACAGAAAGAGTCGAAATTTCGCCTATTTGATTGGTGGTGCCTACTATCTATTTTGCACGTTGCTAAAGCTAAAACAAATTAATTTTTTCCCTAGCTCTATTGTCTTCTAAAAACTTGAATGAGTGAATTCAATTAATCCTTCTTTTCACTCCCAAACAACGCGGGTACATTTTCTAGTTGATTCCTAAATATTGCAATTTAGAAAAGTAATATTTTGCTACATCTCCTTGTATAACAAATTGCTTGATCCATTTACTTTATCAAATTAATTTAAATCTTAATGTCACAAGCAATTAAAATGAAAATCATATATTACACCACTCTTTAACAAGCAAGAAACGTCAAACAAAAATTTGAAGCGCAGTCCACATTCAAAATGCCAAGTGCTTACATTTATAAGTCAGCTGGGAGCTTGATGTTCCCGAAATTACTAGTGCATTTAGTTTTAACACAGTTATATAGCGAATATTTCTAGTTTTAATAAAATGGAACAATTTTAAATATACTAGAAACAGATATCGGTTTATGAAATTCATATTTCAAATGTTGCAACACTAATTATTCAACACTTGTTAGAATTATGTGAACTGGCTTGAACAAGGTGTAAACATAAAGCTGTGCATTGATAAAAGCAAACAAAAAATTAAAAAGCATATTAATTTACCCTTTTTCTTACTCCAAAACATTTTTATGAAATAAACTGCTATATAAATTTATAGAAAAGTTCTTATCACACACAATGTAAACGTTGTAATGAAGTATTTAACGTACATGCAAAAAAGGTTTGTACAAATCTAGATCCAGCTAGACTTGAAAAAATAAGATAAAATAAATATGCATTAAAATAAAATGAATCTACGTATCAATTTGGATAAAATATGTAAAATTCTTATAATTTCGTATTCATGTGCTGTATTCTGTTCTGTATTCATATGCTTAAAATAATCACAAAGAGGTCAACACTCCCAGTTAAAAGCATGAATAGAAATGCGAAAAACCTATTGATATTAACAATTGTACAAAATTTCAATACACAAACATCAATAGATGTACACCTGGAAGCTGTGTATTAATTCATTTTTGTTTGATATTTAAATACTGTGAAAAAGAGCAAAATAAACTTACATGATGTTTTTATGTTCGCACATTTAATATTTCAATATAATAATAAATAATTTTTCATGAAGACAAATGTTCAAGATTGATAATTTTTTTGTCAGTTCGCTCTGAAATACGAAATGCCAAACATCTAATGATTTTCAATTTTAATCTGTGCATATTGCAGAACATTAAAATGTTTTAAGTGCATTAAAATGTGAAGGAAATGACTCATCAATTTTCAAAATATCAAAAACTTGGATAATGTGACGATGTTAAAATTGTTAGCTCAAAAATTTCAGAAATAAATAAGTTATGCGACTCATCTTAAACGATGAAATTCTAGGTTGTATTGATTTGAGTAGAAGTGATTTTCCTTTAGTCTGCAATCTGTTCCCTATTCGTTCGTTTTGTGACCATACATCTTTCGGGTACCTTCTAATGGAATTCAGTTTTACTTTTGGAGAATTTGGCGACTGAAATTTGCCTTTGTCACCAAAATCCGCTCGGGATCATATTTTATGTATTCAACTTAAAATTTTGAATATTTAAAAGTACTTAAATAAAAAATACTTATTAATTCGAAGTGAGTTTCGTAACACCGACTCAAATCGGATTGTGTACTAAAGTTTTACTCAATCAATTCGAATTAAATTTTGTACATAGCTAGAATTAATGTCATGACGAAATCCGAATTTTAAATTTCGATCGAATTCGAAATTTCTTTCAGTGCGAGATATTTGACGTCAACAGTTAGATAATGTTAATTATATAGAGTAGAATATGTTGAGTGTTAGATCAAACAATTAAGTGTATGGAGAAAAAAAAATAAAAAAAAAAAAAAAATATCGCGCACCAAACAGAACTTTTATTTGTTTGGTATAAATTACACAATTGTACAAGTTACATTAATTACTCCATATTCAGTATATTGTATTTATAATATTTAATATTTTGAGTTTGTTTCTATACTTTCACGAAATAAACACATAATAATTAGAAATATTTAAAATAAATAAAAAATGTTTAAAATGTATTTTGTAATATAAAACGGAATGTCCACATATCGTAGCAGCTTCCTCGGATATCTTGGCGGAAAATCGCAATAAATCCAAGGTTGTAACCTCGGATTCCACTAATGTCTTCACTATTTGAATATCTAAACATAATATTGCAACTATATTTTTTCAGTAAACCCTACAATGTATATTTGTCCATTTTATTCTGAAATAGAATAGGATTGTTCCATCAGCAATGAAAAATAGTTATTGACTACACAAAATCTCAAAAACAGATGTTCACATAATTTTTTTTCGGATTTATGTTTCTTAAGTTTATATATTGAAAGAGTCTCTTCCAAGATGGATCACAATGTAACAGAAAATGAGCAGAAAACTCAATGAATTGACAGCAGACGTTGATAAGTAGACGATGTTATCCTTCCAATGCTCTTGAGAGGAGGTTGCGTAGGTACACCTTGAGAGTTCATTATAAGCACGAATATTTCTTGGATAAGTGACAAGTCCAGGATTCTATAATAGAAAAGGAATTTAAAAATATAACTAGCTGTATTAATCACATTAAATAAAACTGCAGCGTGTATGAAAATAACTTACAATAATGTCTTGAAGAAAGTAGGCATGTGTCAGTTAAGTGACTACAATTGCTTCGAGGGCTTTATAAGCCCATTTCGTCAGGCCAAATGGCTGTTTTTTCAATGGCTGATACCACCCGCTCGCGTAGTTATGCTTTGGGTATTCTATTTTTGTTTGGATTTCTCTTTTCCCGCCTTGTTGCAGTTTGTTCTTAGAGGTAATTAATTGCGTATAGTGTTCTTTTGGCCGGAGGAAAAGGGACTTATAACGTCCTCAAAATATTTGTAGTCACCCAACGGACATATGCTTGCTTTCCTCAAGGAAATATTGTACGTTATTAGCTGTATCAAGTCCAATAAATGACGGATTGTTGTTCTTTAGCTATATAATCAAAAGCAAAATAATTTATCTCAAATCTATAAGCAAAATAATTTATCGCAAAATATGAAGAATTCATGGGAAATTCCAATATTAAAAACAATTGAAAATGTAAATACTGGAATATCCAAATAAGCCTCACTTCATTGAATAAACAAAAATCTGATATGGGCAGCACATCACGTTCCTTACATAATACAAGTACTTTGTTTCTTTCAATGCGCAATAAATGATGGACAAGATGATAGACAATGGTTTTAATGTTAAAAAGTACAGTGACATTTGGCGCTTTTCTGGAAGACAACATGTAAATTTATTTTAAAGTGCCAAATTAACTTATATTCCATGCAATTATAACTTGGCAACTTAAAATATTGTTAACATCTGCTAAGCACTATACCTCATTATATTATATAACATTACGTTAACTATTATTAATTCTCCAATTTGGCATCATTTTCGTAACTTTAGCATCATTTTTGCCAATTTGGCGACATTTCCGTCAATTTGGCACTACACTAAAAAGTAGCCAAATTTGTCGCCAAGTGGTACATATTTTGATGATACTTACTACTGCACATTTTGTAATTTTTAGATACATTTATTTGAAAATCGTACAATGTCTCAAGAACGGTTCAAGCTAACGTTTTAAAGTTTGTGTCATTTATTTTTGAATAAAAAATAAATGATTTAATAAAAAAATAAATTAATATTTATTTAACATTATTGATTGACTTGAATTTTTCATGATTTTTTCAAAAATCCATTCGAAAATTTGGGAGTATTTTTTCGTTCGATCGCATTTAAAATCAATAGGCTTCCCAGTAGGGGCGGCATTTCATTTAGGGGTGCGAGATTTGTATGAAAATTCACAATATGAAATAAATAAAATGTTTGTTAACAGGGGGGGGGGGGGGGGGGAGGGGGAGAGGGGAGAGGGATCACAAAATTGAATTGATCTTGAGAAAAATAATTGTTGTTGACACAATTTTTGTACATAATTGTGTTAACATAATTTTTGTACATAATTGTGTTAACATAATTGTTGTTAACATAATTTTCTAAATACAAATATCTATATTTATTTACTTGTTATTGAAGTTTTAAACGCCGGTTCTTAGAGTCTGGATGAAGAAAACATTTTGTTACAATATCATCATAATCCAGTGGTATATCTTGTTCTATAGATAAAATAGCTAAAGATTAAACTCTTTCTTGTACCATTGTACTGCGAAAATAATTTTTCAACCTCCTGAGACACGAAAAAGAACTTTCACAACTAGTTGAGCTGATTGGCACAGTCAAAAAGAATTTAACTAATAATATTATGACAGGAAACACATTTTTTAAATTCCGCACTTTAAAATAATCCAGGCGACTTTTAAAATTGGGATGGTCTATGTTTACATTTTTCACCATTGAATAAAACAGTCGCAATTCACATAGAAATTCCTCTTTCTGGAAGTAATATACATAGTTATATACATCTGGAAGTTATATGCATATGGAAGAAACTTTTTCTTTTTCTTTTCCGACATCCGATTCGGATAATACTGAACTAAGGGCAAACAAAATGGATATATTGTTCTCATTAAATCTTGTCTCAATTTCATTAGATATTGAATCTATAATTTCATATTGAATATTGATTCTGTGATATGATTTACCATCACCGTGGGAATTTTTTTCACCTTGAGGATATTTTACACCGAATTCGCTTGGAATTTTTTTTCGCCTTTTCAGTTTTGGTCCAGAATAAGAAAAATTTGGGGGCGCGACCGCGAACCCCTCGCGCTCCCTATTCGCCGCCCCTGCTTCCCAGTATTCACAGATTGTAATAATCATATCTAATTGCTATCGAAACGCTCCGTTCGTTAAGATATCGCAGCCACAGATTCACACAAAAATCACCTCAAAACCGTTTGATTCGCGTTCAGGGTTGAGTGAAAGTCCAGTGTTTCTTTCGGGCATACTTCCGGAGACGCTAGATTTCGCTTCCTCGGCGACATTTTATGTTAACCTAGTTTCTATTTATGTGACAACATTTAGATATATTTATATAGGGTAAATAGAAAATCCTCCCCTGGAATTTCATCCCGCAGGCCAAAAAGTCTTGAAAGAAACCCAGAAGGTGCAACGCACCGCACCGCAGCGGAAAGTTGAGTTCACGCATGCGCTGTACGATGAAAAAGTTCTCTTCCGCGGTGAACGCACACCTAACGCTCAATTCGAAATGAAACCGAATTCAACGGTTGGCGGCAACGCAACAGTCAATAGCATCGTAGATGATGTTTTTGCACTTGGTAAATTAATATTTCGTATAGTTATTTTTTATTTGATTATTTTTTATATGGATTACTTCAGGCAGCAGGAGCTTGCACAGGTGAATGAATATTAAAAAATATTTGAATTTGTCACACATCCGTATAAAAAATCAAATAAATATTTATTGAAAAATATCCACTCTATTTTAAGATACAAAATTAGTTTAAAAAGCGATACTGCCGATGTTGACTGTAATGAAAGAAAAACAAAAAAACGTAAAAAGTATTTAAATTCAAGAATACCGTTATTAAAATATCATGTCTTAAACAAATTTAAGTTCATTAACATTTTATACTTGATTTTAAAGGTTTTCAAATACGTACCTACATTAAATATCCGAATACGTTCTTTGCACATTCATAACTTTTAAAATATTTCGCATTAAAGTAAACTTTTAAATGTAAAAATTATATTATCTATATTTACATGGCCCACTCAATAAGTATCAGGTCTAACTAAGAAAAACAACTTTTTTTAGAAATTCGATTTTATTCATCAACATACTCTCCTTCAAGAGTGATACATTCATTCCAACGCTCCTCTAACTTTTCGATGCCTTTTTTGTAGAACGATTTGTCTTTGCTCTCAAAATAGGCCTCAGTTTCGGCAATCACTTATTCATTTGAGCCAAATTTCTTTCCCTGGAGCATCTTTTTGATGTCTGCAAAAAGCCAGTAGTCGCTGGGGGCCAGATCTGGAGAGTACGGTGGGTAAGGAAGCAATTCGAAGCGTAATTCATATAATTTAACCATCGTTTTCATCGACTTGTGACACGGGGTATTGTCTTGGTAGAACAACACTTTCTTTTGCATGTGAGGCCGTTTTTTCTTGATTTCTACACTCAATCGATCCAATAATGCCATGTAATATTCGCAATTGATAGTTTTATCTTTCTCAAGATAGTCGATGAACAAAATACCATGCGCGTCCCAAAATACGGATGCCATAACCTTGCCAGCTGACTTTTGGGTTTTAGGTTGCTTTGGACGATTTTCACCGGCTGCTGTCCACTCAGCTGACGATCTTTTCGATTCAGGTGTGTAGTAATGGATCCATGTTTCATCCATTGTCACATACCGACGCAAGAAATCCTTCTTATCTCGCTTGAACAGCTCCAAACAGCGCTCTGAATCGTCGACGCGTTGATGTTTTTGGTCCGGTTTCAGCAAACGCGGCACCTACTTCGAAAGCAACTTACGCATGTTCAAATTTTCGTGTAAAATTGTAAACACATTACCTTCTGATATCTTTAAGGTGTCAGCTATCTCACGCAACATTACTTTACGGTCTTTCAAAACTATTTTGTGGACTTTTTTTATGTTTTCCGAAAAAACTGCCGATTTTGGGCGACCAGAGCGTTCAGCATCATCGGTGTTTGTACGACCGTGTTTAAATTCAGCATACCAGTCAATAATAGTGGATTTCCCTGGTGCAGAGTCTCCATAACGCTTACCAAGCCACTGTTTGGCTGCAACAGTATTTTTCCCATCAAAAAACAATGTTTAATCAACACACGGAATTCTTTTTTATCCATTGTTTTGAAAATTACAAAACTGGGGTCACTAAAACCACAGTAACCTATAAACTAATTGTCAGAATGTCATGAAATTTTGACATGTGTCGTTTGAAGGTTGGTACTATCTAGAAATCATATGGGTCTGTCAACAGTGATGCCATATATGTGTCAGACCGGAGACTTATTGAGTGAAGTGATATATTTATTAAGTAATTATGTTTTAATATAGATTTATATTTACATGTAAACTTGTACATGTAAATATTTTTTTATTAAAAATAAATGATTTTCAAATGTATTGTAAATATCTAATTGTCTATGTACATTTAAAATAAAAAAAAAATCCTCAAATGTTAGCACCAAATTATTAAAATGCAACCTCTTTAAAATTTTAAGGTAGTTTGACTTTGGTTTCTATTCTAATCTCTTCTAATGTTCAAAATGACATGTCGAAAGATAACTACTTCAAGGATGTTTGATGAATTCTGTCTAATTTTATATGCACATTTTATATTTACTATTTCTACAAGCACTTTTTCATTTAAGAAGAATAGCTTAAAATATATATTCCATTTACAGCTGGTATAAAGTATACTTCAAGATAGTTTTCAAAGTAACTTCGAAATAAATTTTTATAAACATTCAAACTTAAAAATAATTTACTGATATAAGGTTATTTTGTATATAGAACTTGGAATAATTTAAAACAAAAATTCTGCAGATTATTAAAGAAAAATTTTATATTAATATTTTAGCAACAGATGGCAGCACGTGTAAAAAAAGAGATTCGTTTGGATTTGTACCAGAACCCACTCATTTGCGGAGTTGATTCTCTACCGCCCAAGCCAAAATTTCACGTCTGAAATATTCTAACAAATTATATCATACAAAGCATTTAGTGCTATTTCAGAGCATTATTTTAAAGAGTAAATAGAATATATTCAAGTTGTTTTAGTATTGCGGTAGGAGGACAAAGAAAAAGTCTGTGGAGAACATACATCAAGATTAATTTTCTAAATTCTGTCGCCTGCTTTTTTAATGATTCGAGAAAGAGAACAAACATAATTGCATTCGTTAAAACGAAGAAATTGCCATAGTGTAGTAAATATTCTAAAACAATTTAAATTAGGATCATTTGTGTCTTGTGATGGAATCACTTTACTTAGCTTATTTTAGAAAACTGAAGAAATATGTATATAGCTCCAAAGCAAACTCGCGTACGCTCTTGTTTAAATTAACAGAAAGGCGAATTTTCTGAAACGCGTCAATACTGTGCATTAGCGAGCCGCTGTTAACTATAAATTTGAATCAGAAGAGACCAAAGATATTATATCAGTAATAATGTCTTAATTTTTATTATATAGTATTTCATGTATATAAAATCGCTTTGGAAGAGATGGTTTGTAAACATGGCAGCTGAACTAGGAGAAATTTCTGCGGTTGCATCTGATTGGCTACATTTTTTCGCCATCCACCGACAGTGTGAAGGGGTTTACTTCGCCGCAAAAACTTGCGTGTATCTCGAAGGTTCACTCCCATAGGAACCTATGACAACATCGTTAACATAGGATTTCACATAGACACTAGCGTTCGCGGAGACAACCATCGCAGCTATGACTGCTAGATTTGGCGACTTTATGTTAATGCGGCCAAAAAAAAATTACGGAACTGTACTTACATGATCAGCATTTCAAAATATTTTTATCTGTAATATGTTGTTGTTGCGACCCAGACCGTCCGACCTACCAGAAAGGTGTAAGATAACTGTTTGGACGGCCGGGAAGTTATCTGTAATATGTGTAAATTTAAATAAATAAACATAGATATATATTTAACTCATGTATGTAATCATAAACTAAATAAAAAATTGACACATTGCATCACTGTAAATCATTATACACCAAAAATTACAAGTTAACATACCCAAAAGACTGAAATATTATATAATATTTTCAGCCTAGAAAGTATCCTAGCGTGTTGATTGTTAAATTGCTTAGTTCGTAACTTATTCTGGGATGCTGTTAATATAATTTTTTTTAAATACACTAATATTCTTATAATAAATAACAAATTTACATAAATGCATTATCAAAGGTGTCGAACTCAATCGTTAATTACAAAGGGGGGGGGATTATTTTCCACATGACGTCAGTTAGTAAAAAGCATGTAAAATATATACCCATTCAATATCATATTCAACTTACTCTAGAAAAAGCTATCCAAATATCACTTTTAATACATTTTATATAAATGCGGAAAAGGTTTTTTAACTAGTAATGCCACTGCTTCTTAGAATTTAGTCTAGTCGGCAGTAATAATACTGTGCACCAATTTCTTATGATGAACACGTGCATAGGATGAAATATGGGATGGATAATAAATAACCCTTTTATTTAAACAAAAATGAATTACATACCTTGTAAACGTAATCCCTTTTCTTTTGGTAATCCATAAAAAAAAAATAATTGATTATAAAATCCAAAACAGCAGCGAAAGTATGTTGCGGTCGAGTGAAACGTCTGTATATATTAGTCTGTGCTCGAGCTTTGCCGTGAACCGTCTACCGTTGCGATACGGAGAGTGGGAAGTCACCTTGAGTGAAACGTGCTTTTCCGCCGAAAACTCGAATTCCAACTTTCGACCCCGCCACAATACTATTCCTACACATTCCTATATACAATACTATCCCTATACATTATACTATGTATGCAGGGAAAGTGAAAATGACGAATATCTTTTGCGACATGCAAAACACTTTTCTCAATTTGTTTTCGAACGAAATGTCCAATATTTTCTCCCAAATAATTTTATCGAGCGGAAGGACTGATACGAATAGTTAAAAGGAGTTTTTTTGAATTTGACCGAGATTAGAATTTAGCCTGTTAATCAGTTTCAGTTAACCAGCATTAGACTATTGTAATGATTGAATAAATAATTATTCACCCTCTTTATAAAATGTTATAATTATTTGGAACAATGTGTATGAAACAATCTAGATTTAAATGAGTACTTGAAACAATATTAAATTATTTGTAAGAATATAAATGAATGATAGAAAATGTTTGCGTTTTACCTGGTACTGAAATCTTGCGGGATAGGTGTTTCATAATTTGTTCTGAAGTATGTTCGTACGGAATTTTGTAGCTATCGTCGTCTGGATATTTTATTAGAGGTTCCAGACATACACATAGTCAACTAAATCGAAAACCATTTTATTGATCGCAATCTATATTACAGCGAAAACAACAATGTTAAAAGCAGTTAACGCAAAACAGGTTTTTCGTATTGACAAGTACATAGTATGAGATCGGAATTGACATCCTTACTTTAAATTTTACTTGATTATTTTTCTTATTTAATTAAGTACACCAAGTTATTATTATTTATAATGCCTGATCGTATAGTTTTCAATAAAGTTACTTTTAAAATATTAATATTATTTCATTGTTTCTTCTATTAATTACTTGGCTTGTGCATGCTACCTCATTGCTTATCATTTAAAATACACACAAACAACTTATTAAACCATAAAATTTCACTTACCTTTAAGTACCTACATTAAAAATTGCACAGCCTTTAAACCTAATTAATTAATTGCACAGCCACAAAAGAATCACACTAAATTTCTGTCAAATTAAACTAACTTTTATTATGAAGCAATTTAAAACTTCAAAATATCTTCCAATTCATTAATACTTAAATTTTTGTGTAGTGGATATTTAATTTTAGTGCACTGCGATAAAAAGGGAAAGGAACAATTAAAACCCAGAAAACAATTAAAAACCCCAATTAAAATAAACTTAAATTAAAACAAACTCAGTATTCAATTTAAAACAAACCCAGATTCAGATCCATCTCTGGCCTAAAGATCCGAGTTTGGTCTGCCTGGGGAGCTGTCCACTAAACTTAACTCAAAAGCAAAGAAAAGAAATCCCAAATTGTAAATGAAAAATTTCAAATGATCAAAATACATTCATAAAAATATTAAAAATTAAAATTTCATAACATATTAATGATGCACCAAACATAAATTCACTAAAATTATTAATGTAAAATAGATCTCAATCTCTCTGCCAAATCTTTAGATATTAGAACTAATTACTCAAGGCATTCGAAAAAAACTGGTTCAATTCTCCACTGATTGGTTGGGTAACACAACCTTGTTCTTCACATTTTTTGTAAACAAAAATAGGAAAATGTAAAGTTTCAAGTATAATGTGCGATGCACACAGTAATATGAAGGATGAGAAGGGTTGATTTCCAGAAGGCAAACACTGAACCTTAAGCACTATTTTAAATGATGACACAAGATCTGCCGAAACTGAATTTGGGAACAATAATTGGAAATTGCCACATATAAAAATAAAGCCACCACCCGTAGCCGATGGTTGGAAGGGCGTGGACGATGGGAAATTACTCGAGACACAGGGCGATGAATTTACTGGAAAAAATATGTGTTGAAGACGTATGGACGTGTTGGATTTTTTGGAAGAACTTTGAAGCATTTGAAATCAGCAAAAACCAGCCGGAGCACCGGGTATTAAACCCATTTACATACCGCCGCTGTGCTCTTTTGAAAGAGCCCCGGGCCGCGACACCAAAAATCTGGTTAGCACCTTCACAAACGGCTGCTCGGCATCGAATAAACGTCTGCTCGGAATCTAACAAAATCATCGGTTCCCAAGAGCCCCCAAAATTGGCGAGTGAAAATTTGCGCCTCACACAGAGCACCTACGCATATACACCGTGGAATAAATTATGATGCTTCGCCAAGAACCGCGAAATTGCCCCAAGCTTTAGCTACCATGTACGGCAAACCCTATGGAATGCCAGGCACCCTATTTGCAGGTGTTCGAACGATAAGATGAGAAATGGCCAAATTGCTCTTAAAAAGTGAGTTTTTTTCGCAAACTCGTGAATGAAGTTAAATGAAGTTAAAAGGAAAGGCGAGTCCGGAAAGAAAAATTACAGGGACACCGGGGAATTAGCGAAAGATTCCAGGGATATAATTATTGTTCGAGAATACATCGTGCATAATTTAGAATAATGGGAATGCATGAAATGGATAATAAATGAACGTTAAAAGGGGATAAATCGCCGAAATACACTATAACAACAAATTAATTTAGAATTTTGAAGGAAGGGGGAAAATCATGAATTTTGTACTCTTAATTAATTTGGAAAAGTAGCTTCATTGAAAATCGGCATAACAATAGAATGATAGTATTTCATTTTGTGTTTCTTACTGTTTCATTCGTTCGCACACACATACACATTGCTTTATATTATTCCAGATTGTTTTTTAAACGAATTTACCTGTATTCGACGTCCATCGGCCATGAAGCACAGAGTACTGTGATAGCCGAAACGCATGGCTGCTTCTGCTATGCTGGCATAATTCGAATCCCATGGGTTATTCGTGTAAAAATGTTGATAAAATGTAAAATTCGAATTTTCATCATCCACATTTGAACTCCTAGAAAAAAAACAAGAAAGATCAATCATGCATAAAGCATAGATTATGAAACACTTTCCAACTTCAATGCAATTTCATTTAAACATCTCTATGCGATATATTCCTCGGTAATATTTTAAAAATTATCACAATACTACATTAATTTACTATATTTGAAAACTTAAAAGTTCATCGAAAAAAAATGAACTTCGTTCAAATGACGTCAACTAAATATAAATCGCCTGGCTCCTCGGTAATGTTTTTAACATTATCATAATACTACAATAATTTATTATATTTGAAAACTTCATCAAAAACAATTGAAATTTATTCTACGCCATCGAAATATAAAACGCCTGGCTCTCTCTATTTTTATAGCAGCTTTTCATTCATAAACATTTTCCCATTCATTTCATTCATCACAATACTATAATAATTTATTTTATTTAAAAACTTTATTTTATTTAAAAGACCATGGAGGTACAAGTAATTAAACTCTATGCTTAAAACTTCATCGAAAAAAATCGTCCTTCTCTCTGTAAAATCAATGAATATTTCATTCATATCAGCTATGCAGACTCCATGAGCTAAATAATTTTGCGTTAAAGACATGCAGCAATTCTTATACAACTAATTCTACATATATTGCTGTTTCCATTTTACATAAGTGAAAAATAGGCTTCGTTGTAGAAATAATCAAATTTGGATGATCATTTAAACTCAAATATATTGTAATTGCGTTGTTTCAGTATGTAGATGTACGGAAATTAGGTAAAAATAAAGCGGTTTTAGGAGGGATACAACACTCAATATGAATTAAAAAGAACTTTAAAAATCACGATTCTGAGACAAGATGGATGCCATATATTATTTTGAAGTAGGTCACCTGATGTCTTCATATAATGGTCACGCGATCGCTTCATATAAGAGGTGTAATTATTATTTTAATTTTTATTTAAAACACTACTGAATATATTTTGCTGAATTTTTTTTTATATATTTTATGGGATAATTTGAATATTACCTAAAATTTTTGAAGCAATTTGTGAATTTTAAATCCGCTTAAAAAATGTTTGAAAAATTGGGTCCCATAGGGTTCAATGTATTTTATTTTTTCAACCCGGATTCAATCCAAAACTAATTGGTTGATATTATTCATTTATATTCCCATAGGTCCCACAGACCGTCTGAACAACATACTAAAATTTCATTTTGATTAAGTCATTTTTACGGCAGTTATCGTGCTAACGGATAGACAGACAGACAGACAGAATGAACAAAGTCATAAACACTTTTCAACTTTGTTGTAAAGTGTTAAAAAGTAATACATAAAAAATTATTCCTTATTGATTCAAATATGTTTGGTAATGGTAGTCTTTTTGTATTGTTGGCGATGGATTTATTGAATAAATAAATAAATATGAATTACATAGATAAATAAATAGCTCATGAAATTTTCTGTTGTTGAATTATGCGCTGAATTCATGGTAAAAATTTTTAGATATAAACGTAGAATATAAGTTGACACATGCCAAAATATTTTAATAAAATGTAATTTATTTTAGATAATTACAATAAATAAAACTGCTGTTTGTAAGAAAATAACCTACAAAACTTCCTTGAAGAAAACAGTTCTATGTCAGTCAGGTGGTCGCAAGTGCTTCGAGACTGTTATAAGCCCCGTTCTTCAGGCGAAAATATCAGTATGCACCTTAACAACCGCTAATAACGAACTGCTACAAGGCTGGCCAAAAAGCAATTCAAACAGAGCTAGAACACCCAAAGCAAATATTCATTAACGAGTGATATCAGTCATTGAAAAAATAACCATAAACCATGCTCATGAGGGGAAGCAGGTGAAGCAGGATAAACTTCACTTAAAGTTATCGTCTGAATGGGTTATTATTATTATTATTATTTGGCGAATTTTTTGACTCGTTTGGGTATTTTCAGTTAATATTTGATGACACTTGTACCAGTAGCATGATGTGTTTTGATGATACTCGTTGTTGAGGTGGAGGAGGAATCTGCCTTAATTCAGGAGCCGCCACTGCAATAAACATAACAAGACGGGCTAATAAAGGCCCCTCCTCTAGTTCATGAAGACAAGTTTGGAAATTTTAAGAACTAAATCATAAGTATTGATATGAGATTCAAAATTAATCGAATAGAAAATATACGAGCCTTTAAATTTTTGGTAAAAAAAGGAATGAGTTTAGTTGGAGGAAAAATAGACAAACCCTTGCAAAGGGGAAAAAAAAACACGAAAATTAAATAACAAAAGGAAGTTACTCGTTCAGAAAGTTAATTTCATCCTTCAAAATATAATAAAACTAACAGTGGTTGAGACTAGCAAAAAAAAGATTGGCACAGAAAGAAAAAAAAAGCAGGTTTCAGAAGCTATATGAGCTACCTTTATCAATTGAAAGAAAGTACCAAACGATTAGTCTACTAAAAAATTCCAGTGAATGAGACTGGATTAAGAAGGATATAACCAAATTGAATTAAAAACAACCGGTTATGTATGCTATATGATCTAACATTTAAAGTCAAAAATGTCTATAAAGAATACTTCTCTGACTACAAAGATGTAAGGAACTGCATAACTGCATATTTATCAATAACACGATTACCTTCTTAAACAACTAGTTAGAAAAATACAGAGGTAGTGTGGAGAAACGACCAGTTTTAAGGTGCTGCAATAGTGACTTCAACTACCTTCAAATAACCAACTAGCAAATTACTTTAAAAATACCAGGGCATGATACTGAAATAAAGAATATGATCAAAAATTAAACATGAGTTAATATTATTAACTAAATTCCAATAACAAACGAACAAACAACTTTAAACCACTATTGAATGAGACTGGAATTAAGAAGGAAATAGTTAAATAATTAACCCCCCCCCCCCCCTGTTTTGGAAGCTATATGAACTGGTTATTCAAATTAAGATTTTCCCATAATCCTGAGACGGTAAAGAACTGCTGATTTATCATGAACAAGATTATCAGAGTTCAAGCAACTAAACAATTATTCCAAAAATTAAACATGAGTTAATATTATTAACTAAATTCCAGTAACAAACGAACAAACAACTTTAAAGCACTATCGAATGAGACTGGAATTAAGATGGAAATACGAGTTAAATAATTGAAAAAAAAAACCTGTTTTGGAAGCTCTATGACCTGGTTATTCAAATTAAGGTTTTTCCCATACTCCCGAGACGGTAAGGAACTGCTGATTTATCATTAACAAGGTTATCAGAGTTCAAGCAACTCAAAAATCCTTCAAAAAAATGTCGTTCAGATGTAATGCAGCCATGAGCGATATTTTTGGTCTTAGAAAATTGAAATGAATGATTTTCAGACCATCAAAGTTGGGAAATATATTACTTAGATGTTTCTTGTTTAACGACCATCCTGTTGCCTTCTTCTTCGATCCAGACCGTTCGACCTACCCGAAGGTGTAAGATATCTGTTTGGACGGCGGAGAAGTGCCACCCAATTTAGACCGGAACTCAGTGGGGGAGGCATCGATAGGGACCGCACCCTCCTTCCCTTACCACCAACCTCTCGAAAGGACTTACGGACCCACATGTTTAACGCGATCGTACTCTGCGTGGATACGGCGGCAGTTTGGGCAGAGGCGGGAATCGAACTCGGGTAGTCCGAGTGCAATTTCCCCGCACTAACCACTGGACTGTCGCGCCCCATCTTGTTGCCTTGGTGTATCTTGCTGAGCACCGATGTACTGACCCTCTTTTAAAAGATTTAAATACCATTTTTCATATTTTCCCACATTTCATTGCCGCTGATAACTTCTACGCCCATCACCAGTCGTGCAGATGTCCAAAATCAAACAGTCGTGGAATTAAACTCAAAAGCCGGACTAATTCTAAAAGGTTGCACTCATGGACCCCACTCGTTTTGATTAATTGTTGAACTTTACGGTCATCAGCAAAATCGTATATTCCTCTGATCATCTCCTTATCATTTACACTTTAGAACTATATCACTTTGATCGAAATTATACCTAAAAAAATTACACACCGACTGGGAGAAGTTTTATTATTTCTCTCATGTCGGTCGACCTCAACCTTCTCTGGACTTTTGATGATGTTGAGGAGGTAGCACCTACGTAGTCTCTACGCCTCCGCTTCTAAGCTTAAGTTCAAAGCTCCAAATTATTATAGGTCTCATAGTAACATAAAAGACATGATCAAAATTCCTCACCGGCAACGTAAGGAGTGGCAGATTAACAGTGATCCATCCCATAAAAAGGCACTAACTGCACATTGCCAGAGTCCAAGTCAGTTCGCTCATCAATAAGTTTTCTTGCGACTGAAAACAACACCATTTGAAACGTAGCCTCCGGTATACATTCCGACTCTGGACGGTCCCAATTTCAGGGCTGCTACTAATCCTCAGAAGGCCGAACTGTTTGTAGACAGTCTTAGATGCCACTTTGAACATCACCACTCTGTTATAAACAATCTGTTTTTTACAGACACGGTTGATCATCTAATGGAATCCACGGTTGCACACCTTCTCCAGATACTCTTAGGATTATCACTCCGAACGATATTCTTCCCTATATTTGAAAATTTCGCAAGGACAAGTCTCCAGGGAAAATATAAAATTTTCACTACCAATGCTTAAAAATCTTGTGAGGTATATGTAACTTTTGGTTAGGATTTCATTCAGTTTGCGTTATAAGTTATGATTTGCTTTGAATTAACAACTTCTTACTAGTTTGGTTATGCAGACCAATCCTGCGCCGGCTAACAAGTTTCTGCGATCCTGTAGTAGAAGAGGATAAAGTTTCTGTTCGTGAGTATAAAGGGATTCGTGTGTGCACTCATTTGGAGATTTCCACGTTCGCCGGAGCTTTAAGATGAGTGAGCATTGTTTTAATTCACAGTCTGGAGTGTGGACAATCATTTAGCGATGAGTGGACTGGCCGAGGTGTGTAATTGAGAGAAAAAGGGATCTAGACAACGAGAGTGCCCTTCTAACGTCTGCATACATCCTCTGATGAATTTGGGTAAGAAACTGCCATCCATATTATCTTAATACGAACATTCCAATTTTTCATTGTATCACCAAACCCCATGCTGTTTAAGTTTATGTCTGTTTTTGTATGCAGACCTTTTTAGTTCTACAGCCAATCGCTGTATAATTTATGTGTGGTTAATAAATAATTTAGATTGAAATCCATAGTCTGTGTGCTTGCCGGCCTTCAGGCTACTTTGAGTTAATATTAAAAGTTTTAGTTGTGTCACTTTTTCATCGCAAGTATCTTAAGAACGAGTAAGGTACTCCACAATCTTCATTTGATGGGCGCGGAAGCCCAGTGGTTAGCGCGCGGGAGTTGCACTCGGTAGGCCCGGATTCGATTCCCGCCACTGCCAAAACTTCCGCCGTGTTCACGCGGAGTACGATCACGTTAAACATGTGGGTCCGTAAGTCCTCCAAGAGGTTGGTGGTAGGGGAAAAAGGGTACGGTTCCGCTGTATGCCTCCCCCACTGGGTTCCGGTCTAAATTGGGTGGCACCTCCCGGCCGTCCAAACAGATACCTTACACCTTTTTGGTAGGTCGGAAGGTCTAGGTCTCAACAACAACTATCTTCCTTTGAACTTTATTCTATACATTATCTATCTTTATATCTGTTTACTGACTTTTAATTACTTCCTCCAGACTTGGAAGAAGGGGCTTTTTTCGTCCCTCCCCAAGGTTTAGCTAGACCACAGCCAACCCTGAAATTTTTTACCTATCTCTCTTCTTTGTACCTTATCCCAAATCTTCGATTTTGTGCTTGTAAAACGTCTGAAGGAGTTCTGCGATCAACGGGGATCCTTAGCCCTGAACAATAGGGGTTGAAGAGGAAGAATTATACGCAACACCAGCTATTGCGGGTAGCAGAGCTAATCCATGAGCTAGCTCGCATAATTAACAAACTGGTATTGTCTTTTTAGACGTACAGAAAGCCTTTGACAAGGTTCGTTTGCCTGACCTTCTGTTTAAACTTAGGCTTATCGCCCTCCCCCACGCACAACTAATTAAACATTTTCATTCTTACCTCTCGAACCGCAGTTTCGTGGTTTGAGTTACAAATTCCTAATTTATTCCTTGACACATGCTTGGCGGCGTTCCCCAAACCGTTTAACCTTTACGTTATGGTAGATTATGTAACATAAATATACATATTTCAATCTTAATTTATTTTTAACGGAAGTAATAATATTTTTGTGTGTAAAAACCGTCCTCCATGGTGGGCACCATCTGCAGCAGATTATTACTGATGTTTTGGATGAATCGAGATGAATCGAAGTTAAACAGGATTAAATTCAATTACATTAAGATTGACATTATTTATTTTAGTTTCCATTAAGCAAAGCGCACAAATCATGCACTTTATGACTTTTGGGATTATTAGAATTGCAAAATGTACGCTTACTTGATGTCCATTCCTGCTAAGCTTTTGACCAAATCACAAGTTGCGCTACTTAGTGATCTGGCAATTGCAATCCTTGGATAATACAGAACAAATGCCAGGCACATTTCTTGACCAGTACCTAGACCACCCTGAAAAATAGAAGTGATTATTAAATTTCGATTCTTTAATGACACATCCTCAAAACCATTGCTCACAAAAACAATCGACAAAAATAATTTGAATGAATTAATTAGTGAATGAATGATACTAGAGGGGCAACTTCCTACCAAACTGCTTATCGAGAAAGAACTCCTAATAGTGGAGAAAACAGTGAAAATATACAGAAAGAAAGTTTAAATAGTAGCGGTTTAAATAGTAGCGGGATAAGCCAGAAATATACGAGACAAAATGTTTGAGGAAAAGCACAGATAACTTACAAAAACAACAACAACAACAACAAACTAAACAAATAGCATACAGTAGAAAAATTATATACAACAGTTAAGTGAGAAGACTCATGTAACTAAGAATGCATAAACATTTTAAAAATAGTAAACAAAATAATACACAGCAACAAACGAAATTAATCCTTTGCAATATTGTAAAATGGGGGCAACTAATGTAAGGCAACTGCATTAACTACTAACATTATTGCATAAATGAAACAAGAAAAAGAGAATTGGGGTGATAAGAACAAGCACTAAATAAACAACTAAAAAATTAAAAAAGAAATAAAAGCAGTATGAACAGTAAAAAGAACTCAAAAGATGAAATGAAAAAAAAATTACTCACAAACAAAAAAACCTGCAGACTTGAAGACAATAATAAAAACGGGTTAGTAGGACAAGAGCAAAAGTTTGCGAAATAGCGTCAATGAAGTTTAGGGAAAGTCCACTACGTTACATGTTTCGGACAAGCTCTTTGTCCATGAGCCAGGACACCAGTTTTTCATGAATTATCTTTCTGATCAGCAAATAACTTTAATAAGCATATATACCAGTAATTTGACGATGTTCAAATTGAATCATTCCTCCTGTTTTCGAGCACTCACGATCATTCTACACTCAAAATGGGTCAGATCGCGTTTGTATTTCTTAGGCAATACACTTCGTGAGTCTTTGCATGCATTCAATCTTTTCTTATACAGATTTAGCAATCTAACGTTAGCAATATTGCATAAGAAAGCTACTTGAATTAGTAACCACACAAATATATGTGGCCACACAGCATATAATGGCCTGATGGTTATAATAATTCGGCCGAACAGAATATTTATCAAATTAGATACTTACAAAAGTCGTCATATTTCTTCCTGTTGAGTCATAAGTGCATTCCACAACCAGATGATCACCCTGTTAAAGATATGTCACATTAATTTTATTATCTTTTGATTCACACCCATTCCTTATATTGGCAATACATACACTAGAAAAGCTTTAGAATAATTGAAAACAAGTTCCTGAAATTTATTATTTAATAGAGTAATTTCGAATATTGCAGCAGATAATAGACAACTAGACATAAGCAAAATTCTCACCATATAGTCAACTAAGCACCAACGATCTGGTCTCGTCTACTTGGAATGGAAAATCATAACAGTATTATAAGGGAGGAATAGCGATTCCGATACGATGTATCAAGAAATAACTGACGCTACTAAGCCATGGGCTTTTTTGACGTCTATTAGCGTTAACGGACGAAGAAATTATTAATTTTAACGTGTTACAAACACGAAGAAGAAAGAGACAGGTTGGATCTCATTCATATACGTAATACCTAGGATAGTATACACTATACAGTGTTTAAAAAAATCAAAATCTGATTATTTCCGTAACACTGAGTGGAATACGTTGAAAAATTTGATAAAATAATAGGTACAATTTTTCATTATATAGAATTTTTCATTAAGTACGTCTTACGCTATGGGTGTTATTTGTATAAAAATATGAACCTTATTTTTTATATGTCACATGATAAACTCATGCTCCAATATTTTAGATTTGAGACCAAGAATTACATTATGGTACTTTTGTAGTTCAGGCCCTATGTGCAGGTGGTTGAGAAAACAGGATTCGCGGATCCACCTTGAGATCAAGTTTTGGCGGAAATATGCTTTTTGTCCGAGCGGGACGACATCAGAGAATTGCGAGCCCTTTCAATTATCGCTCCGAACTCAAAGAGTTGAGTTGGTCTGAAGGGGTTAAAACACCTATGGAGTTGCTCTAGAGCCATGGAGTACGCCCAGGAGACCAATAAGAACTGCTTCAATAAATTGGATGCGCGTTTCAAAATTTTAGAGAGAAAAAAAGAAGGAGTTGATTTTGCGACGGCTCGTAAGTCGGAGTTCCCACAACCCAGGGAACGCATAGACTAGGTGTCGGTGAGTTATAACTAAGGATTTTTTCCATTGTTTTAATACTTTTTTCTCCATTTGGCAAAAAGTAATAAATATTTCCATTAATACTTAACACGAGTTACCATCCCTCTTACAATACGTCATTTAGACTCATACGCAATGTTATCTCTTTTTGAGATGATGAATTGTTACATTGTTATGACTTGAAAATACATTCGTGTAAATAAATTATGTGTTTGTATAATCACGAAAAAGCCTTTTCATTTAGAATCCTGTAAGAGAAAGATACCTCAGGACACGGCCTATGTATAGAAATTAGACCAGACAAAAAAGTTTTTCCAAATTTTTCATTAGACAAAAGAAGTTCCTTGGTGAAGTCCTCATTCTTTCTGAAACATAATAAGTGTCCAATACAGGGGGCTTCATTCAGATCAACATGCTTCTTAACATCTTTGTCAAACGTTCTAGAAAACTAATGCACGATTGCATGTTTTACTATCTGGAAATGAATAATATTCCAAGTCAGCATGGTTTTAGAGAAAATCATTCCACTGAATTAGCCTTACAAGAAGTTCTTTCGGAAGTCAAAAGAATAAACAAAGGCAAACACACAGCTTTGACGTCCTTCGATATAAAAGAAGCCTTTGATAATATGGACTGGATGGTTCTTCAAAATCAGCTAAAAGCAGTTTCATGTCCGGCCTACCTTAGAAGACTACTGCATAGTTACCTACAAGACCGAAAAATAAGATTAAACTCAGGCCATAACTAGAAAGATATTGCAATATACACAAGACTCTTGCTTATGATCTCCTTCTATGGCTAGTCACTGCAAACGCAATATTAAGTCATTATTGTACTGTTAATACTAAACTTGTGGCATACGTAGATGACTTTACGATGATAACAATTGGCAGAACCAGGAAACTCCTAGAAGAAACCACAAATACAGCAGTAGAAGAATTTCTGTGACGATTTTAAGCTGACAATTCCCTTCTTCAAAAATAACAGCCCTTCTTTTTCCAAAATCAATAAGTCCCATTTTCAAAATTAATAATAGTAGCTTACACAAGATACATAAGTCCTTAAAATATTTCGGATTAACAATAGACAGACAAAAATCGTGGTTTCCGTATCTAGAAAACTTGAAAATAAAAATCAACAAACAATTAGTAAATGTAAAAAGACTGGCACCCTCATAAGAGATTAATGTTCAGTTACTAAAGACCTGGTAACTATCAGCGACATAGATAATTCTCTGCTACGCTATAGAAAGAGGCAGTAGAGACCCTGCGGTTAAAAGAAAAAATATAAAAATATATCGATAAAATCTCGTCGAAAATTCCAGAATAATGAGTTATATCCTGGTTATAGCAATATCAATAACGTTGTAGGCTCGAATTTGGTAAAACTTTTGAGGGTAAATTCTTGCAGGGAGAAACGACATTTGCCTTATAAAATAGTGATTCATACAAGTAAGGAGGTGCTCAACTGGTTACCCCTTACGATCTTTGGACCAATAGTTCCCTATCAAGACAGCATAAAACTCTTTTAGAAGGAGGATTTTAGCTTTTTTTGGATATAAGTTTAAAAATATATACTTAACCCATCAACAGTGATATAGATAGAGTCTAAATGATGATTGATATGGATTCAGCATCAAATTACAAAGCAGGTAGGAGGTTCGCTAAAGATTTCCACTTCCAGGTAGTTCTTTTTTTTGCCATTTTCGGTTAACAAATTTCTATGTAACTTGAAACATCTATTTGTTAAGATTGCCTATCGATAATGCTTAGTTGACAAGGAATATAGATTTAGCATTACATTTTGAAAATTTTTTTTGAAGCGTCCAATTTTTAAGATTGGCTATAGATGGCACTTAGATGATGAATGGTATGGGTTCAGCATCAAATTCCAAAGGGGCTGGGGCTCAATAAGGATATCCTATTTTGGATGCTCTGCCCTACGGGCGAGCCCTCGGGTCTGGGTCGCGAAAAAAAACAAAAACAAAAAACAGATAAGGATTTCCACATTCGGGTCTGGAAATATCATTCCCGATAAAAAAAATTGCATTTTCCTTACAACATTTATTTCTCAGGGTAGGCCATGGATAAAGTTTAAATAATGACAGATATGAATTCAGCATCGAATTTCGAAGGGTGTAGAGATAGATTCTCACTTCTATTTTTTTTTATTTCTGGTTTAAAATATTTTCATCTATTTTTCAGGATTGGCTATAGATGGAGCTTAGATGATGACTGGTATGTATTCAGCATCGAATTTTTGAGGGGAGGGAAAGGTTCACTAAAGATTTCCACTTCCGGTTTTGTAATGTCGACATCTGATCATTTCCGTTTTTTTCTGATGACTTTACGATAAGTGTGCAAAAGAGTATAACATTTTTTAATAGTTCCGTCGAATAATAAATGTACATACTACTTGCTATTGGATTTTAGTTTTTGATGTTATCTATGGACGGTTTTAATTCAAAGAGCTTTTCTGTCTTTATATAGATTCTGTTTAATATAATTAATTCTGAATTAGGATAACTAATATTTAATAACAATTACTTGATTTTATATGTATAAATTATCAGTTGCAACTGATTAGTTATTGGTATCAATTATAACAATGATCATATGACATAATAATGGGATTGAAGGAAAGTTCTTTTAAATAATATCTATTTTCACTTCAGAATAATTTTCTAATGAATTTCTGCGTATTTATAATGCATAAGTGATTAATATACAATATAGTTGAAACTGGTGTAAAATGTGTATTACGAATAGGTGCAATTTACGAATACAAAATGAACATTTCGTAGAGATTTTTCTTTCAATTTCAATTAGTTTAAAAGTTAAGAAGGTAAAATTCAAAATTCTGCCGATTGGATTGGTGGTGCTATCTATTGCACATTGCTAAAATTAAAAAAAAAATTCGGAGAATTTTATTGGTAAGCAAAATCAATTTCGATTTATTTCACTAATTTTTATCAAACAAGTATTTTCTACAGGGTGGTTCTAAAGTCGCGCAACCCACATGTCGTTTGATATTTCCCAATACAAAATTTCTTGGCAACCCTTTGACATGAAGGGAGTGTCTGTGATGATAACATACGAAGACTTTTTCTGGGGCTTCTCTGTAGGCATCTCGGACATTTCATGCGTACTCAGATTAGGCTCGTCTTCCACTTCGTCGTCGGTCATTAACAGAACCAGTTTCCCGGAATTTTTTGACTACACGAAGTATCGAGGATTTATTCGGCACATTTCGTGTTTCAAAATGTTTGCGAAACGCTGGACGAAAAGTTTTCTAAGAATTAGTCTTCAAATAATGATCCACAATAAATACACGCTCCGGTAAACTGAGCGCCATTTTAGAACTATGTGAACTGACTCTGTACTAACAACGCCATCTATTGTGAATTATATGATGTATAAATAGCGCGAAATTCAAACATCTGTCTTTATATTTATGAGAAATATCAACCGAAATGTGGGTTGCGCGACTTTAGAAACACCCTGTACTTATTTTAGTAATTAAAAGCAACTTAGAAAGAAATATTAATTTAGCTATCTTTAAAATTAAATTCGCTGCAGATATTTAGTTAATTTTCCATGGTGGAGCTTGGGAAAGGGGCAGCACTTCCGTTAACAAATAAATCCTCAAACTAAGAAACTACAAACATTATCAAACAAGTATTTTCTACTTATTTTACTAACTAAAAGCAACTTTGAAATAAATATTAATTTAGCTATCTTTGAAATTAAATTCGCTACAGGTATTTAGTTAATTTTTCGTGGTGGAGCTTGGGATAGGGGCAGCACTAACGTTAACAAATGAATTCTCAAACTAAGAAACTACGAAAAGATTCCCATGTATCAGGTTTCTACAAAAATCATCAAAAGTCATAAACTTAAAAGTCAAAATTTGGTCGATTGGATGAGCGGCGCAATCTATTGCACTTTGATTGCACTAAAAGAAATGAACTTCTTTCCTTAGCGCGGTCCCCGTTTGAAAATTTCAATTGATGAATTCAATTAATCTCTGCTTTACTCCTGGGGAACGCTGGGTACAATTTCAAGTTAATAAATAAATCACTATAAAGTTAAAACTAAAAAATCTTTAAAGATTAAAAGCACCGATATTTAAATATCAGTTTCATTTATTTAATGACAACGATGTATAGTAATTTAAAAAATTTAAAGGTACCCCTCTTAGTACTCCACTAGTTTCGATAACTTGAGAAATGTATCTTTGAAAATGAAAGTGATAGCAGATTATTGGAACTAAAAATGGGTTTATTGTTATGCTAATGGAAAAAATGTATTTTGATAATAAAAGAAATAGAGTAATAGTAAGTATAGAGAATTAACTAGCTCCAAGAATACCAAATAATAAAGGAAACAACTTTAAATGATTACAAACGTTGAAATGAAGTACTTAATCAAAGTAGTAACTTTTTCGAACAAGACGTTGATATCTTGCGAACTATTATTTTTCACCGCATTTCACTCGTAATGACTATAATTACACAATTCACTACCATTTAGTTATTTTTGACGACATGGAATGTGAAAATGAAGAATCTATCAAATCATGCTTACTCACTGGTTTAACTATCACTTCATGCGACAAATATCTGTATTCCTGCAATAAAAAATGAAAATATTTATTTATTAACCGTTAAGAGTTTATACACATTTGAAATACAATTAAGCGTTTTTCCATCCATTCATTTAGTCACAATAGCAAAGGCGACATCTAATTAAGTTTTTCTCCATCCATTTAATCACAATAGCAAAGAAAATTTAGTTAAGCATTTCTCCATTCATTTTATCACAATAGCAAAGCAGAAATTTAATTAAGTTTTTCTCCATTCATTCATTTAATCACACTAGCAAAGGATCAACCCATAGGCTTTTTAGTTGGTCAATTTCATTAAAAAAGTTGAAACAGCAAAATTACTGTAATGAATCATACCTGGTAGTTAAAATCATATCTTTGGTCTGAGGCAATGAAGGGAAGTTCTGTATTTTTCCTAAAGTGACGAAGTTTCATTTGTCTACCTACAAAAAATCCCAATTATATGTATATTTTAATCCATTAAGATGATTAAAAACTGTGCAAAAATGACCTTAAACAGTCATTTGTATGAAAATACAACATTTCACTCACACTGTTGTCTACATTTCAGCAATAAACGTACTTTGTTCATTTGATTTTACACTTGTTCAAATATTTTTTGTTTAAAGAACTTAAACTTTTCATGTCAACATTGCAAATAAACATTGCTTAACCGTAGCATGGCAATTAAAAAAAAATCGGATGTGGTCAGCACATGACTTTTCTACAATGCAATGACTTTCACAGCGAAATGATGTACAGTCGGTGAAATAAAAATGCGTGTTATTCCGGCTCCTCGGGTTGTACAGTCAAACCAAAAGTATCAATAGACCCGACCATAAATATGGGAGAAACACCTAAAAACAATTCGGGGTCCGTTTCTCAGTATTGGCTGGGGAGGCTGAGCGAAATTTATATTGGAATTGGCTCTTTCAATAAGTTTGATTTCCTTGGTGAGTAAAATAAAATAATTTAACATAAAAATGCAGAGTACATGAAATTGACGAGATTTTAAAATATGTTACCTATGTAGGATGAATACATACAGATATAACATTTTGAATAGAATAGATATAACAGTTTAAATATTTTCCTATTTCGAAGTTAAATGAACTTTTACAACCTTTATTAAATAAAGTAGAAATATATATTAAAATAATATTAGTAAGTGACAGAAAAAATCGGCTTTGTATGTATAAATGGAACTAACAAAATTAAGCAATTTAAAAGAGTGCACTGAAAATTGGTGAGAGATAAATCTTGAACGTAGCAAAGTTGAGGAAAACTTGAGCAACGTCTTACTGTGTTGGCACAAGTAACACAATGCATTGTTATGTTACTTGTGCTTATATACGTTGCTCAAGTTTTCTTTATCCTTCGCACAGAGTGGATTTTACTTCTTGAGTGGCAAATTTAATTGAAAATCACTGCATTCAACAAATTTGTATATTAATTATTTACAAATACTATGTTGTAAAAATTAAATATCTTAAATTCTAATTGCAATATGCTAAAAATCCACTAAAAAAATTATGAATCTCGTTTGTCTCAGATTCTCACGTAACATGTCATTTACGAAATCAGATTTATATTATTATACATTTTTTTTCAAATATTAATTTTATAATTAATATTGAAAATTTGTTTGAAACTAAAAAATGACATGCATTCTGCTTGTTATATAGTATCTGTTTCGGCATTGACTGCCGTGAAATGAACAACTTCAACAACTATGACGATTCTAAATGTGAACTGTATTTATTCGACATCCAAACTAATTACATACATCTGTAAGACTTTCCAACTTATAAGTGCGGCATGATACATGCGTCCAATTGCGGTTCAAACTACAAAATACTTCATTCGCCCTCTCTTTCGATCTTTCTGTCCTGCGCCTTCTACTCGAGTCTCCGAATATACTTACGTTGCATAGGGCCCTTCGAGCTTCGTAGAAATGCGTATTCGAATTAGAGCAAATTTGGTTATGCAAAATACCCATGGACAGGAAAAGTGCTTTGGGCGCGTGGACCACAACAGTATTGATTACCCGCGTTGAAATATGATTTCAACACAACCTATATTACAAAGCATATGAAATGCAATGTGAAAATCTTATTTTCAAATCTAAAAAAAAAAAACAGCTTGCAAATCTTAAATTATTTTCTTGTTGTTGCTGTTACTAATCCCCCGTGGTGAAGGAGCGTCTATGAACCACGTCCACTAGATCCCTGGTCCCATGGCGAAGGGGAGAGAGATTAGTAGCTTCACTTTTATTGAGGCTCCTTAAGGGGACGCTTCAGTTAAGAAAAATCACCGTTCCCTTGAAAATTGCACCGGGTGGCTCAAGAGATGGGCAGTTTCTTTCTCAAATGATTGGCATCTGATGGGCCAATGAGAGTAAGTAAAGGTGACGAAAGGCCCTTGGACCTCTATAGTTTATGACTTGCTCGCCTGTCCAAGAGGATAAAGGGGAGAATCTCAGAAGGGTGTGTGGTTTGGGGGACGAAGTAAATGAATGAAAGAATGAAAAAAACGTAACTGGAGGCTTTTTCCTCTTACTGAAAGGAAAGTTTCCTATCCATTCTATTTCTTGTCAAGGAATAACCAAAGAGTTCTCCTAACCGATTATTATATAATTATAATATATATATATATATATATGTGTGTGTAACTTCAATGTGTGTTTTGGAGACTAATCTAGGTACAACACTAAAATGTGTGTATTAAAAAACTAGAATTAAAAATAAAATGAATGATATTTCTATGCCTATGAGTCCAGAGCGATGGTATAAAACTAATATTTATTTAGTCATTTTGAATATATCATTATTTCCTTTTTAAATAGTATACATTAGAGTGCATTGTATGAAATTTGAAGTTTGAAATGGACGATACAGCACTAAAAATATGTGATATTCTACATACCGCATTTTTTAGCCTTGCAGAATGTATTTGGAAATTATAGTATTTAGCATGATAATTCCTTGTGTTGAAAATGATTTGTTTCAACCGGGGTTGCTCGGAAATCTCGGGTTCTGCATAGTAATGAATAGATCAAAAATTCAACTTCGGTACAGAACTTAACACAGTCGGAATTTTGAGGGAGAAAAACTGCTGGTTCACCGAATATTTATACAAAAAATCTGATGTGGGCAACACTGTAATGAATTTACTACTTTTGCAGTAAAAAAATAGGTTTTTCTTATAGTAGATACTTATATTCTTTCCAAGATATTGAATTTTTGACAATTAGTCGTCATTTTCATTGATTTAGCGTCATTTTCATCCATTTGGTGAGAACCTAACGCGGACCGGCCTGAATATTTTCAATACATTGAAACCTGTTGGCTTGTATGCGAATTAAAATTTGCCATTTAAGGAATTAAACACAAGCTCATCACATATAGTATTAAATGTAAAGGAACCCAAATTTTAAAATTAATTTCAAATTAAAAATAATTAAAATCAAGAATGAGCATTAATATAAAATAAATTTTTATTTATCATTTTGGTTGAAGATGAGAAGGGATAAAAAAAGACTGGGATTATGTTTTAAAAATGCTTTCTTCATTTATCAGTGAACAGTGCAATGACTATTTAGTTAGAACTACTCATCAGCATCAAAGATTCGTTGCAGCAGTAGCAAAACAAACATGTCATATGCCACAATTGTTAGTGTTGTTAAAAACTTTTCAATGCGATTAAACTTTCTATGTAAGTATAGATAGATAATATTTTCTTTAATTATGACATAATTATGAATATTTTTAAAATTTAATAATTTTAGTAAAAGTGTAAGATGTTTGGAATAAATACATTCAAGGACAATAATTCGCATTAGCTATATGTTGATTTAAAATTATGACAGTTTGCTCAGATAAATTTTTATTCAACATTTGTTATAGGAAAGAAATCGTCGGAACTGTGTTTAAGAATAAAATGTGTTTCATTTTGATAATTTAGAAGCATTCGAAATCTAAGAACTAAAATTAAAATCATAGAAGAAATTGAATAAAATATCAGTGATAAATTTTAAAAAACAGTATCTTGGATTTCTTATTTTCATTTATTTATTGGATTTCATATTTCCACCACCAGACAAACAATCACAGTACAAAAGAGATTAAACTTTTTGGCGACAAATTTAAAAATAAAACAAATTGAAACTGGCACTTGACCAATAATAATAATCTAATGATCATTTCCTCAAAAATTAAATTTGGAATGTATTTCTTCCCTATTCAATTTATAAATCACATGATATTACGAAACATGACAATTGGTGCATCGGTGTACATTCATACTGCTGTATCCAGGCCAGAACATATTTTTTGTTCTCTTACTATAGCTTTAAACAATTTGAATGTTGTGAAGAGCAATGTTTTATTTTGACTTCGGAATGTAGTAGAATAAAGAAGTCTTCAATTTCTTATCCAAAATTATAATTTTTCTGTATCGGGTTCTAATTGACCCATCTGCGTTCACCGTGCAGAGTAAAATTTTATTACCTAACTAGCAGCATGCCTGTTCTTCGTACGGAGTATCTCTAAAATGCGATACATTCAACAGTAATATACTGTAATAATTAATTTTATTTGAAAACTTAAAAACTTCATCGAAAAAAATGAACTTGATTCAAATGACGTCATCGAAATATAAATCACCTGGCTCTCTATGGCGTTTTACGGCAGTTATCGTGCTAACGGAAAAAGACAGAATGAACAAAGTCATAACCACTTTCCAACTATGTAGTAAAGTGTTAAAAATGGTTATTTGATTATCAGCATTTTATGAGGAAGATTCTTTCTTATGCTGCTATGACTTATATAATGCAATGATTTTTTTACTTTCCTTATATACATTATGTATAAGGAAAATATTGTGACGGGGTCGAAAATTCGAATTCGAGTTTCCGACGGGAGAGCACGTTTCAAGCATCCCTGATCACGAATCAAACATTTTTTAAGAGATGTCTGTGTGTGTGTGTGAAAGTATGTGTGTGTGTGCGTGTGTGTGTGTCAGTGAGTCTGTGGAGACGATAACTGACGAACAAATGGACCGATTCGAACGAAATTTGGTATAAAAATCGCAATCTGTAAACACTGGAAGCTTATTGTTTTTATACGCAATCGAATGTTCAGAACCCCCCTAAATTTTCGAGTGAAAATTAAAAAAAATCGTCAAAAAATCAAAACCGCTAATAAAGTTACGCAAATAGGCATTTCTTATGTAATTTTTCATTAGAAAACGATTGATATAAATTTCAGAACGATGGCATGAATCGTTCTCGAGATATTGCACATTTTTCTGAAAAATTATCAAAAAGTCATATAAAATAAAAAAAAATATTTCTTATTAAGAAACAAGTTCACTTTTCATATGTAATACCATGCGATAAATTGGGTGACATCATTCTCGTGGATCTAGCTCGTTCCATTCAAGAAAAAAGATACTTTGAGTAATACTTTTATATTTGAACGCCAATAGTCATTTATCTGCTGTAAAAATAACTTATTTCTTAGTGCATAACGCTTGGCCAGATTTTGACGGAATATCGCCAACTTGGCGACTTTTTGAAATGTTGCCAAATTAACGAAAATCCCGCCAAATGGATAAAAATGACGCTAAATCAATGAAAATGACGACCAATTGTCGAAAATTCAATATCTTGGAAAGAATATTAGTATCTACTATAAGAAAAACCTTTTTTTTTACTGTAAAAGTATTAAATTCATTACATTATATAAGGAAAGTCATGTGTTGCTTACATCAGATTTTTTTCTTACATAATTCAATGAATTTAGATCTTTCACAGTGACAAAACAATGTATAAGATTCACGGCCCTATATGTTTAGGTGTAATTTTTTTCACAGTTTTGCATGGTAAATCCCGAGCAACACCGGGTATTCGCTGCTAGCATAAAGAAACTTAAAATTTGCAATCATGCGCAAATTACTATAGTTATACTAAATGACATTGTTAATCAAAATATTCTGTTAAAATATTTAATTTAATGCCTCTAAAAAGAAGTTAGAGAATTTCTGTTCTCGCTATACAAAATTATCTTCACGGGCGGATCTGAAGAATAAAACATCCTGGTCCCGTTTGCAAGCAAATTAACAAAAAATATGAAATTGATTCAATATATGAAAAATAAAAGCGTTAAAATTGTATGGGAGCCTTACTACTTATATTCGCAAATATTGGAAGATATACCCTATATTAGTAGATTACATATACAAGTTGAAAATATCAATAAACCCGTAATCTTTAAACCTGGAGGCAGTAATTAATTCTAGTATATGCCAAAATGAAAGTGCTAAAATTATATGGGAATATACACCCGTAATAATGTCGTAACCCCTTATAGTGTCGTAGATTAGAAGATATGTCAGTGTGTTAGAAGATTACCCGTATTACAATATGAGTCTCAAAAATCATTGCCAAAGTAAAACAGATGACGTAATAAATTGAAAATATCAATAATCTCCGTAATCTTTATACCAGAAGGCCGTAACTGATTACACAATATGCCAATATATGTCTAAATATATGCCAATATACCTGTACTACTTATATTCTCGTAGATTAGAAGATATACTCGTGCCTTTGTAGAAGATTACTCGTACAACATACAATATATGAGTTTCAACATTTTTTGTCATAATAAAACAATGGCATAATAAATGGAAAATATCAATAATAATGTTCATGTTTAAACCTGAAGACAGTGATTGATATTATCCAGTCAAAAATGCAATGTCAATGAAATTTATTTTACAGACATATCTTTATTATTCAAATCGGAAAAGATTTAACAAGAAAGATCAATCACGAATAAATCATTGATTATGACACACTTTCCAACTGCACACTTTCCAATGACACACTTTCCAACTGCGGGCGCGGTAGCCCATTGGTTTGCGCGCTGGAGTTGCACTCGGTAGGCCCGGGTTCGATTCCAGCCACTGCCAAAATTGCCGCCGTGTTCATGCGGAGTACGATCACGTTAAACATGTGGGTCCGAAAGTCCTTCCGAGAGGTTGGTGGTAGGGGAAGGAGGGTACGGTCCCTGTGGATGCCTCCCCCACTGGGTTCCGGTCTAAATTGGGTGGCACTTCCCGACCGTCCAAACAGTTACCTTACACCTTTCTGGTAGGTTGGACGGTCTGGGTTTCAACAACAACAACACTTTCCAACTGCTTTCCCGGCCGTCCAAATAGTTGCTCTTAGTCCTCTGGACGAGTCGGACGGTCTGGGTCTTCAACACTTTCCAACTGCCGGCCACCCAAACTGTTCGGACGAGTCGGTTGGTCTGGGCTTTCGACACTTTCCAACTGCACACATTATGACACACTTTCCAACTGCCCGGCCGTCCAATTAGATGCTCAAGTCCTCAGGACGAGCCGGATGGTCTGGGTCTTCAACACTTTCCAACTGCGGGGCGCTGTAGCCCATTGGTTAGCGCGCTGGAGTTGCACTCGGTAGGCCCGGGTTCGATTCCAGACACTGCCAAAACTGCCGCCGTGTTCATACGGAGTACGATCACGTTAAACATGTGGGTCCGAAAGTCCTTCCGAGAGGTTGGTGGTAGGGGAAGGAGGGTACGGTCTCTGTGGATGCCTCCCCCACTGGGTTCCGGTCTAAATTGGGTGGCACTTCCCGACCGTCCAAACAGTTACCTTACACCTTTCTGGTAGGTCGGACGGTCTGGGTTTCAACAACAACAACACTTTCCAACTGCGATGCAATTTTATTTAAACATCTCTAAAATGTGATACATTCAGCGGTGATATTTTTAAAATTATCACAATAGTACAATAATTTATTATATTTGAAAACTTTATCGAAAACAAATGAATTTTATTAATTGAGAATTTTGTTTCATATGCAATTTCAAATTTTTCTTTTACGGTTTTGATTTATTTTAAGCTTTTTTATTTATTTTGACACGGCCCGATCCGACCTGAATTTAATATATAAACTTCGCCAAATTGAATATTAAAATACCCCAGTGGTGTGCGGCATTCCTAAAATAGTGAATATTAAAAAACTTAAATTATACACTTTATTTCTATTTAACGATCTATCATCCTTGCATCAATTTTAAAGTCTCAACGATTATCACAATCTGTGAGTACGAAATTTTCACATATAGTCTATTTCAGATTGTATCTTTTTGCTATTCAAAGTTATCTTCACAGGCAGTTCTGAAGAATAAAACATCCTAGTCCCTTTCGTAAACAAATTTACAAAAAATGTGAAATTGAATTAATGTATGTCAAAATGAAAGCGCAAAATTGTATGGGAAGACATACATACCCGTACTACTTATATTCTCTTATATTAGTAGATATACCTGTGTATTAGTAGAAGATTATCCGCACTACTTTTACTAAGAAAAACAGATGACATAATAAATTGAAAATATCAATAATCCCCTCAATCTTTAAACCTGAAGGTCGTATTTGATATAATTCAGTCAAAAATGCAATTTCGATAAATTTTGTTTCATATGCATTTCTTTATTATTTAAATCGGGAAAAAAATTAATAAAAAAACTTCTGCGCTACATAAACACACTGGTTTTAAATCTTTTGTTAAGCGACATGATATCATTTCCTTCAAATAAATTTGCGGAAAAACATTGTCTGCATAATGCTATGTCTATAAAAGGTTTAACTGTGCGTTTTTTTTTTATTAATATTTAACTTGAAACATGGACTCAATTTTAAGTGGGGCTATTCCAAAAGCTACCCAAAAAATTTGTCGAAATTCGGTGCAGCCTTTATCCCAAGACTAAATCTTTACTCATAAATTCAACTACGGGACAGAATTCATCAAAGCAGGATTTTTGATGAGAAAAATGTGACTAGTTCACCAAAATTTTATACATACTATAACAAATTATTTACAATCCAGAAGCCCCCGGTGACCTAAAAGACTGCAATTAATATAATATTTACATTAAATAAGTATGGAACAAATATATGCAAGAAGAAAAACAGTAAACCAGCGCGAGCCGAATTATCTGTACTGATACAACAAAATGGAACGAAACCAAGGACTTATTTTTCTTTTCTGGACCAAAGTCAAAAGACACCTGCTAAACACAACAATATACCCCTTCGTTCATTTCCCCGATACCAGTCAATCATCCACCCACCCCTCAAATCTCCACACCAAGAACTTTCACCCCCATTTTTCCCCTGGAAGGATGGGAGGTGTGGCTAACGTTGAAAATCGGAAGTTTCAGCAGTTGAAACACGATTTACTATTCCAATATATTAATCCCAAATTAATTCAAAAATCTAAAAAAAATCTTAAAAAGAAACCAGAAGTATAAGCTATTGAACGCTGTTTTTTAAATTGTGAAACGTTTAATAGTTCATTTTTTATAGAGCAATTATGAAGGTGATGTTTTATCTAAGAAATTTTGACAAATTAACTCCATTTCAAGATATATTTAAAATAAAATTTAACAAATTGATGAGGGAGTTCAATGCATTAAACTGTCTACAATCATGTGCAAAAAACAGAATTTTAAATTATTCATTTGCTAATGTGTAATTAGCAAAGAACTTCCCCCATAGGTTAACATGGGCATGAAAGCTAACTGAAGCGTCGCCTTAAGGGCGGAAGTCTGACTTTGCCTCGATAACACAACATCCATGCCCTCTGGCGGGATTCGAACCCACAATCCGGCAATCCAACGATCAGACGGAAACGCATGCCTCTGACCGCTCGACCACCGGATCGGCTCTTAAATTATAATACAAATAATAAATAAGCAAATTTTTACATTTTATCAATAGGTAATACACAAACTTGTGCAGCTGATCTTTTGATAAGTCTATTTTTAGTTCTTATCAGCACCACCAGAAAATTGCCATCAGATCCTGGAATGACCTGTTCAATTCGGCCAAGTAATCACTTACAAGGTGGTAAGTTGTCTTCCTTGATGATAACCAATGCGTCCTTTTGTACATTGTTCTTTTTAAAGAATCACTTCGTTCTCTGCTGCAAATTATTTAAATACTGTGCCAGTGTTTCCAAATCACATGTACGAATTTTGTTGTTCTTTGCCAGCGAGATAGATTATTGTCCACTATCTCCGAAAGATTGGGTTCTGCAGTCGCGATTATGGGTCGGCCAATTAAAAAATGTCCCGGTGTCAGAATCTCATGATCATTAACATCATTAGACAAGGGAGTTAACGGCCTTTAATTGAGAATTCCTTCGATTTGGGAAGTTATTGTGGTAAATTCTTCATACGTGAGTTTACAAATTCCTATCGTACGTTTCAAATGGTGTGTGAAGGATTTTACTCCTGCTTCCCACAACTCACCGAAATTTGGAGAACTAGGAGGGATAAATTTCCAACTTATTCCTTCATTGGAAAGATAATTAGCAATGTCTGCACTGGGATAGCTAGTAATCGAATGTAGTCTTTTTAACCTTGCGTTCGCTCCACCAAAGTTGTTGGTTCTATTGTCACTAAAAATTACCGAACTCTTGCCGCGTCGCGCAAAGAATCGTTTCAAACTTGCAATAAATGCTGATGAAGTCAAATTTGACACAACTTCCAAATGGCCTTTGTCACAAAACAGATGAAGATGGCAACGTAAATTTTTGATGAAGTCCCTTTTCTTTGATTTTTATATTTTATATAAAATTGACTGCAAAAGTCGACCCCACTCAAATCAAAAGGGGCTCCAGGATTTACACTTTCAGCTGGCAGAGATCCCATTATCTGTCTTACACTCATTGGTTTGTTGCGAAAGCAAACAATGCAGTTATATAAACCTTTCTCGCCGTATTTCTGCCATTTAATGGCCAAAACTTCTGTCGAATACAGTATAGGAGTGTTTGGGCACCGACGTGCAAATTTGTCAAATGATAATATTGCATAATCAAATAAATTAACCGATGGTTACGAGGAAGTAAAATAGGGAACTTTTTATCTATGCATAATTTTGCTTTTTCCAGACGGCCACCTACTCTTAATATGCCTATAAGGTCTAGAAAGAGATTTAAATTCCTTATTTGGCTGCTTTTCAATGATTATTTAATTTTTAACTCTTTTATTTCTCTAGAAAATAATGATACCTGAACAGCCTTTACTAACTGGTCTCGAGCTCCATTCAACTCCTCAGTAGTCAAATGACCTTTGCGTCTTATCTGGTTCTTATGATTGAATATAAACCTCAAAATATATCTAAGAATTCTAATTAATTTCATATAACTATTATTCAAATCAAGGAAATTATTCCAAAATAAATTGTCTGTTGTGAAACTCAAAGTGATGTTCGAAAGTTTTTTGAATTCATCCAAGTACTGCGAGTCTGGGGAGAATTCAATTGTTTCTTCTTCTAGTGCGGTAGTTTCCGGTTCCTGAAGAAACATTGGGCCATCCCACCACAGTTTCATGGTTGAAAGTTCTTGAGGGTAACTTCCACGGGAGATAATTTCCTCTGGATTCAAACTGGATGGCACATGCCGCCAAATGCAATCTTCCGTCAAAGTTTGTATTTTTGTGACTCGACTAGCCACAAAACTTTTCAATTGATGAGGTGGTGTCCGAATCCAAGCTAACAAAATTGTGGAATCTGTGTATAGAATTATAACATCTAAAGTGATGTTCAATGATTGCTGAACCTTTTACATTAGCTGTGATGCTTACAAACAAGCACACAATTCGAGTCTAGGTATTGAGATTGTCTTTAGTGGTGCTACTCGAGATTTGATAGGCACTAGTTTGACTGATACCATGTTGTTTGACGAGATACACTGAACATAAACTGCGGCACCATAAGCTGCTTCTGAAGAGTCTGGCCGTGAAACAGTGAAATATGAGTTTTTTACAATTGTCAGAAGGAATCCAACGTGGAATTCGTAGCTCTTGAATAGCCTTTAAAGAAGCAACTAATTTTTGCCATTGCAAGAGGTTGCGCTAAAGGTTCTTTCCAGTTCAATTTTTGTAGCCGAAGTTTTTGTAGAAATATTTTAGCTTTGCATACAACAGGACCTAAGAGACCTAGTGGATCGTATAAGCGAGCAATTACCGATAAAACATTTCTTTTGTTAACGACCGATTCAGTCTTAAAATCTACTTTGAACAGAAATTGATCTTCCTCGGGTTGCTAACTCATGCCTAAGGCTTTTACGATTGAAGGCATATCTACATGAAAACTCCATTCTTGAATTGGATTTAAGGGAATATTAAAAACATTAAGTGAGTTAGAAGTCCACTTGTGCAGTGACATACCCTCTTTCTGAAGTAAAGCCAGTAATTCATGTTGTATCTTTTGCTCTGTCTCTATATTTTGTGCTCCTGAAAGAACATCATCCATATAAAAACCCCGCATAACAGTTTCCGAGGCTAACGGAAAGTGCAAGATCTTCAGCGAGTTGATCATCTTGAGCGAGTTGTCTCAAAGTCCTAAAGGCCAAAAATGGGGCACTTACTGTTCCATAAGTAACCGTCTTTAACCTGTAAGTAGTAGGTTTTTCATTCGCATTGCGAGCCCATAAAATTCTAAGAAAGTCTCTTTGAGAGGGCTCAATAAGAATTTCTCGAAACATTTTTGTAATATCTGTGGTAAATGCAAATTTATATGTTCGAAATCTCAACATTATGTTAAAAATATCTTCTACGACGTCTCTCTTTAATAGGAAGTCATTCAGTGATTTACCCGTTGTGGGTGATGATGCATTAAATACTACGCGAAGTTTTGTAGTTGTCTTATCAGGCCTGTAAATACCGTGGTGTGTTTTAGTTTTGTAATAGTTTTTAGGAAAGGTAGTTTCGTCTACTTTTTTCATGTGATCTAATGCTTCATATTCCTGGCTCCTGCATGAAGTCCCGATAAAGCTCCAGCATTGGGATATTTTTAGACAATTTTTGATGTAATAGCTTCAACCTTGTTTCTGCGATAAGTTTCGAATCCCCCAAATTATGCAATTCCTGCTTCATTGCCATTTGAACTATGTAACGACCATCCATGTCGCGTCTGTGTGTAGCTTTGAAATGCGCTTCACAGCCTTCAGCTTCCTTACTTAAAATGCGTTCATTTAAATTTACGTCTTCCAATTTCCAAAATTTCGCTAGAGTGGTTTCAATATTATTGACTTGAGATGTAAGCCCGCAATAACTAGATGCTTAACTGTGGCTTTCACTTGCAATCTAATGAAAAAGAGTGTTTTGAAAAATGAGAGAGTTTAACGAAGTGCGAATTTATCCTCTCACAATCTCGAAGAATGTTCCTGCTCCAATCAACATTCTAATTTTATAAAACTTGGATCCGCTAACATGGATTGCGGAGGATTTTTTACATTTTGTATGTCTATCTTTTTGGCAGGAACAATATCTGTCATTTTCGGAACAACTCAAAAATTCAATGAGGCCGAAAATAAGCTATTACCATTTGTTATGGTAGCGAATGCTTGCAATTTTATCGTTGTGGTTATCCCACCGAAGCTTGAAACTGAAATGTTTGTTTTTTCCTTTCTTAATCCTGCGTAGTTAACAAATTCATTCGTTACGAAATTTGACTCCGACCTATTATCTAAAATTACTTTTGCTTTTACAAATTGTCCTGAGTTATTATGAGCCCATAAAACTGTGTGTCGAAAGTAAAACAGTTTTCTTTGTCGATGCGAGGCATGCAGAAAATGTATTTGTAACTTCGATACTACCTTCATAATTTACATTAAGTCGTTCTGTCGTCAACTAGTCTTGGGTTTTACTGACCACCTTCCTTGCATATCTCGCGCATTGAAAGTCCCAGTAGGGCGATGCAAAAGTGAATTGTGCTTTAATTTGCACATGTTAGAAACATTCTTGGACTGACATAAAGCAACTTTATGACTACTACTAAGGCAATTTATACACAAGGAATGCTTCTTAAGAGGATTGTCTTCTCGAAGCGAAAAATAATTTCGGTTGTCAGCGTTCGTAGCGGGAGGGGAATAGGCGTTGCCAAAAATGTGTTTTCCCCTGCGTAGAACTATGATTGACAAGTCACCTACCCTGTGAAGCATTGTGAAGGGACGTTCTTAGCAATTTCACGGGACTGTGCTGAGGGGATGCCCTCCAGCATAGACTAATTGGGCTCTCCAGGCATACTTATTCTTGGAAGCACAATCCCGAAAGTTGAAGGCATCTAGCCTAGGAGAGCCAGCCACTTTAGGGAAAATATTTGAATGGTCAATTGCATTGGAAAAAAAAATGGAAATCAAAGCAGAATTTGCTGTTGCTTATGCCAGAAAAAAGGTGTTTAGGTCAATATTTAATATTGAAAATTGTAAGTAAATGTTTTTTACACACTTTTATTTCACTTCGATCAGAGTATACAGGGTGTTTCAAGAAGATTACGCGATTCAATACGCCTTGAACAATGGGTCGCAGGTAGTGTTTTTTTCAGGAATACCTCCGGGAGGGGGGAGAAGCCCCCCCCCCCCGAGACTAGTATTCGCCCCCCTTCGGAGGCATTTTATGAAACCTAGTTTCTATTTATGTTGCACATCATTTAGATATATTTATATAGGACAAATAGAAAACTTGTACCCCTCTAAAATGTCATTAGCCCCCTCCTCGTCCAAAAAGTCTTAAAATAAACACTGGTCGCAGGCCTGTATTTCCAGTAGAAATGCTTTAAATAAGGTTAGACTACAACTGTTTTGATCATGCGACGCAAAAGAACACATTTTAACTTTTTACACTAGCCTGTCATGGACCAGCAATACACGTCCTAACTCGAAAACCTTAGAAGTTAGAAAGCTCGAATTTAGCATATCGTTGCCTTTTTCAATATATTTTTATTGGATTTATTGTTGTCAGGATTGAACCTTATAGGTCTAGTCCGTTCCAAGTTCACCATATAAATTTTAGGGGAATAACTCGAGCAGCTAAAAATTCGAATTTGGCATTTTGTTGCATTTCATGTTATATTTTGGATTTTAAACAGTACCGGTACAGCCCGCCTTAAGGAGATGCAAGTTTTTCTTCTGTGAGTAACAGTCAAAATACCCACATTCGGTTCATCGTCGCCTTTTTGTTATTTCAATTTCGAACTATACTAAAATGTAGGGAAAAAACGAGTTTCTACACTTTTATGAAAGTACACAAAGAATAAAAATAAATGTTCTCACATTTTTATCTCGTACAATAAAAGTGGGTGTTTTGAAATTTTATAAAACTAATCTATCATTAACTTAGTATACTCCAAAATATCATCATTCAATGAATGTAATAATTGAATAAATATATGGAATCACTGGTAGTATATCCATTCTTCCTACAAAATATATAATATAAAATAAAACTTATTTCACAATTATGTGTAAATTCCTATAGTTTTCAAAATGGCAATGCTATTAAAAACATTCTATTAAAATATTTAAATTTCCTAAATGGAAGTATTAAAACCTATGTTCTCGTTGCACAAAGTTATTTTCAGAGACAGATCTGAAGAATAGAACATCCTTGACTCGTTTGTAAACAAATTTACAAAAAATTAAAATTTTATCAATGTATATCAAAAGGAAAACTTGTATTAGAAGATAAGCCCGTACTATTTATATTTTGCTTCAACAATTGGCTAAACACTATATATGAGTTCTGGCTGAACACAATAGTTAGTGTCTTCCTCACACCTGAGTTTGAAAAATATTTTCCAAAATAAAACAGATGACGTAAGAAATTGGAAATATCAATCATTCCCGTAATCTTTAAATCCGAAGACCGTAATTGATATAACCCAATCAAAACTGCAATATCGGTCATTTCAAAAATTTATGTTATGTCTTTGTTATTTACATCTAATAAAAATTCTCTGCCGTATAAACACATTTTGTTTAATTGCGTTGCTGAGCAACATATCATTTTCTTCCAATAAATTTGTGGAGAATATATCGTCCACATAATGCTATCTATCTCTATGGAAGGTTCGTTTTTTCTGAATATATTGACATCCCCTGGTTCTAGAAGTTCGAAACATAAATTACATTTCCGGTGGCGCTATTTCAAGGTTACAACAAAATTTCTTGAAAATCTGTGCAGCTTCTTTGATGATGAGACAAACATTCACATACAGACAGATTTTCAATTTTATTTATATAGATTATCACTAATGTATGAAATCAATGATTACATAAATTAAGGTATGTTACTTTAGATTTAAAAAGTATATCTATATTCAATTAGATATTTGTTTTATTTAATTTCAAGCTAATCACTTTTATTATATGAGATAAAAATGTGAGAACAATTTTTTTGTTGTATTTTTCAATAAAAGACTGTCTTCTGAAAATTAATTTTTGTTTACTTGTTTTTAATTTAACGTATATTGGCTATTAAATGTATAGATGCTTGAATTTTAATAAACCGGGAAATCTGATATTCATATATCAATGATTTATTTGATATCTACTGACTGTACCGTCACCAGGAGCCAGAAAATGTTCTATAAAGCCGCTATTTTATAAGCCTCTGTATTTTAGTCAATTGGCATGGAGTTTATTCAAGATCAAGCTCGAACTAAATAAGATTTCAATAGCAGGTTCATAATAACAAATCCCGACGCTATCAGGTGTTCGGGAAATTCATGTTTTTATAAATTCAATGTCAGTATATAGACTTTGACATATAGACCAAGAAAGTATATAGACTAAGAAGCACAAAAAATTGCAAATTGCTTTCTATCTATCAGTGCAATTTTTGGTTAAAAGTTGCTGAGGAGTCCAAACAAAAGCGAAACCGCTCTACCGATGCTTGTTGCTGCACAACAAAGTATAATTCTGAAAGTCACATTCCAAATTATTATTTCACTCTTTCAAACACGAGTTTTGTGGATATGAGTTATCTAAATTGATAGTTATAGAAATTTCTTCAAGCACGTTTCATTTTTATATCAATCAAGTTTTACTTTCTAGTATTGTTTTCGCGAGAATTTTCGATTTTGAGGCCAATATATGTTTTAGGACATTCTGAACACGTTTCGACTCTATTTAGAGTGATATCCGTCAATTTGCCATAGGGCTTGGAGCACCTAATTGTGCGGCCGGTTAGAGTTCTGCATCGAGCTCATTATCTGGCAAAAAAAATCTGATGTGGGCAGCACATGACTTTCCTTATATAATGCAATGAATTTACTACTTCTACAGTCAAATCAAAATAGGTTATATTTATAGTAGATACTTATATTTTTTCGAAGATATTGAATTATCGTCAATTAGTCGTCATTTTCGTTGATTAGTTATTTCATTAATCATTTTTATCCATTTGACGAGATATTCATTAATTTGGCAACATTTAAAAAAGCGACATTCCGCCAAAATCTCGCCAAGCGTTATGGACGGAGAAATAAGTTATTCTTATAGCAGATAAACGACTATTGGCGTTCAAATACAAAAATATTACTCAAAGTAGTTATAAAAGGCAGGTCCCACGCCAAATTGAGGAGACGGTACAGATGACTCATGAGTGAGGGTTCCTCATTTGGGAGGACGGTTCCCTCATTAGGGAGGAGGGATGCCTCATCGAGGAGGAGGGTTGTTTTTGGAGAGGCGGTACACCCGATGACTCATAGTCTCACTGAGAGGGGAGGGACTTTAGACCAACTGAGGAGGCAGTATTGTGAAAGAGGTAGTATTGCGAAAGAGGCCGCCATCCTGATGGCCTTGAGGCTATGACCTTGAGTGAATCAACTGATAACCTTGGAGATGACCTTTGACCGGATTGCACAATAGCGCAATCACGGGAGAGTTAATTGCGCAATCACGGGAGCCTCGTAGCGGACGACCTTATTGCTTGGTGTCTTCAAATGTACTGACGTGTCTTATCAGTGCTGACGTAGTTGAAGCGCCCTCTGGCGAAAGTTGGTGATGTGCTGCCACCTATCGGCATTTTTTTAAATTTCCAAATGTAAAAGATATTGATTTTCCAACTGCCTCGGCCGGGCCTCGAACCTGGGACCAATTGATTAGAAGGAGGGCGTCTTATCCGTCGTGCCAACTGGCGCTTGCTAGATAGATTGTTATCGTGAAAGTTTATTCTGTGAAAGTAAACGGAAGGTAGATTATTCGTGGGTTCGTTCGATGCGTTAAGAATATTTTGAATGGAGTTAAGAACGAGTATTTTTATGGGGGAGCTATATTTTAAATGAAAATGATACATATTTTTAAGAGGGGATTGTATTTTATAAAAGGGAATTTAGATGTACACGGAAAAGCGGTACTTAATAATTTTTCGATGTGTTTTAATAGAGTATGGTAGTAATTTTTCGGAGTGTTTTGGAATATAGCGATATGATTTGATAATAAAGAAGTGGTTATAAGTGTGTGTGTTTAAAAACGAATCTTATAGTAAATTATGGTTAGGTACTTTAAAAAATTGTGTTAAGCGGATTTTATCTCGGGAATACGATAAGACCATTTTAAGTGTGGTGAATTTTAACACTATGCTTTTTAACATCTACAGTATATGATTCGACCGTTAACGAAATGATTTTAAGTGTGTATGTTTAAAAACGAACCACATAGTAAATTATTTTTACGACTTTTCAAAAATTGTGTTAAGTGGATTTTATCTTGTAAATAGGATTAGACCATTTTGAGTGGGATCAACTAATTTTAATAACGTTTTGATTTTGAGTGTGTTTGTTTAAAATTGAATCTCATAGTAAATTATACTTAGGTATATTAAAAAATTGTGTTAAGTGGGTTTTATCTTGCGAATAGGATTAGACCATTTTGAGTGGGATCCACTATTTTTAAAGACTTTTCGATTTTAAGTGTGTATGTTTAAAATGAATCTCATAGTAAATTATACTAGGAAGGTTCAGCGAACACAAAAATTGTGTTAAGTGGATATTATCTCGTGAATAGGATTCGACCATTTTAAGTGTTGTGAATTTTAACACTACGATTTTTAACATGTACGTTTCGACAGCTTCAAAATAGATTTTACGATTGTACACTATGGTTCAAGAATCTTCTAAATATGAACCGACTGTTTTGAACTAGCAAAAGATGTTTTCACCAATTGCAAATACTTAAAATGCAAATATTTCGATGAAACCGAGCTTAGTTAAAATTTTTCAGTTTGAATATTTAGAAACATTTTATAACTTTAGGAAATATATGTCACATGTAGTGCTGAAAATAGTTAACAAAAATTGAAACTCACGGAGCGACGTCTTGACCTGTTGCCGTGTAAACTAGAAATGAAAGATTTACTGTATTAAAAATGAGATCTTATCTATGATGATGTCATCATTTCAAGGTTGGCGAGCTATGGCCACCAGCCACTTATTTTTTCTTAATTATATATTTCTAATAACTTAATGTTATCAACCTCCTTGTGCTAATAATTGCTCTGGTCCGCACAATCGATTCTTACCAAACAATGAAATACTGAATTGATATTTAAAAAAATGTGATTTGCCGAGAGCGTGACTAGCTAACCACTACCGTACTCCACACAATCAATTCTCACCAAAGTATGAAATACTGGGCAGATATTTTAAAATAGGAAAATGCTTACACTGCAACACCAGCAATGAAGACTAAAGCGAAAACAAGACCTCGTCGTTTACCGAGTTTTAGCAAGGATGAAGTTAAAATTAATTTTGTTACCCAGCAAAAATTTTAAATAAATAAGAATCTGTGCTTTTTTTAAACTTGGTACAAGCGAATACTCCACGGAGCTTCTAAAATTTAAATTATAAAGTTTGAAAAAACATTAGAGATGTGTTTTAGGTCTGAATTCATTCAAGCGGAAATCTAGTGATTAGAAATGCATGGTTGAAACATCACATTTTCATAGACACCACTGAAATGTGTGGATTTTATTTTAAAAAAAAGAATATACAAAACTGTCTCTCTCTCTCTCCACACACTGAATACGAACTATAGACTCTAACCCAGAAAACATTCCAAATTGGTCTCATAGCTTTTCGGGTATATCACCATATAAGATAGTGACCGAAAGTTCGCGTTCACAGAGACAGCCAATTGCAATGTCATCGTTTAAAGCAGAGTTAATATTTAAATAAAAAATTTTACCAAATTGCACAATATTTTCAAGGGGAGGGGATGACCTTAAAATTTAAATATTTCAGCGTGACGGGGGATGCTTTTTTCGATATTCCAACTGATATAAGAGCCTAAAATTTCATTATTTCAGTGAATTGTTTGATTCGTAGCGAATGTTTGAGGAATAAGGGGTATGTTTCTAATGTTACATAAGCTCTAAGACTCATCTATCGTTTAAAAATTCTAACATTTGAGCAAAATTTATCAATACTTAGGGGATGACTATCGAATAAGACGCATATGTTTAATGTTGTACACATGTCTCACGGCCTTAAATCGATATATTTTTTAAAACTGTCACGAATTTTTGACAAATTGAATAACACTTAACGGTTTTTATAGGATATACGATCGTTAACGTTAAATTTAAATGAATGAGTGACCCTCTAGGGTAACATTACATAAGCCCTAACACTCCCTGATCGCTTAAAATTATGATATTTTAATGACATTTGCAATAATTGCACAATACTTAGTGGATGATTACCGAATAAGAGCTATATTCTTAATGTTGCAGCAATGTTTAAGGTCACTAATTCGATATATGTTTTAAAGCTGTTATGAAGCAGAATATCACTTAGTGTTCTTTTTAAGGATATGCGATTGTTAGCATTGAATTTAAATGAAAGAGTGACCCTCTGAGACAAGTGCACTATATCGTAATAACATTAAAATATGAAAGATGTGCAATTAACACTTTAAAAGAAGCATGTTATGAGTTTTGATATCTTAATACGAGACATTATTGACAAACATCCAGAAATGTCACAATTTCGTGGCTGTAGGTGCACCATAAAACCAGTCTGTTCTTAAAGAATGGCCACATTTGAATGTACTTATTTAACAGCACATGGAAAATGTCAGGACGAAACAGAGATCTACGACATATTTTACACTTATTACAGAAGAAAATCCAACTTCGTAGATGTTTAAGAAACTAGAGTCGAATTTTCACCGATTCATAGAGATTGATACACCACATTCTTTATAAATGTTCATACTTTAGACAATGGAACATAACTTAGCACTTATTTTTAATGAATAAGAGTATTTCAGAATTTTAACATTGAACATAAATTTTATGATGTAAACTCTGTAAAGTGTAAATATCTTCCATTACAAGACTCACACTGTAGGCATTTGATATGAGTCAAATAAATCTATTTTTAATTTTTTTATATTTTATTTTAAAAAGCGAGATTAGTAAACCTGTTACACTTTAATGTGTAGATACATAACCTACGACCACATAACATTTTTAAATAGAAGATGTTAAAAATGAGTTGATGAACGTAAATAAGGAGTTCAGTTTGAAACATAAAAAAACCATTTAATGAATCTATTCTTCATAAAATACACATTAATCATTATTTGCTGTACATTTAAACAAATAAGTTAAAATAATTTCCTTATCGCGCATTCATAGTCCTCTGATTTGAATGACTTGAAAAAATTTCGATCATACCAGTAGAAGACTTCTTCACCGCGTAACAAAACTTTCTTTGCTATGTTATTAATGTCAAGATTTAGAAATACTTGTTCAGCCACTCTGTCATACATTTGTAATGGACTGCTGTAAAGACATTCATGGTAACTTAGATCTTGAATTTGAGCAACACAGACAACACATTTGAAAAGTTTTCTTAAATGACACATGATGTTGTCATGAATACAAGAGATTAATTGTTCGAATGCAAAATTTTTGTCACAAATAAGTGGTGGTAGAAAGGTTATAGTGTCCTTTATTTTTAATATTTGAGCAGGAAGCCACTCTATAAATATACTTTCTCGAAGTTTCATACTAATGTTGTTAACACAACTCTGTAAACATGCTATTTGATTTTTATCTAAGGTAATATGGCACTGTGTTAGACAAAATTTTGAATCATATAATTGAATTATTTTCTGTAACTGCAGTTTTCCATTGTCATTGAAACAGAACAACTCATTGCGACTGACGAAAGATGTATCCGCATATAGAATATTGAACGATCACAATTTTTGAGAAAATTCACTCCAAGTAGCAGGTGACAGTGTAACGCCTTCACGCGTAGGCTGTAGTTCATTTTGCTCGTTAGAGGTATATTTCCATATATAAACTTTTAACTTCCCATGGCGAAGTTTCAAATATACATACACATCAGAACCTAAATGCCAACGACCGAGTGCATCTTGCACAGAATCCGAAGAAGTAGATTGAGTCGAAACTGATTCTGTAATGGAGTATAACACTCCACTGTGTGTTAGAGCACAAGAAAGCAGATCTTGAGTTGAGTTTCCAACCTCAGTGAGAACTTGTGAATTGACAGCTGTAGATGTTTCTACTGGGGCTATGGAAGATATAAGATAGGTGTCTAACCAATCCACCGCAAACTTTTGTGAGGGTGAATTAATCACATCTGAGACAATGTCTACAGATTTTGCTTTTTTTAGGGCAGGAACAGATAATTCTACAGTATTTCCACTAGAAATTATCTGTAGATTGATGGCATACTTTGAATTTTAGACATTATTTTAGATAGTAACATCCAACTACCACGTTCACAGTATAAGATTTATTTTTTAAAGACTAAGATCTTAAAATACTATAAATTTGTTGCAGCTATGAACGAACCGAACCTATTCACGTAACGCCCAAAGTTGAAATGTCTTATCGGGCCATGTCATAAGTATAATCACGTGACCTAAATCGAGTGTCGTGTGCAAACAGATCACATAAGATAAGATATGAAGTGATTAGAACTTGTAATTTTTAATGAATCGTACAACATTAGGTTATGCTAAACGCTATTGTTATCTGCAGGGGAAAATTTCTACATTATTTTATTCATCTTCGAAACCATAAAGTGAAAATATGTACCGAACTTAGTTAAAGTTCCTATTTTTAAATCACATTAACATTAAATACTTAGAAAAATTTTGTATATTTTTATAATTTTAGGAGTTATGTATCGCGCGGAATATACAAGAATAGCTAGCAAAAACCTTGAAAATGTATGAGGAAATGTAGAGTATGAGGTCTTCATTAGCCGACATCCAAACTAGAAATGAGCGATATACACACTAATTAAAACACTAAAATGAGAGCTTATCAGTTCTTATCTAAGATCTCACATAAAATGACGTCATCGCTTCAAAGTTCACAAGATGACGTCATTGGTCCAAGGTTCACAAGATGGCCTCATAGTTCAAAGCAGATTTTCTTCTTTAATTTTCAAATTATGAATAAGTGAATATAATTAATTAAAAATTAAGAAGTGTAACGAGTGAGCTGCCAGCGCAGCGACACCCGGGAAAGAAAAAATTAAAGAAAAAAGAGAGAGAGAGACGGTGGACTCACGACATCGGCTGAAGCCCACCAGTTTTGTTGTGTGAAACTTCTTAACTTTTGCAATGTTTGTGTTGTATTTGTGAATAGTTTAATACTGTCATTAAACTTCAAAATGTGTACAAGTGTATCCGTGTCAATCCTGTACAACTAGCGGATATAGAAGTAATTAAAAATAGGTAGTAATTAAAAATAAGGCCATCTTGTGAACCTTGGACAAATGACGTTATCTTGTGAACTTTGGAACGCTGACGTCATTTTATGTGAGATCTTAGATAAGAACTGAGTGGAGTACGGTAGCGGTAGTACGATTGTGTGGAGTACGGTAGTGGTAGTACGATTTTGTGGAGTACGGTAGTGGTTAGCTAGTCACGCTCTCGGCAGATCATATTTTTTAAAATACCAATTCAGTATTTCATTGTTTGGTAAGAATCGATTGTGCGGGCCAGAGCAATTGTTAGCACGAGGAGGTTGATAACATTAAGTATTAAAATATGTAATTAAGAAAAAATAAGTGGCTGGTGGCAACAGCTCGCCAACCTCGAAATGATGACGTCATCATAGATAAGATCTCATTTTTAATACTGTATATTGTTCATTTCTAGTTTGGACAGCAACAGGTCAAGACGTCGCTCCGTGAGTTCCAATTTTTGTTAACTATTTTCCGCACTACGTGTGACATATATTTCTTAAAGTTGTAAAATGTTTCTAAATATTCAAACTGAAAACAACTTTAAATAAGCTCGGTTTCATCGAAATATTTGCACTGCAGATATTTGCAATCGGTGAAAACATCTTTTGCTAATTCAAAACAGTCGATTCATACTTAGAAAATTCTAGAACCAAAGTGTACAAGCGCAAAATCTATTTTAAAGCTGTCGAAACGTAGATGCTAAAAATCGTAGTGTTAAAATTCACAAGATTTAAAATGGTCGAATCCTATTCACTAGATAATATCCATTTAACACAATTTTTTGTGTTCACTGGAAATCCGTAAATTGTGCGGGTCAGAGCAATGGCTAGCACAAGGAGGTTGATAACATTAAGTTATTAAAAATATGTAATTAAGAAAAAATGAGTAGCTGGTGGCAACAGTTCGTTAACCTCAAAATGATGACGTCATCATAGATAGGATCTCATTTTCAATACAGTATATAGTTCACTTCTAGTTTGAACAGCAACAGGTCAAGACGTCGCTCCGTGAGTTCCAATTTTTGTTATCTATTTTCAGCACTACGGGTGACATATATTTCCTAAAGTCATAAAATGTTTCTAAGTATTCAAATTGAAAGAAACTTTAAATAAGCTCGGTTTCATCGAAATATTTGCACTGCAGATATTTGCAATCGGTGAAATCATCTTTTGCTAATTCAAAACAATCTATTCATATTTCGAAAATTCTTAAACCATAGTGTATACTCGTAAAATCTATTTTAAAGCTCTCGAAACGTAGATGTTAAAAATCGTAGTATTAAAATTCATAACACTTAAAATAGTCGAATCCTATTCACGAGATTATATCCACTTAACACAATTTTTGTGTACGCTGAACCTTCCTAGTATAATTTACTATGAGATTCACTTTAAACATATACACTTAAAATCGAAAAGTTATTAAAAATAGTGGATCCCATTCAAAGTGGTCTAATCCTATTCACAAGATAAAATCCACTTAACACAATTTTTGAAAATTCGTAAAAATAATTTACTGTCAGATTCGTTTTTAAACATACACACATAAAATCATTTCGGTAATGGTCGAATCATATACTGTAAATATTAAATATCATAGTGTTAAAATTCACCACACATAAAATGGTCTTATCGTATTCCCGAGATAAAATCCGCTTAAAACAATTTTTGAAAATACCTAACCATAATTTACTATAAGTTTCGTTTTTAAACACACACACTTAAAATCATTTTTTTATTATAAAATCATATTGCTATATACCAAAACACTCCGAAGAATTACTAACATACTGTATTAAAATACATCGAAAAATTATTAAGTACCGCTTTTCCGTGTACATCTAAATTCCCTTTTATAAAATACATTCCCTTTTATAAAATACAATCCCCTCTTTCAAAATATATATCATTTTCATTACAAATATAGCTCCCCATATTAATACTCGTTCTTAACTCCATTCAAAATGTTCTTAATATAACGAACGGACCCACGAATAATTTATCTTCCGCTTACTTTCACAGTATACACTTTCACGATAACAATCTATCTAGCAAGCGCCGGTTGGCACAACGGATAAAACACCCTCCTTCTAAAGAATTGGTTCTAGGTTCGAGGCAGTTGGAAAATCAATATCTTTTACATTTGGAAATTAAAAAAAATGCCAATAGGTGACAGTACAGCACCAACTTTCGCCAGAGGGCGCTTCAACTACGTCAGCACTGATAAGACACGTCAGTACAGTTGAAGACACCAAGCAGAAAGGTCGTCCGCTACGAGGCACTCGTGATTGGCCCTCCCATGATTGCGTTATTGTGCAATCCGGTCAAAGGTCATCTCGAAGGTTATCAGTTAGTTCACTCAAGGTCATAGCCTCAAGGCCATCAAGATGGCGGCCTCTTTCACAATACTTCAGTTGGTCTAAAGACCCTTCCTTCTCAGTGAGGCTATGAGTCATTGGGTGTATCGCCTCTCCAAAAACAACCCTCCTCTCAAATGAGGGACCTCACTCATGAGTCATCTATACTGCACTGTACCGCCTCCTCAATTTGGCGTGGGACCAGCCTTTTATAACTTTTTCCATGAATGGAGCAAGCTAGATCTACGAGAATGATGTCACCAAATTCATCGTATGGTATTACATATGAAAAGTGAACATGTATCTCAACAGTTAATATTTTTGTTTCAATTTATGGGATTTTTTGATGAATTTATTTAAAAAATGGGCAATATCTCTAGAACTGTTTATGCTCGCGTTCTAAAGTTTTTATGTCAATCATATTCTAAGGAAAACTTACATATGAAATGTCTATTTGCGTAACTTTATTAGAGGTTTTAATTTTTCTAAATTTCAGTCAAAAATTTAGGGGGGGGGGAGGGTTCTGAACAATCGATTGTGTTTAAAACAATAGGCTTCCAGTATTCACGGATTGTAATTTTTGCACCAAGTTTCATTCAAATAGCTCCATTGATCGTGAGATATCGTCTCCACAGATTCACTGACACACACACACACATACTTTCATACATACACAGACATACTTTCACACAGAGACATCACCTCAAAAATGCTCGATTAGTGATCAGTGATGCTTGAAACGTGCTCTCCTGTCAAAAATTCGACCCCGTCACAATACTTTCCTTATACAGTATACTATGTATATAAGGAAATTTAAAAAACATAAAATTTGAATGTCTTATTAGGACTACAATGGACTTTCTATCATTTTGGGGTTCTGCCATCAAATTGAATTTCGAAGGGGTTCCGCGACCAAAAAAGTTTTAAAAACACAGTCCTAGGACATGGTTCCTATTTCCTTTGACTAATAAGGGAAGGCTTTGCAATAGTTCTCTCGAATTGCAATCTTTCATGTCCTGTCTTGTAAAGGACCATGAATAATGATAAAACGCCACGTCTTTCATCTGCTAAGTGATAGGGGGCGCCACAATAACAATCTGAAGTTGTCATGCAAACATGCTCTACTGACGTGTATTATTTACATTTTAGTGTGAAAATATTATCCTTCTCAATTATTATTATTATTTTGAAATTAAATGGACAATAATGGTAAGTAGTAAACGATAAATTTATTACTAATATAATTTATATCTTATTAATTAGTTAAACAACTGGTCGTAAAGGTTGATCAAACACGACAAAGGCTGAAATTTTTGGAAACCAAAACTGAACTAATCAACAAAACTATTGACTGTATTACAATGAAAGTCAAAGCAAATGAAATTTATAAAATAATGAATGATTTAAATTCTTTGTAAGTTTGAAATTATGAATGGGAATGATTAAATGTATGATCAATGCAAATGAAAACGTTACAATGTGCACACTTAACAAATGCATAATCATTGCAATTTGCAATGAAACAAGTTGCTGAGCCAATATTAATTACAGTTGCCATTACCTTGTTAAATTTTGTAATGTGTTTTTCAACAGAATATCCAGCTTTTTTCCAAGAATATATTACCATATCTTGAAATATATCAGCGCCAAGTTAATTGTACACAAATGAAGGCATTTTTAAAATAAATAATCTGTTATTTAACTTTCTGTTGGCCTCTTCATCGATGTTGGTTCAAAATTCATCGATGTCTTCAATATGGACCCCTTCAATGTATGCAGCTCGAATTTTTATGCTGTCTTCGATACGTTTTACAAATGTCTTATAAGGATTGAAGAAGTAACAGTCTAACGGCTGTGCATATTTTGTTGTTTTTTCAGGTATTTTTTAATAATAATAACTGAAAAGGATAATATTTTCATACTAAAATGTAAATAATACACGTCAGTAGAGCACGTTTGCATGACAGCTTCAGATTGTTATTGTGGCGCCCCCTATCACTTAGCAGATGAAAGCCGTGGCGTTTTATCATTATTCATGGTCCTTTACAAGATAGGACATGAAAGATTGCAATCCGAGAGAACTATTGCAAAGCCTTCCCTTGTAAGATCTCTCACGAGAAGTCTGTCTAATATCTTAGTTTTCAGCTCTGCAGCTGCTATAGTTGAACATTTGTTATTTTTATGTTTTATGGGTTGTAGATTGAAGACATTTCCAGGGTATTTGATGCTTCTATTGCAACCAACCAACTCATTCGTCCTTTCCCACTTCTACAACTATTTATGAAGTTAAATTTTTCTTTGGTTTTCTGATATTCTTTATTTATTTAAATATTTTGAGTTAAATATATAATACTTTTAAATCAAAAAATAAATACAAATTACATAATAATTTAAGACCTAATAATTTTACTGAAGCAAAAAACTAATTGAATAGTAAAACATAATGTTTAATTAAATTAGATTTATTTAACCAATCAAACAACTTCATACAATAAATATTATGTCCATATATTATATACTAGCCGCCTTTGGCGACCAGCCTGTTCGCAACCCTTGAAAATGCTGATCATGGCAAATTCCAACCGTGGCAAACTCGTTGGCGCGACCTACCAGAAAGGTGTGAGGTAACTGGTTGGACGGCCAGGATGTGCCACCCAATTTAGACCGGAACCCAGTGGGGGAGGCATCCACAGGGAACGTACCCTCCTTCCCCTACCACCAACCTCTCGAAAATACTTACGGACCCATATGTTTAACATTATCGTACTCCGTGTCAGTGGCGGAAATCGAACCCGGGCCTACCGAGTGCAATTCTCGCGCGCTAATTTAAATTTTATAATGACCATATGATAAGCGCTTAATTCCATCATCCTCGTTCCATCGTTCCATTATTTAAAATATCCATAAAATTAAAATATCCATTTAAAATATCTATAAATTAAAATATCCATTTAAAATATCCATACCAGAAAGGTGTAAGGTAACTGTTTGGATGGCCAGGAAATGCCACCCAATTCAGACAGGAACTCAGTAGGGGAGGCATCCACAGAGACCGTACGCTCCTTCCCCTACCACCAACCTCTCTGAAGGACTTACGATCCCACATGTTTAACGTGATCGTACTCCGCGTGAACGCGGCTGCAGTTTTGGCAGTGGCGGGAATCGAACCCGGGCCTACCGAGAGAAATTCCCGCGCGCTAGTGCAAATCCCGCGCGCTAACGACTGGGATACTTCGCCCTCCGCGACATTTTCCATAACTTTCTTTTTATTTACCGAATTTAGACCGGAACCCAGTGGGAGGGGCACCCACGGGGACCGTACCCTCCTTCCCCAACCACAACCTCTCGAAAGGACTTACAGACCTACATGTTTATTTCGCGTGATCGTACTCCGCGTGAACACGGCGGCAATTTTGGAAATCGAACCCGGGCCTACCGCATGCAATTCCCGCGCGCTAACCACTGGGCTACTTCGCCCTCCGCGACAATCTCCATAACTTTCTTTTTATTCACCCAATTTAGACCGTACCCTCCTTCCCCTACCACCAACCGCTCGGAAGGACTCACGAATCCACATGTTTAACGTGATCGTACTCTGCGTGAACGTGGCGTAAGTTTTGGCAGTGGCGGGAATCGAACCCGGGCCTACTGAGTGCAATTCCCGCGCGCTAACCACTGGGCTGCCGCACCCTCCGAGACAATCTCCATAACTTTCTATATATTCACCCAATTTAGACGGGAACCCAGTGGGGGAGGCATCCACAGGGGCCGTATCCTCCTTCCCCTACCACCAACCTCTCGGAAGAACTTACGGACCCCCATATTTAACGTGATCGTATTCCACGTAAACACGGCGGCAGTTTTGGCAGTTGCGGGAATCGAACCCGGGCCTACCGCTAATTTCCCGCACGCTAATTTGCAATTTAAATTGACCATATGCTTAATTCCATCATCCTCATTCCATTGTTTCATTGTTCCATCATTTAAAATATCCATAAAATTAAAATATCCATTTAAAATATCCAAAAGTTAAAATATACATTTAAAAAATCCATATCGTTCCATCATTTAAAATATAAATATAATAATTTATATGGAGTAAAGGAGCTGCATTCAGAACCGTGACGTCACCTCCACCTTGACGTCCCCACCCACCACCTTCCCTCCTTCTGCGGGGGAGAAACGCCGGTTAAGTAGCGGCACGCCGAGCGGAACGCCGAGAAATTGAAATTCGGAAACTTTTAAAATCTCGATCCTGTGGGCAATACGGAATATTTCCTGACCAGATTGGACTTGTAAGAATGCCAGATGTTTGACCTTTCTAAAAATGTAAATTATTAGTCGAAATTATGAGTAGTTTTTACGATGGAAGGATTTAAAAACGAAAGTTGGTTTTTTTGAACAGAAAGTAACTTTTGTTTTAAAATCTTTAAAAAATATTAGAAATCGAAATTGAAATTTGAAATTGATATATTTTTACTCGCAATTGTCTGCTCTTTCCGATGGTGTGATTTGTTTTTTTCTACGACGTCCGGATCGTGGAGGAAATAGGGCAAAAAGTCAAAAAACGGTCGAAATCGCATAAAACATTAAATAACAAAAAAAATAATTAAAATTTTAAAAATCGGTTTTCACGTGTCCCCTTCCCACCCCCCGGGTCTCCGATTGCCAAATTTCGTAGCTCTCCGACGCGCGGTCGCTGAACGTATAGTGTATAAGACAGACACACACACAGACATTGCCTTTTATTATTTACTAGCCGCCTTTGGCGACCAGACTGTTCGCTACCCTTGAAAATTCTGACCGTGGCAAACTCGTTGGTGCGACCTACCAGAAAGGTGTAAGGTAACTGCTTGGAAGGCCAGGAAGTGCCACACAATTTAGACCGGAACCCAATGGGGGAGGCATCCAAAGAGACCGTACCCTCCTTCCCCTACCACAAACCTCTCGGAAGGACTTGCAGTCCCACACGTTTAACGTGATCGTACTCCGCGTGAACACGGCTGCAGTTTTGGCAATGGCGGGAATCGAACCCGGGCCTACCGAGTGAAATTCCCGCGCGCTGACCACTGGGCTACCGTGCCATCCGCGACAATCTCCATAACTTTATTTTTATTCGGCAATTTTGGGAATCGAACCCGGGCCTACCAAGTGCAAATCCCGCGCACTAACCACTGGGGTACTTCACCCTCCGCGATATTCTTCATAACTTATTTTTTATTCACCCAATTTAGACCGGAACCAAGTGGGAGAAGCATCCACAGGGACCGTACCCTTCTTCCCCTACCACCAACCTCTCGGAAGGACTTACAGACCCACATGTTTAACGTGATCGTACTCCGCGTAAACACGGCGGCAATTTTGGGAATCGAACCCGGGCCTACCGAGTGCAATTTCCGCGCGCTAACCATTGGGCTACTTTGCTCTACGCGACAATCTCCATAACTTTCTTTTTATTCATCCAATTTAGACCGTACCCTCCTTCCCCTACCACCAACTTCTCGGAAGGACTCACGGACCCACATGTTTAACGTGCTCGTACTCCGCGTAAACACGGCGGCAATTTTGGGAATCGAACCCGGGCCTGGTAACTGGTTGGACGGCCAGGATGTGCCACCCAATTTAGACCGGAACCCAGTGGGGGAGGCATCCACAGGGAACGTACCCTCCTTCCCCTACCACCAACCTCTCGGAAAAACATACGGACCCATATGTTCAACGTGATCGTACTCCATGTCAGTGGCGGAAATCGAACCCGGGCCTACCGCGTGCAATTCCCGCGCGCTAACCACTGGGCTACTTCGCCCTCCGCGACAATCTCCATAACTTTCTTTTTATTCACCCAATTTAGACCGTACCCTCCTTCCCCTACCACCAACCTCTCGGAAGGACTCACGAACCCACATGTTTAACGTGATCGTACTCTGCGTGAACGTGGCGTAAGTTTTGGCAGTGGCGGGAATCGAACCCGGGCCTACTGAGTGCAATTCCCGCGCGCTAACCACTGGGCTGCCGCGCCCTCCGCGACAATCTCCATAACTTTCTACATATTCACCCAATTTAGACGGGAACCCAGTGGGGGAGGCATCCACAGGGGCCGTATCCTCCTTCCCCTACCACCAACCTCTCGGAAGGACTTACGGACCCACATATTTAACGTGATCGTATTCCACGTAAACACGGCGGCAGTTTTGGCAGTGGCGGGAATCGAACCCGGGCCTACCGCTAACTTCCCGCGCGCTAATTTGCAATTTAAAATGACCATATGCTTAATTCCATCATCCTCATTCCATTGTTTCATTGTTCCATCATTTAAAATATCCATAAAATTAAAATATCCATTTAAAATATCCAAAAGTTAAAATATACATTTAAAAAATCCAGATCGTCCCATCATTTAAAATATAAATATAATAATTTATATAGAGCAAAGGCGCTCTATTCAGAACCGTGACGTCACCTCCACCTTGACGTCCCCACCCACCACCTTCCCTGCTTCAGCGGGGGAGAAACGAACGGAACGCCGAGAAATTTAAAATCATGACGTCTTTAAAATTGCGATCCTGAAGGCAATTTTCATTATTTCTGGACCAGATTAGACTTGTAAGAATGCCAGATATTTCAGCTTTCTAAACATGTAAATTATTAGTCGAAATTATGAGTACTTTTCACGATGCGAGAATTTAAAAACCAAAAATCGTTTTCTTGAGCAAAAAGTGACTTTTGTTTTAAAATCTTTAAAAAATATTAGAAATCGAAATTCAGATTTGAAATTGATATATTTTTACTCGAAATTCTCTGCTCTTTCCGATGGTGCGAGTTGTTTTTTTCTACGATGTCTGGATCGTGGAGAAAAAAGGGCAAAAAGGGCAAAAAACGGTCGAAATCGCATAAAACATTAAATAAATAAAAAAATAATTAAAATTTTAAAAATCGTTTTTCACGTGTCCCCTTCCCTCCCCCCCGGGTCTCCGATTGCCAAATTTCGTAGCTCTCCGACGCGCGGTCGCGAAACGTATAGTGTATAAGGCAGACAGACACACACACACACACACACACAGACATTGCATTTTATTATTTAAGAAGACTAGCCGCCTTTGGCGACCAGCCTGTTCGCTACCCTTGAAAATTCTGACCGTGGCAAACTCGTTGGCGCGACCTACCAGAAAGGTGTAAGGTAACTGCTTGGAAGGCCAGGAAGTGCCACACAATTTAGACCGGAACCCAATGGGGGAGGCATCCAAAGAGACCGTACCCTCCTTCCCCTACCACAAACCTCTCGGAAGGTCTTGCAGTCCCACACGTTTAACGTGATCGTACTCCGCGTGAACACGGCTGCAGTTTTGGCAATGGCGGGAATCGAACCCGGGCCTACCGAGTGAAATTCCCGCGCGCTAACCACTGGGCTACCGTGCCATCCGCGACAATCTCCATAACTTTATTTTTATTCGGCAATTTTGGGAATCGAACCCGGGCCTACCAAGTGCAAATCCCGCGCACTAACCACTGGGATACTTCACCCTCCGCGATATTCTTCATAACTTTCTTTTTATTCACCCAATTTAGACCGGAACCAAGTGGGAGAAGCATCCACAGGGACCGTACCCTTCTTCCCCTACCACCAACCTCTCGGAAGGACTTACAGACCCACATGTTTAACGTGATCGTACTCCGCGTAAACGCGGCGGCAATTTTGGGAATCGAACCCGGGCCTACCGAGTGCAATTTCCGCGCGCTAACCATTGGGCTACTTTGCCCTACGCGACAATCTCCATAACTTTCTTTTTATTCATCCAATTTAGACCGTACCCTCCTTCCCCTACCACCAACTTCTCGGAAGGACTCACGGACCCACATGTTTAACGTGATCGTACTCCGCGTAAATACGGCGGCAATTTTGGGAATCGAACCCGGGCCTACTGAGTGCAATTCCCGCGCGCTAACCACTGGGCTTCTTCGCCCCCAGCGACTATCTCCATAACATTCTTTTTATTTACCCAATTTAGAACGGAACCCAGTGGGAGAGGCATCCACAGGGACCGTACCCTCCTTCCCCTACCACCAACCTCTCGGAAGGACTTCCGGACCCACATGTTTATCGTGATCGTACTCCGCGTGAACACGGCGGCAGTTTTGGAAGTGGCGGGAATCGAACCCGGGCCTACCGAGTGCAATTCCTGAGCGCTAACCACTGGGCTGCCTCGCCCTCCGCAACTTTCTTTATATTCACCCAATTTAGACGGGAACCCTGTGAGGGAGGCATCCACAGGGACCGTACCATCCTTCCCCTACCACCAACCTCTCGGAAGGACTTCCGGACCCACATGTTTATCGTGATCGTACTCCGCGTGAACACGGCGGCAGTTTTGGAAGTGGCGGGAATCGAACCCGGGCCTACCGAGTGCAATTCCTGAGCGCTAACCACTGGGCTGCCTCGCCCTCCGCAACTTTCTTTATATTCACCCAATTTAGACGGGAACCCTGTGAAGGAGGCATCCACAAGGACCGTACCCTCCTTCCCCTACCACCAACCTCTCGGAAGGACTTACGGGCCCACATGTTTAACGTGATCGTATTCCGCGTGAACACTTCGGCAGTTTTGGCAGTGGCGGGAATCGTACCCGGGCCTACCGCTAACTTCCCGCGCGCTAATTTACAATTTAAAATGACCATATGCTCTCTAAGGTCTTAATTCCATCATCCTCATTCCATTGTTCCATCATTTAAAATATCCATAAAATTTAAATATCCATCGTTCCATCATTTAAAATATCCATAAAATTAAAATATCCATTTAAAAAATCCATATCGTTCCATCATTTAAAATATAAATATAATAATTTCTACAGTGCCTATGTTAAGCTCTTATTTCATTTAAAATCGGAAGCGCGTGAAACGGAAAGTTAAAACTAATTCGGTTTCTTATTGTCCCACCCATCGCTATGCATATACAGAACCGTGACGTCACCTCCACCTTGACGTCCCCACCCACCACCTTCCCTGCTTCAGCGGAGGAGAAACGAAGCGGCACGCCGAGCGGAACGCCGAGAAATTTAAAATCATGACGTCTTTAAAATTGCGATCCTGAAGGCAATTTTCATTATTTCTGGACCAGATTAGACTTGTAAGAATGCCAGATATTTCAGCTTTCTAAAAATGTAAATTATTAGTCGAAATTATGAGTACTTTTTACTATGCGAGAATTTAAAAACCAAAAATCGTTTTTTTGAGCCAAAAGTGACTTTTGTTTTAAAATCTTTAAAAAATATTAGAAATCGAAATGGAGATTTGAAATTGATATATTTTTACTTGAAATTCTCTGCTCTTTCCGATGGTGTGATTTGTTTTTTTCTACGACGTCTGGATCGTGGAGAAAAAAGGGCAAAAAAAGGTCGAAATCGCATAAAACATTAAATAAATAAAAAAATAATTAGAATTTTGAAAATCGGTTTTCACGTGTCCCCTTCCCTCCCCCCCGGGTCTCCGATTGCCAAATTTCGTAGCTCTCCGACGCGCGGTCGCGAAACGTATAGTGTATAAGACAGACAGACAGACAGACAGACGCACAGACACACAGACATTGCCTTTTATTATTTAAGATATGAGTAACAAAAACATATATATGTCGAGTCGACAGTAAAATTATGAGTGAAATACATGTAAACTGTAACAAATAATTTCAAACATGTGCTCTTGCAGGACAATTTCCAAGGATGAATTGCATTATACATCTACAGATTAATTATTAAGTATAAGTTTAATTGCTGTCGTTATACAATATATTTCAGTGATATTAATTTACAAGATTTTTATACATCTAATTTGAAATATTTATAACTTTATCTCAATAAAACAGCAAGTGTACAAATTTTTCTGTTCTGCAACTAATTCTATCTCAGACTCATTCAAATCTCTTTTACTATATCCTTCTTATGTAATAACTAGCAAAATTTTCCGTTCTTCGTGCGGAATATATAATATAAAGTAACATAAAATTTACAATTATGTGTAAATCCCCATAGTATTCTAAATTACATTGTAATTCAACGAATTCTATTAAAATATTTAACTCAATTTTCCTAAAAAGAGTATAAGAATCTCTGTTCTCGCTAGACAAAATTATCATCAGAAGTAGATCTGAAGAATAAAACATTCTGGACAGGTTTGTAGATAAAGTTATAAGATATATGAAATTGTATCAATATATCCCAAAATGAAATCGCTATGAAATTGGATCAACTTGTTCCAAAATGATAGCACTAAATGGCCTTAGAATATATACCCTGTTTCAACAATTGATTAAACTCAATATATGAGTTTGAAAATTCCGTGTTGAAAATATCAATAATCCCCATGACTTTTCAACCAGAAAGCCTTGATACAATCCAGTCAAAAATGTAATTCCGATAAAATTTATTTTTATATACATTTCTCATTTCTTTAAATTGGTAAAAATTAGAAAAGAGAGTTTGTTGTATAAGCTCATCAGGTTTAATTCTGTTGCTTAGTAACATATTTTTTTAATAAATTTTTGGAAAAAATATCGTCTGCATAACCCCATTACTAAATTTATAAACATTTTTTGAATCTAAAAAAGTGATGTCGAAATTTAGTTAGGATTACTGAAAGTTGTAAATTGTATTTAGTATCCAGTAACATCTATGATTTTAATATTCAATTAATCATTTTCAATTGTGTAAAATTTATTACTATGAAAATGATGTACATTTATATATGATTTAAAATCATTCTCACAAACCACTAGTTCAAACTTTATTACTAATTCTATTAAAAAAGGTTCTGCAATACAATATTTTAAGTCGTGATATTACCTAATACAGGTTATATGACTTTTGATTGTAGTCACTTTAAAACATAATTTTTAATCAATGCAATCCTCAGATATCGGCCCAAATCATAGCAGCCCAAGGGGCATTCGTCTAGTGTCCCCCCGACCCATTCCGCCCTTGATTGGTGAATTGTATGACGTCAAAATACAAAACTATTATGCGAAGTATCTTCTCTTGTGAATAGAAAGAACTAAATTCACGAGAACGATGTTAACAAATTTATCGCATAACATAATATGAAAAATCTGATGTGGGCACCACATGACTTTCCTTATATAATGTAATGAATTTACTACTTTTACAGTAAAAAAAATAGGTTTTTCTTATAATAGATACTAATACTCTTTCCAAGATATTGAATTTTCGACAATTAGTCGTCATTTTCATTGATTTAGCGGCATTTTTACCCATTTGACGAGATTTTCGTTAATTTGGCAACATTTCAAAAAGTCGCCAAGTTGGCGACATTCTGCCAAATTCGTCGCCAAAATCTCGCCAAGTGTTATGAACGAATAAATAAGTTATTCTTACAGCAGATAAATGACTATTGGCGTTCAAATACAAAAGTATTACTTAAATTATCCTTTTTCATGAATGGAACGATCTAGATCCACGAGAATGATGTCACCCAATTTATCGCATGGTATTACATATGAAAAGTGAACATGTTTCTCAATAGGAAATATTTTTTTTATTTTATATGACTTTTTGATAATTTTTTAAAAAATGTGCTATATCTCGAGAACGGTTCATGTTAGCGTTCTAAAATTTATGTCAATCGTTTTTTAATGAAAAATTACATAAGAAATGTCTATTTGCGTAACTTTATTAGCGGTTTTGATTTTTTGACGATTTTTTCAAAATTTCATTCGAAAATTTAGGGGGGAGGAAAATTTAGGAAAATTTAATTTTTTTTCTGAACATTCGATTGCTTATAAAAACAATAGTCTTCCAGTGTTTAAGGATTGTGATTTTTGTACTAAATTTTGTTCGAATCGGTCCATTCGTTCGTCAGTTATCGTCTCCACAGACTCACTGACACACACACACACACACACACATACTTTCACACACACACACACACATCACTTCAAAAATGTTTGATTCGTGATCAGGGATGCTTGAAACGTGCTCTCCCGTCGAAAATTCGAATTCTCGAATTTTCGACCCCGTCACAATACTTTCCTTATATTTTATGTATTAAATCTGATGTGGGCAACACATGACTTTCCTTATATAATGTAATGAATTTACTACTTTTACAGTAAAAAAATAGGTTTTTCTTATAGTAGATACTAATATTCTTTCCAAGATATTGAATTTTCGACAATTGGTCGTCAATTTCATTGATTTAGCGTCATTTTTATCCATTTGGCGAGATTTTCGTTAATTTGGCAACATTTCAAAAAGTCGCCAAGTTGGCGCCATTCCGCCAAATTCGTCGCCAAATCTCGCCAAGCGTTATGGACGAAGACATAAGTTATTCTTACAGCAGATAAATGACTTTTGGCGTTCAAATACAAAATATTACCCAAAGTATTATTTTTTCATGAATGGAACGAGCTAAATCCTCCAGAATGATGTCACCCAATTTATCGAATGGTATTACATATGAAAAGTGAACATGTTTCTCAACAGGAGGCATTGTTTTTTTATTTTGCATGACTTATTGAGAATTTTTTTAAAAAATGTGCAATATCTCAAGAACGGTTCTTGTTAGCGTTCTAAAATTTATGTCAATCGTTTTCTAATGAAAAATTGCATAAGAAATGTCTATTTGCGCAACTTTATAAGTGGTTTTGACTTTTTGACGATTTTTTCAAAATTTCACTCGAAAATTTAGGGGGGTTCTGAACATTCGATTGCGTATAAAAACAATAGGCTTCCAGTGTTTATGGATTGTGATTTTTGTACCAAATTTGGTTCAAATCGGTCCATTTGTTCGTCAGTTATCGTCTCCACAGACTCACTGACACACACACACACACACACACATACTTTCACACACACACACACACACACACATACACACACACAGACATCACTTCAAAAATGTTTGATTCGTGATCAGGGATGCTTGAAACGTGCTCTCCCGTCGAAAACTCGAATTCGAATTTTCGATCCCGTCACAATACTTTCCTTATACATTATGTATATAAGGAAAGTAAAAATGAATATATTTCACAATAATTAATCCTTTTTTTTAATTTATAAATTTAATGTAATAAAATACAATATCTCGAGAATGTTTCATGTTAGCGCTCTAAAATTTGTGTTCGTTTTCTAATGAAAAATTACATAAGAAATAATTAGTTACGTAACATTATAATAGTTCTGATAGCGAAATTTTCTGAGAATCTATATAACATACTTTCGTTGAAAATACCATATGCAGAAGCAATTGGCAGGCACCTTTGATTTCGCCATAACGAGCTTTTACTGTATGTGGATAAGCAACTGTTTAATCTGAAAGTCAAATGTATTCAAACTATCGTTAGATATATAGAAATTGATGTTTATCATTTGGATACTGAACCCTAGCATTTCAGTTTTCGACGATTTGGATACCTCTAGAAAACGTAAAAACTATTATTTGACGTCTGTGCAATGTATATATCCACTCTAATTCAAAACTAATTGACGTAATTTCTATAAAATTTTATAGATAAGTCACTTGTGGTTACCCTGGTGCTGATTAGATTTAGATACAAATCGGAATAGAAGAATTATTATCAGGAGCAATTCTCGAGATATTGAGCATTTCACTTTTCACGATGGAACATTATACCCCTCAATAAATTAAATAAATCGAATGAAGTTTAGTACGATAAATTACGAACGGAAGCTCCTAAAATTTTCACACTTTTTTTATTGGAAAGGCATTAAAAAAGATAATTATGCTTTAAAGTCCAATACTTAAATAGTTATTATATGTAATTTATTATTTAAAAGATAATGATATAATTTCTGAAACAATCACATGTGCCGATATCCACGTCTTGCATCTAAACCAGTAATTTTTGTATCAATTGTAGCATAATTATATTTTAAGTATTTTTTATTTAAAAAATCTGATCCTTTTTAAAAGATTCGATCTCTTTTAAAAACTTAGATAATAAATGATAGCTTATATGATAAATGATAAAGATTCAGCATAAAATTCTAGAAGGGGTATATAGTACTTCTCTAAGGATTTTCACTTACGGTTTCTTCTCTAATTTCATTTCAAAAATTTTACTTGAAACATTAACTTCTCGGAATCTGTTATTGATATAGGTAGCTTAGATGATGACTGATATGGATTCAGTATCAAGTTCAAGAAAGGGTAGGGGTTCACTAAAGATTACTTTTTCCAGTCCTTTTTCCATTTCAGATTATAACATTCTTTGAAACATTTGTTTCTCAAAATTAGCCATCGATAAAGTTCAGGTGATGACTGATATGGCTTCAGCATAAAATTCTGGCTGGGGTTTGAGCATTCATGAAGGAAGGATTTTCATTTACACTTTTAGAGATGTCATGTTCAGCTTTTCCGAACATTGGCATGACTGTGCGAAATATGTAAAAGAGAATAAAATTAATAGTTCCATCAAAAATAAAGTATGTACATCATTTGCTACCCTATAAAGACTTCTTGATTAATTTCTTGTTTCTTATAAATTTTCCCATTTTAAATGAGAAACATGAAATATTTCGTGAATCACGTTTTTAAATGAATACATATTTAAAATATTACACATTAGCTATATTCGTAACACTTTTATTGTACTTATGTTTTATAATGTTTAATTTTATTTTTGAAAAAAAAATGTTAGAAAATTTGAAGGTTTCCTCTTAGACCGTCCGTCCTCAACGAAAATAAATATGCCTATTACATTCATCGATTGAAATAATCATTGAAAATTTCATTTGATTTTCATAACGTGTTTGAGAGTTTTGACCCACAGATATCATAGAAAAAAGGTTGATACGTTTCAAGAATGCTCAAAACGTTTATTCAGATCCACCCAAATTTAAGAACCGGATTTTTAACTCATCATACTTTCCCTTTACATATATTATTCATTGTAGGGGAATTTAAAATGACCGACCATTCACTTCTGCAACATAGCGGGATTTTTCACTGGGAGACCTGCTTTCAAAACAAGAACTCGAAATCCAAGAAATTGTGATCACAATTAACCTGATCCCCTGTTGTCCGTCGCCTTCGTGGGAAAGGGATAACACAAAAAAAAAGTCCTCCCATCAACCTCCACGTTCCCCATCAAGGCGGAGCTAAACTCTTGCGACAATCTGTTACCGATTTATCAATGTCAAACTTTGAGATGGTGCTGTCATGCAGAGATTGGATATTATTATTTTGCCTCTATTCAATGCTTGACTAATTATAAAATTTGGGTTCAACATAGTTCAGATTTTCTTTTTGCATAAAAAAGTAAAATCTTCATTCTTTCTGCGGGGTTTTTGAAATTTTTTTTAACTTGATTTAAACGTTTTCAATCGATAAACAAAGTTGGAAAAACAAATTTTTGCACTTATTTTTGCACTTCGCGTGAATTTTAAAAATACTTCTAATGAATTTAAAAATAATTTTAAAACCGCCCCAATTGCTTATAGTCCAATTCTACGTTTTGCAAAAAATTCCAGGAAAGAATCTCAAAATCCAATGCTATATTTAGCTATTTTCATTCCCCCATTGATTAACATGAGCTTCTCAGGTTAGCTTCAGGCGGGGAAGTTTCCTCTTAATGAGCTCATAACGTTCCATTGGAGTGGCTGCGAGAAATGACTCACGTTTGAAAATTGCGTGCGGTTTCTTACAAATAACACAAGTCGACGTGTTTGTGATTTTTGTTACTAAGCTTTTAGTTTTACGATTATGAGGAGAATGATCTTTCGATTTGAAGTGAGAGGCTTTGCTTTGAATATTTTCTAGGATTTGGCATCTCTTTTCTAGAAATTTAAGAAATGTGTTCCAATCCGTTAAATCGGTAGAGGCTAATGACATTTCAAATTGTTTGCGTGATTCCTTATCTATTTTTTGAAGCACAATATTAATTAACATAATTTCACTAAACTTGTCTAGTTCTAATTGCATGGATTTTAGTGCTCTTAAATGCTTTTGTAATTGATCAATTAATGATAGCAAATCTTTGGCGGATTCAAAATGCAATTTTTCAATGTATAGCAATTCATTTACATGAGTATTTACTATTAATCTTTTGTTGTCAAATCTGGTGTCAAGGGCCTTAAACAAGGAAGAAAATGTGTCTTCCATAGTTTTCATTTGCTTTGCCGTTCCCATTAAAGATGACTGCAAATAATATAGTTTCTGAGATTCCGAAAGCCGAACATTTGATGTAACTAAAGCATTAAACTGTGATTTAAAATTATTCCAGTCTTCGTAATTACCGGAGAATTTAGGCAAAGGAATTTCAGGCAACTTTAAATGTACTTCATAACTTTTCAAATCTTTAGAACTGTTATTGATATCCTTTAAACTAGACAATGAGGTATAAAAACGTTTGAGGCTTACCTCTATGTTTGAAATATCTGTTTCAATGTCTGCTAGTTGGTCCTCTATGCTATGCAAATCTTCGTCAGGCGTAGACTTATAATACTCTAATCGCAGCTCTTCTACTTGACTAAGCAATTTATGTACCTTCTCTACTTTCACCACTGGTTCCAAATCTTCACTTTCTTCGGCATCAGCGATAAAGGTCTGCAGTCTTTTTATTGCAGTCTTTAATCCACCTCGACGAGGGTTGAGCATCATTAGTTCTTCGTTTGCCATAATTGCTTGAACTTTATCTGCTTGAATCTGCTATATTACTATCCTCAACGAAAGCATCCAGACGAGTTCCAAATCCAGTTCCAAATCCAAGTCTAACTCAAGCTGCGGCTTGACGGACCATGTTTCGCATTGACTGCCGTAAAATGAACAACTATGATGATTCTAAATGTGGACTGTATGTATTCTACATCCAAACTAACTACAAACGTCTGTTGAAGACTTTCCAACTCACAAGTGCGGCATAATACATGCGTCCAATTGCGGTTCAAACTACAAAACTCTCTCTCTCTGTCTCCCCTTCCTGCGGCTTCTACTCGAGCCTCCGAATATACTTAATTTGCCACGGGCACTTCGAGCTTTGTAGAAATGCATGCGCCTCGCTATTCAAATGAGATCAAATTTGGTTATGCAAAAAACCCATGGACAGGAAAAAGTGCTTTTGGCGCGTATGCCACAATAGTATCCCAATGTGTAACAAGAATTCATTTGATAGGCTAATTATTTTGGAAAATATAAACGGAAATCGCAGCACCCATTTAACGTGGGCTTAAAAAATCGAATTGGTACAAAGTGCAATATGAAGATGTCCCTTTATACAAATTAGTTGCAGATTTATTTATGGAAGACATTATTCCGAGTCAAATGATTTTATTAATGATTTTATTTGGTTTTACTGTGCAGGAATAACGAGCATTGTTCGGATTTTTATTTGGACGACTGTACAAGATGTTTTTGACATTGGATTAATACCATGTCAATTAAAATTTCTCTCAATAGCCGAAGACAATTTAAGTGTCCAAACAGAGTGTGCAAGATTTTCATCTAAATGCAATTAACTCTTAATGAAAGCAATGACTATTGGCGAATTAATTAGCCCAAAATACAAAATCTTCCCTCGTAAATGGAATGAACTAGATCCACAGGATAATACTAACAGATTATGCATACTATTGCATGTGGAAAGTGAACACTTACTATTTCTTTTAATTTGATGGAATTCTTGCAATAAATTGATTTCAAATATCTCGAAAACTGCATTCTAACCTTAGTGTTATACGTTTTCTAATATATAATTACTTCGGAAATGATTACTTATACAATATTATGAAAGGTCCTGATTTTTTTATTTAATGTTTTTTAATTTATTCAAAAATTAGTGGGATCTTCTGAATATTCGATCGCGTTTAAAAGTAATAAGGTTTCAGTATTCACTAATTGTAATAATCGTACAAAATTATTTTCGAAACCCTTCATTCATTCATGAGATATCGCTTCAACAGGATCACATCCACGCCCACATATTACCTCCAAACAGTCTGATTTGAGTTGAGGGATGTTTAAAATGTGCCCTTTCGTCGGAAACTCGAATTTGAATTTTTCTATCCCATCACATTATATGACATCATGTATGGAGGAATGGAATATGCTGAAAATTTTGAAACTCTGCTAAGCAATAAATTCTGACGTATTCAAGCTAACTCAGCTTTTGACATGAATAACGCCTATAGCCGGGATATCCGGCTGAAACCAGAGCATTGCGGAAAATGTAAACACTTTGTTTTAGTATTTCCGAACCTAATTGGTAAAAAAACTGCCAGGCTCGCATAGCTCATCCAACGCTCTTGGCAGCATTTAAAACGATCGGTATTCTTTCTCACTGACGGATAATTGGATCTGGATTTTCTGTTTTGATACTGCAAGTTGTATGCACAGATGCCTTTGAAACGTACTCGACGGCGCTACGGACAATTGTCGGATTTTAAGAGAGGTCGCAACCTAGGCCTAAGATAAGCTGGTTGGTCCAACAGACTATCAGTCGTTATCTAGGTTGGAACGATATGGTAGTTGCTCGGTGTTGGCAACAGTGGATCAGAGAAGACACATATAACATTCGCAGAGGCTCAGGACGCCCCAGACAGTCAACTGCTCGAGAGATCGTGCAGTCAGGAGAGGAGTCACGTTCACACCAATGGCGTCGCTATCAGTCATTCGAAGACATCGGCCATCCTCCATGCATCGTGTATCAAGGGATATTCGGAGACGACTCACAGAAAGTGGAATTAGGCGTCAACGTCCATTAAGGCGCCTACCACTGGCCCCTCAACATAGCCAGGATCGCCTGGATTAGTGCCGAACTCGGTCAGCTTGGACAGTGTCCGACTGGAGGCATGTTGTCTTTAGTGCTTCATTCTTAGTGCTGATGACCGCCTTATACGTGTGTGGAGGAGGCCTGGCCAGCGTTACGATCCGAGAGGCACATGGCCATGTTGTAGAGAGGCACATGGCCATCACACGTGGTGTGACAGTCTGGGGAGCCATCTCGTGTAACAGCCGATCTCCTCTAATTGTGCTGCAAGCCAATCTGACAGCTCTCTTGTACGTCGACAACATTCTGTAGTCGATTCTTCTGGCTATGCTGTCAAACCGTCCAGGTTCCAGTTGAATAAGACCACACTCTACCACATACCGCACGACTTTTTTAACAATGTCTTCCAGGATTAAATACTCTCCCATGGTCATCCAGGTCCCCAGACCTATCATTAATAGAACTCACTGGGGCTTTCTGTACGGCAACTGCAGACTTCTTAGAATGAATTAGCTAACCCGTTGCAATATTTGTGGCAGAATCTTCCCCAGAGGGACGTAAGCAACTTTATTGACTCTATGGCGCACCGAATATTGGCTTGTATAGTTGTCAGTGGAGGATTTACCAATTGCTAAAATATTATCTTCTTCTCGCCACAATTTCTTAAACTTTTTTTTGCTTTCAATCATTTGCATATCTCCTCAAACAATACATACATGCCGGGTTTCGGCGCTGTAGCTCAATTTTTTTATGGGTGCATATATTTTTTTACAACAGAGTGTATTAATAAAAAATATATATATAAAAAATATATATATAAAAATGTATAAACAAAAAATATATATATTATTTCTTAATTGATTAAAGTGCACTAAAATTATGCATGATTCAAACAGGTGATTATAAACTTATGTTAAACTTTTTTATAAAGGAAAGTGTGAAAATTTACAGAATTTTCATCTATAAAATTAATAAAGAAAATTTTGTTACTTGTACCTGAGAGTGATCAATGAAAATGTTATTGTTTTGGATCATGAACTATATTTTTATGACAAGGATTTATGGCTAATAAATCAATTAAGACTATGATTATTTTCTTTACTTGAGCAGTTCCTTACGAACATTTATGCTAGTGACATTTTATTCTTTAAACATTTATACATGATATCAGCAAAAAAATTTAGGTCAATACATGTATGTATTTTTAGAAGTGTAAAATTATCATTCATTAAAGTTTTTTAATTATTTTGTGTTTATATATTATAGTTTTATATATTTATTTTTATTTCATAATGCATTGTATTTATATTCTAAATTCTATTCTCCACCATACGGTTCCAATTCATTAAGCATTTAACTTATAATTTTATTAATTTCTTCATTAATTTGCATGTGGGTGACGACCCAATCAAGTGTTGTGATATGATTGTTTAATTAAACACATATATTTTTTATTAAGTCTCTTTGAGCAGTTGTATCACAAAAGTTTGTATTCTACCTGTATGTTTGAACCAGCATTTCTTTTTTTAAACTTTTAAATACTTACGCCAAGTTGTATGCAAATCCATTTTCCGGTTAACACCCGCTGTAGCTTCATTTCTCATGATCATCAGATATAGGAATCAAATGTCACACAGCAGCTCGTGGAGCCGTTTACATCTGTGTGGAGCCGCAAATCCGTTTTTAAATTCCATTTTCCGATTGACACCCGCTGTAGCTTCATTTCTCATGATCATCCGATATAGGAATCAAATGTCACACAGCAGCTCGTGGAGCCGTTTACATCTCTGTGGAGCCGCAAATCTGTTTTTAAATTCCATTTTCCGATTGACACCCGCTGTAGCTTCATTTCTCATGATCATCCGATATAGGAATCAAATGTCACACAGTAGCTCGTAAAGCCGTTTACATTTGTGTGGAGCCGCAAATCTGTTTTTGAATTTCACTTTCCGGTTGACACCCGCTGTAGCTTCATTTCTCATGATCATCCGATATAGGAATCAAATGTCACACAGCAGCTCGTGAAGCCGTTTACATCTGTATGGAGCCGCGAATCCGTTTTAAAATTCCATTTTCCGGTTGACACCCGCTGTAGCTTCATTTTTCATGATCATCAGATATAGGAATCAAATGTCACACAGCAGCTCGTGAAGTCGTTTACATCTGTGTGGAGCCAAAGATTCGTTTTTAAATCCCATTTTCCGGTTGACTCCCGCTGTAGCTTCATTTCTCATGATCATCCGATTTAGGAATAAATTGTCACAGCAGCTCGTGAAGCCGTTTACATTTGTGTGGAGCCGCAAATCTGTTTCTAAATTCCATTTTCCTGTGGACACCAGCTGTAGCTTCATTTCTCATGATCATCCGATATAGGAATCAAATGTCACACAGCAGCTCGTAAAGCCGTTTACATCTGTGTGGAGCCGCAAATATGTTTTTAAATTTCACTTTCCGCTTGACACCCGCTGTAGCTTCATTTCTCATGATCATCCGATATAGGAATCAAATGTCACGCAGCAGCTCGTGAAGCCGTTTACATCTGCATGGAGCAGCAAATCCGTTTTAAAATTCCATTTTCCGGTTGACACCCGCTGTAGGTTCATTTTTTATGATCATCAGGTATAGGAATCAAATGTCACACAGCAGCTCGTGAAGTCGTTTACATCTGTGTGGAGCCGAAGATTCGTTTTTAAATCCCATTTCCCGGTTGGCACTCGCTGTGGCTTCGTTTCTCATGATCATCCGATATAGGAATCAAATATTACACAGCAGCTCGTGAAGCCGTTTATATCTGTGTGGAGCCGCAAATCTCTTTTTAAATTCTATTTTCCGGTTGACACCCGCTGTAGCTTCATTTCTCATGATCATCCGATATAGGAATCAAATGTCACACAGCAGCTCGTAAAGACGTTTACATCTGTGTCGAGCTGCACATCTGTTTTGAAATTCCCTTTTCCGGTTGACACCCGCTGTAGCTTCATTTCTTATGGTCATCAGATATAGGAATTAAATGTCACACGTCAGCTCGTGAAGCCGTTTACATCTGTGTGGAGTCGCAAACCTGTTTTTAAATTCCATTTTCCTGTTGACACCTGCTGTAGCTTCATTTCTCATGATCATCCGATATATGAATCAAATGTCACCCAGCAGTTCGTGAAGCCGTTTACATCTGTGTGGAGCCGCAAATCTGTTTTTAAATGCCATATTCCGGTTGTCACCCGCTTTAGCTTCATTTCTCATGATCATCCGATATAGGAATCAAATGTCACACAGCTGCTCGTGAAGCCGTTTACATCTGTGTGGAGCCAAGCAAAACTCCAGTGTTAGGAAAGGGTTAATTGCTCACGTTAAATCATCGGATGCGTGTTTCGACTGTCTGCTTCTTCGACCCAGACCGTCCGACCTACCAGAAATGTATAATGTATCTGTTTGGATGGCTGGGAATTACCACCCAATTTAGAACGGAACGCAGTGGAGGAGGCATCGACAGGGAGCGTACCCCCTTCTCCTACCACAAACCTCTCGGAAGGACTTGCGGACCCATATGTTTAATGTGATCGTACTCCATGTGAACACGGCGGCAGTTTTGGCGGGAATTGAACCCGGACTGACCGAGTGAAATTCCCGCACGCTAACCATTGGGTTGTCACGCCCCCCTGTTTTTACTGTCTGCAATACTTATGCCATTTAGTTATTTCGGGTGAGACGTCTGAATGTTTGAAAGAGACAGCAGACATTTTACTTCTCCATCGATTTGCCTGGGTATCTTTCGCTATTAAATCACAATGATGTCTCTAGTTACGCGATCTAAATCATGCTGCGCTACGTGCTAAAATTTACTCAATAATTTAAAGGCACAAAGTTAACGTATTATTTGGAATAACAATAAAAGCTTTATGTTTCAGAAAAGCGACTCTTCATTGATTGCTGCCTACACAACGCCTCTCGAAGTTCCTTTCAATGATCATTCTGCTTGCTCTCTTATGGCCGACGTAACATTCTGATCATAACAGAACTTTGAAATTTACTGACAAAATCTTCTGGTTATAAAATTTCCATGTTCATAGTGAACAAAACTTTATACATTTAGTTACAAAATACTATTTAAAAAACAATCAGGGAGTTTTGTTTTAAAATATGATTTTTTTTTTATTTAAAATATGATTTTAAGATGAGTTGTATAAGAATTGATGAATGTTATTCACACAAAATTATTTAACTCAGGAGTCTGGAATAAAAGTGTATAAATGAAATAAAGGCTTTTACATAGAGAGCCAGACGATTTATATTTAGATAACGTCATTTGAATAAAGTTTGAATGAAGCTTTAAGCATGGAGTTAGAACGTACTCTTACCTCCATGGTTCTAATTTTCCAAGTAAAATAAATTATTGTAGTTCTGTGATAATTAAAATAATATAGGCGCTGAATGTATCGTATTTTGGAGATGTTTAAATAAAATTACAGTTGGATAGTGTTTTATAATCAATGCTTTATGCTTGATTGATCTTGTATTTATATATTTAGTGTTGCATCCGTCTTAAAACTGCTTTATTTTTGCATATTATCTGTAGTCCCGTTCACATGCAAGCCCTTATTTTCCGGCCATGAAACATTGGGGTGAAGAAGGGGGTATTTTCCGGGAACCATTCCAGACATGTTCACATGTGCAACCCCCAGTACTCCCGCTTAAAGGACCAATTTTTCTTAAATACTTTTCACATTCATCTTTGGAAAACAGTATATCTCTTTTTTTAATTGCTTTTTTAAAAAGCGCATTGTTTTTAATTTATTATTTCATGTTATTATTTTATTTATTTAATATGGCATATGTACGGAAATGAGAAACAAAATAACTATTTGATTTTTGTTTTTGAAATATATTTATGTATAAATCAAACTTGGATCTTTATAAACTAAATATCAAATTAAAAATATGCCAAAATTAAATATGCCAAAATATATAAAAATATGCCAATATATATATATATATATACGCGCATGGAATTGGGGGTAAATCCCCAATCTACCCCCTTCGTTCCCTCAAATAGGAAGGAACAAAATTCTACCTCCTTTCAACCCTCTTTCAAACCGGTGTTTTGCCGGCTTGAACATGGGAACGGTGACACGGGCAAAATGCGGCCATAATACCGGCTTTAAAATGTGCATGTGAACGGGGCTTGTGTTTCTAAATCCTGTGCTTACGCAATTACAATATTTTTAATTTTAAATGATCACTAAACTTTGATTATTTCTACAACGAAACCTAATTTTAAAGTATGCAAAATGTAAAACAACAAGCGATTGTAAGGAGTTGTATAAGAATTGCTGAATATTTTAACGCAAAATTATTTAGCTCTGGAGTCTGGAATATAAGTGATATAAATAGAATATTCATTGGTTTTACTTATTAGAAGCAATAAATTTTATAGCATTGCCTTTTTTGATGAAGTTTTAAGCTAAAAATATTACCGCTGAATGTATTGCATTTTAGAGATGTTTAAATTGCGTTGCATTTCAGTTCTAAAGTGTTTCATAATCAATGCTTTATGCATGATTAATCTTTCTTGTTCTTTATATATTAGGAGAGACATACCGAAACAAACGCACACATTTTCAGGCACAATATAAAATTAGTCTATAAGAATCTAATATAAACCTACCTAATAAATGGGAGTGTAAAAATACAGCAAAAATCCTTATGCCTTCTGGTGGTATCGCCTGAAAAATAATGAACAAATTTTCAATGATAACGTCCAATCACAGTAAAAATACTTAGATAATTAAATGTAAATAATCTTTAAATTTTAACAGTATAAATATAAAACATTTAAAGAAATTAATGATAAAATTAATGTTGAAGCTACGATATAAATAATTCAAAATTATAAAAACTCAAATGTATCAAAGTAGTTAAGTATTCAGAGTTATCATCTACCAGTTAGCAGAAAATATATGTAAGATAATTTTAGTAATTTCTTACAGGGGTGTAATAAGTATAGTCTCAGTACAATCCAGCAGACTCTGGATTTGCCCTGGCCGATTGTTTTTCCAGCGATTAAAATTAGGTCTTGCTCCAATTGATATATGTCCAAACCGATATTAAAATGAGATCATTTCTATGAATTTTAATATAGGCGGCTACACGAACCAATTGTTGTATGGATTTGAAGCTTTTCCAGGGTATATATTTCTAGAATATATATCTAGGGATGATAGCGAAGCTGTCATAACCAAATATTTAAATACTAGAATGAATTATTCGCCGTTTCCCGGGTTCTAAATAAGTGCCTGCTACTTAAATAATACATGAAAAAAATAAATACAAAGGAATTGTCCAACGGATTCGGTTTAAACATCATTGAATAGAACGTTCTTTGATTTTTAAAATGGAAATTGTGTGATGATTATTGAGTTTTTGCTTTCAAAAGCGGTCAAATTTGACTAATACCTTGACTGATACCGTGGTCTATTGCATGTTTCGAAATCAAAAACTACGGCGTTAATTGAAAAATATTCTGTACTACGTTAAATTATTTTGTACTGCGTATATTATTCTGCTTAATGTTTTCGATTCCTAGAATATATTGGTATTTTGTGTGTTCTTTCAGACCGAATTTAAATTTCCTAAAATTTTGAACAATCTTACAAATTATATAACATTATCAACATAGCACAAATGAATGCAAATATCACACGCGGTCGTCAACATCTAAATTTAATGCCAAGTTTAGAATAGTAAATTGTTAAGTTAAAACGATCTCTTAGAATTTTAAAAGATATTATAAATTATATAGGGTTATCAAAATAGCACAAATAAATGAAATAGGATGAATGGTATAGCGACGTATTCAAATAAAACACGCAGCAATGGTCTCAGGTTTCTTTGGCACGTGATATATAATTTAAGATTGTTTAAAATTCCAGGAAATTTATTTTGTGTAATATTCTAAATTTGGCATTAAATTTAGATGTTGGTGACCATGTGCGTTATTTGCATCTATTTGTGCTGATAATGTTGATAATTCTGTAATTTGTAATATTGTTTAAAATTCTAGGAAAGTTAAATTCAGTTTAAAAGAACACTCAAAATATCAATAAATTCATGGAACCGAAACTATTAGTTAGAATATTTTTCATTTAACGCCATACAGATTATTTTTAATTTAAAGCCCAGTTTAAGTTTTAGCAACAAGTCATAGATGGCGGTACCAGCCAAAGGTGTCAGTTAAAATTGGCCGCTCTATTGACATATTGAATAGGACCGAATTTTGAATATTAAATCCATAATTCGAATTTGAAAAAAAATTTCGCTGAGGCGCCTTTTCCCCGGTCTTGAAGTACCCCTGTAACATGGCCGTACGATGCTTAAATGTTTTAATACAAGCGACACAAACAGACAGACATCTTTCTTTATTATTTAGATAATTAATTAAAAAATGTTATAATTAAACGTACTAGGATTAACGCCCAAAATACTCGCAGACATCCCTATTTGTAGAAGACACTATTGAGAAGATAAAACGCGGTAGATGGACAAAATTGAAAAACGATGGTTACATACGAGTACATAACTTTCTAAAAAATTGTAAGAATGAAGAGGGATCATAATGTCCTTGAAACAATTGTAGTCACCTAAGTTTCATGCCTTGTTTAATTATGTCTTTTTGTATCAAATAAATACAAGGAAATTTTATTTTCACAAGCAGCAGATACTTCTATTGTCACAAGTATGGATGTACTGAAAATAGCATTTGAAGAAAGGGGACACACATGCTGGTATGCTTAGAATTTAATAGCAAAATTATACATTTTGCAAATATAGAACTTACTGGTCCAAGGCATTGTGGATCTGCGTGTCCAGCTATTGTAAATTTTCTCCGTCCTGGAGGAATAACAATGCATGGGTCCACCGAAGCACCAATCATCAGTGTCATGGCATCGTATCGCCGGAGATTTGGAGTAAAATATACTTTAAACCCAGATTGGTCTACCACACCTGTAAAAATGTTTCATATGTTGCAAGGAATTTCACTTAAGAGGACATTCTACATTTAAAACGCACTTACAACAGGAATCCAAAAACACTAGCCTTGTAACAATACATCGTGAGTCTACCAAATACCCTATACTTTCCTACCATATCAGACAGTTAACAGAGAGACACAGACTTCGAAAGATATGGCGGGATAACAGAAACCCGAACTTAAAAGGAGAACTTAACAGACTCACGAGCAAAGATACGCAAATAGTTGTGGCAAAAATCAGAAAAAGAGAATTTATTAAATTCTTTGTGCCCGAAGACTTATTGTCATAAGGCCATTTAAATAAAAGGACTTACTCACCTTTGATGCCGCCACTTAGGTTGGAGTATGAAAAACTCCAATAGCTCTCAATAACACGCAACAAATACAACACTAACTCACATTTAAATTGATCAAATCTTTAATTTTTTTATATTGCTTCATTAAGGCATAAAATGCAATCTATAAAATTAACTTAGATAAACACACACACACATATATATATCAAAATAATTAATATTACATAAACACATTTATAGGTTATCTTATAGCAAAGCAAATATTATTTATTCAGGTTAGAGTTCTCACTCAATTTAATGATAATTGCGATCTCTAATTTGTAAGTTCTCTCCGTGACCGATATTAACATGGGATAAATAAAGGGCTACCTCAGTTTGCATAGTTGCGGTTGAAATCATCATATCACAATTCTATCATACATCTAACTATCACAGGAAAATTGTACAGAAGTATGCGTATTACTGATACGCATATTGCACTTTTGCACAGCCTAATTAACACACTTGCATTAGATGCAGTGGGACACTAAGAGTGACGTGGCAATGTCAGATAATTAATATGCAGTTATTCAATTTTCCACTTATTAAATGCTCAGAGAACACTCTGTTATCACACAGCATTTATCAAGCTGACAGTGCATATTTGCTAAATACTGTTACTATCATTGATGATTCAAATTTGATTATTGATGGTACATTTTCGTTTAAGTACGACAGGGGGCCACCGCATTATTTCGACGAAATCTCATGTAACAGCAACGGAGTTGGAGTGATATTTCTTTTTTACGTATTCACTGCATTCTGGCAAAGCATCGAATCTCCGATGCTTCTTAGATTCTGTGGGAACACACTTTTTCATTGCCCCTGTGATGTCATACAACCTTCTTTGATTTGTTCTTGGTGATGGAGGGGATGTACGCTGTTTATATATATATATGAGTTCCCATTGCTTCTCGTGAATGCTTTATTTACGTATGCTCTGCATTTAAATCACTTATTAATTTGACTGTCAACTTGTGGTGCGATACTTATCATTATGGGAATTCACTAAAAAACTTGAAAACCGTATGCAAAACGACCCCACTTAAGGATAACTATTGCCTGGTCTATTTAAAGGCGGATAAAGTTGAAGCACAAGTGAAATTTACTACAAAACCCAATTTGAACCATATCTTGATATACTGTGTCAGGGTACCCTTAAAATTGCTAGCCAAACTTTAAACTTCTTTTGAAATTCGCCAACTACTACTGCAATTACTCCAACAACCCTTACGGAAATGTCTGATTGTATTAAAAATCTTAAAAATCCTATTTAAATGCGTATAAAGTTGAAGCACAAGCGAAAATTACTACAAAACTCAATTTGAGTCATATCTTGATATACTGTGTCAAGGTACCCTTAAAATTGCTAGCTAAACTTTAACCTCCTTTAGAAATTCCCAAACTACTACTGAAATTACTCCAACAATCTCTATGAAAATGTCTGATTGTATTAAAAATCTTAAAAATCGTAAAAACACTGGACATGACAATATTAGGAAAATTTACTCCTGAATAAAATATTTTATATTGCCTTTCTAATAAATCAGATTTTATAATTAAATTATTTCCCCAAAGAATGGAAAAATGCTATTATTACTCCTGTCCATAAGGCAGGTGCGGATGCCACTATACCAGCCGATAAGTTACAGACCAATAAGTTTGTTACTCACACTTTGTAAAATTACAGAGAATTATCCTTAATAGATTAAGTGAATACCTAAGGGGAGAAGATATTATTCCTGAGCAATTCGGGTTTAGGCCACATCACTCTACCATCCATCAGTTATTGAGACTGTTTGAGCCCTCTAGGTATTTAAGGAACTCGGTTGAAAGGAATGGTTTTAAAATGAAAACCGGAAGATCTGAAATTAAAAAGACGACTTCTACTTTTCTGGTAAACTCCAAACTTTTCCCAATGAAGTAATTTTTAACTTACATGATTATGATCATCGACAGGCTAAATTTGTAATAATTGAAAAACCCTGTAGGATCTTTTCTTTTAATCTTCAATACTCCGGACTCGGAATAACTAAAATTATTTCACATCCACCCTTAGCGCCACCCCTCACATCCGCCCCAAAGGCTGCCCACATCTGATGTGGGCAGCCTTAGGGGCGCGATAGCCCAGTGGGTAGCGCGCGGAAATTGTACTCGGTAGGCCCGGGTTCGATTCCCGCCACTGCCAAAACTGCCGTCGTGTTCACGCGGAGTAAGATCACTTTAAACATGTGGGTCCGTAAGTCTTTCCGAGAGGTTGGTGGTAGGGGAAAGATGATATGGTCCCTGTGGATGCCTCCCCCATTGGGTTTCGGTCTAAATTGTGTGGCTCTTCCCGGCAGACCAAACAGTTACCTTACACCTTTCTGGTAGGTCGGACGGTCTTTGTCTCAACAACATCAACAACAAAATCCACCCCTTAAACTGTTAGTTTTGGTTAATTTAATTTAAATTTGTATTAACCTCCTAAACTGTCAAACTCAAATGCGTATCAAAATACCACATTAGGAGTCTTAGGCCAAATAGGATTGTAAAATTAATACACTTTAAAAATCCACTGAAGTAATGTAAAAAATCTGATGTGGGCAGCACATGACTTTCTTTATTTAATGCAACGAATTTACTACTTTTACAGTTAAAAAAAAAAAAAAAAAGTTATTCTTATGGTGTATATTTATATTCTTTCCAAGATATTAAATTTTCGTTAATTAGTCGTCATTTTCATTGATTTAGCGTCATTTTTATCTATTTGGCGAGATCTTAACATATTTTTATCCATTTGGCGAGATGTTATTCCTATAGTCTACTCTTATGTTATTTCTAACATATTAAACTTTCATCAATTCGTCGTCATTTCATTGATTTAGCATCGGTTTCATAAATTTGGCGAATTTTTATCAATTTGGTGACATTTTCGTAAATTTGGCAACATTTAAAAAGTCAGCAAGTTAGAGATATTTGGACAAATTCGTCACCAAAATTTTACCAAACGTTACGGACATAAAAATAGGTTTTTCTTATAGTAGATTCTTATATTCCTTCCAAGATATTGAATTTTCGTCAAATAGACGTCATTTTCATTGATTTAGCATCATTTTATCAATTTGGCAACAGTTTTGTTAATTTGGCAACATTTAGAAAAGTCGCCAAGTTGGCGACATTCGGCCGAAATTTCGCCAAGCATTATGGACGGATAAATAAGCTATTCTTATAGCAGATAAATAACTATTAGTGTTCAAATAAAAAAATATTGCCCAAAGTATCTTTTCTCATGAAGGGAACGAGCTAGATCCACGAGAATGATGTCACCAAATTTATCGCATGATATTACATATGAAAAGTGAACATATTTTACAACAGTTAATATATATTTTTTTGTTTTATGTGATTTTTTGATAAATTTATTGGAAAAATGCGCAATATCTCGAAAACGGTTCATGCTGACGTTCTAAAGTTTATGTCAATCGTTTTCTAATGAAAATTTACATAAGAAATGACTATTTGCGCAACTTTATTAAGGGATTTTATTTTGTGATGATTTTTTAACATTTCACTTCAAAATTTAGAGGGGGGGGGTCTGAACATTCGATTGCGTTTTAAAACAATAGGCTTCCAGCATTCACGGAATGTAATTTTTGTACCAAATTTCGCTCGAATCGCTCCATTCGTTCGTGAGATATCGTCTCCACAGACTCACTGACGCACACACACACACACACAAAGACACACACACAAAGACACACACACACATACACAGAGACACACGCACAGAGACACACACACATACACAGAGACACACACACATACGCACATACCCACATACACACGCACATACGCACATACCCACATACACACCACCTCAAAAATGTTCGATTTGTGATCAGTGATGCTTGAACGTGCTCGCCCATCAAAAACTCGAATTCGAATTTTCGACCCCGTCACAATACTTTCCTTATACATTATACTGTGCGTATAAGGAAAGTAAAAATGATTTCAATGAATGGTGTTGGAGATTAAAGGCGATCTGCAATACTATGACACCCGGATTTATATATTGATAAAATGTGCAAAGATCGACAAAATCAACACAAGTTTAAACTTAAAAAAAATCTGGTCAAGTTATGGGCAGGAAATATTTAGGACAGACACACATAAGACTATATTAAAAAGAGTAATTGGAAATAGAGATATAATACATCGAAGTTATTTATGTGTTTTGGTCTCATTCGTGCGTGATATTTAGGTATTCGGAAGAGGGACAGCCAAATTCTGATTCAAAATTTCAAACAGAATGTCGCAGGCATCATTTATACCCGAGGCATCAAGTGGTTGTTTTTAACCACCTGCATCTTAGAAACTAAAAGAAGTGGAATGACAAATCTGAACTGTTATGGCTAATCAAAATCTCACAAATGTCATATTTTTCTATTTCTCTCTTAAAAAGGGTGACTTCAAAGGGTGATAATCAAAATTCTACTGAAAATATGTTTGAGATACTTAATTTAAATTTGGTATGCTGAATATTCTGTAGCAATCGTAAAAGGAAAAAAATATGAAATTCAAAATTTTCAAATTTTAAGTAATCGTAATTTGAAATCTCGCAAATGTTTTTACCAGCTTTTCTCTCAAAAAAGGCTAACTTATATTCAAAAGTCTATATTCATATCTGTCTAAGATATAGTTTAAATTCGGTATGATGAGTGCCGGAAAAATGACAAAATTCGAACTTTTTAAATTTAAAATAACCCTAATCACTGGTTGAAATATACATTTCCTCAAATTATGTCACTCTCTATCAAAATTCCCCAGCGAATCTATTTAAGTCAGACAACTGAAATTTGGCATGCTGATTGTCCTGTAACTACTGTTATAGAAAATTGCAAAAAATTTGCAAAAAAGACTCTAAAATTTAAGGTACCTTGATAACATGTCAAAATCTTACAAATTTCTTCATCATTTTCGAAAAAAAAAAAAAAAAAAAAAAAAAAAAAACCACTCACTAACAATCAAAGTTCTTTAGAGCAAATGTTAACAGCAGATAGTTGCAATTTGATATGTTAAGTATCGTAAATGCTCCAAATGTGCTGCAGAAAGAAAAAAAATTGCAAAAAAGACTGATATCTCATTAAAAACAAACTTGTAAAGAAAAAGCTAATTTCTGAGTCATAAAAATGATTGAGATGAAAAGTTGAAAACCTATTGCCAAGTTTATCGAAGTTTGTGAGTGAAAATATAGAGAAGAAAAGTACACTTGGTAAATTCACCTAATAATGATATACAGATGTAATATACACTGCCATCCAAAAGTTAAGCAGCCGACAGTAAATTTGACATAACTCGAAATTTCTGAGTCGATTGACGCTATATTTTACAAGAAAGTAGTCAATTGAGTAATATAATTCTGAGTATAATAATACAATTAAAGAAAATATAAAGGCATATTTTTAACCCTTACCCTTTATTTTACTTCCCATTTACTACAATCGCACGAAGTTTTGTATTACCAAACAAGCTTTAATATGGGATGTGAACTCCTCTGACTTTCATCCAAGTTTATTAGGGCCGTTTCATTCAGAGTTCATTAACTGCCATTCGTGTTCAAGGTCAGTTTTCAGTTCTTGGACAGTAGTCGGAGGGTTAGTGGGGCAGAGACTGTTTTTCGAAGGGCATCCAGACTTTCAATAGAATTTAGGTCCGGAGAATACGCTGGTCACTGCATACGAGCAATATGTTAGCTCTCAAGGTACTCGTCAACGAGCCCTGCTCTGCGTGGGCAAGCTCTCAAGAGAAAATCTGGACCCACTGCTGCAGTGTAGAGTCTCACGAAGCGTTCCAGTAACTTTTCGCCATCACAGACCTCTTGTGACAGGTTAAGATATCCCAAAGAAAATCCAGTTCATATAAATTCATTATTACAACTAAATGCATGATGTTCAACAATGTAAAAAGGGTTGGTTGATGCTTTGTACGACAGCATGTTCAGAATGCCATGAAAGTAGTGATAATTCAGAAAAACCAGAATTCCACGATGAGGATGATGTGCCTAAACTTTGAACGAACTTATTCAATTTTACTTCCATTTTTAACACTTTACAACAAAGTTGAAAAGTGTTTATGACTTTGTTCATTCTGTCTGTCTGTCTGTCTGTCTGTCCGTTAGCACGATAACTGCCGTAAAAATGAAATTTTAGTATGTTGTTCAGACGGTCTGTAGGACCTATAGGAATATAAATGAATAATATCACCCAATTAGTTTTGGATTGAACCCGGGTTGAAAAAATGAAATACATTGAGCCCTATGAGACTTAATTTTTCAAAAATTTTTTAAGCGAATTTAAAATTCACAAATTGCTTCGAAAATTTTAGGTAATATTCAAATTGTTCCATAAAATATATAAAGAAAAATTCATTATTCAGTAGTTTTTTTAAATAAAAATTAAAATAATAATAACACCTCTTATATGAACCGATCACGTGACCCACTTCAAAATGATATATGGCATCCATCTTGTCTCAACATCGTGATTTTTAAAGTTCTTTTTAACTCATATTGTGTGTTGCATCCGTCTTAGAAGCGCTTTATTTTTGGTTAAATTATGTGCATCTACATACTGAAATAACGCAATTACAATATATTTGAGTTTAAATGCTCATCCAAATTTGATTATTTCTACAACGAAGCCTATTTTTCACCTATGTAAAATGTAAACAACAAAATATGTAGAATGAGTTGTATTAGAATTGCTGTATTTCTTTAACACAAAATCATTTAGTTCATGGAGTCTGCATAGATGATATGAATGAAATATTCACAGACTTTAAAAAGAGATGGACGATTTTACGCATAGAGTTTAATTACTTTTAGTTCCATGATCTTAATTTTTAAATAAAATAAATTATTGTAGTATTGTGATGAATGACATGAATGGGAAATTATTTATGATTATTAGTATTATTATAATTTTATTAGTATTATGATAATTCTAAAATTATTACCGAGGAATGTATCACATTTTAGAGATGTTTAAACCAGGTAATTTATATTTCAATGCCGTCATTTGAATGAAGTTCATTTTTTTCGATGAAGGTTTAAGTTTTCAAATATAATAAATTAATGTAGTATTGTGATAAGTTTTAAAATATTACCGAGGAATGTATTGCATTTTGGACATGTTTAAATGGCATTGAATTGAAGTTGGAAAGTGTTTCATAATCAATGCTTTAAGCATGATTGATCTTTCTTGTTTAATGTGTATTACTCCCCAACTTTTCATGTATTATGTAATATAATTGACTGCCTATCTAAATATGTAATGTTATTAATGTATTTTATACAGTTATTCCCCTATATTACGTTAAATACAGTCCTATAGAAATCCCATTTTATCCCAGTGCAACCTAAAATACTCAGTTTGCAGCCAAAGATGATCCGTGCGATGCGACTAGCTTCGAGACCATGCACCGCACAGAGCAAAAGAAAATGCAGTCTTGAAGTAAATTTTACGCTGTTTCAAAAATTGGGGAATTTGTGCTCATGCAAGATCCGCTATTGTTGTTTATGCATACATGCATCTTTTTGTATGAAATATTATTTCGTATTTTATTTTTAATATTTGAAAACGTATTTTATAGGAAACTAAATATAGTGAACAAAATTTCAAAATGCACACGTTTCGTATAATTATGCCACATCTGAGACTTCTGGGACCCTGAAGCGTAAAACTAATGGCCCTTAATCAGATGAAAAATGAGCAGTAGGGAGAAAGTGGGTGTTCTACCACAACAGGCCGATGATCAGGCCTCCTGTAAAATTCATTCATGTCGGAAATGCGTCACCGTTCCAATATTGATACCGTCAAAGTTCGCATTAGTCACCGGTTCAAAGTTCACATGATGACGTCATTGGCGAAAGGTCACCTCTTCATTCACTACGATGAGTCATAGGTTAAGAACCTATGACATCATCGGCCTGATGGGGTAGAACACCCACTTTCTCCCTACTCTTCATTTTTCATTTGGAACGGTGACGCATTCCCGACATGAATGAATTTTACAGAAGATGTTGCTCCCTAGTGGATTTTCGGGGAACTAGAGGCGTGTTTTCGGCGTTACAGGGGACCTAAGATTATTAAATTATGGTATTTGACAAAGTATCGTAGATTTAGTGAATGAAATGGCACTTAGCAGATTTTTGAGGAACTAGGGGCACGTTTTCAGAGTTACAGGGGTTGGGAGGTTTAGATCCATTTTCCTTTTAAATTGTGAAAACGACTTGGATTTTTTAATAAATATTGTCTTTTTCTACAGAATTTAACGCCACCTGACGAATTTTCGGGGAACTAAGGGCGCGTTTTCGGTGTTCAGGGGATTTTGGACCCCTTTTTGTTTTAAATTGGGATAATTACTTGGGTTTTGAATAAATGTCATCTTTTTCTACAGAATGGAACTGTACTTAGTGGATTTTCGGGGAACTAGGGGTGCATTTTCAGTATCAGGGTGGGGTGGGGTGGGGGGTCTAAGGCCAATTTTCTTTCAAAAATTAAGATATTTGAATACATTTTGTGAATCGTATGGTACTAAACGAATTTTCGGGGAAGTAGGGGATTTAAGACCCTTAAGCTGGAGTATTTGACAAAATTTCACGGATTTTAGTGAATACAATGATATTTAGCGATTATTTTTAATAAATACGGACAAGAATCAGAATTTTTAATCATATCTGATTTTTTAACATTGTATTTAAATGAAAGAATGGCAGGCGGTGACCCTCTGCGGGAAGTGTAGGACAAAAACATTGCAATGGAATATGAATGATAAATCTACAGGCAGTGGTTATACAGTGGAGCGCCGTTTATACGTTCCTCATTTATACGTCTTTTACATTTATACGTCGTTTCAGCACAATCCCGATTCATTCCAAACCATGTAATGATAAAATCTTTCGTTTATACGACGCAAAACTTCGGTTATACGTCGTTTCCCCAGTTTTTCCGCTCATAAATCTATCTAAAATTCGAAAATTTTCATTCTTATAGAACATTCGGGAATTGCCACCACAAGGGTGCAGGTACTCTGACCACTGTTACATAGGTTGCCACTGTTACACATTTGGCGCGCTTTTTGATTCCCAATGAATTCTCGCTCAAGCTATCAAAGTTACATAGCAACACTAAGTTGCACCTGCTGCGGGAAGAACGAACAATGATAGGGTATATTCACCAGACTCTTTTGTTTGATAAGCAGTTTATTCTGGAATCGAATTCCTATGCTTTTATGAGCTCACGTTTCAGTATTGCTGTTCAGTCTGTTGGTTATTATCATTCTGTTGGTTCCTTAAAAATTTAACGTTCTCCAAAAATGTCCCGAAAGCGTAAAGCACTTTCATTACAAGATAAAATTCAAATTTTAAAAGAATTTGACAAAAGTACAGGATTAACAAAAGTACATTTGGGCTAAAAAACTGGATATTCCAGTTTCTACTCTGAAAACCATTGTCTATGAAAGAAATAAATTCGGGGACAGAGCAGCAGCTTGCGGAAATTCTGCTTCTTAGAAACTGCTTGTGCAAGAAGACAAATTTCCTGAAGAAGAGGACATTCTGCTTCATTTTGTAACACAATGTCGTTCATCAAATATTACCGCGAGTGGGCTCAAGCTTATGGAAAAAGCAAAGGGAATTGCATTGAAATTGGATGTAAAAGATGCGTGTTTTTGAACTGGATGGCTTCACAAATTCAAAATGTGACATGGAATTTCAAGTCAAGTGGTAAGCAGGGAATCTAAAGATGTTCCAACTGAAACTGTTAACGAAAAGGAAAATGGATAAAGATATGAAACAACAAAAACGTAAAATTTTTAATATTTATGGATCAATGTACTGCTTGCTCACCCTCAACTGACCGACGTTTTGAAAAATGTGAAAATGGTTTTCTTTCCACCAAATTGCACGAGCAAGCTACAACCCCTAGATCTGGGAATAATAAACAAGAAAGATCAATCATGCATAAAGCATTGATTATGAAACACTTTCCAACTTCAATGCAATTTCATTTAAACATCTCTAAAATGCGATACATTCCTCGGTAATATTTTAAAAATTATCACAATACTACAATAATTTATTATATTTGAAAACTTCATCAAAAACAACTGAAATTTATTCAAATGACTCCATCGAAATATAACACACCTGGCTCTCTCTATAAAAGCAGCATTTCATTCATAAACATTTTCCCATTCATTTCATTCATCGCAATACTATAATAATTTATTTTATTTAAAAACTTAAGACCATGGAGGTACAAGTAACTAAACTCTGTGCTTAAAACTTCATCGAAAAAAATCGTCCTTCTCTCTGTAAAATCAATGAATATTTCATTCATATCAGCTATGCAGACTTCATGAGCTAAATAATTTTGCGTTAAAGAAATGCAGCAATTCTTAGACAACTCATTCTACATATTTTGTTGTTTACACTTTACAGAAGTGAAAAATAGGCTTCGTTGTAGAAATAATCAAATTTGGATGATCATTTAAACTCAAATATATTGTAATTGCGTTGTTTCAGTATGTAGATGCACATAATTTAGGCAAAAATAAAGCGGTTTTAGGACGGATACAACACTCAATATGAATTAAAAAGAACTTTAAAAATCACGATTTTGAGACAAGATGGATGCCATATTTCATTTTGAAGTGGGTCACGTGATCTCTTTATATAATGTTTACGTGATCGCTTCATATAAGAGGTGTAATTATTATTTTAATTTTTATTTAAAAAACTACTGAATATATTTTGTTGAAATTTTCTTTTATATATTTTATGGGATAATTTGAATATTACCTAAAATTTTCGAAGCAATTTGTGAATTTTAAATCCGCTTAAAAAATGTTTGAAAAATTAGGTCCCATAGGGTTGAGTGTATTTCATTTTTTCAACCCGGGTTCAATCCAAAGCAAATTGGGTGGTATTATTCTTTTATATTCCCATAGGTTCCACAGACCGTCTGAACAACATACTAAAATTTCATTTTGATTAAGTCATTTTTACGGCAGTTATTGTGCTAACGGACAGACAGCATGAACAAAGTCATGAACACTTTTCAACTTTGTTGTAAAGTGTTAAAAACTTAAAAGTGTACTACAGAAAGCGTTTCATTCAGCATGCCCTTCAAAGCACCACTACAGGAAATATCCAAGGAAAGATAAACGTACTTCAGGGGATAAACATGATCTATCTAGTATGGACTCAAGTCAAGTCTGAAACAATAAAATATTGTTTCATTAAAGGAGTGTTTCCAGATCCAAAATTAGATGAATGTGATGCCAACGACGACAGTGATGTCAACGCTGGAGATGATGAAACTGTGATCATGGATGAAGAAGACTGGAATCGCCTGAGATGAGAAGTTACTTTCGAGGAGTATGTGAATTGGGATACCGAAGTAATGAACTCGAAATGAATCACAATTGATGAATTAATAGAAGACAAATTGTCTGGTGCTAATTTAAGTAACGTCGATGATGAAGGAGAATGCGAAGAAGTTATCCCGCCTTCCTTTAAAGACGCCATGGACTCCATTGATAAACTTATAACTTATTTTGTTTGTCAAAATACCAGTGAAAAATCTTTCAAGGACCTTAATTCGATTCATAATGCTGTATTCATTACTTACATTCAATCCGCCCGTCAGACGACGATTAAAGATATTTTTAGTTAACATCTACCTGCATGCGCATAAATCGTATGAAACAAGATGTGTATTTTTTTAAGGAAATTAAAATAAAGGTATGATTTTTTTTCATTTTTATGATTGTAAATGTTTAAATATAAAAATTTAATAAATATTATTTATAAATGAAATTAAAATAAAGGTATGATTTTTTTCATTTTTATGATTGTAAATGTTTACATATAAAAATTTATTAAATATTATTAAATAAATATTATCTATATTTTAATAAATATGGATAATATCTTAAAAAATAAAAATATTACTTTTAAATAAATTAGGATGATTTGTAGTATTAAATTTGTAATTATCAAAGTTGTTTCTTAAAATTTCAATTATACGTCTTTCCATTTATACGTGTTTTTCGAATTTCCCTTGAGAAACGTATAAACGGTGCTCCAATGTACATTATTATTATTATTTTTAAAAACGCACAGTTCATTTTATGTCTATAATTGCATTTAAATAGGAATATCGGGAGTACAAAATTTCATGGCTGTTGGTGTGCCGTAAAACCAATCGATTCTTAAGGAATGTAGACAGACCAGCAAAGGAGCGGATTTTTTTTAAGAATCTTTAACCTACAACACTGAATGCGACCCCGTGAAACATGAGTAGGCAATTTGAATAATGTGAAACTTAGATTTAAAGTATCTAATGATACCAAAAAAAAGCATTTAAATGAACTTTTAAATAGAAACTGAACCTTTTAAAATCGCAGAGGATCTACAAGGTATTCTAATATTTGATGTGTGAATTAGGGTTTTTAGAAAAATAAATAAATTACATACATATTTTTACACATCTTAAGAATATTTCTTCAGGATTGCGACTGCAAAACTACACGCCATTTTAAACGACCGAACCTTGTTATCGCTTTGAATTCTAAAATTATTGATTAGCTGTGACCTACTTTCATTTTTAACACTTTACAACATAGGTGAAAAGTGTTTATGACTTTATTCATTCTGTCTGCCTGTCTGTCCGTTAGCACGATAACTGCCGTAAAAATAACTTTATCAAAATGAAATTTTAGTATGTTGTTCAGACGGTCTGTGGAACCTATGGGAATATAAATGAATAATATCACAGAATTAGATTTAGCTTGAACTCCGGTTGAAAAAATGAAATACATTGAACCCTATGGGACTTAATTCTTCAAACATTTTTAAGCGACTTTAAAATTCACAAATTGCTTCGAAAGTTTTAGGAAATATTCAAATTATCCCATAAAATATATAAAAAAAATTTCAGAAATATATATTCAGTAGTTTTTTAAATAACAATAAAAATAATAATTACACCCATTATATGAAGAGATCAGGTGACCATTATATGAAGAGATCACGTGACCCACTTCAAAATAAAATACGGCATCCATCTTGTGTCAAAATCGTGATTTTTAAAATTGTTTTTAATTTATATTGAGTGTTGTATTCGTCCTCAAACCGCTTTATTTCTGCTTAATTTCTATGCATCTCTATTTTAAAATAGCGCAATTACAATAAATTTGAGTTTAAATGATCAATACTATCCATCTTGTGTCAAAATCGTGATTTTTAAAATTGTTTTTAATTTATATTGAGTGTTGTATTCGTCCTCAAACCGCTTTATTTCTGCTTAATTTCTGTGCATCTCTATTTTAAAATAGCGCAATTACAATAAATTTGAGTTTAAATGATCAATACTATCCATCTTGTGTCAAAATCGTGATTTTTAAAATTGTTTTTAATTTATATTGAGTGTTGTATTCGTCCTCAAACAGCTTTATTTCTGCTTAATTTCTGTGCATCTCTATTTTAAAATAGCGCAATTACAATAAATTTGAGTTTAAATGATCAATACTATCCATCTTGTGTCAAAATCGTGATTTTTAAAATTGTTTTTAATTTATATTGAGTGTTGTATTCGTCCTCAAACCGCTTTATTTCTGCTTAATTTCTGTGCATCTCTATTTTAAAATAGCGCAATTACAATAAATTTGAGTTTAAATGATCAATACTATCCATCTTGTGTCAAAATCGTGATTTTTCGAGTTCTTTTTAATTATATTTAGTGTTGTGTCCGTTATAAAACCGTTTTAATTTTGCTTAATTTTTGTGCATCAATGTTTTGAAACAATGCAATTACAATATATTCGAGTTTAAATGATCATCAAACTTTGATTGTTTCTACAACGAAGCCTAATTTTCACTTATGGAGATTGTAAACACATCAAGCTGTAAGATGAGCTGCTGAATTTCTTGAAGAATTGCTGAATTTCTTTAACGCAAAATTATTTAGAGCTGGAGTCTGCAATATAGTTGATATAAATGAAACAGTCATTGATTTTACATAGAGAACAGACGATTTTATAGCAGACTTTTCAGTGAAGTTTTAAGCACAGAGTTAAATTACTTTTACCTCCCTGGTTTTAAGTTTTTAAGTAAAATAAGTTATTGTAGTATTGTGATGAATGAAAGGAATAGAATAAAAGTACTGTTTCTTCATAGAGAGCCAAACGATTTATATTTCAATGACGTCATTTGAATAAAGTTCACTTTGTTTCGATGAAGTTTTCAAATATAATAAATTATTGTAGTATTCTGATAATTTTAAAAATATTACAGCTGAATGTATTGCATTTTAGTGATGTTTAAATAAAATTGCATTGCAGTTGGAAAGTGTTTCATAATCAATGCTTTATGCATGATTGATCTTTCTTTTTATCATATGACTGGACATTGACTACAAGACTGGCGTGATTGGGATAAAGCAGAAATTTCGACTAATTGTTTATCGCGTTTTTAGGACATAGAACGGTACTTACAGACTTTCGGCGAACCAGGAGCGCGTTTTCGATATTCCAGAGGGTTTAAGATTCTCTTTTTAAAATAATTGCGATATCGATTTGAATAAAATTTGAGTTTTTTTAGTGAATGAAAACGTGCTCATAGTTCGCCGAAACTTAGCGACTTTCGGGGAACCAGGGGGGTGTTTTTGGTGTTACAGGGGATTTTAGACCCTTTTATTTTAAAAATTGCTGTAAATATGTTACTTTTTTAGAGTATACATAGCAATTATTTTTAATGATATCTAATTTTTTAACATTTAATTTAAATGAAAGTATAGCAGAGAGGGGAGGTGGAGGACATTATGACTTCTAATAAATTCAATAATGTCCATTCTAATAAAGTGTGGAAAATGTCAAGACGAAACTGAGATCTACGACAAAATTTAACGTTTCCCAATCTAGTAGATTTTTAGGGAACCAGGACCGACTTTTTTACAAATCTTTATGCTTTTTACAGAATGGAGCATAACTTAGCAACTATTTTTAATGAATAAGAGGAAATAATTTCAGAATTTTAACACTGAACATAGATTAATGAATGAAACTCTGTGTAAGGGCAAATATATTTCGCTACAAAAGTTATGCTTTGGTACATGAGACATTCGAATGTTCTAATAAAGTATGGAAAATGACAGAATGAAATTGACATCTGCGAGTTGTGATAATGAACGATAAATGGAATGTACTACTTATGACAATTGGCAGATTGCCGAATCCAATACATTTGAATGTATAGATATGTAACCTTACGGGCGGTCATGGTAATGAACACAATATCAGAAATGTCCTTTTGACATATTATTTTAATCTGGAACAAAAGAAAGCAAAATCAAGACATTTTTTTAATGTTATTAAATTGAATTTATTTACAGAAAAGTTTTGGCATACACCCCTAGTTATTTTGAATAACGAATTGCTTACTTCACAAAAACTTAATTTATAGAAAGTGTAACCCGATAGTCTTTATTTCGGAAAATATTAGTACAAAACTCTAATTTTTATGGAAGACAATGGCTAACAGCACTATTTTCCTCATATTTTCAGAAGCCTCGACGGTACTTCCGGAAAAAAAAGATTCATTTTCGGTGTTTCTCTTTTTACAAAACTTCATATTTTTTGAGAATGGACTACTTTTATTAGATCAAAATTTTTTTTAGACATTGAACTTAAATTAACGAATTCCACACTGTGTTAGAGACAAAGATCTAAAAGCACTATTTTCCTCATTCTTTCAGAAGCCTCGACGGTACTTCTGGGAACTAAAGATTCATTTTCGGTGTTTCTCCTTTTACAAAATTTCATGTTTTTTGAGAATGGACTACTTTTATTAGATCATAAATAAGGAAAATCATACTTTTAAACAACGCAAGTTAAAAATGTGACGATAAATGTAAATAAAAAATTCAGTTTGAAAGATAGAACGCATTCAATGAATCTAATCTTTATAAAATACACTTTACCCATTCTTTGCTGTACATTTAAACAAATAACTTAAAATAAGTTTGTTAAGGCACATTCATAGTCCCCTAATTTTAAAGACTTGAAAAAATTTTGATCATACCAGAACATTCCTTCCACACGAAGCAAAGCTTTCCTCGCTATGCTATTAATGTCAAGATTTAGAAGTACTTGTTGTACATTTATAATGGAGTACTGTGAAGACATTTATGGTAACTTTGATTTGGGCAACACAATCTACACATTTGAAAAGTTTTCTTACATGGCGCATTACATTGTCATGAATACAAGTGATTAGATGATCGAATGCAGATTTACTGTCAGAGATAGTTGGAGGTAGAAAGGTTATAGTGTCCATTATTTTTAATATTGGAGCAGGAAGCCAATCTATGAATATGCTTTCTGGAAGTTTATCACTGAAATTGTGAACACAATTTTTTAAACGTGTTATTTCATTTTTATCTAAGACAATATTAATTATGGCAACCCAAATGTTAAACAAAAAATTTCGAATTTCCAACCTTTAATTCTAATACTCCTTTCGGCCGGTAGATGGCGCTGATGGGTTATTCCGCCACTGCCGGTGAACTCTAGCCGTTGCCACCGCCAAAAATGTTTATATCCCCAAGCTTTGCTATGGCAATCCAAATGTTAAAAAAATTCAACTTTTAATATTTAAAATTAGAAAAATGTCTAAGTTCCATCCTGAATAGTTCCCCTTTCGGCCGGTAGGTGGCACTGATGGTCCATTCCGCTACTGCCGCTGAACCTCAGCCGTTATCACCCCAAAAAACATTTCTTCATATCTTAGGAAACATTTCTAAGTTCTATCTTGAATAGTTCCCCTTTCGGCCGTTAGGTGTCGCTGATGCTCCATTCCGGCACTGCTGGTGAACCTCAGTCGTTGCCACCCTCAAAAAGTTTCTATACACCCTCACTATCTCACTCATTAAGACGAAAAACAATACCCTCTTACAAGACTACAATACCGTTGCCATCCACGAAAAAAGTTTCTAAAAATTAAAACCCAAATTTTTTTCCATTTTAACCTTTTACTACCCCCCGTGTAAGATTACTACATCCAAGATGGCGGCCATTCCTCATTTCGCATTTTTCCGCCACTGCCGGTGAACCGGCTACTCTCGTGTACTATTTTACTCCTAGGTATTATTGAATTATATTTTTATACGTTTTTGGGATGTTTTCAATGAGTAAATCAATCCAAAAGTTTTATACAAATTTTAAATATACAACAATTTTACAAAACTATATGAAATTCTGATAAAATAAATAAAGTTCATTCTAAGATCAATACTTCACACCTTAACACCAGTTCCTAAACAATTTTCTTAATTACAAATTATTAATTTGAAGAATTTATATGAGTGATAAAATATTACTGACAAATAATATAATTTTTTTCATTCCCTTATGCTGAGTTTTAACCCATAACCCATCAACACAAACTGAACAATTTTGTTTCTACGTATCACATGAACCTTGCTTAGGGAACAGCACTCTGCCTTCCGGCATCTACTACAGAACTTGAGAGCTGAGAATATTGCCATTTAAATTACCCAGAATGTCCTCCATAACTGAAAAAGAGAGTCCGTAGACTGGACACCTTGATGTTTTAATTGCTTTGGGACAACTGACCTTTCCCATAAGATCTTATGTCATTTGTATGAGAGTAAAAAGTCCCCTCTAGACAAAAAGATGACCATGGCACAGTGCCCCACTCTCTGGGGATAAATCTTTTTTGTTGTCGTTTTTGTTGACATTTATTTTATTTGTTCAATGCTTGAAATTTCGGAAGCTAAATAACAAACAATTATTTTTATTGCCTTGGGAACCAAAGAGTTGTTGGGAACTGGTGCCTTGTAAAGGTTTTACTCCTCCCTTGAAAATCGAGCAATTTATGGGAAGTATTTATTGTTTCCTCACCCAGTTTTCGGATCTCTTGTGGATGCGATAGTGTGTACAAAGCATCTTCCTTGTATGCTACGGACCCCTCGTCTTTTTTTTTTGTTGTTGTTGTTTTCACTTTTTAGCAACAAATGTGGAATCAAAGAAATAAAACAAATTCCCTAACGTATCATGTGTTTAATTTCTACAATTCTGAGGGTTTTTTTTTATTGTTTCAAAAGACTTGCGTTTGCTTTCTATCTATTTTATACTTGTAATTTTATAACTGCACAAAATATGCTATATTGTATCATAAAATATTTTTTATAATAAATTCATATGCACAAATGATACTGTAAAAATATGTTCTCCAGGCATCTTTAAGGGCCTCTATCGTTTGCCGGGCCACAGTACCATGGTCCCAACTGACCCCCTTTTGCGGGGGCCCTGCTAACGCCATGTCGTCGATTTTCGTACAGCAGCGTGCCTATTTATTTCTGCGTAGTACAAAAATAAAAAAGTGTATTATAAGAATAGAAGTTTTACCTGAATGAAATTCACTGTTGTCATAGTGAATTTCAAGAAGAAAATACAAGTTAGGCTTGTCACCAAGAGGTAAACCTGCTCTCTCTGGCATCATCATAGCCTAAAAATTATAATAACAATATTAACTTTATTTTGTTTATTTTATGGAGAAATATCCTGAAAATTAAAAATAGTAATACCAATAGAATAAAAAAATATTATTTGCATATTTTATATGTTTCTAATCGAATGCATACCGAATCGAAAAATACAATTTATAGTTACACTAAGACAATTGCACATTTTGAACTCAAAAGGGGGCATTTGTCTAAAATTTACTAATAAGGTTGATTAATAGTACAATCTTAGGCATATCTGTGTAAAAATGTAATGATACTGAACCAGGGCCCCAAAATTGGAAGGGCCCCAAATTTGAAATTCTATGAAATAAAAAAGTTTTCAAAATAACTGAAAATATCAATGATATAACTACAAGAAACTCGTCAGAATTGTTGGATACACAAGCGTACGTAGGATATCGGGAGGGGGAGGGTCGATGGTCGTATGAAGGTTTCCTATACAAACTTATGCAGTTATTTAGCCAATCGAAGGGGAATGCCAACGCTAATGACTTAAGACCTCAAGAAAAATATAATATTAGGTCAATGTTGCTATTATTTTATTTGTTTTAAGTATTTTCAATCAACTTTAATATAAGTGACTCCCTATAGATAAAATTAAAAAAAATAGTAGGGCACTCCAAATCCATTCCTAAATATATGACGTATATAAAAATAAATTAGTCTTCAATTTAAAATATTACTTATATAGTGTAGAAGAAAAAGTCCCATCATTTATTTTGAAACGAAAATCTCTTTCTACTACTAATAATATAAAAGACTGAAACAGAAAGAGTTGAGAAATCCTCTTTCCGTATTTGAAATTGTTTCATGGCATTCCTTGTATTGCTTTTTTGGTCTATAGTGAAATGGGTCGTTAATGCGTCAGATTCACGTATCAAGGTGTATTATATTGCATTGCATTTCTTGTTCGTGACATCTTTCAAAGAATTTCAATCAACTTTAATATTGCCAAGCAGTCGAATTTCCACTGATGTGGCTACCATGCTTTAGGGTTTCTTTCGTCCAAGTTTGGAAGAAACTTGGGAGCGGCGCATGCGTAATTTTTTCGAGCTGTACGACGCCTCTCTCCCTATAAAGGCTCAGGTCTTAGGAACTAAATGAGCTAAGGCAGTTGTAGATATTTCCACCATACTTTCCCATACAGATACAACATTAAAATAAGACATTTGCCAAGACATTCAAACGTGCAGTAGTGTTTTCTGGTACAAATGGTGAAAGTCCTGGCTATATGTATCATTATGACCATCGTTGTGACAGACACACTATAAACGTTTGGCTCTGGACGCCATACTATCTAAGTCAGGCCCTGTTTTAATTCATAACTTTTGAACTAATTGGAATTAAAGAGGGGAAATATCCTCGAAGAGCTCTTGAGAGTCAAGGTACCCATGTACCATATTTCATGGCTGTACGTCGTTGCTTAGATATTTGCTGCACGCCACACTAACAGACAAACAAAAACAAACACACAGACATCATTTTTATTATTATAGATTGGAATAAGTTCATTGCATACTTTACTATATGATATAGAAAGGCTAACTTGAATGCAGATTGCTAAATGCAGAAAGGCTAAATTGAATGCAGAAACTTACCATTCCTCCTACACCCCATGCTGCATAGACACTTTCACATTTTGTATATGTGTGTGGCATATCAGGAACATAGCATGGATGCCCATGATGGTGCACATGAGGCTCGAGTTCTCTTGCTGTAGCTCCTAGGCAACGATAAAGCACCATATGATGAACATACTGCTCACTGCCTTTGGAGATAAGTGGCTCAACCTATCAGTGAGGACAAATGATTTGAAATCATGTTACTTTCATACATTAAGAGAACTACAAAAAAATCTGATGTGAGCCTTTGAGATGTTGTTTTCTAGTGACAAATCTATATATACTCATGTTTGTAAAAATTGCAACACCGTGAAGGAATCACGCGGTTGAGCTGAAACTTACAGCAAATGCAAATTAGGGTGTTCTATGAAAATGAATAGAATTTCAGAGTCACCGTGCATGCGTGGGCTGAGGAGCGTCATCTAAACTGTTGTTTTAGCCGTATAAATAGAGAGCTGTAGTGGGACGTTGAAAATAGTCTATGTTTGTCTGCTAGCGGAAAACATTTCGTGAGAAGTCACCATGCCTCTAAGACGACAGAGAGCGCAATATGAGTAAGTTACGGAGTTTGAACGGGGACAAATGATCGTCCTTCATGAAGTAGTTTTTCTTATCGTTCAATAGCAGCTCATATGGAGCGCTATGCCACGATAGTGATGCGAGTGTGGAAGAAGTGGACTGAAGAGAATCGGACGAGTCGCAAATCCGGCAGTGGACGACAAAATGTTACGTCAGCACGGGATGATAGACGCCTCGTCCGTATGGCAGTGATGGACTGTACAGCTTCATCTCGACAGTTGGCAGAACGTTGGAACACTGCTACAGTTGTGCTGCTCCAACAATTCGTCGGAATCTGCTGCATCTTTCTTTTGTGCAGGATTCCCTTGACGGAAACCATCGGCACCTGTGGCTGAAATGGGCTCAGCAGCATAGACACTGGCGTGCCGATTGGCAACAAGTCGTCTTTTCCGATGAATCCCTCTTTAATTTGGAGTACAGTGATGGCCGCATCCACGTTAGACGCTATAGCTGTGAACGCCACCTTCCGGAGTGCGTTATCCAAAGTCATACTGGACGAACGCCACCTTCCGGAGTGCGTTATCCAAAGTCATACTGGACGAACGCCAAACGTGATGGTCTGAGGCGCCAATGGCTATCTTGAACGACCTCAGCTGCTAAGCATTGTGGGTAATATCAACAGCAACTGGTACATTAGAGAAGTTCTGGAGCCCGAAGCCGTACCCTTTCTTCAACGGAATAGCAGATACAGTTTCTTCCGGGGCCTGCATATTCACCGGATATATCGCCTCTTGAACATGTCTGGGATTTCGCCGATCATCTTGCTCGTGACTCTCGTCCCGTAGCTAATACAGTTCAACTTTGGGTTCAGATAGAAGCAATCTGGAATGTTCTTCCTCAGATACAAATTGAAAATCAAAAGACATGAATTTTTTCGAATGAGTTTATTCTAAGTATTGGAGAAACTTTTTGGGGGGTTACAACACCTGCTCTTCACCTACGGAGGAAGAGCAGTACCATTAACGCCCCCTAGTGGCGAAACTTAAAGCTAGAGCTTAGAAATGAAATATTTCTAATTTTAAATATTGAGGATGAAACTCAGAAAAACAATTCCTATTAGGGGAGAAAACTGCCAAGTTAATTAAATGATGTAAATTAAAATTGAGTTAATTAAATTAAGTGATTAAGTATTGAATATTCGGATGCCTAGGGCATACCAAGGGTGTACCAAGGTCATAGTTCTTGGAATATCCCCCCGCCTTCTAAAGGGAAAAAAAAGTTCTTACGCTATTCGTATGCCGCTATTCGTATTGAACATATACCAAGGTACCTCCTTAGTTATTTTAAGGACGGTTATGAAGTTAACTGTGGGAATCCCACATAATGAAAGGAGATACTCGATAATTTCTTAAAATATATTTTAATCCACTTGTATTTCGCAAATGTAAGTTTTTCCTAATAATTTTTCACAAATGTGAGTTTTTTACTTTTCAAAAACCACACATGTGCTAATTTCTCTATGGGAATTAACATAGGTTTTCACACTTGTGCCATTTTTTAACGTTTTTTCACAAAAACACGGTTTTTACTTGTAAAAAACTAACAAAAATATGTTTTTGAATGAGCAGAATCGTATGAATTGGTGTTTTGAATGAGCAGAATCGCATGAATGCCTCTATTCGATGAATGACTCTATTCGATGATTGACTCTATTGGAGGGGGTGTATATTCCCAATAATCGCAGATACCTGCTGATCGGCAAAAACACCTAATTTTAAATAATCGTAGATAGCTGTTTTAAAAATAAATATTTAAAAAAGTCAGTGAATGCGTTTTAACACTTGTGTATTCCCATGAGGGTATCTTTAAATCCATTCATGCTTTAAAAGAGAGAGCTCAGTGTTTTAGACCGCTTGAATAAAAAACCCTCTTCGATGCGTGCGTTGAAAGAGTGCTTCTTACGCTAATGCTAGAAAACCCGTACAAAGCATCCCCTTAGAATATCCGTGCAGTTTAAGTTATCGTTCTGTCAGAGAGAGGAACAGCCTGCCTGCTTACCTTATACGAATGCGGAGAGCGGGGGAGAAATCTCTTTCTATTGTCAACACCTGTGGGAAAGAGCGTCTTGTGCTGGGTCGTTAGAATGCCTGTGGTAAAGAATGCGGTTCTAGACTGAAAAGAGACCACCACGAAATGCTGTTATATTCTCGGTTAAAAATGGCTCTTTTAAAGGAAAGACTCGCTTGTATTTTGTCCAAGTTCTGATTTCCATTTAAATTTTTATAATGCTCATGCATTTCTTACTAATACTTAAAAAAAAATATATTCTCATGATTTTCCATTTAAATTTCTTACTAACACCACCTGAAAAATAAAGATTTTTATAATGCATTTCTTGAAATACCTGAAACATAAAATCCCTGATACCTGAAAAATAAAGTACTATCTGAAATATAAAGATGTTTATAATGCGCTTCGCTTTTCCACTTAAATGTCTTAATAATACCTGAAAGGTGTGTCTGTAGTTTCCAAGAACAAGACATGATTAAAAAAACACACATTTATCAAAAAAATAAAATAAATATATACATATTTACACTGCTAAAGACATTATTCTTCTTTTGCACATAGATAATGAATATTTTCAAAAAAATAAAATAAATAAATAAATATATACATATTTACACTGCTAAAGACATTATTCTTCTTTTGCACATAGATAATGAATATTTTCAAAAAAATAAAATAAATAAATAAATATATACATATTTACACTGCTAAAGACATTATTCTTCTTTTGCACATAGATAATGAATATTTTCAAAAAAATAAAATAAATAAAATATATACATATTTACACTGCTAAAGACATTATTCTTCTTTTGCACATAGATAATGAATATTTTCAAAAATTTTAGCAATATGAATGACTTGAAAAAAATCGTGTATAAAGACAAGTTGTCCAAACTGAGGATTGTTCAAATTATTTCTTGTAAATTGGTACCAAATCTTTCTTGCAACATGGTACCAATCCAAGGCATACAGGGCTTGCTGTCCATATTCTCGGTATTTATCAAATTCTATGAACGATATACAGTCATGACTAGTTGCATCGTCGTACTTAGCTGTGCAGGCGAAGCATTCAAAAAGTTCGGATATTTTCTCCACTAGACAGTTTTTTAAGTGGCTGCATAAAGCAAATTGGAGTTCGTGAAATTCATGGGGGTTATCTGATTTCCATTTGAAACTCTCGATGACACTGAATAGGTATTAAGTTCTCTTTTCACAAAATGATCCAAAGTATCGGAAATCACGCTTACTTGTACTTGAATGTTAATGGCATCGATGTCATTACACAATTGTAGGGTTTCAGGTAGGGTAAGCTACGGAACACACCTACGGATACCACATGCTACGGAACAAACTGGATAGATGAATCTTTTTTTCGAAATAAGCGCTGGAATGTCAGTTTGGACTCGCCTTGTACTGTGTGCTGGGATATACAGAGATCTCTTTTTATGATGTGTAACATATCCTCTTTCAGGAGATTCACTAAGGATTCCAACTCGGTATGAAGAGCGAACCATACGGTGGTAGATAGGGAAACACGCTCTTTCGTGGGTTTCAGGATTCCATCAGCATCCGATACGAATTTACGAATATGTATCCGTGTTTGTCCGATAAAATACACAGCACTTGCAAATATATCACCACCCAGATGAAACAGAGTAGCAGGTAATGAATCCAATATAATTTTCTCTGGTTGAGAACATACTCTCTTTGCTGAGGAATCACTAGCATTCGACAAAGAACGTTTGCAAGACATGGTTAGCAAAGATGATAGCAGACCTCTCTAGATGGGTATCAAGCAGAAAGTAAAGGGTGCTTGAAAAAACTCGCTAGAAAATGTGTTGTAATCTCGCCAATGCATGGCTGTCCTCTTTAAAAATCGTTAAAAAGTGATAACTGGTTTAAAAATCGCCAATACATGGAATATTCTCTTTAAAATTCGCCAAAGTTGTGTGACGTATTCAGACAATGACGTCACCCATTTCATGTCCGTTCTTGAATGTGCGTGACGAATTTGGGCAGTGACGTAAGCCGTTTTGCGCCCATTCCTGGATGTGACTGACGTATTCAGACAATGACGTCACTCGTTTCATGTCCATTCTTGAATGTGCTTGTTTTGTCGTTGGAGAACATGTAATACATTTACACAGCCGTTTCATTTTCCATTAAGAATAGAACATTGGTTTTTAGAGTTTCCATGGATATATTCGGACAAGTGATATGAAATAAGGATTGTTCTTGAATTGACTTAAAGAGAGAGCAATTTCACACGCATATCCAATCTTAGAAATACCTCATCTTCCACTGTCGTAACTTTTCGAAATTTATTTTGTATAAGGAGTCATGGTTTAGCTGCGCAAATGAATTAATTTATTGCACAGCCATTACATGTATACAGACTTCTGGTTTGAAACTCCAAATTCTCTCGAACGGCGGTTATAAGTTCATCATATAAACTGTCCTCGGATAACGTAGATGAAACACATTAACTTATTTTCTAGTGTATTGAATTCGTGAGGTAATATTCGCTGAAACAATCCCTCCAACGAACAGGTTGAAATTTCATAAATTAATCCTTTCAAACGTTCCAATTGTTCTAGAGTGAGTCTAATAAAGGTGAATTTTAAATGATACGCTCAACAGCTTTCATTTTTCATTAGTTGCTGGAGATGGATATTTGCTAAATCTGCAATGACTAATATGGAATTATTGCAAATAAAAGACGTTTTTCGCTGGGTAGCATTAAAAGTCGATATTTTTTGCATAAAAGAACACCATGTAGCAGGTGACATTACAACCTCTTTCGCTGTTGGGCTTAAAATACACTCTGAACTCTCAGCATATTGCCTTATGTGCACCTTCACTTGGTTATTAAATGTTTTTACAGAAACTAAAATATTACCTCCAAGCTGCATACTGAGATAGCAGTGATTAGGCTCTGGTATAGTAGAACATTTAGGTGGATCCGCAGTAGGTGATATGGGTTCACGAATACTTAATCTAAGCATCATGCTACATATCGCAGAATTAGGAAGGGAATTACTACAATCTTCTGGATCATCCAACAAATAATCGTCCGGACACGTCTGGTCAGATTCCGCAGGACATTGCATTGTCTAGCTGGATGCAGGTGACGAACCCATGCAGACATCTTCGGACATAATTATGCAAAGCTTTTTGTAGGGATTTGGCGCATGAAACACATCTTTGCGCTTTAGAGGCAGGATCAAGCTAGACATCTCTAGATTATTCATGAAAATACGTTTTAAGGTTAAAATAGTACTAAAATGGTTATCTAAGGTTGATTCGAAATAACAAGTACTTTTTTTAATCGATGGAGTGCGAATAGTTAGCTATACAGAGCGAATACAACATTTTAAGCTTGATACACTTATATACACTAAAATACCGCCACGAATATCATGTGACGAGGTGTAATCTCACCAAAATAGTCACATGACTATTTAAAAACATACTACTTTATACATTCATTTATGCATGAATAACGTATATTGAATGAATTCATTCAATACACAATGTGAAACAGTGTTATTAACATCTGTGGGTGTGTACTGATAATACATATCAGCGATATCCATTCAATGCATTTTAATTGATATCCATTCAATACATGATAGGTGTAATACCATCAAGGAAAGAAAGCAGTATATTTAATTATTACTAAATAATGATAAAGTGATAACGCCACAAATATAGCAACCTTCCCCCGCATCCTTTCATAACATGACGTCATATTTCGCCACGCATGTACAACAACCCCATCACGCTACATAAAGGGGATCGCCATACGAGTTCTAAGTTTGTGCTCGCTCCCACCCCGTTGTTTAAAATGTGGCGATGGCCACCCCACCCGTGACTGTGTTAAAAGCAGAGACTGCCCAGCTAAATGCGCTAACTGCGGTGGAGACCACCCTGCTAATTTTCGAAAATGTCCGCATAACCCCTGGAATAGAAATAAAAACTTTATTAACAAACAGCCCACCCAAAACTCTCAAACTTCAACCCCCCCCCCCCCGGTCTTAACCCAGCCAATTTTCCTCCTCTTCCCGCTAATAATCGTACCTCTCAGGAACCACAGGTGTGCTCCGAGACGGCACCAGCCGGAGAGAGCATTCCCGAAGTGCAACCTGAACGAACTCATCACTCCAGAAACTCAAATTCTGAAAACTCTTCATCAAACTCCTTTTTTCAATTCCTCAAATTTTTCAAAGAAATGGAACAGCTCTTCAATCTTTCTAACATTCAAAAATTATTCCAAAATTTTACCAAAATCCTCAAAACTAATGACGATCCCTTAAATAAACTTTTTCAAATAGTTAATATCATCTCAGACCTCCAAAAACCTCAAACCCCCCAAAATTAAAGTTGTGCTTTTTCTCTGGCTGGCTTCTGATTGGGTCACAATACTATCCTCGTAATCCTCAACTCTCCTCGCCGACGCCGATTTTCTATTGGCTCCAGCTCCTACGCCTGCACATACTCTACTGTCCTCATCTCCATTGCACTCAGATAATGCCAAATACTCAAATATGAAAAAGCACTATTGGAGATTAAAGCGCTCTGCGCTAGGCGCTCCGTGAAGCAACCCATTTGGGGAGGTGAGTTCTAAGTTTTCCCTGGTACTGTTCCAATATTGGAACTCTTCACACAGCATCTTTGCTTAGCATTGTAACGATATGATTGAGAGACAGACAATAGAAAATCGTCTGCCGCAAACCAACTAGAAACGGCCTTCATCCGCGGGCCCTGAAAAGGGACTTGTACTGCCATCCAGGCATTGCTGCCTCCCACTTGACCCTTTAAAATCACACTTCCTTCTGGAGCACATAGGACTCGAAACACCGAGCTGGCACTCTATGCAGACGACAGTGCGATACTTGCAAAACACACTTATCTCACAGTAATGCACAGAAAGCTACAATAACACTTAGACATACTTCAAACATGGCTGGAAAAATGGCGAATAAAATTAAACCCTAATAAATGTCATTGGATTTACTTTTCTAGGAAGCATAAACCCCCGCCGTCTCTGTATATAAATAACCAAGCACTACGCGCGGAAAAATCTACTAAATACCTAGGTGTAACGATAGACTTCCACCTAACTTGGAAATTGCACGTAACAAACATAATAAAAAAAGCGTATAATGCCACAGGAGCTTTATACCCTATGATAGGAAACGGAAATCTTAATTATCAAAACAAACTTCTAATATACAAATCAGTCATCCGCCCGGGAATGCTGTATGCAGCACCCGTATGGGGATATGCCTGTAAAACTACCATAGACTTCTTAGAAACAAGACAAAATAAAATTCTAAGGTGTATCAGGAAAGCCCCTAGATATTTAAGGAACTCGGTGATTAAAAAAGACTTTAAAATAAAAACCAAGAGAGCTCAAATTAAAAAGCTAGCGCTAAAATTCTATGACAACCTGCCTTCAGTTCCAAATGAACTTCTATTCAGTCTACCTGACTATGATCATCGCAAGGCCAAATCTCGTAAGAGACCCCGTGCAGTACTTAACCTTGAATAACCGGATTTAGGTAAACCCCTTCACTAGCAACTGAAATTAATTAAAAATCGCAATCAATATTTTTCAAATTTAAAAAAATATCCTTAATCCTCAAACTGCCAAATTGCTAGGTAACCCTCAGATCTGCATCAACCCCCCAAACTGACTAAACCCAAATGTGCAATAAACTGCCACATTAGGAGCCAAGTCAAAAATAAAATAGTAAATAAAAAAAAATTTGAGCCTCCATATCATGGGTTAATGAAGTAATGTCACAGCATGAAGATACGAACCATATATTGAGATGGTGGATTAAAGGCGCTCCGCGCCTGGTGCTCTGTCCTGTACGAAACTTCATTAGAGCACATAGTCGAAGCTGCTGCTTTTATCTTGCTGTGACTTTTCTTGCTTACGCTTGGGCGTGTTATATCTAGTTATGATAGAGCACGTCGGGCTAAGTAATGTACAACTTTGTTGTGTACGGCTTCTCGCCATTTTGTGCTTTTCGACTTTGGAATACCACGTGTGTTTTCCCACGTGGTTCTGCTTTTCGTGCCTTGGAGTGCATTGACCCTGCTTGATTATGGAGCTGGACAGAGATGTTTTGGAAGCGACGAGGGATATTGCAAGTGGGCTGGATTGAGATGATGCTCGGCCTCTCAAGGATGCCATGAATTTATATTGTGACTCCCTGCCGGACGATGGACTTTCTGGCACGTGGACCCAGGAAGTGATGGAAACGGTGAACTTCTGTGGACTACTCATCTACACTCTGACTCTGCTCAAGAATGGACTCATCGACCAGGACAAGGACCAAGTCTCCCGGATTTTGGGTTTGTTCAATTTTGTGAATCCAGACTGGAGAATCAAACTTAAAATCTAGTGACCATGATAACATGGATTGTAATGTTGTTACTGATAATGATGTAATTGTTAATGATGTAAATGACAAAAATGTAAATGCAAATTCTAATGAAATAAATAACCCTAAGACTTATGCTGAAATTGTCGCTCAACCTGTAGTGTTAAAAAGTGCACCAAGACCAAAAACGGTTGTAAATAGTGATAGTGAAAAAAGTATGGAAGTAGAGAAAAAAGACCCAAAAGCGGAATGCTTTTTCATTAAGTTTAGAGATAATTATCAGGCTCTCCTAAAAAAGTTAAATGAGATCACAGGCAATAAAGTATCTGGCAAGCTCACAGGAGACATGCTAAAACTGATTCCCAATGACGCTGACGCCTATAGGGTTGTACAGCGCCATCTGATGAGTGCGAAAATCCCCTTCTACAGCTTAAACTTGAAAACGGAAAGGCCCAAAAAGGTAGTTTTGAAGGGGCTACCAGCAAACTATAACATTGAGGAAATAAAACTTATTCTAACATCCATGAGATTAGATGTAGTCCGCGTTTCTCAACTGAGAAACACTAAAACGAGATTCCCCTGCCGATCTTCTTACTCAGCCTTAGGCCCACGGAAGACTGGCAGAGGATTTACAGACTGACAAGGTTAGGATACTTGGCTGTGAAGGTAGAGGCCTTCAGAGCAAGGGGGTTTAAAATTTGCTATCGGTGCCAGCAGTTCAACCACTCCTCTGAGAACTGCAGTATGCCACCCAAGTGCCTTAAGTGTGCTGAAAATCATTTCACACTGGAGTCCTTCCGAGAGGTTGGTGGTAGGGGAAGGAGGGTACGGTCCCTGTGGATGCCTCCCCCACTGGGTTCCGGTCTAAATTGGGTGGCACTTCCCGGCCGTCCATACAGTTACCTTACACCTTTCTGGTAGGTCGGACGGTCTGGGTCTCAACAACAACAACACTGGACTGCCAGAGACCCAGGACGGAGAAGGCAACGTGTGCAAATTGCAATGGAGACCACCCGGCGAACTTCAGACAATGCCCGAAGAACCCCTGGAATAGAGGAAAGGCACCGGGGTATGCCCCCTCCCCCCAAAAACAGATACCCCCTGGAGGCAAAAGGCCCTCGGTTTAATCTCCCAGGCATCCCCTCAGGGCTCCTCGCACGCAGTGCCACAGAAAATAAGAACTCAACCGTCAGCACCTACCAGATCGGTGCAAGAGCAGGCCCCCAAACCATCGACCTCCAGAGAATTGACCCTGGAGGAAGTAAGAGCAGCAACAGCTGACATTGAAAAAAGATCAGAAACTTGTTAAAGCCAGACAGGCAAAGGATAGACTTGACAGAAAGGTCCAGGATTGGAAACAAACTAAACGAGTCAAGGAAGAAGAGCTCGCGCAAACCCAGCTGTTAGTTAAAACGGGTGAAAAAAAGCAAAAGACTACCTAGTTCCAAAAGGATACTCACAAAAAAGTGCAAATCGCGGCTGAGGCTGAGGAAATGGAAGCTGAGACTGAACCGACTGATACATCTGATGCTGAAAAGATGGAGGATATCCTCAACCTCGTCAGAGGATTTATCAGTATGTTCAATTTAGACGACATGAAAACATCTGTTGATGCAGTTCGCAGAGTTGGTACAAAAAAAAGAGCGATCCAATGGTAATGGTCTTTGAGGCCCTTAAAATAATCGCGGATTTTAAAAGTAACAGTGAGAATCAAACCCGTCATGGGTAGGTCCCAAAAAGAATCCTTTAAAATAATATTTTGGAATGCGAACGGCATATTTCCAAGAATAAATGAACTTAGAAACTATGTAAACGAAAATAACGTAGACGCCTAATTAATTCAGTAAACTAGAGATAGAGAAAATAAAAAACTAAATATAGCAAATTACTATGGCTATCATAATCTTAGCTGAAATACTAATGCTAGAACGCCCCATGGAGGAACAGCAATATACATTAAAAGAAATATTCCCCACGAGGAACTGAACAGCATAAATCTTCAAGGTATAGAAAATACTAGTATAAAAATTAAAATTAATAATACCAGCCCGGTTATCCTAACCTCAACATATGTCAAAAATATGAGTGGTGTAAATGTAGCTGCGCAACTGGAACTGCTTTTCTCGCGATATCCAAACACGATACTCGCAGGCGACTTCAACGCACACCATCGAGCGTGGGGCTGTAGGAGAGTCAATTAAGCTCCCGCCACTAATAGATGGCGCTAAAATCGCGTATTCAGACGAGGAAAAAGCCGAGGCGCTCGCAAGCCATTATGGAAAACAATTCCAACCAAACCACGATCTAATGTGTCAGGACACCCTAAGAATGGTTAGACAAACTTTAAATAACTTCAGGAATTCCCCGGTAACGGCTAAGATTAACATAGCCACCCCGCAGGAGATAGTAGAAATTATCAAGAACCTCAAAAACCGTAAAAGCCCAAGGCACGACAAAATCAGAAATATTGCGGTTAAAAACCTGCCCCTAAACGTAATATGTTACTTGACTATCTTAATAAATAAAATATTAAAACTAAACTATTTCCCCAAGGAATGGAAGGAAGCGATAATTATAACAATCCATAAGCCCGGTGAGGATGCCACAATTCCAGCCAATTACAAACCAATTAGCTTGCTACCGACACTTAGTAAAATTACTGAGAAAATAATTCTTAAGAGACTGAATACGCACCTTAGTGAGAATGACATTATCATTCCGGGGCAGTTTGGATTTCGGCCAAAGCACTCCACCACTCATCAATTGCTGAGAGTGGTAGAGTACATGTCTTCTGGTCTCAATAACAAGACACTCACAGCTGCGATTTTGCTGGACATACAAAAAGCCTTTGATAAAGTGTGGCACTGTGGATTAGCGTACAAATTGATCACTTTAAAAGTCCCTGACGCTCTTGTCAAAATTTAATCTCATACTTAAATAACAGACACTTTCAAGTCAAAGTGGGAGGTAACTTATCTACATCCAAGCTCATTAAAAGTAGTGTACCGCAAGGTTCTATCCTGGGCCCGACACTCTTTAACACATACCTGAACGACATTCCCAGGACTCCAAACACAGAGTTGGCACTCTATGCAGACGACAGTGCGATACTTGCAAAACACCCCTATATCTCAGTAATGCACAGACAGCTACAACAACACTTAGACATACTCCAAACTTGGCTGGAAAATGGCGAATAAAATTAAACCCCAAAAAATGTCATTGGATTTATTTCTCTAGAAAACGTAAACCTCCGCCTCCTCTGTACATAAACAACCATGCCCTAAATGCGGAAAAATCTACTAAATACCTAGGTGTAACGATAGACTCCCACCTAACTTGGAAACTGCACGTAACGAACATAATCAAAAAAGCGTATATAACCATAGGAGCCTTATACCCAATGATAGGAAACGGAAATCTAAGTTATCCAAATAAACTCCTAATTTATAAATCGGTCATCCGCCCGGGAATGCTGTATGCAGCACCCGTATGGGGATATGCCTGTAAAACTACAATAGACCTCTTAGAGACAAAGCAAAACAAAATCCTACTGATTATCAGGAAAGCTCCCAGGTACTTAAGAAACTCGGTAATTAGGAATGACTTCAAAATAAAAACTGTTAGAGCCCAAATTAAAAAGCTAGCACTTAAATTTTACAAAAATTTGCCATCCGTTCCAAATGAACTATTATTCAATCTGCATGACTATGATCATTGCAAGGCCAAATCTCGTAAGAGACCCCGCGCTGTTCTAAACATCGATAATCGGAATTAAAAAAATCCCACCTCAAACATCTGATATTAAATAAAACTCGCGACTAATGTTTTGTAAAAAATGTTCTAAACTCTAAACTGTCAAAATGCGAGGTAACCCTTAGATCTGCATCAACCCCCCAAACTGCTTAAACTCTAAATGTGCAACAAACTGCCACACTAGGAGCTAGGACAAATAATAACATGAAAGATCAATCATGCTTAAAGCATTGATTATGAAACACTTTTCAACTTCAATGCAATTTTATTTAAACAAGTCTAAAATGCAATACATTCCTCGGTAATATTTTGAAACTTATCTCAATACTGCATTAATTTATTATATTTGAAAACTTAAACCTTCATCGAAAAAAATGAATTTCATTCAAATAACGGCATTGAAATATAAATTGCCTGGTTTAAACATCTCTAAAATGTTATACATTCCTCGATAATAGTTTTAGAATTATCATAATACTACGATAATTTATTATATTTGAAAACTTCATCGAAAACAACTGAAATGAATTCAAATGACGTCATAGAAAAAATAACACGCCTGGATCTCTCTATAGAAACAGGATTTCATTAATAACTTTCTCCCATTCATTTCATTCATCACAATACTATAATAATTTATTTTATTTAAACATTTTGTTTAAGACCATGGAGCTACAAAAAATTAAACTCTATGCTTGAAACTTCATCGAAAAAAATCGTCCTTCTCTTTATGAAATCAATTAATATTTCATTCATATCAGCCATGCAGACTCCATGGACTAAATTATTTTGTGTTAAAAAAATACAGGAATTCTAATACAACTCATTCTATATATTTTGCTGTTTACATTTTACATAGGTGAAAAATAGGCTTAGTTGTAGAAATAATCAAATTTAGATGAGCATTTAAACTCAAATATATTGTCATTGCGTTGTTTCAGTATGTAGATGCACAGAATTTAAGCAAAAATAAAGTGGTTTTAGGACGGATACAACACTCAATATGAATTAAAAAGAACTTAAAAAAATCACGACTTTGAAACAAGATGGATGCAATATATCATTTTGAAGTGGGTCATGTGATCGTTTCATATCATGGTCACGTGATCGTTTCATATAAGAGGTGTAATTATTATTTTAATTTTTATTTAAAAAACTACTGAATATATTTCGCTGAATTTTTTGTATATATTTTAAGGAACAATTTGAATATTACCTAAAATTTTCGAAGCAATTTGTGAATTTTAAATCCGCTTAAAAAATGTTTGAAAAATTAGGTCCCATAGGGCTCAATGTATTCCATTTTTTCGACCCGGGTTCAATCCAAAACTAATTGGGTGATATTATTCATTTATATTCCCATAGGTTCTACAGACCGTCTGAACAACATACTAAAATTTCATTTTGATAAAGTCATTTTTACGGTAGTTATCGTGCTAACGGACAGACAGACAGACAGAATGAACATAGTCATAAACACTTTTCAACTTTGTTGTAAAGTGTTAATAAGAGAGATGAGAAAGCCTCCAATTTTCGATGAATGTTTTTATTTAAGAAAGGGAAATGATCCATCACAAGGAGCGTTTTAAATGGTTAGTTAATGCTTTTCGCATTCAAAAATAAATACTTGAAATGATCTATAAATTTCCTGTCAATGCTTTTATTGAACATGGGGAGAATTAATTTTGCGCTCGATGCTTTTGGCATTCAAGAACTTGGGAACAATTTTCTGTTCTTAAACAAGTGTGTGAGGCGGTGCTAAGAAATAATTTTATCTAGTTTGAATAATATTCACGAACTTTAGTTAAAATCCTCCATGATGATGATGATGGACCTAGTGCAGACTCTCAGCCAAAGGTTACTACAAAGATGGTTAAAAAGGGCGCTGCTGGAAGGCCTGACCATGTAAGTATTATTTATTTATTTATTTATTTAGTTTAAGGTAGGAAATAGGTATTTTTTAATAGATTGAGGCGGTTTTTAATTTTTTTTGCAATTCGAGAGTTGCTGCTAGCTCGTTCAAGGGTAATGGGTACTATTTGAGACTGATACTAAATGCTGATTTTATCCAAGAGAATGGATTCAAGCTATTCAAGAATTGAGTTGGATTGTACTTTATGAATCAATTTAGACTGTTAGTCAGAAAAGATTAGATTTAAGCTGATCAACCATCTTAAAATTTATTGAATTCAGGTTGAATGGAGCGAATAGGTTTGGCTCTTGCACTCTTAGTAGAGAGTTTAAATAAAGTGTCCTTAACTTTTCATACAATGTATAGAATTTAGCGTATGTGTTCTAATTCCAGTCTTTTGTCTCTTGACAGACCTGCAACCTCTATGGCAAGACTTTCACTCAGAAATATACTCGAACCAGACATTTGAAAATGCATTCTGGAGAAAAGCCTTTTACCTGTGAAGTATGTGACATGGCATTTAAACGAAAATCCAATCTAGATCGGCATAGCAAGACTCATGAAAGCATGCCCTTCTAAAAAGCCGGATCTACAATGTACAGAATGCAATGCTGTATTTACACGAATGGATAATTTTCGGAGGCATATGAATAGGTAGACATGTGAAGACAGCAGAAAATCCTCTTCTTCCATTTATTCCAAGTCTCATTTAATGCAACATCGAACCACTCCTACTCCCTCCGCATTTAAATGGAAGAACTCGAAAGCCCCGAAGTATAATAGGAATGCTGTTGAAGCTTTGGATACTTTCGAAGAAACTTCATTCTATACAACTGTTGAAAATCATCAGGATTTGATACTACTTTTTAAAGAAACAAGAGAAGAATTGCTGGAATACTTGCAAGGGAAGATGAATGACTTGCGTCAAATTAAATGGAATATTGTAATAACCATTCATCTGGCCTGCATGTCACAGAATGGGGAAACTGAAAAAATCATTCACTACTTTTGAAGCAAAACCACGCGATGCCTACAAGAAGAAACATCTCAAATCAATGAATCTTTCAACCTGTTAGATACACATTTCGATGAATTTACGCAGCGGGGATCCGGCTGCGTATTTATATATATATAATATATATAAATATATATATATATAATATATATATATATATAATATATATAAATAATATATATATATATATATATATAATATATATATATACTAGCCGCCTTTGGCGACCAGCCTGTTCGCTACCCTTGAAAATTCTGACCGTGGCAAACTCGTTGGCGCGACCTACCAGAAAGGTGTAAGGTAACTGCTAAAGGTGTAAGGAAGTGCCACACAATTTAGACCGGAACACAATGGGGGAGGCATCCAAAGAGACCGTACCCTCCTTCCCCTACCACAAACCTCTCGGAAGGACTTGCAGTCCCACACGTTTAACGTGATCGTACTCCGCGTGAACACGGCTGCAGTTTTGGCAATGGCGGGAATCGAACCCGGGCCTACCGAGTGAAATTCCCGCGCGCTAACCACTGGGCTACCGTGCCATCCGCGACAATCTCCATAACTTTATTTTTATTCGGCAATTTTGGGAATCGAACCCGGGCCTACCAAGTGCAAATCCCGCGCACTAACCACTGGGGTACTTCACCCTCCGCGATATTCTTCATAACTTTCTTTTTATTCACCCAATTTAGACCGGAACCAAGTGGGAGAAGCATCCACAGGGACCGTACCCTTCTTCCCCTACCACCAACCTCTCGGAAGGACTTACAGACCCACATGTTTAACGTGATCGTACTCCGCGTAAACACGGCGGCAATTTTGGGAATCGAACCCGGGCCTACCGAGTGCAATTTCCGCGCGCTAACCATTGGGCTACTTTGCCCTACGCGACAATCTCCATAACTTTCTTTTTATTCATCCAATTTAGACCGTACCCTCCTTCCCCTACCACCAACTTCTCGGAAGGACTCACGGACCCACATGTTTAACGTGCTCGTACTCCGCGTAAACACGGCGGCAATTTTGGGAATCGAACCCGGGCCTGGTAACTAATTGGACGGCCAGGATGTGCCACCCAATTTAGTCCGGAACCCAGTGGGGGAGGCATCCACAGGGAACGTACCCTCCTTCCCCTACCACCAACCTCTCGGAAAAACATACGGACCCATATGTTTAACGTGATCGTACTCCATGTCAGTGGCGGAAATCGAACCCGGGCCTACCGCGTGCAATTCCCGCGCGCTAACCACTGGGCTACTTCGCCCTCCGCGACAATCTCCATAACTTTCTTTTTATTCACCCAATTTAGACCGTACCCTCCTTCCCCTACCACCAACCTCTCGGAAGGACTCACGAACCCACATGTTTAACGTGATCGTACTCTGCGTGAACGTGGCGTAAGTTTTGGCAGTGGCGGGAATCGAACCCGGGCCTACTGAGTGCAATTCCCGCGCGCTAACCACTGGGCTGCCGCGCCTTCCGCGACAATCTCCATAACTTTCTACATATTCACCCAATTTAGACGGGAACCCAGTGGGGGAGGCATCCACAGGGGCCGTATCCTCCTTCCCCTACCACCAACCTCTCGGAAGGACTTACGGACCCACATATTTAACGTGATCGTATTCCACGTAAACACGGCGGCAGTTTTGGCAGTGGCGGGAATCGAACCCGGGCCTACCGCTAACTTCCCGCGCGCTAATTTGCAATTTAAAATGACCATATGCTTAATTCCATCATCCTCATTCCATTGTTTCATTGTTCCATCATTTAAAATATCCATAAAATTAAAATATCCATTTAAAATATCCAAAAGTTAAAATATACATTTAAAAAATCCAGATCGTCCCATCATTTAAAATATAAATATAATAATTTATATAGAGCAAAGGCGCTCTATTCAGAACCGTGACGTCACCTCCATCTTGACTTCCCCACCTTCCCTGCTTCAGCGGGGGAGAAACGAACGGAACGCCGAGAAATTTAAAATCATGACGTCTTTAAAATTGCGATCCTGAAGGCAATTTTCATTATTTCTTGACCAGATTGGACTTGTAAGAATGCCAGATGTTTGACCTTTCTAAAAATGTAAATTATTAGTCGAAATTCTGAGTACTTTTTACTATGCGAGAATTTAAAAATCAAAAATCGTTTTTTTGAGTCAAAAGTGACTTTTGCTTTAAAATCATAAAAAAATATTAGAATTTGTCCCTGAGATTTGAAATTGATATATTTTTACTCGAAATTCTCTGCTCTTTCCGATGGTGTGATTTGTTTTTTTCTACGACGTCCGGATCGTGGAGAAAAAAGGGCAAAAAGGGCAAAAAAAGGTCGAAATCGCATAAAACATTAAATAAATAAAAAAATAATTAGAATTTTGAAAATCGGTTTTCACGTGTCCCCTTCCCTCCCCCCCAGGTCTCCGATTGCCAAATTTCGTAGCTCTCCGACGCGCGGTCGCGAAACGTATAGTGTATAAGACAGACACACACACAGACATTGCCTTTTATTATATAGATATATATATATATAAATATATATATAAATATATATAAAATTATATATATATATATATATATATATATATATATATATATATATATATATATATATATATATATATATAATATATATATATATATATATATAATATATATATATAATATATATATATATAATATAT